>CAWUFW010005032.1:0-594061 GCA_963921515.1 Calotriton arnoldi
TCATTACATGCCTTATGATAAAGTTTGGACAGGCTGTCGTGATGTAGGTGTGCCCCTCACTCCCTGGGAGCTATCTGTGGCTGGCATATGTCCATCTGAGACAGGCATGCTGACATATGCCAGTCACATGTACAGTGATGCGTTGTACCACAATGGACCGATCGGGGCCTCCGGCCGGCCCATTGCATTCAATGTGTGCGGGTACGCGTTGTACCCCTGTGCGCGTTGTACCGCAATGGACCGATCGGTGCCTCCGGCCGGCCCATTGCATTCAATGTGCGCGGGTACGCGTTGTACCACTGTGCGCGTTGTACCGCAATGGACCGATCGGTGCCTCCGGCCGGCCCATTGCATTCAATGTGGGCGGGTACGCGTTGTACCCCTGTGCGCGTTGAACCGCAATGGACCGATCGGTGCCTCCGGCCGGCCCATTGCATTCAATGTGTGCGGGTACGCGTTGTACCCCTGTGCACGTTGAACCGCAATGGACCGATCGGTGCCTCCGGCCGGCCCATTGCATTCAATGTGTGCGGGTACGCGTTGTACCCCTGTGCGCGTTGAACCGCAATGGACCGATCGGTGCCTCCGGCCGGCCCATTGCATTCAATGTGTGCGGGTACGCGTTGTACCCCTGTGCGCGTTGAACCGCAATGGACCGATCGGTGCCTCCGGCCGGCCCATTGCATTCAATGTGTGCGGGTACACGTTGTACCCCTGTGCGCGTTGAACCGCAATGGACCGATCGGTGCCTCCGGCCGGCCCATTGCATTCAATGTGTGCGGGTACGCGTTGTACCCCTGTGCGCGTTGTACCGCAATGGACCGATCGGTGCGCACCCATTGACAATGGGCTTGCCTGGCAACAGACGCGTTTTCGAATTTCGAACGAGTCGGTTGCTGGAAATTCAGTTGGTCACCCACAACAATGTTGCAAAATCATGTATGCCATGAAGTTGAGGATTTGAAGGATGCTGTGGGCGTGTTTTGGTGCTGCTATTCCATGGATTGGCCAGATTCAGAAGATGCAAACGACTTGGACCTATCACTTTGGACACAAGGGACAGTATCTGCCTCTCCAGCACATATATATTGCTGGCTGTTCCCCTGAGAGCTCACTTGCCTGCACTACATGCTCCAGGACGACATCTGCCACTGCACTGCTGCTGTCTCTGCCCCTCTGGACCCTGCAATGGCACGTACTGTGGAGAGAGCCCCAGCCTTCAGCCTTGAAGAGAACCAGGCCCTGCTGGACAGCCTACTTCCACAGTACAGCAAGCTGTATGGGACACCAGGGGAGCAGGTGAGTGTTCTGTGCACTGCCTTTCTGAATGTGCATTTTGTGTGACTAGCAAGGCTGAGAGTCTGCACGCCACTGGCTAGCAGGCTCACTGAGTAGTTGTCACCCCCATAGTGTGTAGTGACTTGCACTGGACAGGTTTGGTGCAGTGACAGTGCATTTGAACATGGTTTTACTTCCCATGCAATGATACCATGTAGTGACGTCTGGCAAACTGTCCATGGTCAGCTTTGCACTGCCTGTGTACATCATGTGCCCCTGTGATTGAGACATGTATATGCAACTGTGTCATGCACGGATATGTTGCATGTGTGGTAATGGCCTTTTCACTTTGTCATCCTCACAGGTTAATGCCCATCGGAAGCAGGAAATCTGGAAGGACATCGTCCGGGCTGTCCGGTCCGTGGGGGACTACAAGCGCCGGATCCGCAACTGCCAGAAGAGGTGGCAGGACCTTCGGGGCTGGACCCGGAGGATTGCACGGGTCCAGCTGAAGCTGTCGCCTCCTCGCAGGAGGGGCGGAACACGGACCCTGACCCCCCACATGCTCCAGATCCTGGCGGTGGTCTTTAAAGACCTGGATGGGCAGCTGAACGCCAGACAGCAGCAAGGAGGGGGTGAGTCAAAGACTGCACTGTGAACTCTGTATTACATGCTTTGTGCCCTCCTCTGGCCTGGTTCAACTGCCACAGTGCAGCAGTCATGTTGTCCAGGAGCCATGTCCCTCTATTGTGCACTGCCCACTGCTCATCTGATACCCAGGTGTGGCCCTTACATTCAGGGAATTGTGTCACTTGGGACTGTGTCCTTGCAGTTTGCTTCACTAAAGGTGGGGGACAGCATCTGTTTCCCTAACTCTGTTGTGGGCATCATGGGTGGGTCCATTGTTCACACAACGCCTGGGTTTGGACATGTGATCTGCGTGTTGCTTTGATATGCGGTCCACTTGCTGAGCTGAGCCACCACATGTGCCTGGGGTATGTGGCACACGCCCATGCAGCAGGTGGGAACAATGTTTGGGCCCCAGGAGTGTGCAGATTACGTGTGTCACACATACATAGCCAGCTATCCACTGTCCAGGGCACATCCCTCATTCATGTGGAGCAGGACAGTCATGCCTACTCCAGGCCATGCAATGCACTCTGTACTCCCACTCCCGTGTATCAGCTGACACATTGTGCACAGTGATTTGACCCCTCAGGTGTCTGCCTCTGTGTCAGTGTGCTGTGGATTAGTTGCCAGGACTGCTGGGGTGTTTCTTGGTAGGGGCTCAGCATGCCCCTGGAGATGTGACCATAGGAGATGATACTTGTGTGTCACATAGGTGTTTGATCAGCTGCCCGTGCAGACTGGGGTATGCGAATGTGAAGTTCAGGCAGCTGTTCCCCATTCACAGCAAATTGTGAGGGGCTCAGGTTCAGAGGGTAGTGTCACAGGTCTCCCATATGTCCAATAGGTGTGACCTGGACAGATGAGGGTTGAGATGATGTGTTGTGTGGGGGATGTACATGTGCACTTGTGCAGCTCCAGGACTTGCATTCCCCATGTCCTACTATTGTGACACAGTGCATAGTGTTGTTGTCTGGTTGCCAAGTCATACATCACTGAGACAGTGATGTATGACTTAGCAGTCATGCCTCTGCCATGGCATGTGTCAACTTATTGGTGGTCCTGCAGGGGAGTGACATGTGCTACATGCACACCATAGTGGCGCTGGCTATCAGGACATGGGTGCATCATGGTGTCTGTCGCTGGTATGCATCACATGCATTTCCTATTTGACTCTGGGCATCCCTTTCATCCGGAAACCTGTACTGACTCAGTGGCAAGAGCTGTGATGTGTCCACACCGTGTCCTCTGCACTGTCCAACTACTGTGTACTTGGTGCATGTGTCCACACTGGGGTGTTGCAATCCAACAGACACCAGACAGATGGGTGCAAGGCCATGTGGGATGTGAGTGCCATGCTTGGCATCAGACTGACAATTGGCTCCTCCTGTTCAGTTCGGGCACTTTTAGCAATGTACAACTAATGATGCCAGGGCTTGCTCTGTGATGTGCTGTGCTCACAGTGGTGTGTGCGTTTGGTGCAGGTGACTGATGTCTGTCTGTTTCCCCATTGTTTGCAGATACATCCACGGCCACGGAAGGGGACAGCTCCACGGACCAGGAGGAGCCAGAGAGCCAGACTGGGTCAGCAGCCGAGGAGTGGTCGGAGGGACCCAGTGGCACGGAGGGCGAGGGGAGCCACACCGAGGAGTCCTCAGCACCATCCACCTCAGCTGAGGACCAGAGCAACTCGGAGGATGACTCCCTTGTGGAGGCGGGTGTCAGCAGCCACCACACCCCAGCTAGTGTTGCTGTCCCCGCCACCACCAGCACCACCACCGCCCTCCCATCGGCTCCCATTCCCAAGGTCCGTGGAGGCTCCCATGTTCGGGAGCGTGTCTCCTTTGGCCCAGGCACCGCACCCCTGCCCCTGTGTCCCCTGCTGCCCTGAGTGAGGAGTCTGTGTACCTCCTTCGCCAGCTCCATGTAGGGCAGACAGCCATGCTGAGTGTCCTCCATGCGCACACCGCACTGTTGACTCAGCTGGTGTCATTCATGGAGGGCATCTCATCGGGCATGTCTGACCTACAGAGGGGCAACAGGTCCATGGACTCCTCCCTGACGGCAGCAGTGTCCCTCCTCAGACAGTCCCTCACCCCTCCTGCCTCTGCTCCATCCACACTCCCCAGCACCTTGCCCGTCCCAAGCACACACACACCGGCACAGGCACACACCAGCACACACACATCCAGCACACAGACACACACGCCACAAACTAAACGCACACGCACGCACAGTCAGGGGACTGAAACCAGACTCACAGGGGATGGGGCCCTGGTACACACACACGCATCCACGGGCACTGCACAGTCCTCAGTTGCCTCTCCCTCCAAAGCACCCTCCCTTGCCTCACCTGCAACCCCAAAGACCCAGCGCCTCTTCCTAAGTGACCTCGGCCTCTTCCCCTCTGATCCAGCTGCCCCAGCATCCAGGGGGAAGAGGAAGCTCCCCACACGGAGCAGAGTGCCCCTCGCCCCCGGAGACCCTCCCCCAGGTGCAGACAGACTGAGGCCCCCACCCGCAAGTCCCCCGGAGTGCTAAGAGCAAGACCCCGCCGCCGCCCTGCAGCTCAAGCACCAGGTCTCCTTCCTCCATCCCTCAGGCCCCCACTCCACAGGTGCCCCCACCACACCCTGCCCCAGGTTCCCCACCCACAGATATACCATCCCCAAGAGGCTCCGGCCTTCTCCCCCTGCCACTTGCTCTCTCGGCACCACACCCCCGCTGCGCTTGTCTGTGCCACTGATGTGGTGAGGGTGTCCTCCCCTCTGTCCAGCCCACCTTGCCTGTTCCCCATTCTCCTCCCCTGGTGGTAGGCACTGCAGTGGAGTCCACTACCACCCTGTCTGACTTGGGCACTGCAGTGGCGGACCTGTCTACTCCATCTGCAGGGTCCACTGCAGTCGTGCCGGCACCCACAACATCTGAGCCATGCCCCCCAGTTGTGCCGGCACACACCATGTCAGACACCTCCACTGCAGTTGTCAGTGGCTCTTAAGCACCAATCACCCCTTCCCTGCTTCCTCCTGGTGAGCCCTGATCCTGTCCCTGCAGTGCCTGGCCTACCCCCCCCGGTTGCCCCTCCTAGTGGATTGTCCCTGGTTTTGTGCAGGCATGTGTAGGGTGGCATCTGCCACTGTCACCCACTTGTGACTTTGTTGATGGACTGGCCATTGGCCTTTGTTCATGTTCTACCTGACTTCTACTTTTAATGCCACATATGCTGAATAAAGCAACTTTCTGTTCTCTAGTGCTTTTGCTTCTGATGTACATGATGTTGATGATGCTAACAATGCCCTTGCTGCAGTGATGGTGATATTTGGTCTCATGATAATGAAGTGTTACTGTGCAGGAACCCATGTGGTCCAGGGGGAATGTGTCCTATCCTGTGGTGTATCCATGTCATCCATAGCAGCATCTGAGGGTGTCATGTGTTCAGTATTTGGCAATGGGATTTCCTACTTCGATTGGCAATTACACATCTGTGGCTTCCACCCCTGCACATCTGTTGTGCTTGCCATTGTTCTATTCGTCTACTTCCCTGACTGTGTGGCCATCTCCAGTGAACATGCAGGTTTGGGCATCAATGGGGAAGGACCCATCTGTGTTGTCAGTGCAACATTGCTATACAAGTGTGTTGGATCTGTGCTGATGATTCCGTTGGCACTTCCATGACCAGGCTGATGGGACGGGAGCCCTCATTTGGTGCTAATTGTTCATTGTGTGTCCCATTGCTGCCATGGTATGGTATCTGTTCGCCTCACATCTGCAGTCTCCACAGGGTTTCTGCATGTGTGTGCCCATTGGTGCAAATATGTGGGTCTGCATTCTGATGGTCACTTCTGTCATTGTGTCATTGATGATTGTTGACGGTGTCAGCCCCCATGGGTGTTGTTTGTCTGCACATGGCCAAAGTTATGTCTTATTTGCACTGCAGGATTTGGCTCCCCCAATTTATGTTGCAATGGGACACATAAACTACTTTGCCACTGATGTGTTTGTTGTTCTGTGACCAGGAATCATCCATGCAGTTTGGCAGTTGCACCTATTACTTTGTCAACACTTACCTTTTGGTCACTGTGATGATGGGGGTTTGGACCCCATTGCCACAATGTTCAAAATGTGCTGCGGCTATGGACCCCACACTTGCCTTTTGGTCACTGTGATGATGGGGGTTTGGACCCCATTGCCACAATGTTCAAAATGTGCTGCAGCTATGGACCCCACACTTACCTTTTGGTCACTGTGGTGATGGGTGTTTGGACCCCATTGCCACAATGGTCATGGCCTGCTTGCGTTGTGTGTGCCACACACATATTTGTGTGGCACATGTGCTAGGGGGTCACATTGTATGTTCGAAGTCATGTTCGGTGTTGTAGGCATTTGACACAGTCTACACACGCTTGTCATGGTGTTGGGGGATGTCTTCTTCTTGCATTCCCTAGGTTGTGGTGTGCTGGTTGTGTCATGCATTGTCCATCCTATGGGTGGGGGTGGTAGTGGTGGTAGGCATCCTGCCCCCCTGGCTGAGGGTGGTAGTAGTGGTAGGCATCCTGCCCCCCTGGGTGAGGGTGGTAGTAGTGGTGGGCATCCTGCCCCCCTGGCTAAGGGTGGTAGTAGTGGTAGGCATCCTGCCCCCCTGGGTGAGGGTGGTAGTAGTGGTAGGCATCCTGCCCCCCTGGCTAAGGGTGGTAGTAGTGGTAGGCATCCTGCCCCCCTGGGTGAGGGTGGTAGTAGTGGTAGGCATCCTGCCCCCCTGGGTGAGGGTGGTACTAGTGGTAGGCATCCAGCCCACCCTGGGTGAGGGTGGTAGTAGTGGTAGGCATCCTGCCCCCCTGGGTGAGGGTGGTAGTAGTGGTAGGCATCCTGCCCCCCTGGCTAAGGGTGGTAGTAGTGGTAGGCATCCTGCCCCCCTGGGTGAGGGTGGTAGTAGTGGTAGGCATCCAGCCCACCCTGGGTGAGGGTGGTAGTAGTGGTAGGCATCCTGCCCCCCCCCTGGGTGAGGGTGGTAGTAGTGGTAGGCATCCTGTCCCCCTGGCTAAGGGTGGTAGTAGTGGTAGGCATCCTGCCCCCCCTGGGTGAGGGTGGTAGTAGTGGTAGGCATCCTGCCCCCCCTGGGTGAGGGTGGTACTAGTGGTAGGCATCCAGCCCACCCTGGGTGAGGGTGGTAGTAGTGGTAGGCATCCTGCCCCCCCTGGGTGAGGGTGGTAGTAGTGGTAGGCATCCTGCCACCCCTGGGTGAGGGTGGTACTAGTGGTAGGCATCCAGCCCACCCTGGGTGAGGGTGGTAGTAGTGGTAGGCATCCTGCCCCCCCTGGGTGAGGGTGGTAGTAGTGGTAGGCATCCTGCCCCCCCTGGCTCAGGGTGGTAGTAGTGGTAGGCATCCTGCCCCCCCTGGGTGAGGGTGGTAGTAGTGGTAGGCATCCTGCCCACCTGGGTGAGGGTGGTACTAGTGGTAGGCATCCAGCCCACCCTGGGTGAGGGTGGTAGTAGTGGTAGGCATCCTGCCCCCCCTGGCTAAGGGTGGTAGTAGTGGTAGGCATCCTGCCCCCCCTGGGTGAGGATGGTAGTAGTGGTTGGCATCCTGCCCCCCCTGGGTGAGGGTGGTACTAGTGGTAAGCATCCAGCCCACCCTGGGTGAGGGTGGTAGTAGTGGTAGGCATCCTGCCCCCCTGGGTGAGGGTGGTAGTAGTGGTAGGCATCCTGCCCCCCTGGCTAAGGGTGGTAGTAGTGGTAGGCATCCTGCCCCCCTGGGTGAGGGTGGTAGTAGTGGTAGGCATCCTGCCCCCCTGGGTGAGGGTGGTACTAGTGGTAGGCATCCAGCCCACCCTGGGTGAGGGTGGTAGTAGTGGTAGGCATCCTGCCCACCCTGGCTAAGGGTGGTAGTAGTGGTAGGCATCCTGCCCCCCTGGGTGAGGGTGGTAGTAGTGGTAGGCATCCTGCCCCCCTGGGTGAGGGTGGTACTAGTGGTAGGCATCCAGCCCACCCTGGGTGAGGGTGGTAGTAGTGGTAGGCATCCTGCCCCCCCTGGGTGAGGGTGGTAGTAGTGGTGGGCATCCTGCCCCCCCTGGCTAAGGGTGGTAGTAGTGGTAGGCATCCTGCCCCTCCTGGGTGAGGGTGGTACTAGTGGTGGGCATCCTGCCCCCCCTGGCTAAGGGTGGTAGTAGTGGTAGGCATCCTGCCCACCCTGGGTGAGGGTGGTAGTAGTGGTAGGCATCCTGCCCCCCCTGGCTAAGGGTGGTAGTAGTGGTAGGCATCCTGCCCCCCTTGGGTGAGGGTGGTAGTAGTGGTAGGCATCCTGCCCCCCCTGGCTAAGGGTGGTAGTAGTGGTAGGCATCCTGCCCCCCCTGGGTGAGGGTGGTAGTAGTGGTAGGCATCCTGCCTCCCCTGGGTGAGGGTGGTACTAGTGGTAGGCATCCAGCCTACCCTGGGTGAGGGTGGTAGTAGTGGTAGGCATCCTGCCCCCCCTGGGTGAGGGTGGTAGTAGGTGTAGTCATCCTGCCCCCCCTGGCTAAGGGTGGTAGTAGTGGTAGGCATCCTGCCCCCCCTGGGTGAGGGTGGTAATAGTGGTAGGCATCCAGCCCACCCTGGGTGAGGGTGGTAGTAGTGGTAGGCATCCTGCCCCCCTGGGTGAGGGTGGTAGTAGTGGTAGGCATCCTGCCCCCCTGGCTAAGGGTGGTAGTAGTGGTAGGCATCCTGCCCCCCTAGGTGAGGGTGGTAGTAGTGGTAGGCATCCTGCCCCCTGGGTGAGGGTGGTACTAGTGGTAGGCATCCAGCCCACCCTGGGTGAGGGTGGTAGTAGTGGTAGGCATCCTGCCCCCCTGGGTGAGGGTGGTAGTAGTGGTAGGCATCCTGCCCCCCTGGGTGAGGGTGGTACTAGTGGTAGGCATCCAGCCCACCCTGGGTGAGGGTGGTAGTAGTGGTAGGCATCCTGCCCCCCTGGGTGAGGGTGGTAGTAGTGGTAGGCATCCTGCCCCCCTGGCTCAGGGTGGTAGTAGTGGTAGGCATCCTGCCCCCCTGGGTGAGGGTGGTAGTAGTGGTAGGCATCCTGCCCCCCTGGGTGAGGGTGGTACTAGTGGTAGGCATCCAGCCCACCCTGGGTGAGGGTGGTAGTAGTGGTAGGCATCCTGCCCCCCTGGGTGAGGGTGGTACTAGTGGTAGGCATCCAGCCCACCCTGGGTGAGGGTGGTAGTAGTGGTAGGCATCCTGCCCCCTGGGTGAGGGTGGTAGTAGTGGTGGGCATCCTGCCCCCCTGGCTAAGGGTGGTAGTAGTGGTAGGCATCCTGCCCCCCTGGCTGAGGGTGGTAGTAGTGGTAGGCATCCTGCCCCCCTGGCTAAGTGTGGTAGTAGTGGTAGGCATCCTGCCCCCCTGGCTGAGGGTGGTAGTAGTGGTAGGCATCCTGCCCCCCTGGGTGAGGGTGGTAGTAGTGGTAGGCATCCTGCCCCCCTGGGTGAGGGTGGTAGTAGTGGTGGGCATCCTGCCCCCCTGGCTGAGGGTGGTAGTAGTGGTAGGCATCCTGCCCCCCTGGCTGAGGGTGGTAGTAGTGGTAGGCATCCTGCCCCCCTGGCTAAGTGTGGTAGTAGTGGTAGGCATCCTGCCCCCTGGCTGAGGGTGGTAGTAGTGGTAGGCATCCTGCCCCCCTGGGTGAGGGTGGTAGTAGTGGTGGGCATCCTGCCCCCCTGGCTAAGGGTGGTAGTAGTGGTAGGCATCCTGCCCCCCTGGGTGAGGGTGGTACTAGTGGTAGGCATCCTGCCCCCCTGGCTAAGGGTGGTAGTAGTGGTAGGCATCCTGCCCCCCTGGGTGAGGGTGGTACTAGTGGTAGGCATCCAGCCCACCCTGGGTGAGGGTGGTAGTAGTGGTAGGCATCCTGCCCCCCTGGGTGAGGGTGGTACTAGTGGTAGGCATCCAGCCCACCCTGGGTGAGGGTGGTAGTAGTGGTAGGCATCCTGCCCCCCTGGGTGAGGGTGGTAGTAGTGGTAGGAATCCTGCCCCCCTGGGTGAGGGTGGTACTAGTGGTAGGCATCCAGCCCACCCTGGGTGAGGGTGGTAGTAGTGGTAGGCATCCTGCCCCCCTGGGTGAGGGTGGTAGTAGTGGTAGGCATCCTGCCCCCCTGGCTCAGGGTGGTAGTAGTGGTAGGCATCCTGCCCCCCTGGGTGAGGGTGGTAGTAGTGGTAGGCATCCTGCCCCCCCTGGTTGAGGGTGGTACTAGTGGTAGGCATCCAGCCCACCCTGGGTGAGGGTGGTAGTAGTGGTAGGCATCCTGCCCCCCTGGGTGAGGGTGGTAGTAGTGGTGGGCATCCTGCCCCCCTGGCTAAGGGTGGTAGTAGTGGTAGGCATCCTGCCCCCCTGTGTGAGGGTGGTACTAGTGGTAGGCATCCTGCCCCCCTGGCTAAGGGTGGTAGTAGTGGTAGGCATCCTGCCCCCCTGGCTGAGGGTGGTAGTAGTGGTAGGCATCCTGCCCCCCTGGCTAAGGGTGGTAGTAGTGGTAGGCATCCTGCCCCCCTGGCTGAGGGTGGTAGTAGTGGTAGGCATCCTGCCCCCCTGGGTGAGGGTGGTAGTAGTGGTGGGCATCCTGCCCCCCTGGCTAAGGGTGGTAGTAGTGGTAGGCATCCTGCCCCCCCTGGGTGAGGGTGGTACTAGTGGTAGGCATCCTGCCCCCCCTGGCTAAGGGTGGTAGTAGTGGTAGGCATCCTTCCCTCCCTGGGTGAGGGTGGTACTAGTGGTAGGCATCCAGCCCACCCTGGGTGAGGGTGGTAGTAGTGGTAGGCATCCTGCCCCCCTGGGTGAGGGTGGTAGTAGTGGTAGGCATCCTGCCCCCCGGCTAAGGGTGGTAGTAGTGGTAGGCATCCTGCCCCCCTGGGTGAGGGTGGTACTAGTGGTAGGCATCCAGCCCACCCTGGGTGAGGATGGTAGTAGTGGTAGGCATCCTGCCCCCCCTGGCTAAGGGTGGTAGTAGTGGTAGGCATCCTGCCCACCCTGGGTGAGGGTGGTAGTAGTGGTAGGCATCCTGCCCCCCCTGGGTGAGGGTGGTAGTAGTGGTGGGCATCCTGCCCCCCCTGGCTAAGGGTGGTAGTAGTGGTAGGCATCCTGCCCCCCCTGGGTGAGGGTGGTACTAGTGGTAGGCATCCTGCCCCCCCTGTCTAAGGGTGGTAGTAGTGGTAGGCATCCTGCCCAACCTGGGTGAGGGTGGTAGTAGTGGTAGGCATCCTGCCCCCCCTGGCTAAGAGTGGTAGTAGTGGTAGGCATCCTGCCCACCCTGGGTGAGGGTAGTAGTAGTGGTAGGCATCCTGACCCCCTGGCTAAGGGTGGTAGTAGTGGTAGGCATCCAGCCCCCCCTGGGTAAGGGTGGTAGTGGTGGTAGGCATCCTGCCCCCCCTGGGTGAGGGTGGTACTAGTGGTAGGCATCCTGCCCCCCCTGGCTAAGGGTGGTAGTAGTGGTAGGCATCCTGCCCACCCTGGGTGAGGGTGGTAGTAGTGGTAGGCATCCTGCCCCCCCTGGCTAAGGGTGGTAGTAGTGGTAGGCATCCAGCCCCACCTGGGTAAGGGTGGTAGTGGTGGTAGGCATCCTGCCCCCCCTGGGTAGGGGTGGTGGTGCGCATTCAGGCCCCTGTGTGCATATGTGGCATTGGTGATGGGCATCCCGCCCCTATGGTGCTGCTGTTGCTGGTGTAAGTATATTCTGCATCCCTGTGTGTGTGTGTGATGTGTCGTGTACGTGTTGTATGTGTTTTGTGGTTGGTGTCTGGCTTACCTTCTGCGCCGTACGCGTCCGTGCCTGTTCCGGTAGTATATGTAGAATATTGGTATGATCGGGACGAAGGGATTCATGGTTGGTTCGTGTCGTTCGTCCTTCTCGTTGCTTCGCGTCGTCCTCGCCGCTCGCCTCGTCCTCGCCGCTTCGCCTCGTCCTCGCCGCTTCGCGTCGTCCTCGTCGCTGCCGTGTTCGTCTCGGAGCCGTGGATCGTGTTGTGGCGCGAATCGGAGCTTATGTGCGCCTCTCCCGGATGCTTTGACGTGCCGTGCGTAGCGACGGGTTCGGCGCGTATGGAGAGCGCATCGTACTTGTCCGGCCGGACGGGGCTGCATTTTTCCTTCCGTGCGACTCGATTCGGCGTTTCCGGATTCGCCTCGGTCGGAGAACAGGACCTGGTTTGGGTGAGTACGGCTCGGCCGGATTCTTTGCTGTTGTGCGCATCGTACTTGCTCGTTTGGTGTGCTGTACGGATCGGTCGGGAAACAGGCTTTCGCATGGCTTTTTTCCCGACCGAATGGTATTGGGTGCGCCTCCGACCGAGATCGGAATCGGCCCCATAGTGTTTCACTTTACATGTAGTCATCCCAATGTACTCGAGTGTACATGGACATGTTATCGTATAAAGCAAACACAAAGAGATGATGGACGGAGCGCTGAAACTTTTCAGACACTCACCCCAAGTCACAGATCTGGGTTGAATCCATCATCGTTCTTTAGCTCACTTCGCCACCCCAGTTCAGACACAGCTATATGCAAATCAGTCTTGACCCTGTGCCTCATGGGAACAGTCAAGCCCAAACTGCCAAGCCATGTCTTCCCTGCACCGGAAACAAGCATCCTAGGACCGGTTTCGGGCTAACAGCCCTCATCAGCCAGGCTAGCTTGAATCCAGTGGCAAAGTGAGCAAGGGACCCACGTCTGGGCATACCCTGCCAACTTAGGGCGAACAAAGTAAACACAAAGAGATGATGGACGGAGCGCTGAAACTTTTCAGACACTCACCCCCAGTCACAGATCTGGGTTGAATCCATCATCGTTCTTTAGCTCACTTCGCCACCCCAGTTCAGACACAGCTATATGCAAATCAGTCTTGACCCTGTGCCTCATGGGAACAGTCAAGCCCAAACTGCCAAGCCATGTCTTCCCTGGACCGGAAACAAGCATCCTAGGACCGGTTTCGGGCTAACAGCCCTCATCAGCCAGGCTAGCTTGAATCCAGTGGCAAAGTGAGCAAGGGACCCACGTCTGGGCATACCCTGCCAACTTAGGGCGAACAAAGCAAACACAAAGAGATGATGGACGGAGCGCTGAAACTTTTCAGACACTCACCCCCAGTCACAGATCTGGGTTGAATCCATCATCGTTCTTTAGAGGATTCAACCCAGATCTGTGACTGGGGGTGAGTGTCTGAAAAGTTTCAGCGCTCCATCCATCATCTCCTTGTGTTTGCTATGTTATCATATAAATCACACCACTCGTGTTACAGTTGGTGTGGTTATTTAGTCGCCAAGGTGTTTGGAGACCCATGTCAAGTTCTGTAGTATGTTGGGTAAATGGACACACTGAAAATGAACCACAGGGGAAGTGTCCTGTCACAGGTGATGTACTCCAAAGTGCTAGTTGTCTCTCCTCTGTCTGTCATGCACTCGGTCCTGTGTGCACCAACAGATGACGGAGATTGTTGCTACGTTTCAGGGCGAATAGGGGTTTCTCCAGGGATAGTGCTCCTGTGTTTAAAATGTGCCAATTTTTATTTACTGCCTTTTTGATATTATGCGTCAACTTGCTGAAAATAGTGACACACACCATCCTGGTGCTTTTTTCTTTTTCGTGAGTTTCAAGGAGCACCTCCCTATTGTTATTACGCGCTCCCTTGGCTGCTCCTTGTACAAGATGGTCAGGGTATTGTGTAGCCTGTAATTCATTGCTCAAATTCTTGGCGTGTTGTTTGTATTTGACAACACGCCAAGAATTTTAGGGGTTTAGGGGTTGTTACATGTATTGCGCAAGCGCAACCATTTACTGGGTAACTATCAACAGTTTTATACTCACTGTTCTCTGACACTAGATCGATAATTTGACTCAGAGTGACGATTGTGTCTATTCCACAGTTGAGGGCAATTTGACTTTCATACATTACGGGTTTACAAACTACATTACCCAGAAATCCCATGACCCGGATAACATCTTGCCATTTCCGGGTCACCACCGGCATTTTAACCGAGTGGCTGACAATGGGTACTCCCCCTTCAGCCTTTAGAATTGCGGCAGGATACAGGAGACTCAGGTAAGGCACCAATGGTGCTCACCCGATTCGGCGGTATATACCGTGTCACATTTCATTATTGTCTTGCGGTAGACCTTTAGTGCCCTTACGAGCTCATATACGCGGCATGCTTGCGCCTGTAAAATTAGGGCGCTGGTGCTTCGCTGATAGCTCGCCTCTAGCCATACACTATATCCTGTTCTCAGAGATATATACAAGCATTTGATTAGATCACAAGCCGCGGGACCGACAACATTGTCATTTCCATGCCCAGGACTCATTACACTTGTCCTGTGGTAATCGGAACCTTATTAGAAGATCACAACAAGCAGCCCCTTCGCATACAATGTTATAAAACATCACTGTATGTTGGCACTCTATACCACCGGCAATTCACTTGTTGTTCTCATTTCAGCACGAACGGCCACTCTGAGTTTTCAGGCACGTAGAATGCGGACATTGACTCCTGTTAAGTACGGACAGCTGGTTTTTTCCTGCCTCCTTTATGAGGTGTGTCACAAAGGGCACACGAACATTAGGAGAATCTCCCTGCATTATCGTGTTTCGCATATGTATGACTGTGACCTTTAGAATTAAATCAGTTTTTATTAGCACAACACGCAGCATAACAATACAATGCATCATTGCCTACAACCCAGCGGGCCGGCTGCATAGAAGTCATGAAAGCAGATAAGAGCCAATGGATTACAAGCTGTCTATATAGATAGATTACACAGCATGCCGCCTACAACCCATCATGGGCCGGCCGCATTCATCAGGAAGAAACATTAAGTAATCCAGGTTCCATGGAATTTGAAAAATAGAGATGGTCTGCAGCATGCAGAGCTTGCAAGTGCCTGATGAGCCAAAGACTCGCTATAGCTAGCCCGGGGCGTTAAGGTCTGCCTTTTAAGGAAAATAAAAACCACAAAAAAAGAACATTAACAAGTCCAAAATTAAAGGACCAGGAACCCTCCCTCCACCCCTCCCCCCCTCTCCAGGTGAGCCAGTGAGTGCACTTATGCAAATGGATGTGGTCCGGTGTGATAGATACTAACAGCGCATGGCCCTAGGAACCCATCAGAGGCCTTCATGTACTAACCACCCCCTAACTTTCGGGAATCAGTTTTAAAATCCGTAGGTAAGCAGGGCATGTCAGTTCCCGAAACTCTGTGGATAGGATAGAAATAAAGGGGGCCCATATCTTGGCGTATTCAGTTTTGTCCACTAGGGTGGCCATGGAAGTCTCTCCATATCCAAAAGGGACCACAGTTGGTGAAGCCATTGCGTGTGATCCGGGATCCTGTCCGTTTTCCAACCAGATAAATCACCCGGTGAGCGGCATTCAACGCCAGGGCAATCTGCCTGCCTTTGGTAGAGCGCAAGGGGAAAGTCAGGGCATTGGGCAATCGTAAGATAGTGTATGCAGGGAATCTGGGGATGGTAGTGTCAAAAGCTTTATCGATCTCTTCGAGGATCTTATCCCAGTATCTCGTGAGCTTCGGGCAGTTCCACAGCAAATGAAGGAGGGTACCCGGACTCCCACAGCCTCGCCAACAGAAACCATTGCACTGTGAGTTCCATTTAGTTAAACGAGCCAGGGTGTAATACCAGTAGGATACAATTTTAAACGCAGTTTCTGTGTGGCCCATGGAGTGTGCGGTGTGGTGGGTCCTATAAAAAATATCCTCCCATTCCTTGTCTGACAGGGTTCGACCGATTTCCGCCTCCCACCGCCTCTGTCCGGCAGTCCGAGCCCCACTAGCACCCTGAGAGAGAAACGTGTAGATTTCCGAAATAAGTTTGCGATCGTCTTTTTTCAAAAAAAGCCATTTTTCAAACGGGAGCATTGGCCTGCTGACCAAGGGACGTATTAGAGGGCCAGTCACTCAGTGCAGCATTTGCACATGAAGGAAGTGGTCTGAGTCGGCAAGGCCATAG
This sequence comes from Calotriton arnoldi, assembly GCA_963921515.1. Taxonomy (NCBI): domain Eukaryota; kingdom Metazoa; phylum Chordata; class Amphibia; order Caudata; family Salamandridae; genus Calotriton; species Calotriton arnoldi. Next base: position 15,869 of record CAWUFW010005032.1, read on the forward strand.
TCTGCCCGGAGCTGCTCAAAGGGGATATGGCCCTGGAGGTCAAATAAATGCCCCAAGCGCTTGCAACTGCCCGCTAACCACCGTGATCCAACACCCTTATCCTTCCCGGGAGGGAAATCGGGGTTCGAAAAAATGGGAGACATAGGCGAAGGGAACATTGTGAGATTTGCCCGCCTGGACACTCTATGCCATACTAACATGGTGGGTCGTGTGACCGGCGATGAGTATAGTCCCCAGGAACGTGACAGTCTAGATAGCCAAGCTTCCCTCCAGATGTGATGGCCAGTCACCGTCTGGTCCATAAATACCCAGTGTTTCTCCGTCATTGGACGGTTCCATTGTACTAGGTAGCGCAACAGCGAGGCTTGAAAATATCGAGTGATATTCGGCAATGCAAGGCCACCTTCCTTTTTAGGGCATTGCAACAGAGACTTCTGCAACCTGGGGGAGACCGTACCCCAAATGAAACGCTCTATCTCTTTTTGTAGGTTCAAGAGCGTATTCGATGGGGGCAATAAGGGGAGGGTTTGGAAAATGTATAGGGCCCGCGGTAGGACATTCATTTTGACCGCGGCCAATCTCCCGAGCCACGAAAGAGGCAGACGTTGCCACTGAGTTAGATCCTTACGGATGCAAGAGAATAAAGCAGTATCATTTACTTCCACTGTCTTACCGAGACTCTTATGAAGGACCAGCCCCAGGTATGTTATGCCATCCGTCCCCCAGTCGAAGTCAAATTGGACACGCAAGGTGTCCACTGTTGTTTGCGTTGCGGTGAGATTCAGTACCTGTGATTTCTGTAGGTTCATTTTAAATCCTGAGACCCGACCAAAGGCATTCAGGTCTTCTACAATGGCCGGCAATGAAGTCAAGGGTTGTGCCACCGAAAAAATGACATCGTCGGTATAAGGGCTAATTAAATGGTGATCGGCACCAAAGGGGACGCCCTGCGCGTGTGGATTGTCCCGGAGTTTCTGAGCAAAGGGCTCCATATATAGAGCGAAGAGCAGGGGGGAGAGGGGGCAGCCCTGCCTGGTGCCTCTCCCCACCACGAAGTCGCTCGAAAGTATCCCATTTACCCTGACTGCAGCAGTTGGAGTGCTGTAAATGCTCGCTACCCATCTGCGGAACTTCACGCCCAAGCCAAAGCGCTTCAGAGTGGCAAACAAGTACGGCCAGTGCAAGCGGTCGAATGCCTTTTTGGCGTCGACTGTTAGCAGCAGTGCCTCTTCTTTGGAGCGTTGCACCTTGTCAATCAGGTGACAAATCCGTTTAGTGTTGTCCCCACATTGTCTATTCGGAATAAAGCCCAACTGATCCGGGTCAATCAAACCGGGCATCAGAGGGTTCAGCCTGTGGGCCAGAATGCTAGAGAACAGCTTTGCATCAATATTTAGCAAGGATATCGGCCGGTATGAGCTGCAAAACACAGGGTCCTTCCCTGGTTTGGGAATGACTGAGATTGTCGCCTATAAGATTGAAGCTGTGAGAGTGCCCGTATCTGCGAATGAGTTAAACAATCGAGTGAGCAGAGGGGCCAGCTCTGCGTAGAAGGTCTTGTAAAAGAGCGCACTGAAACCGTCCGGACCCGGCGCCTTCAGGGGCTTCAGACGGGCGATAGCGATAGCAGATATCACCTCTTTGATCCGTATAGGAGCCTCCAGACCCTCCGCTTCATTGGGCGGAAGAGGGGTGACCGCAGCCCCATTGACATAATCACGGGGGTCCGCGAGGGTTGAGGACTCAGCGGAGTAGAGATCCGCGTAAAAGGTCTGAAAAGCTGCCGCAATGACCGAGTCGTCCGTAATCTCAGTACCCCGCTCCCCTTGCACCGCCTTTACTGCCTGGGCCTGTCGTTTACTGCGGAGGCAGTGTGCTAACATACGACCCCCTTTGTTAGATCCCACAAAATATTTATGCTTCAACCGGATCACTGCGTATTCAGCCCTGTCCAGATCCAAATGCTTCAATTGGAGCCGCTCTTTCTCCAACTGGCGCCAGACCCGGGGGGCGCGCGTGCGCTTGTGAATTGCCTCGAGTTCTTTAACTTTAGATTCTAGTTCCTCTCGTTTGGCCTGTCGGGTTTTATTATTATAAGCCGCTTTAGAGATCAGGGCCCCTCTCGAGACCAGCTTAAGAGCCTCCCAAACAGAGGCTAAGGCCGTGGAGCCATCATCGTTAAGTGCTGTAATCTATCAATGCACGCCGAAGGTCTTCAACCACTTGTGGGGACCGCAATAGGGAGTCCCTCAGGCGCCAGTGTGAGGGGAAAGAATGCAAGGAAGGCAGACGTAGGGTCAGCATTATGTGTGCGTGGTCTGAAAAAGACCAGGCTTCGATGGTAGATGCCTGGGTGCATGCCCACCGGCCTGGGTGACCAGAAAGTGGTCCAATCGGGCGTAGGACTTATGGGCTGCCGAGTAATGGGTATAGTCTCTATCATTGGGGTGGAGGCTGCGCCATGCGTCCCTGAACCCACAATCCTCCAACCACTCCTTACCACTCCCTGACATAGCTCCTGCCCCACCAGTCCTCGGGCTAGAACGGTCCGTCCCTGCGTCCATAACCAAATTTAAATCGCCACCCACCACCACCAAGGAGTCGGGCGTGTGCAGAACCTCAGCCAGGGCCTCAGTCAGGAACTTCTCCTGATGCTCGTTTGGGGAATAAATTGAGGCTATCGTGAGGTTGGAGGTGCCGGTTTGTAGCCTCAGCGCTAAAAGGCGCCCCATAATCTCTGCCACAGAGCCCATTATGGAACCTCTAAAGTGTTTGGAAAACAAGATGGCCACCCTGCCCTTCTTACTCGTACCTGAAGACCAGAACTGAAAGGGGAACCCCCTGTGTTGCATACGGTGTGTGTCTTTGTGAAGCAGGTGGGTTTCTTGAAGTAGACATATATCCCCGTCCAAATGCTCGAGTAAGGAGAGCACTGCCCTCCGCTTGGTAGCATTGTTAAGGCCTCGGACATTATAGCTGACTACCTTAATTTCCATCAGGTTGGAAAGAACCACGGGGCTATATGTCTAACTCTATGAAGCCAATAGAGAGGGACAGACCATGGAAGGGACCACACGGGCAAATGTGACTGGACGGACCCAACCAGAAGGACCACAAGTAAAAAGCTCACTGGAGAGAGGACCCCCCCACCCAATAACAATATAAACAAACCCTAAGACAATAAACCAACAGCAAAGGCAAGCACACAAAGTTTCGACAGAGGGCCAGGAAGAAGTGGAGACTGCCAAAAGAGTGAGGGACTGCCCCACTCAGCGGAGAGAAACCCCCCCCCCCGCCCCCACCGGGTCCAGGGAGGAGAGAACAAACCCACACATACGTTACCCTCAATCATTAGAGTCCAGAGAGTCCCCCCCTGTGCCTGCGAGGGTCTGGAAAACTGCTGAACGCTCTTTGATCATCGTAGCCGGGTCAGGGCGAAGGCGATCAAGGCCCCGGCCGTTCTGGAGACCACGTCTTGAGGGCCCGGGCGTCCCTGGACTTGAGGCATCAGGCTGGGCGGTCAGATCATTGAGGTTCAAGTTCAGCACCTTACAGGCCTCGGTCATGGAGTGTACTTGGTGTAACTTCCCGTCAAGACGGAAAATGAGACGAAACGGGTGCCCCCAGGAATAGGATACTCATTGATCGGAGGCAGCTAGTCACGGGGCGAAAGTCTCTTCTCTTTTGAAGGGTACTAGCTGCCAAGTCTTGGAATAGCTGTGGTGTTTGCTCACGGAAACGTAGAGGTTGACATGAATGGGCCGCCTTGACGATCTCCTCTTTCACCTTAAAATCGTGCACGCACACCAGAATGTCTGCAGGAGGACGATTTGGTTGGCGGGGGGGCCTACTCGATGACATCGGTCGACCTTGACTGAGGATTCCGCCGTTGCGTTCAGAACTGCCCGGAAGAGGTCTTGAACGTATCCTTCCAGATTTTCCCCTTCTGCTCCAGTTGTGACAGCACGTATTTGAACATTGTTCCGCCTTGACCTATTCTCCAGGTCTTCGGAGTGCGACTGGAGGTCCAGTTGCTGATCCCGCAGCCGTAGGATTTCTTGTTGGAGTGCAGCGATCTCTTCGTCCCTGGTAGTTGACGAATCCTCCAGAGCGGCCACCCATTCTCCGAAAGCGTCCACATCTCTCTGTACCTCCCGGAGGTCCGCCTGCAGGTCCATCTTGATGGCCAAGATATCTTCCCTCTGGAAGGCAAACAGAGCTTCCAGAAATTCCCGCGTAACCGCTCCTTCTGAGCCATCCCCAGCTGAGACCGGACCGGCGCCTTGAGAGTCCCCAGCCGATTTCATAAGAAGATCCCGGACCGACCGGTCTTTTTTGCCCTTAGTCGTCATCATAGTGGAGTCCCAAAGCCGTCCCGCCAGTAGAGAGAAGTTGCGTCGAGGAGAAGGGATGCACGGTCTCCGGACGGCCTCCGGACGGGCGTGCAAGCGCTCCCGCTCCCTTAAGCGCCATCGCCCGCGTTCAGACTCTCCACTAGCTGCACTGTCGGCGTGCTGCAACAGGGCCAGTCCCCGGTAGCCCCTCTCGCCATGTGCCAACTGCAGTTGATGGCCCTTATGCTGCCCCAGGGGACTGCCCACGTCCCAGTGTGGCTGAGATCAAACTCTGCGGGACGACAATGCACCCAATAGGTCCAGCCTCCCTGCAGCCCCGGGGTGCTTCTAGGCTCCAGTCACACAGGAGCGTTGTTGGATGTCAATGTCTTCAGGTTCAGCTCGGCGTCTCCAGCCTCTCGTGCTCGTGCACCGCACTTAAGAGACCCAGCAAAGGAAGAGAGATCTCGGCACCTCCACAGCTCTGCCCGCCGCACCTTCTCCCAGCCCAGGTCCTTCTCTGTGGGCCCCAAGGTGTCAGGAGGCCGCACCCCCCCAGACATGGTGTCAGGCGCACGGCGAGGGGCCGCAGACACACCGCTGTGGGTCACTCACTCCACTGGCCTCTTGGTGGGTCACCGGTAATGCAGTGCGTGCTTCTGCCCCGTGATCACCCTGCTCCTCCTTGGGTTAGGCCTCCCGGTGCTCTCCCTACGGCAGAGAGGCCGCGCCCGGACTGAGTGTTCTTCTCAGGGGATCAGTGCTGGACGGGGCCGGTGGACGCCCTCCTTTCCCCTGGGCTCCTTCTGGGTGATGTGCCTTTAGTGTCCCAGCACCCCAGGCAGCAGGGAACCAAGCGGATCTTCCCCTGCGACTCCGCGTCGCAGGCTGCCTCACAGGCCCAGGAGCTGGTCACAGCGCGTCCGCAAGCCGATGACTGCGCCAGGCGCCGTGCTCCCGTGGGGGGCCCCGTGCTTGCGGATGGGGTCCGCATGCCAACACGGCCCATGTAGGTGCCCGGTCAGCCCCCGCAAAGGCCCCCGCTCCTCGCCGCCATGTGGCTCGGAGGCCGCAGGAAAGCTGGTGGTCGCCCGGCTTCACACTGGCGAACGGGTGAGTCGTCCTTAGCTCCCAGCCTGGAGCGCAACGAAGTCCCCCAGCCTCCGGTAGGGGATCCGGGTGCTGTGGGTGCTATAAAGTGAGCTATGGGCCTGGCGGGAGCAGAGCTCGAGCAGGACACGTCCACTCACTCCATCATCTTGGCCACGCCCCCTGACTGTGACCTTTAACTAGCGCACTTTGAACTATGTCCCCAGTGTACATATCCGCACTCATTTTTGCACTTACCAGCACTCGCCTGAACAGGAGGGTGCAGTAATGGGCGATACTGATATTAGACACATGCTGAGTAGAGACACTCCCTGTCCCTGTGGTGTAGGGAGTAGTTTTAAGAGCACTCTACAATGAGACAGGCTCTTTCCTGTGCTTTTTGTCTTTCTCTCTTTTTTTACAAAAAGTGGTTTCTGTGCTCTCTAACTATACGCTACTGTACCTTTTTATACCTTCAGAGTCCGGAGACCTGTTACTAAAGGACTTTTCGAAGGAGGATGTAGACTAGTAGTCTCCAATTGGTGAGACTACCAATAATTGCTTACTCATGATTATGACTTTTTTCACTTTGCAGTGAGGGTGTTTTGACACTGGTGGTTTGTAAATATTGGGATGTTTAAACTGCATACTGTATTTTGATATCTGTTCCTATATCCTTACAGAAGGTGGACCTGACTACAGCTGGTACCACTGATCAATGCCATAACAGTTACAGTATGGTATTTTCTTTATGAATTATTCACTATTTTAGCAGAATGACGAAGCATTTGGTCCTGAAAAATGCCAAGAACCATTCGGTCTAACTAGGCAGAAACATGTTGAACATGGCCCAATAGGGAACACCATATCCCTATTCACACTTAGCTGTTTTTAAATCTATCCACTGGGGACACCAATAAAGGATTGACCTCGTCTATCCAGGAGATAGTTTTAACCCACTTTCTGATTTTTGTTGCACTCTGCCCATCACTCTGACCTACATTGGATGACTAAAAACATCTCACGCTCCTCTCCTGCGGGGGAGTTTTAGCCCGCACTGTGTACCTTGGGGTCACAGTGTGCAAGAAGGAACCCAATGATGAAGTATGTCACTTTAGGGTGAGTGAGGGTTCTTGTCTTAACACATGTGTATGTCTATCCCTCCACCCTCATAACTCACATTTTGTGAGTTATATAGATATACCATCCGGTTACCTATTTTGTGAGTTTTTTTGTGATATTTGACCCATTGATGGAGGAGTGGCTTCTTAGGAAGACTCCACGTACTGACACCTTTCTCCTTTCTATTGATAATGCTTATGTAGGGATGTCACCTTAGCACTAAAGTAGGGATAGAGTTAATGCTTTTCACTCACCAACCCTGGATGCAGGGAAATTTGGACTCATGCTTCCTGATTTTCTGTATCCTACTTCTTGAATTAATAATTTTGTTCATGCTGCACCGTCTAAATTGGATGTGTAGATTTGGCTTCATGCTAATTCCTTTGTATTTCTACACTCTCGTGTTAAGGTGTCTTTATGTCCAGTTAATTTTGGTGTTGTAAGAAACTAACTAATCTTACTTAGTTGTCAGTGGGTTACTATGTATGAAAGAGAATTATTGGCTAATTGACTGTTGATTAATGACTTTTCTCCCCTTTACACTTTCATGCTGTGGAAAAAAAAACATCGGAGTGCATCTCTAGAAAAGATCTAGAACTAATGGGCCCGGCCCTTTTACGGGTTAAAGTCAGACCAATGAATGGGCTTGATTCACCAAGGATACCTGCTAGCAGAAGCAAGGCTGGCTTTAGAACCCACCCGGTTTGTACCTACTGTACAAATGTATTCATTCAAACAACATATTTGAGGGCGTGCATGATAAGATGTTCAGTTACACCAGGCAGCACTGTTCTTGGGGGTGGCAGAGGTGAGAAAGTCGTATCTGTCGACTACCACCATCCCCAGCCCCACCCCCCGAGAACAAGTCACCCATCGGCCACCAGCCAGACCCCCCAACCCCTGAACAAGTTGTCCACCCCCCGCTCTTAACTACACCGGATGGCAAACTTAGGGTCTGCCCCGGGTGGCAGTAGGCCTAGCCACGGCACTGCAATTACCTCATTATTGCATTCACAGAAACATATTCTGAGTATCACGGGTGTAAAAACTTGTTCCAAATAATATAAACTACCATTATGACCCACCAGAAACCGGTTGACTTGCCTCATCTCCGGACAAACTAAAGAAAACCACAAACCAAATGTGGGTTGTGAAAATGTGGATTTAGTAGTTGAATTACAAGTAATTCAAGTAATAATGGCACAATTCCTCAGCAGGTCCAGTTAACGTTTAGCAATTTAAAGCTGAGCTCCACCATTGGTAGCTGTCGCACAGAGCAGACAGGCTTAACTTAGGAAACAAGTGTAAAGCACTTATCAGAACCAAAACAGCATATAAGTAAGTAGTAAACACAACACAATAAAAATCCCACTCCAGTTCATAATAGCATACATTTTAATCCTCAAATAGACAGCAAAACAACAAACTCTATTGTAGGGAACCGTAGATACAATTTTTCAAAGATTTAAGTGTTTCTAGCACCAAAAAGGACAAAGTGTCAACCGTGGGTTTATGGTCATGCTAAACCAGGTCAAAGTCAAAACTTAAGGACAATTTAGATTTTTTCACAGCCTGGTGGGCAGAAAATCTGGATTTTATTAAGGACACGGAGGGCAAGATTATGCAAATCTCCTTTATTGCCACAGCTCAGCAGTAAAAATGAAGAGAATATAGAACTTCAAACAACAATCCAATACACTATATATTCCATGAGCATGCAGCCATCTTCCTTCTTTGTAAAGTGCTGCGAACTAGAAGTAAACTCGTAAAAAACAAGGCTTCGAACTTGAAGTGGTACGAATAACTGCTTCCTTAGTAAACCCCAGACGTCTTATTCTGGAAGAAAAAAGACACAATAGGTCAAAAGGTAAAAATCCTTAGGGAGGGTTTATAAGAGGAGGGATAATCTTGGCCTCCGTGTCCTTAATAAAATCCAGATTTTCTGCCCACCAGGCTGTGAAAAAATCTAAATTTTATGGCATGACACGGAGGCCAACATTATGCAAGTTTAAAGTGAAGCAAGTACATTATCAATCACATTATTGATTGGTCTGAAATAACATTTCTTAAACATACTTTCATTTGACCAGTCAGCGGCTCTAAGGATATCTTGGAGTCCTCCACCTAGCATAAAAGCTTTAGAAGCAGAAGCGCCTCTGACGGAGTGTGCACCAAAAATAGAAACATCAACACCACACTCACTCATCACTTCTTTAACCCATCTAGCAAGCGTGGGAGAAGAAACAGCATTATGAGGGAATCTGTGAGAAATCAACAGTTGAGTTCCAACTCCTCTCAGACTTACCGTCCTTCTTTCATACTCTTTAACAACACATAGCGTTTCATTAAGAGGAAAGAAAGGGAAGAAAATAGAGGAAGACATAGTTTTGGTTCTTTTTTTAAGGTAAAAACAAACTCCCCCAGGCTGATAAGCCCTGTTAGTAACATCTAATGCCTTAACATCCGAGGTTCGCCTGAAAGAAACCAAACAAAGTAACACAGTAAGCTTATAGGAAATACGTTTGAGAGAGAGGTTAGCGTTATCTCCCCAAGAAGAAATAAGTTGTAATACTAATCTTACGTCCCATAAGGCTGAATATTTAGCAGTTGGAGGATTAAGAACTCGCATGCTTCTCATAATCTTTTTTGTTAAAAGGTTCTGACCAACTGAGACACCATCAACTAGGGAATGACCTGCAGCTATTGCTGACCTATAGTGGAGAAGTCTGGCTCAATGGTTAGAGCGGCAGACCCTGATGCAGAGATCTGGCCCGGGACCAGGGTTCAATTCCCGCCTCGGCGGGTCTTGGGCTCAATTTCCTCGGACCTGATAATTCTCCCCTCGGTGCCTATTCTAATCATGGGTCCCACTCTGCAACTCTGGGCAATAGCTTGCTTAATCTCCACAACGGCCCCAACAGCGCTGGGATGCCTGGCTTCACCCTGGGGGTGCCCAGGAGTGGACATTTCACAGGGAAAAGCCAGGAAGGGTTCCACAGCGGTATGCGTACAGCGCCTGGACACCCCTTTGGGGGTATAAGTGCGCTTTACAAGTACAAATTTCATTTCATTTCATTCATTTCATTTCATTTCATAAACATTAACAGTTCTATAACTTAGGCCAGAAGCGAAAAGTTCCGATAGGTAGTTTACTACGTGTACTAAATCAGTTGAAACGGGATCGTAGTGTCGTTGAAGACACCAGCGAATCCATTTATTCCAAGCCAGTCGATATGCCTTCCTTGTTCCGGGTGCCCAAGACTCAGATAAGAGTTGGAAAGCATGTGGCGAAAGGCCAGGGATTTGCCATTGTCGCCTGAAATCTTCCAGGCCGTCAGAACCAATAGACCTTGGTCTATGAGAGGATGTGATTCGCCGTGAGGACCCAGGAGCAGTTGCCCGAAGGGGGGTATTAGAATTGGGAAGTCCACAGCCATCTCCAAGATGACAGGGAACCATGCCTGAGACCTCCAAAGGGGGGTTATCACCACCATGTTCTGAAGGTATCGGCGAGCGTGTAAAAGAAGACGAGGAAGCATGACAAACGGCGGGAAGGCATATGGCTTTAAGCCTTGCCAGTCCTGGAGGAAGGCATCCACCCCTATTGCTTGAGGGTCCGGCCTCCAGCTGAAGAAATTCATCAACTGAGTATTCATTCTGTCTGTGAAAATATCTGTCCTGAAGGGACCCCATTTGTCTTGGATTGTCATGAATATCTGTCTGTTTAATTTCCAGTTGCTGGAATCCCTGAAATTTCTGGAGAACCAGTCCGCTACCCCATTGTTCAAACCAGGGATGTGTTCGGCTGTGACGGACAGTCCCCTGTTCAGACAATAACCCCAGAAAGCTTTCGCTATTTCGGTAAGACCCTTTGAATGTGGTCCCCCCATCTTGTTGATGTATCTCACTGCAAAGACATTGTCCATGGTAAGCATTATAGAGCACTTTATTGAGTTCTGGGTGAAACTCTGAACTGCAAAGGAGCCTGCTAGGAGTTCCAGGCAGTTGATATGTAGTTCCTTCTCTTCGCGTGTCCAAAGACCTCCTGTTGAAGAGTCGCCACAAGTGGCACCCCAACCTTCTAGACTCGCATCTGATTCTATAATCAATTCTGGGGTTTCCCAAAAATGGCTCTGCCATTCCAGGCTTCTGCATTCTTTAGCCACCAAGATAGTTCTTTCCTCGAATCTTCGTCTAAGGAAGTCATCTGAGTGTAAGACAGAGTCGACTTCAGAGCTTTCGCTTTGAGTCTCTGGAGGGCCCTGTAGTGTAATGGGCCCGGAAAAATAGCCTGGATGGTTGAGGAGAGGAGACCCAGAATCCTGGCTAAGAGTCTCAAGGGAAAGACTTTCAAAGAAAGGATCTTCCTGAGTTCTTTGCGGAGTTTCTTTATTTTTTCCCTTGGTAGTTTCAGTTCTGCAGCAACTGTGTTCACCAAGAAGCCTAGAAATTGAGTTTCTTGGGATGGTGTAGTGCATGATTTTTTGGCATTTATCACAAAGCCTAAATGTTCCAGTAGGCGGATAGTAAGATCTGTATGGTGAGATACTGTTGTCTTGGACTGAGCCATGATAAGGATATCGTCCAGATATATTATTAGTCTCTACACCCCTTTCCCTTAGCCATGCTACTACCGGACGTAACACCTTGGTGAAGCACCAAGGGGCTGATGACAGACCGAAGGGGAGAGTGCGGAATTCCCAAAGTTTCCCTTCCCAAGTGAACTGGAGGAATTTTCTGTGAGGGGGCCAAATTGGGATGGTTAAATAGGCGTCCTTTAGGTCTAGACGTGTTAACCAGTCTCCCTTTCTTAATACGTCCCTTAGGAGGTGTATTCCCTCCATCTTGAAGTGGTGGTAAGATACCCACCCTTTTAGGCTTTTTAAGTTTATGACAGGTCTCTGTCCTTTGTCTTTCTTTTCTACCAAGAAAATATTGCTGATGAAACCTGTTTCTGAGCTCTCTACTATAGCCCCTTTTGCTAGCAAGTCCCTTACTTCTTGAGATATTAATTTTCTCTGTTCTTGAGAGAAGGTTATCTCGCGAGGTCTCTTTGATTGAAAGGGGGCATCCGTAAATTCTATTTTGTAACCCTTCACAGTTTCTAGAATCCAGGGGTCTTGAGTCACTAAAGTCCAATTCCCAGAGAAAAGGGCTAGTCTCCCTCCCACCTTTATAGGGGTATCTAAAGGGTCTTTCAATATTCCTACCTGCGGAGAATCCTCTGCTGCTTCTTCTCTCGCCTCGAAATGGTCTTCCCCTGTTTCTTTGCCTTTGAGGGAAGAACGGCTGGTTTGTATAGAAAGATGATTGCTGGTATTTTGATCCTCTTCCCAGAAAGGGTCTTGAGGTAGACTGGCCACGGCCGGGGAACCGACCCCGCATTATCCCGGCCCTTCCAAAAATGTTGTCTTGGAAGACTTTCTTTATGTCACGTTGCGATTTTTGAATGGAACTAAATGCACCGACATACTTGGCCATGTCGCGAATGAAGTCCTCTCCAAAGAGGAGCCCTTGTGAGGTGGCTCCTCCCTCCTTGTTTGCCAATTCAATAAGTTTAGGGTCAATCTTGAGGAGAACGCCCTTTCTGCGTTCATTAGAAATGGCAGTGTTTGCATTACCAAGGAGGCAGATGGTTCGTTGGACCCACTCACGTAGTTCCTTTGGGTCAATAGGTGTTCCATCAATATACACGCTTTCAGCTAAGTCAAATATTTTGGTTAGAGGTCAAATGGTGTCGAGGAGTCGGTCTTGACAAGACCGTAGGCTCTTGTCTATCCCCTTTCTAGGGTCTTTGGCACCCTTTGCTATGAAAGCGACGACCTTAGGGTCAAGTTCAGGGGTCATTGCAATTTTGTCTGGAAGGGATGGGCGGGGGCATTCAGACCTCAGTCTGGATCTCACTTCTTTGGGAATCTCCCTTCTCAGCCAAAATCTGATATAATCTGCTACATGTTGGGAGGGTAGTCATTCAGGAGAAAGGGGATGTTTGATTAAAAGGGGATCAAACATATAGTCCCCGAACTGGTCAGTAATGCCCATTTTTGAGCCTGAGGCCTTGCTTGCCTCTTCAGTGTTTTCCAAAGTTCCATCTCCCATGTCTTCGCTGTCCGTATCAAAACCGGATGAGCATGAGAGATTTATCTCCGCTTCATCTGGATCATCACTGTCAATATGTATGGGGAGCTCTGGGCCTATTTGTTGCCCTTGTGTGATGCCTGGGGCATCGTTCTGGTCACCGCCTGAGAAGCGTGAATGAGCTGTCTTTCCTGTTTTCTTTGTCTTTTTAGCACTCTTAACAGGTTGTTCTGGTGCAGCTCTTTTCTTTGGGGCCTTATCTGCCCCTTCTTTTGCGCCAAAGGTATGCACAGTGCTAGTATAGGGCCATGCCCTTGATAGAGATTCAAATTTTTTAGTAATGGTTTCATTAAGTGAGTCCACGACTTTGTCCATAGCCTTAGTGACCAAGGACTCAATTTTACCTTCCAGATTGAGCTCAGGATTAAGAGACATTACTGGTTTAATAAAAGTAATATCCCAAATTATGTTGTACAGGCCTGGTTCCTTAGAATCTCTCCTTTTTTTTATTTTTTTATTTTCCAGGTTTAATTTGATGGGGAAGAGGTTAAACCTTAAAGGCTTAAAAGAAGCGTCCAAACGTTTGAGGAAAATGGAGAATAAATCGAGCAGAGGGCGTGTCGGTGATCAATTACCTTGCGCGAAGCAAGGAGAAAGACGAAACAGCTGCAACTGTCGAAATGTTGCTAGCTGTAACTAAGCAACCACGCTCGTCGAGAGCGTGTGTGGTTGCGCCTAATGGCTTTTCCTTTAATTCCCTCTCCCTTCCGCGGTGCGCATGAGGGGCGTACCGCGGTGGGAGAGGAGCGATCGTCGTGTGGATGGTGGCCCTGGGGAGGGCTCAAGAGCTGTCTGGACCTGCGTAGGAGCCGGTAGGATCCATAAAACAAAGCGGGGAAGTACGCGGTCGCATTCCCGTATGCCTCCTTCGCGCTGAGAGCGCTGCTAGGCGACGGGAATGCGACTCGCGTTTCAAACGACGCTCAGGGGAAAGGGGGCAATTAAATTGAATTGTGAGGGTGAGCTGAGGCACGCTTCAGTAGCGGAACTCGCTCAGAGTTAAAAAAATACATTAACAAGGTAAATAAGGTCCCCAACGAGAAGTCAGAAGGTTGAAGTGAGAAAACTCAGAGAAAGATCTATTAATAAGAAATAAACACATGGTAGGGTCAATAGGACCCAGTCATGCGAGATATAAATAAATACAAGCATTAATCACAAAAACAACTATAAACCTTCAAACATACATGAAATAGTATGCACAAATGAAATGAGGGTACTTATCTCTGTGAGCAGCAGCAACAAAGAAGGAAGATGGCTGCATGCTCATGGAATATATAGTGTATTGAAATGTTGTTTGAAGTTCTATATTCTCTTCATTGTTACTGCTGAGCTGTGGCAATAAAGGAGATTTGCATAATGTTGGCCTCCGTGTCATGCCATAATATCGCGATGAAGCACAGGTCGAAGTTAGGGACCAGGTTTAGCCGGGTGGAAAGTTTACCTTCTGACTTTTTGTTGGAGGAAAGTCTAGTTGACAAGGTCGTCGGCAGATGTGGGTGCCAGCTGGATCCATCCATCACCTTGTAGTTTTTGCAGTTGATGCCCTACGTACGATGGGTATGCCAAGACTTGGGTCTTGTGCTTACTGTGCCACTGGAATCAAGTCATACCTGGCTGGTGAGCCCTTATTGGGGTAAAACTGGTCCTAGGTTGCTTGTATTCTGGTTTAGGGAGGACCTGGCTTGGCGGTTTGGGCTGGACTGTTTCCATGATAAGCAGGGTCAAGTCTGATTTGCATATGGTTGGGTCCAAACTGAAGTGACATGGTGGATGAAAAACAATGAATTGGGATGCAGCCAGAGTGATTGCCAGTGGGTGAGATTAATTCAAGCATTCCATCTATCACCTTGCAGTTTTTGCTGATGAGGGGCTCATCAATGGCAGCCAGCTGAGGTGTAGGACCTCAGTGGGAGCCTTAGCGTTGGCTGTAATTTTGAGGCTCGCAACATAAAAGGTAGGAAAATTCAGAGTGGGGGAAGTCTGAAGATCATGCCCAGGAAGGAGTCAGTGGTGGCATTGGTCCCGGTAAAGTCCTCTATGGTCGGAATTAGAAACTTTTCTTGAATTCAAGAACTTTTAAGTGGGGTGAACCAGCGAGTTGAGTCTGACCAGCAGTTAGATGTCGGCGGCTGCAGCTCAGCAGTGTTCTTCTTGTAGCCTCTGGATATTTTTGTGAAAAGTTCATAGAAAGTTTTTAAGTATCCAGTCGCACACTTTTGGAGGGAAGAAGAATACTCTCTATCAACAGCAAAGGGTCCAGGAACTTTTGGTCTCAACTTGGGTGTTAGGATTCAGTCTCCCAGAAGCCAATAGCAGGGTCCATGGCAAATCCAGTAAATACTGGTCAGCTGGGCTCAACAGAGTCTTGGGATTCTTGCAGCTTTTATGTTCCTGGAGCTGAAGAGGAGCCTAGCCAACTAGCCCTTGAAGTCCAATCTTCAGTCTAGGGTACAAGTGGGGAGCAGGTCAAACCCTTGTTGTTTCTCTCCACAGGTTCAACAGCAAGTGCAGTCCTTCTTCTGTCCTCTGCAAGTCCATAGATGTTCCCAAGAAGGTACCCAGGGTTGCCACTTTTATGCTTAGCACTAGTTTGTGGTCGGGGGAATCCCTGGCCAATAAGGAAGAAAATCTCTGTGGCATCCCTACTCACCTTGACATAATTTCCTGGGGGTTTGGCCCTACACAATCCCACTGTGCCTTGCTCTGCCAAAATCCAATATGGCAGAACCTTTCATCCCTTTGTCAAACCTCTGAGCACATCACTGTGGATAGTCCACGGTAATGAGGAACTCCCCCTACAAACATGTTCTGGAACAGGCTTTACCCCCAACTGGGATTGGTGCCTCTTTGGCTACTTGGAGTATCGCTGGGGCAGGCCTAAGTGTAAATTACATATTCCTGACACTGGGGATGCTTCTTTGGTGGTTGTGTAGCTGGTGGGCACCCCCCCAGGTCATCCTGTCAGGAGGATGTCACACCTCCTCCCAGCCAAGGCCATTTGTTCCCTTTGCTGGGAGCAATTCATATCTTCTATCAGACTGTTAGGTGGAAGTTAGGGATTAACTCTCAAAAGGCTAATTAGGCTTTAGCCAGGAAAATGCCAACATTCTAAAATTCCCATTTTCAAAATAGTGATTTAAAACATCAGACTTGACAATTAGATTGTTTTTAAATACTATTAATTTGAGTCATTGAAGCATTGTTCTGGCAATTCCCAAACTGAAGTTATACCTTATAAGGTGTAACTCAGTACTTTTCAATTTGACTACAAGACTTACCATAGTAAAAAAAGAAACTTTGGAGATTATTCACTGCCAGGAAACCCTTAAGATAGGCCCAAAGGAACATAGGGCAAGGTGCAGGGTATCTAGAAAGCAGGACAAGAGGATTTAAGTTTTACATGTCATGACAGTGAAAAATTCTTAAAGTAATTTTTCACTATAGTAAGGTTTTCTCTCCCACCTAACACCGGGTTGTCTTATTACACTTAATAAGTGGTAACTTCAGTGTGAGAAGAGATACAGAAATACTTCTTACGCACATTTGAATTGTAATTTACAATCATCTTTAATGGTAAAATCAGATTTTAAGCTACTATTCTGAAAATGCCACAGAAAGGTTGTCATTTTCCTGCCCAAACCAAATGTGCCTTTCTTTGTAGAACTGCCTATATAGCGAATGCCATATTTTTACATTATCACTGTCTGTTGTCCATCATAGATCCTGCTACTTGAATACCTCCTGTTGTAAAGCTCCCATCAGGATGCTGTTTTTTCTAGCCATCTAGGACAACTAGTAGCCTGGGATACTACTGTTTCCGTTCTTTTGTTTTGCATCTCATTTGTCATTTTGATTTGTTAAGTATTTCATTGTATTCCTGTACAAAAATACGTTTCTTTATTCTGTGTGGCAAATGGTTGTTTAATGTGATATATTCTACTGCACTGACGTACCCCCTGTTTAATTTATTATGGTTAGGGACGCTGCCTTTGTAGGTTTTGTTTATTGTTTATGGTCTGCACTATTGCATATTTTGAAATTTTAAATAAAGACATCACAAATGTGCCTTTCTGTCAGTGTCCAGAGTCACGTGACTGTAAATGGCTCTCCTGTGCTGTTTTGAGTATTCCTTCCAGACATGGGGATGAAATGGGCCTGTGTGTAGAGGGAGTAAGTCGTCCTGACAGGATGGCTGGGGAGGATTTGTGCCTTGCCCTGATTACACTTCAAAGAACCCTACTTGCAGCACACAAAAGAGAAACTGACACCAAGTATGCCCCTTGCCTTTTTTCCCCTCTAGACAGATTATAGTCAAGCCCAGGGAAAGGGGAAGAACTGTCCAGAACTAGTTTGGAAGTAGGCCAGGGATTGCACCCACACAAAAGCTGGCACTGGGTATAAGAATGGTCTCCTCAGAACTCCTCATCAGAACACTCCTGGACCTGTGGAAGATTCAGAAGGGCTCAACAACACTCATTCATTGATATGCTAGACGTGCAGCTTGTGCAACATGACTATTGCACTGCACTGCCTGATTTACCTGTTTTATGTATCCCACTGTATACCATGCTATTTAACACTTGAATATTTGCTGTAATGTGTATCTGGTGAACAACTGGAAAAAAAAAAAATCAATAAACAGATTGAAAAAAAAATGGGGCGGGGGCACTCGAGGCCTCCTCCACAGGCTAATTTTGGGCCCCGGGGACCCTATTCCCCGGCGATATTTAGAAGGGAGTGGGCCATGCAGCCCCCCTCCCTGGGCCAATTTTGGCCCCGGAGACCCCATCCCCGGGGACCAGCCTTATTAAAACTGGGAGGGGGGCATGCGCCCTCCCTCCAGGGGCCCCATCCCCCAGGGCCTGGTTCAACTTAAAAAGGTGGAGGAGGTATGCTGTCCCCTTCCCCAAGCCGATTTTGGCCCCAAGCACCCCATCCCAAGGGGCCTGGCCATAATAGTAATGGGGGTAGGGCTGCGTGGCCCCCCTCCCCTGACTGATTTTGTCCCCGGGGATTCCATCCTTGGGGCCTGGCCGCAAAAGCAAAGGAGTGGTAATGGCCTGGGAACCCCATTCCCCATGGCCGGCTCCTGCTATGTCCTGGGGAGCCCACCCCGGGACATACCGGTTCCCCTGCCTGCACTAGAACAGGCAGGTAAACCTGTGTTTGCTCTTGGACAGAGGGAGCAATTTCAAAGCTCCCACCAAGCAAGAGCAAACACAAAGTGCACTCACAGCTGGCAGCAGGTTTAAAAATGAACCCATGAGCTGGGAGCAGACTTCAGAACTGTTTCCATGCCCGCAGTGATGTGAGCAGAGAAACAGACCTGAATATTGTTCCTGTCCGCAGGGAGCTGCATTTTAGCTGCTTCGTGTGGGTGGAAGCAATGCCGGCTCCCACTGGATGCGGGGAGAGGTCTGGAGCCACAGAGGCCTTGGGGCTCCTCCCGAGACCCCCAACGAGGACATGATGTGTGCACTTGGTGGAAATCATAGCACCAACATTTTGTTGGCCGGAGCCCAGGGGATGAGATCCTAGGGGCCAAAATTGGCCCAGGGACAGGGACACATGGCCCCCTCCCCCACAAAATGTGCCAGGTCCCATGGGATGGGTTGTCACAGGCATGGGGGCTGCATTCCCCCTCCCCATTTACAAAGTTGCTGGGCTCTGTGGGATTGGGTCCCCAGGGTCAAAATTGGCCCAAGGAGGGTTGCCACGTGGCCCCTCTCCCCCTTTAGTAATTGGCTGGGTAACGGAGGATGGGGTCCCCAGGGCCGATATAGGCCCAGGGCAGGGGTCTGCATGCCTCCCCCTATTAGCAAAGATTCTGGGCCCCGGGGATGGGGTTCCCAGGTCCAAAATATACCCAGGGAAGGGGACACTTCCCACCTCCCCCACAAAATGTGCCGGGCCCCGGGGAATGGGTCCGCAGGGTCGAAATATGTCCAGGGATTATGGCTACATGCTCCTCTACCCATTTTAAAAGATGCTGGGCCCCAGAGAGTCATCCCAAGGAGGGGGGGCGTGCAGCCCCTCTCACCCTTTAGTAATTGGCTGGGCGTTGGGGGATGTGGTCCCCGGGCTTAAGGTTACAGGGTCGTTATACTTCGGAAATAGGAAATAGAATTTAAAAAAACCTTCAAAATTCACTAAAAAAGCCAAAGGTTACAGGGATGTTATAGTTAGGTTCAGATTGTACACACATAAAACCTTATAAATTCAGCAGTTATAGTTAGAGTTATCTCAAGTAACTATAGCTTGTGGCCTGAGGTAACTATAACTCGCACCCTCACCATGCACTGCTAATTACCCCACATATTACATCACTCATGACATCTTCTATGACATCATTGATAATATCACTGCAACATTTGCTATAAAATTATTGATGAGAAAACTGTACATAGCGTGGGTGCTTTTCTACTCCCACTGTGTAGGTTTTCCTGTAGACACACAGACTAGGTAATTTCTGGTGTTTGTTGAAATGCATTCAATAGTATGATGACTGTGAAGTATACCTGGGTTCACATGTGACCAATTGCTTTGCTGAGATCACTGAATTGTGTTGGACTTGGCCCTCTCTGCAGGGTCACCCCCAAACATTTGCATTCACCCTTCCTGTTCTCTGAATTTCGTTTTTGCTGGCATTAGGACTATGTGCACTTTATGCTACTAGTCAGTGCTAAAATGCTTGTGCTCCCCCCTTAAAGAATGGTTAAATTGGCCTACAGCTCTTTAGGCACTTTTAATATACTTGGAAGTCCCTAGTAAAGTGGTGCTGCACGTACCTAGGACCTGTAAATTAAATGCTACTTGTGGGCCTGCAACACTCATTGTGCCACCCACTAAAATAGCAATTTGAAACATGTATCAGACTTGCCATTGCAGCCTGTAGTGCAGTTATAAGCTACCAATTCGACCTGGAACCTTAGTTTTTTAATACACATAAGTCACCCCTAAGGTAAGCCTTTAAAAAGCTCATAAGGCTGGGAGCATTGTATTCAAAAGTAGGAAATGTGTTTTTGAGTTTTACATATCCTGGTAGTGAAAAATTACATTCATTTTTCACTACTGTACTGAACAATATTGGGTTACCTAATTACATTTTTTATCTGCTAACTTTTGTTTGGAATGTCATGTTTAGACTCAATTGAATTGTAAGTTAAAATTCTCTTTAATGGTAAAGTCTGATTTCAAGCACTGTTTTGAAAATGTCACTTTTAGAAAGTTGGCATTTTCCCTCCCTAACCATTTTTGTGCCTCTGCCAGTGTCTTGGGTCACATGACTATGAATGGCTTAACTGTTGGGCTTTGTGTATTCCTCCCAGACATTGAGACAAAGGGGACTAGTTATTGGCAGGATTAACCACTCTGCTTGGATTGCTGTGGGACAATCTGCTGCTGGCCACACTTACATTTCAAAAGCACACACTAAGGAAACTATCACTAGCCTTTTGTTACCTTAAACTTCTTGGGGCCCTGGCAGGGGAAGGGAAGAACTTCCTAGAACCAGATGTGGGGGTGACTTGGAATATTCCCCCACTTCAAAGGATAGCACCAGGTATAAATATTGGATCTTCGGAACAACTCTTCAGTACACTCCTGGACCTATGGACATTACACAAGAAGGTCTACCTTGTTCCCCAGAGGACTACCCTGCTGTTTGATTCCTCCCTTGTTCCATAGAGGACTGGCCTGCTGCTTTGGCCTTCCTTGTTCCCAGAGGACTACTATGCCGCTTGAGGGTTTCTCTGCTCTGCGAAAAGCAAGCCTGAACTGGCTCCCTTCATCCCAGGCTATCCTCCGTGACTCCAAGGGTCATTTGACTGACCTCCTGTTCTGAGCTACAGATACACAACAAGCTCCAAGTCTTTCCTGCAACTGCCCAGCTGACCTGCTGAAACTGTACCTGCCTAGACCTGCAACTGGATATTCCTGAGCCCTTCTGGCCTCCGCTAGAATGAATCCCTTGCCCCCAAAAGGTGCTTCCCCAGGTCCTGGACACCTTTGGATGTCATCAGAGTGCCCTCCTCTTCAAGAAAAGAAGACATCCTGAAACTTTGGGCTCTGAGTGCTGAGACTCTGCCGCCTGCGTTGACTGCCAATGCGAAGCTCTGGTGAAGCTCTTGGCATTAAAGTGACTGCCAGAGTAGATCAGCAACACAAGATCTGCACTTTGCACTACAGCAACAACAGTCCGTGGTGACTGCTAAAGTGAAGCTCCAGCAACGACTGTCTGAGATGGCTGACTGGATCTTTGCACTACAGCGACGACTGTCTGTGACACCAGGCATGCTGTATGTGCTACAGCGATGACCATCCACAATGTTCTCCTTGCTCCTCACAGCTTCCTCCACTGTGAACTGGACACTTTGCGCCAGACATTGAGGAGGTAACTTTTTCAGCAGGACTAACCTGCTCCATGTATCTAGCCAGCTTTCCATCATGGTAGGTCTGATCTTGTGACTTTCCCCCAGTCTAGCACATCCATCTGACAGTGAGTGGTACTTTGTACTTTTAGGCACTATATCTACCTAAAGTTTGAAACTGCATCTCTGGTTCTACTGATTGGATTTCTGTAATTCTGGTATCATTTTATTCATTAGAATGTTCTCTCTAATTCTAAATAGTTTTGGGATTTTTTTTGTGTTGTATTATCACTTTATTACTGTTTTTGTGCTGCATAAATAGTTTACACATTGCCTCTAAGTTAAGCCTGACTTCATTTTGTGCCAAGCTACCAGAGGATTAAGCACAGGTTAATTTAGTGACTTTTATGGTTCACTCTGACAAGGCTGTTGCTTGAGTAGGGTGTTAACCCCCCTCAACCAATAACCCATTTTCGTACAGATTGTAAATGATTCAGGTGTCACACAGGCTTGAAATCCTGATTTGAACTACTCACAGCATGGGGAGTGTTTCCTGTTTGTTGTTTAAAGAAGGGACAACAGAAACTGCTGAATCTGACTTTAGATCAAAAGGGACATGTGATGATGTATCAATCTTAATATAAAGAAGGAACTATGTCACAGACCTTTCTGGCTATAAGGGCTTTCATGCAGCTGTGTTTTGGTAATCCCAGTAGACATTATGAGTCTAGTGATCTTTGATATTGTGCTTTTCACTTGGTCTATAAACCACACTGTCTGCAATGAGCATAGTATTAAAGTGCTTTGGTAGTTCAGGGATCACTTCCAAGACTGTTCTAAGATTTCTTATTCAGTTTGTGCAAAACTTTAGTCTGTAGGCTCAAAGAATGTTCCTCTATCAGTGTCGGTTTGGAGCAGTGCAATTTAGACCCCACCCTTATACGTCACAGAAATGAAACTATATATGTGCATTTGACAGTATATTCACTGTGTTTCTAAACTTCATTGACCTGTGTAAAGCATTTAAACATATTAATTAAATGTATTTACTGTAGAGACTACAGATTTATATATGTGTGCATTAACATTCAAACATGAAGCATGTATTCTTTATTCACATTTTACACTTACACTTCAAGTTATATTTACATGTGTAAACATGTACTCTTTTACACATGTTTTATATTTAATTTTCAATTTATACATGTGCATGAATAATCATGTATTCGAAGAGTACATTAAGGGCCACATGTATCAACCAATTTTGCGTTTGCAAACGGGCGGATTTGTAGAATTGTTGCGAATGCAAAAAAGGCTTTTTACATGTATCAAACCCCATTTTGAGATTTGGTAACCTGTTATTGAATTTTTAAAATGGGTTTGCGATTCGGTATTTGGAAGGGGCGTATTTAGGGCGTCCCTTCTAAATACTGAATCGTAACAGTATGTATGGATGTTTTGTGACTGTGAATGCGGTTGCAAAACGTTCACATTTATAACTTCAAGTTGGTGGTAACCCATTCACAAAGGGGAAGGGGTCCCTTTGGGACCCCTTCCACTTTGTGAATGTATGCAAAACCTTTTTTTAAGAGCAGGCAGTGGCACTGCCTGCTCTTAAAAAATGAAAGGGAATGTTTCATTTTTCTTTTTGTAAAGCATCAGACGCTCTAAAAAAAAAGATTGGTTAATTTAAAAGCAATCACAGACATGGTGGTCTGCTGACCTCAGCAGGCCACCATCCCTGTGATTATTGAGGTTCTTAATGGGTCGCAAATTGCGATCTACCTCATTAATATTACTGAGATGGGTCATTTGCGACCCACTGGGAATCGCAGAAAGTGTTCAACACACTTTCATACATGCCTTTTTGTGTTTTCCTAATTGTGAATCGCAAGGATTCGCAATTAGGGAATCACAAAATGGTTTCTTGATACATCTAGCCTTTAATGCCTACCTAAAGTTAGCCTGACTACAGGCCTCAGTTGAAATGTATTTTACTTGTCAGCATGTTTTCCTTTTCTTGCAGGTCAATGATATTGTTAGTTAGAGAAAGGTTTATTGGCTGTATTGAACTACTGATAGAGAGGCCTGGAGGGAGACTTGGCAGCAAACGAGGAGATACAATGGTTGAAAGAAGCTTTTGTTCATCATGTATTAGGATGACAAGATGTTCAAGGCTGAGAACCGCAGTCTCAGTTCGATGCATTGGAAATTCAGAGTAATGTTGCAGATGCACTCAATAATCTCCTGTTACTTTTAAGTTGGTGTTCACACAGTTAGAGTCACAACAGATTCCTTTTAGAATTTGAGGGGTACAGACCTATATGCTGTCTTTATTCTTGGAAGTGTGAAGCTTTATGCTAAACAATTATTTCCATTTTATTTTGGACTTCTGCTAAAGTTTGATCATGTTGACACCTTCTTTTATGCTCCTGAATTTGATACCCTTGATAGACTACCACTTATGTTTAAAAGAGAGAAGGGAAACTTCTTTATGGAACAATTATTAATCCTTCATTTGTTATTGTGGCTATTTCAATTCTGTATCTCATTCTATTGCGTCTCAATCAACTGAGATATTTCACTTTGCCTATCATCCTTATTGAATTTAAACTTAGCTTGAATATTTACAGGATTAATTGGAAATCCAAATAATACCCTTTAATCCTATTTAGCAATTCCTGGTCCTTATTGTGGAGTGACATGGGCTTCACAGGTTAGTATTGTAAGATTAATGTTTTCTCCCTTTCAATGCTTCACGTCAACTATCAAAGATCCGTATGATCGGGGGTGTGGCCAAGATGGCAACTGTATTAGACGTGCTCCTGTGAACCCCGCCTAGGTCCCGGCAAACATCCTTTACTATCCATTCAATACAGCCTGGAATCACCCACCACAAACTGGGGACATGACTGTAGTTACTCCCGAACCAAGCTTACCGTGGGAAAAAGAGAAAACAAAAAAGTAAAAGAGAGGACTCCGGTGCCTGGGGCTGTGGACTATTGTGGCTGAAACAAAGGGCCTATCAGAAGGGAGGCGCACTGAAGCAGGCTCCAAGCTGCACTGCTTCGGTGGCTGGGACTCAAGCTGGGTACGCACCTCTCCCCCAATGAGATCCCTGGGCCCTCTGAGTGGCGTGGGTGCATGGAGCTGTCAAACCGCCACAGCGCTGGGCTGCCCCTGAGTCATGGAGAGGCCCACATGGACGCTGCTTTGGCCTGTGTGGTGTGAGGAGCCAGTGAATCCGGGGTGCAATAACAGCTGCGAAAAGGACAGAGAAGCTGGTCAGAGCCCTGAATTGAGAAGTGCTGCCCTGGGGGCTCTGAGATGATAGGGGCCCTGCGACGATAGAGTGGCAACAGCGACCCGACTGCACAGACTCGCCTACTACAGGGGCACCTAATCACCGGGGCCTTGGCAGAGAGCCCTCAAGTCTGTTTCATCCCAACCATGGATTATTTCAACAAAGCAGCATTGAGGTAAGCCAGTGCAGTCTGTTTCATGCACTGTAGTTGAAAGGGCGACAAAGACGGCCTATTCTGGTGTGATCCTCTCCCCCTCCAGGTAAGTGGGCACAAGAATGACACTAACTTATTGGGACTGGCCCATGGACTCCTGGGTACCTGCTGGGGAGGCCCAGCTTTATTATTTGAGACTGCACCCCCTCTCTGCACAGCCAGGCCGCTCTTGCCTTTCATCGCGGCCTACTCGTCCCAGGCCTCCAGGTGCGTGGAGTGGCTCATGCTGCTGACCTGTGGCTCGGCTGGAGGCCCAGGGGTGAGTTATTTCCACTTTGTTACAGAGTTATGACCACTAATTGACCTAAGGGATACCCTGAGGCCTACTAGGCCTGTTTGGGGAAAGACTATAGCCCCGCAGACTCTTAACACTGAGGGCGACTTGATGGTAAGGCCCAAAAATGCCAAGAGTCAGACCATGGACCTCATGGGTGTCACAAACCCAGCAATGTCCCCTGATCAGAACCAGAGTGCACTGGCCACCTAGATGCCACCCTTAGAAGTCATTCCACCCAATTCGAGGCGGTGCTTCAAGCTATCCTCGACACAAAAAACTCTTTATAGACCAAGATTGACTCTGTCTCCCTTGACATCAACCTGCTCCAAGTGGATCCTTGAAAGCTAGCGAAGAGAGTGGACGAATGTTAGAAATGGGGGTCTCTAGTTGGCAGCGGCTGGCCACTGTCCAAGTAGGGACCCTTCTTCCTAAGGCAGGGTAAGAGAGCCAACCCTTTGATACCCCTGCTCAACCCTGTGGTAACGTAGCACGAGCAGCTAGGCCTATCTCAGAGGCAGTGTGTGAAGCATTTAGGACCATACACAGTAACACAGTAAAGAACACTACAAAGGGACACCACACAAATAGGTATATCAAAATTATTGTATCTTTATATAGGCTTATCACAAGACCAATAACGATAAAAAGCCACTATACTTGTCAAAATCGGATCACTCTTGAAAGGTTGTCAAAAATAGTTCACAGTGCGCAAAGAGGAGCTCAGTTCAAAGCAGTGGTCTCTGCGACCTCGTTACTTACAAAGTACCTGGATTTCGTAGCAATAGCAACAAAGGGTCGACAATAAGCTGTAGCGATGACTCGCTGCACGCGAGGCCGGCGATGCGATAAATCCTTGCCGCGAGGGAGGATGATGCGCCGATCTGCTGAGGCGTGGGGAGACGAGTGCAACAAGCTTCTGCACGCTGGACTGTTGGTGCGAGGACTCCTTGCCGCAAGGGAGGAGGCGAAGCAACAGTCCTGTTGCGGGTGCGATCGGGTTGCGATGCGAAGAAGTGGCGTTCCGCGAGGGAGCGACGATCCTGATGCAATGCGATGAGAAGAGCGGAGGCCCGGCGTCCGCGCTGCGATGTCATGAAGCGATGATCTTTGGAGTTAACGAGCACTCGGGCCCGCAACGTGTGATGAGCTGATCCTTGATAGCGAGCGCTCGGCGGCAGCAGCGCGTTTAGGTTTCTGAGCGCTTTTCGGCTGCGGCGGCTCATGGATGTGCGTTAGCGATTCTTTCAGCACTCTTTTCTCCGTAGTAGATCTAGAGGCCCTGGAACTCACAGGAGCCTCACCTGCAGATAGAAATCCTCGCTGGGAGGAATCAGGAGGCTGGTGGTGAAGTCTGATGTGCCTGAGACTTCAACAGGAGGCTAGCTCTTTCCTAGCCCTTGGGTGATTGCTTTAGCAAGATTAATAAAAAGTCCTTTCAAAGTCCTTTTCCCTCTTCTTCCAGGTCCAGTGATAACCGCTGCAGGCCAATCCAAGAAACAGCACACAAGCACAAGGATGGTCACCTCCTGCAGATTCCTTCAGTTACACGGACAGAGGATCGTCATGATGTCCAGGAGCAGTACACTTTGTAGGGGTTTCAGCACAGATATTTATACCCCAAAAGTCTTGGTTCTTAAAAGTTACAAGTCACTGAGCCTAGCCAGAACCAGTTCTGTTCAGTCCTGGAGCACTTTGTTTACCAGGCTGCATACTTCCTTTCAGGAAGAGGGGGTCTGCTATCAGACGCACACTGGGAGGTGGAGCCATCATTCACCTTGCCAGGCACAGCCCTATTCAAGTCAAGGAGCTACCCCTCCCCATACTCCAAGACAGATCTCTCTATTCAACCCAGGTCTGGCTCAGCTTGCCCTGTCCCTCCAAAACCAGACGGCCAATACACATAACAGCAGAGCACACTGGAAGGCTTAGGCAAGAAAATACCCACTTTCTAAAAGTGGTATTTTCAAACACAGAATATAAAAATAAACTTTCCTAAAAGATGTATTTTAATATTCTGAGCTCAGGCATACTAAATTCGTTTTTCTACCATGTTCCTGGGGTCACTTAGGACTATAGAATGTAATAGTCAAAATTGCCCATTCTGGCCTATGGGGAACAGGTAGCCTTACAGTAGTGAAAAACGAAATGGGGTGTAAGTCACTACCAGGACATGCTACACACACCAAGGCATGTCCTACCTCACACATACAATGCACCCTACCATAGGGGTGGCTTACATGATGCCAAGGGAAGGTTCAGGAGCTGGGAAGTGGGTGCACTTCACAGCCAAGGTGGCAGTTCGGGACTGCACGCAGGCTCTGCAGTGGCAGGTCTGAGACATACTTTACAAGCTGCTTCTGTGGGTGGCGCAAACCAGCGCTGCAGGCCCACCGGCAGCATTCGGTTTACCAGCCCTGGGCACTCACAGGCCACGCTACTAGGGACTAACAGGTAAACCAAATAAACCAATCAGGGATTTACCAATTCATATGTCATATTTACACAGGGAGCATTCGCGCTGTGGCACTGAAGGGCAGTGGCACAGCGCCCAGAGCATCTAACACCAGCAAAACGGAGGAGACAACAGCGAAAAATGGAAGGGAGACCCACGCCAATGGTGCCAGGTCTAACACGTGTCCCCTCCAGCTGAAATGTGGGGAGAAATACCCATCCCCTTGGGAGTTCTCATCACTAAGGCGGAAAGATCTGGACAGACCATCAGCATTGGCGTGTTCTGTACCAGGGCGGTGTTCCACCGTGAAGTCCATACCCTGTAGGGAAATGGACCACCTCAACAACTTTGGATTCTCACCCCTCATCTGCATCAACCATCTGAGGGGCCTGTGGTGTGTCTGAACCCGGAAGTGAGTCCCAAACAGGTATGGTCTCAGCTTCTTCAGTGCCCAGACCACAGCAAATGCCTCACGCTCAATTGCACTCCACCTCTGTTCCCGTGGAAGTAACCTCCTACTGATGAAGGCTACAGGTTGGTCTAGTCCCTCCTCATTGATCTGTGACAGAACGGCCCCCACCCCATGCTCTGAAGCATCTGTCTGGACAACAAATTCCTTAGCAAAATTGGGCGCCTGGAGTACGGGTGCTGTACACATGGCAGTCTTGAGGGCATCAAAGGCTTTCTGACAGGTGTCAGTCCAGTTCACAATCTTTGGCTGCTTCTTGGAAGTCAGCTCAGTCAAGGGTGCAACAATGTTGCCATACCCCTTGGCAAACCTCCTGTAGTAACCCGTGAGACCTAAGAAGGCCCTCACCTGGGTCTGGGTCCTTGGGGGCTCCCAAGCCAGGATGGTTTGAATCTTGGGCTGCAGGGGTGCCACCTGGCCACTCCCCACCTGGTGTCCCAAATACACCACAGAACCCTGCCCAATCTGGCACTTACTGGCCTTGATTGTGAGTCCTGCTCTGCGCAGCGCCATCAACACTTCCCAGAGGTGGCGCAAGTGGTCCTCCCAGGAGGAACTAAACACTGCAATGTCATCCAGGTAGGCGGCACTGAAATCCTCCAGCCCAACCAACACCTGGTTGACCAACCTCTGAAGGTGGCAGGGGCATTCTTCATCCCAAAGGGCATCACACGGAACTGGTAGTGCCCGTCTGGTGTGGAGAATGCTGACCTCTCCTTTGCCCCATTAGTTAAGGCGATCTGCCAGGAACCCAGATGTCAGATCAAACGTGCTGAGGTACCGGGCAGCCCCTAACCGATCTATGAGCTCATCAGCTCTGGGGATGGGGTGCGCGTCGGTCTTCATGACCGAATTGAGACCTCGGTAGTCCACACAGAACCTAAGTTCAGGGGTGGCACCAGGCGTCGCAGCATTTGGTACCAAGACCACGGGACTGGACCAGGCTGCTAGAGGACTCAATCACCCTTAGGGCAAACATTTTGGAGACCTCCTCCTTAATGTAAGCCCTGACCCTGTCAGTCACTCTGTAAGCCATGTGCTTCACAGGAGGACTGTCCCCGGTATCTACCTCATGGACGCACCAATCAGTGACACCAGGCACCAGGGAGAACAAATCAGAAAATTGCCCCAACAGTTGGTGACAATCTCTCTGCTGCTCAGGGGTCAGTGCGGTGGAGAGGATCACACCCTCACTGACCCGTCCTTCTGTTCTGCACACAGGAGGTCAGGAAGAGGCTCACTCTCCTCCTCCACCCCATCATCTGTGGCAAGAAGCATGCCCACTTCAGACCTCTCAAAGTGGGGCTTCAGGCGGTTCACATGCAGGACCTGCAAGGGGTTCCTGGAAGATTGAAAGTCCACCAAGTAGGTAACTGGACTTTTGCGCTCCACCACCTCAAATGGACCGATCCACTTATCTTGGAGCGCACAAGGCTCCACTGGGGCCAGTACCCAAACCTTCTGACCAGGTTGAAACTCGACCAGAGTGGCATTCTGGTCGTGCCAACGTTTCATTTCCTCCTGGCTGGCTTCCAGATTTGCCTCAGCAATCTTTCTGAAACGCCGAGTCTGGTTCCTGAAGGCCAACATGTAGCTAAATACATCTTGGGGAGGTTTCCTGGGAGATTGCTCCCAGCCTTCCTTGACCAGACTCAGAGGTCCTCTTACCGGATGGCCATAGAGGAGTTCAAAGGGACTGAACCCTAAGGACTTCTGTGGCACCTCACGGTAGGCAAACAACAGGCATGGCAAGAGGACGTCCCACTTACGCCTCAGGGGCTCTTCTAGGCCCATGATCATGCCCCTCAAGGTCCGGTTGAACCTTTCAACCAGACCATTACCTTGGGGGTGGTAAGGAGTGGTGAACTTATAAGTTACCCCGCACTCCTTCCACAGAGACTTCATGTACTGGGAGATGAAGTTGGTCCCCCTGTCAGACACCACCTCTCTGGGGAACCCCACACGGGAGAAAATCCCCATCAGTGCACGTCCCACCACGGGGGCAGTCACTGTCCTGAGCGGGATGGCTTCAGGGTACCGGGTGGCATGGTCCACCAAGACCAGGATGAACCTGTTGCCCATGGCTGTCTTGGGGTCCAGAGGCCCCACAATGTCAATGCCCACTCGCTCGAATGGGGTACTAACAACTGGAAAGGGCTGGAGTGGGGCCTTGATCTTCCCCCCACTCTTCCCACTTGCCTGGCAAGTCTCACATGTCCTGCAATGAGTGTCTGAACTCGTGCGCATCTGGGGCCAAAAGAAGTGGGCGGCCAGCCTCTCAAAGGTCTTGGTCTGCCCCAGATGTCCTGCCAATGGAATGTCGTGAGCCAACCCCAGTAGGAAGGCTCTGAAGCACTCGGGTACCACCAGCACATGGGCTGACCCCGGCTCAGCAGCCTTAGGCTTGCTATACAGGAGACTGTTCTCCCAATAAATCAGATGTGAACCGCACATGTCACCTGCTGCCTGGGCTGCAGCCTGTCACCGCATACCCTCAAGAAAAGGGCAAACTCCTTGCTGCTCACAAAATTCCTCCCTGGTGGGTCCCCCTTCCTGCTGCCAATGGGTCAGCTCAGGCAGGTCCCTCAGTTCGGCGGTCTGCTCCCCGGTAGGCTCAAGGGCATCCCCCTCAGGGTCTGCTCCCTCCTGGGCCATGGGAACCAAGGGGGCCGGCTTCCCGCGCCCCCTGCCCCTTCTCTCTAAGGCAGGGATCTGGGCCATACTCTCAGGCTCCAGGTCCTTCTCAACACCCTCCTTGGCTGCCATGGACCGAGTGGTAGCACACGCCCACTCAGGCAGACCCAACATTTCCAAGTGAGATTTCCTCTCCACTGTAGCCCATGGGGAGTTCTCTAAATCGTTGCCCAACAGACAGTCTACAGGCATGGCGGGCCTCACAGCCACCTGAAGAGTTCCTGAGACCCCCCCCCACTCAAAGGGAACCTGAGCCACCTCACATTGGCTCTCTGAGTTGTCTGCGGACACTACTGGGTAGAATGCATGGGGGACAACCTGCTCTTTGTACACCAACCGGGAGCTGACAGCAGTTATACTGGCTCCTGTGTCTCTTAGAGCATCCAACCTATGGCCATTGATGGTCACCCACTGCCTGTACTTTTTAGTGTTAGCAGGCAGTGCAGGCTTAGGGACCATCTCAAAGTCTCCTAATGAGACAAGGGTCAATTCTACGGGATCCCACCCACCTTGGGCACCCATCTCCTCCCCTCCCAGGGCTACACTAGCAAGCTGGC
This sequence comes from Calotriton arnoldi, assembly GCA_963921515.1. Classification (NCBI taxonomy): domain Eukaryota; kingdom Metazoa; phylum Chordata; class Amphibia; order Caudata; family Salamandridae; genus Calotriton; species Calotriton arnoldi. Next base: position 46,891 of record CAWUFW010005032.1, read on the forward strand.
GGGGTGGTGCACGGGGTGGTGCATTGGCATCCCTCTGAGGACACTGGGGATCAAAGTATCTGTGGCCCACTTGACCACACTTAAAACAAGTAAGGGGCCCCCTCTGAACAGGCCTACCTGTCGGGGGCACTGGCTTCTTCTCTTGGGGAGGCTGGGACACCACTGCTTGGTTCCCTTGGGAATTACTTTGGGGCCCTCTTTGGAACTCCCTCGGTTTACCCCTGTCCCCCCACTTCTCTGCTGGGGACCCTGCCCACCTTTGGCGAAGTCTCCCACTGGACCCTTGCGAACCCGGGTGCTCACCCAGCGGTCCGCCTCCTCAGCAAGCTTCCTAGGGTTAGTTAGCTTGCAATCAATCAGGTGCTGGCGTAGCTCAGGAATACAGTTACTAGATAAATGCTCCTATGCAATCAAATCATAAAGCTGCTCAAAAGTATCTACTTTGCTACCTTTTACCCAGCGTTCCATTGCTCTGCAAAAAAAAGACACATATTCAACCCACGTGGTACCCTCTAGCTTCTTGCAGGTCCTAAACCTCTGCCTATACATCTCAGGGATCAAACCATAGCGGGTAATCAAAGCTTCCTTCATGTGGCCATAAACCATTCGACTTTCAGGGGGCAGGTCCAACAAGGTATCCCTCCCCTCACTCACAAAGCGTCCCCACAACCCCGCTCCCCAATCCTTCTCAGGGACCCGGTGGGACACCATGGCTAATTCATAAGCGGCAAACCATTGCCCAATATCTTAACTTTTGTGGAAATCCTTAATAACCTCCTTGGGTATATACACTCTATTCTCAGTATGTACTACAGGTATGCTGCCACCAGAGGGGAGATCTCTACACTCTTTGCTTTAATCTCCAACTCCCTCAATATTCTCTCATGCTCAAGTTTCATTTTCATAATCTCAAAGTCTAACTTCTTGTTCTCTAGGTCCCTCTGACCATCCATTTTAAGCCTCGCCATCTCCATATTATGCCGCCTATCTCTCTCCCTGTCCTCCATCTCTTCTGGGGACAGGCCCTTGGTGGACACACTAGTGCCCGGGCTGGAAATTGCTTTGTCTCCTACTAAGTCTACTACTTCGCCCTGCTGCTCTCCTGCATTCTCTTCCCCCTCCACAAGCTCTCCCGTATCCTTAGGGGCATCCCTGGCTTCTAGCCAGGCCTTCAGCGCCTTGTAATATTCCTCCCTTTTAGTGAGACCTGTGATAGGGACTGTGAAGCGTTTGCAAAAATATTTGAGCTGCTTGGCATTGTAGGTTTCTAATTTCTCTTATTCCCAGGAGAGATACTCCGAGGCATTGGATCTGGGCTTGCCCATTGTAGCAATAACTGGCAATATTAATCAAAAATAGAACTAAAAAAAACCTCAAAACGTATGCGGTTGCGTTATGGTCTGCACTCACTAGTAGTGTACACTATAATTACTGTATGCGATCATAAATGCAAGTCCAGATCCTCACCGCTGACCACCAATGTTAGAAATGGGGGTCTCTAGTTGGCAGCGGCTGGCCACTGTCCAAGTAGGGACCCTTCTTCCTAAGGCAGGGTAAGAGAGCCACACCCTTTGATAGCCCCTGCTCAACCCTGTGGTAACGTAGCACGAGCAGCTAGGCCTATCTCAGAGGCAGTGTGTGAAGCATTTAGGACCATACACAGTAACACAGTAAAGAACACTACAAAGGGACACCACACAAATAGGTATATCAAAAATATGTATCTTTATATAGGCTTATCACAAGACCAATAACGATAAAAAGCCACTATACTTGTCAAAATCGGATCACTCTTGAAAGGTTGTCAAAAATAGTTCACAGTGCGCAAAGAGGAGCTCAGTTCAAAGCAGTGGTCTCTGCGACCTCGTTACTTACAAAGTACCTGGATTTCATAGCAATAGCAAGAAAGGGTCGACAATAAGCTGTAGCGATGACTCGCTGCACGCGAGGCCGGCGATGCGATAAATCCTTGCCGCGAGGGAGGATGATGCGCCGATCTGCTGAGACGTGGGGAGACGAGTGCAACAAGGTTCTGCACGCTGGACTGTTGGTGCGAGGACTCCTTGCCGCAAGGGAGGAGGCGAAGCGACGGTCCTGATGCGTGTGCGATCGGGTTGCGATGCGAAGAAGTGGCGTTCCGCGAGGGAGCGACGATCCTGATGCGATGCGATGAGAAGAGCGGACGCCCGGCGTCCGCGCTGCGATGTCGTGAAGCGATGATCTTTTGAGTTAACGAGCACTCGGGCCCGCAACGTGTGATGAGCTGATCCTTGATAGCGAGCGCTCGGCGGCAGCAGCGCGTTTAGGTTTTTGAGCGCTTTTCGGCTGCGGCGGCTCGCGGATGTGCGTTAGCGATTCTTTCAGCACTCTTTTCTCCGTAGTAGATCTAGAGGCCCTAGAACTCACAGGAGCCTCACCTGCAGATAGAAATCCTCGCTGGGAGGAATCAGGAGGCTGGTGGTGAAGTCTGATGTGCCTGAGACTTCAACAGGAGGCTAGCTCTTTCCTAGCCCTTGGGTGATTGCTTTAGCAAGATTAATAAAAAGTCCTTTCAAAGTCCTTTTCCCTCTTCTTCCAGGTCCAGTGATAACCGCTGCAGGCCAATCCAAGAAACAGCACACAAGCACAAGGATGGTCACCTCCTGCAGATTCCTTCAGTTACACGGACAGAGGTTCGTCTTGATGTCCAGGAGCAATACACTTTGTAGGGGTTTCAGCACAGATATTTATACCCCAAAAGTCTTTGTTCTTAAAAGTTACAAGTCACTGAGCCTAGCCAGAACCAGTTCTGTTCAGTCCTGGAGCACTTTGTTTACCAGGCTGCATACTTCCTTTCAGGAAGAGGGGGTCTGCTATCAGACGCACACTGGGAGGTGGAGCCATCATTCACCTTGCCAGGCACAGCCCTATTCAAGTCAAGGAGCTACCCCTCCCCATACTCCAAGACAGGTCTCTCTATTCAACCCAGGTCTGGCTCAGCCTGCCCTGTCCCTCCAAAACCAGACGGCCAATACACATAACAGCAGAGCACACTGGAAGGCTTAGGCAAGAAAATACCCACTTTCTAAAAGTGGTATTTTCAAACACAGAATATAAAAATAAACTTTCCTAAAAGATGTATTTTAATATTCTGAGCTCAGGCATACTAAATTCGTTTTTCTACCATGTTCCTGGGGTCACTTAGGACTATAGAATGTAATAGTCAAAATTGCCCATTCTGGCCTATGGGGAACAGGTAGCCTTACAGTAGTGAAAAACGAAATGGGGTGTAAGTCACTACCAGGACATGCTACACACACCAAGGCATGTCCTACCTCACACATACAATGCACCCTACCATAGGGGTGGCTTACATGATGCCAAGGGAAGGTTCAGGGGCTGGGAAGTGAGTGCACTTCACAGCCAAGGTGGCAGTTCGGGACTGCACACAGACTCTGCAGTGGCAGGTCTGAGACATAATTTACAAGCTGCTTCTGTGGGTGGCGCAAACCAGCGCTGCAGGCCCACCGGCTGCATTCGGTGTACCAGCCCTGGGCACTAACAGGCCACGCTACTAGGGACTAACAGGTAAACCAAATAAACCAATCAGGGATATACCAATTCATATGTCATATTTACACAGGGAGCATTCGCGCTGTGGCACTGAAGGGCAGTGGCACAGCGCCCAGAGCATCTAACACCAGCAAAACGGAGGAGACAACAGCGAAAAATGGAAGGGAGACCCACGCCAATGGTGCCAGGTCTAACAATGAAGCTGAGTCATCTTTGGCCTCCATGCAACCCAGTAGCATGACCTGCAGCCGGAGGTCACCTTCCTCCAATGTTGGGCAAAAGATGAGGGGGGAAGCTCGTGCTGGAACAACGTACGCATTTACTAGTTTTCCCAAACGGTTGAAAGGGCCAAATGTGGAACTATTTTTGGAAGATTGGCTGATGATAACAGTACTAGATGGTAAAGTACCAAAATTCTTCTCTGTGGAGCAGGCACATAGCATATCAGGTAGACCACCACCTCCAGGAGCTTGCCTATTTTCAGATATTATCTATTTCTGAGCTATAGGGAGAGAGACCTGATATTGTAATTATTTCAGACCAAAGGCCCTTAGAGGTATGAGAGTTAAACCATAACAGCTTATCCGGACTTTACAGTGGAGATGCAACGACATTGCAACTCTTATACCATGGTTAAGCAGCGGCTGTGAGAACTGGCCCTGAAATATACACTGCTCTACTCTGCAAAACTCAAGTTAATCAACGGCAGCTCCACTAACATTTTCTCTTCACCCGAGGATGTGTGGACCTGACTTCATGTCAAAGGGCTAGCGAAAGACACTGGCGTTGACCAACCATCTGTTGAATGGCTAATCCCTCGACTCCGATGCGAGAGATGGAAGTAACTTGGAAATCGCCCCACTCTGGAGCAGATAGCCAAAGAATAGCCACAAACAATGGCAGAGGCATCACATCATGGTAAAAACTCCTTTGAATTGGAGCGACAACACCAGCAATCAGCTCGGATGCAGGCAGTTACAGGAATTCCTTGGAGGCAATGACCAGGGGTCTGGAACTAATGCCCAGACAAGCAGATGATATATTATGAAGGACTTGCACACTTTCTTCACCTCAATCAGTACCCAAAGCCTGCTAGATGAATCATACTGAGTTGTGTGTTGCTTCTGTTGGGTTTGGGCCGGACGATACAGGAACCATGGTGGGCACCACAACCGGTGAATGCAGCCCTATGTGTGCCATGCCCCTGAGGGCGCCCAATACGGACTTGGTTTGTTGTATGTTTCATTTTCTTGTTCTTGTTGTTGGCAATCTTTTACGTAATGCAAGCCAGGGACATATAGTCTTACTGGCATTGGTGGGGTTGGGTTTGTTATGTTATTTTATTCTCTCTCACTTCCTTCTCCTGCTTCTTTTTATCTTTTATTGCTTGCCTCACATGTGGAATCACCTGTTTGCACTTTGGAGGGTCGGCATTGCTGGACACAGACTACTTCTGCACAATGGATGGCTGCTGGTTGCTCCCCTTACTGGGACTAGGCCAGGGCGCTGTGAAGGTCAGGGTGGTGCCGCTTACATACACAATATTTTGTAATAACAGTGGTTCCTCACAAAGAAGATTGAAGGAAAGGATGAATATAGAAATGCAATGAGAACTATATTAGTTTGTCCATCGGGACAAGAATTCTTTAATATATTTATATTTAAGAAAGGCAAAAAACAATCAAGTGGAACACAAACACTGTGACAATTAAAAAGGAAAGAGAGGCTCAGGCATTTCTAAATGCTTGGAGAAGAAAAAAGATTGCCAAGCAAATATGCCAACAAACATCATAGCACAATTAATTAGATAATTCATATGACAGTGTCAAGGTGTGTACAGTCGACGACGTTTTGATCCCTTAGAAACAGAGTACCGTGATCATCATCAGGACATTGGTATATATGCCTGAGACTAATGCCTGTTGATCATTCACAGCAGTGAACAAGGTCCCGCAAGGGGCTGAGAGGAACTGAAGAGGCAAGCGCAGTAGCGCGTGCCAAATAGAGGTCCACTCTGGCGGTCCAGTGACTTATAGCTGAATGAGCTGAATGAGGTGCAGGGTGGTATAACCCCAGGGGAATGCATTTTGCCAAGATTGGCAATCCGATGTGAAAGCTGGGGGGTCTATGCAGCATGTCCCGTATCCGCGTTGGGGGTCCAATTCCTAGTGATGAGGGAAGTGATACCCGGACCACTGGTAGTGTGCCCCAAGGTCCCTGACCAATCTAAAATTGGGTTCCCTTGTCTACATATAACATGCTTACATACACAATAGCACATGGGCACTCCAGTGCATGACACTGTCCCAAAAATATGCTATCGACATGGAATGTGTGAGGCATAGCCAATCCTGCCAAACGATATAAAATACATGCTTATATTACGCATTGCCATGCACATATCGCGATCCTACCAGAAAAAAACCTCACACAAGGGGAATTAGGCAAGGTTTTGGTGAAGTGGAGAGGGCAAGTATATGGCACTGTATCCTCGGCCTGTGCGAGGGGGGTGTGGATAGCCCCAGGGGTTCTGTACATGGTGGATTTCCATAGGATTGACGATGAGGGTAGATTTGTGATTCTGGAAGCCCACCTGGATGGATCTCCACTTACAGTGGTGGGCGTTTATGCCTCCAACTTTAATCAGTCTGCCTTTTTTGATACCCCGCACTACTTCGAGACCCCCAAGCACCTGTAATGTGGGGTGCTGATTAAAATTACATACTGGATGTAGAAAGAGACCGTTCTGTCCCTCCCCTCCGTGGTGCCTCCTGTGTTCGCACATCACATCACTTTAGGGACTGAATGGCTCATGATTGTCTACATGGCGTGTGGCGCTTAAACTATCCCATTGATAGTGAGCACTCCTTTTATTCCACAGTCCATGCCATCCATACTAGACTGGACCTCTTCCTCTGCAGTGATTCACTGGGTGGGCGAATTCTGGGAGCTGAGTATGTGGTACCTACACTGTTGGATCGACGCCCGCTGTTGATAACACTCCAATGGGGAAAACCACACCCCAGGAGATCCACCTGGAGGCTTCAAACTGAGGCCTTATTAGACCCTCCCTAGAAAAGGTATAATGTACTGACTAGAGCATTGGAGTGTGATGCCCACAAAGTGGTCGTAAGAGGACATTTGCATGGCAGCGACATGGGGGATCCGCAAGGTCTTGACCGAGGAGTTGCTCACACTTGAATGGGAGATATGTACACCCGAAACCGAAGCAGCTCAGTCTCACCATCTTAGAAGGAATGGATTCCTTATGTAATGACCACAGGGAATTGGAGTTGTGATTGGGGAAACATGACAATAAACATTGACTTTCCCTCTTCCATTTTTGAGGGGAATGGATCAAGCAGACTGTTTGCCTGGCTGGTGCAGGAAGATCAGTACCGCCGCCAATAGAGTCAATTCAATTGTCAGATGGCACCGTGGTAAATACGCAAGCTGCCATTAATGCCACTTTTATGGAGTGTTATCGCTCCCTATATAAAGCAGCAAATGCTCCCTCATACAAGTATACAAGGCTTTTTGCAAGATTTACCGCAACCCCACTTGACACCATTGCAGCAAACTGACCTGGAGGCACCCTTTCAATTGGAGGAGATTCTGACTGCTATAGCCCAGATTGCCAAGAACAAAACCCAGGGAATAGACAGGCTACCAATCGAATATTACGATGCTTTTAGCATGCACCTTGCCCCAGTAACTCCTGGAGATCTTTAATAAAGCCAGACTATTAGGGCAGCTACTGTGCTCCCTTCAAGAGGCGCTGATCGTGGCCCTCCAAAGCCTAGGCATGCCCCTCTAGATGTTTGGTTGTAAGGTCCAGTGTCTCTCTTAAACCTCGATTGAGGAAGGTATTAGCCAACAGGTTACTTCCTGTGATTGGCCTGGCGCATGCGGATCAACCCAGGCTCATACCTGGACACAATACCTTCATTGATATTTGTAGGTCACTGCACATGGTGGAGATCACTCCAACCAGGCTCAGAAGCAGGCTACGATGTCATTGGATATTGAGAAGGCCTTCGATGCCCTCGAGTGGGACTACTTACTGGCTTCCCTGGAGGGTATGGGAATGGGGATGTGCTACCAAGTTTGGGTCCACACTTTGTATAAAAATGCGAGGGTGCACACAGGCCTAACGATCTCCGATAGCTTCAATATCCAAAGAGGTACCAGGCACGGATGCCCCCTGTCAAAATTGATATTTACTCTAACCAAGGAACCATTGGCCTGTAGCCTCTGGCTATGGGGGATATCAGTACAGGGGGTGCATCACATTGTATTTCTCTATGCAGATGATGCGTTGATATATTTGTAGGATGCACCCACTATGCTCCCAGTCCTGATGACATTACTCGAGGAATTTGGCCAAGTCCTAACTGTACCCACTGGCTCAGGTTCCTGAACCAGAACAAGGAACCCTCACAAGCTGCAGAATGCAGTGGTGTTACACCACATTTAAATACCTGGGCATGCAAATTTATCATGATATCAGCGACCTCAGAAAGGGCATTATTGATAAGGTATAGTTGTGGTTCGCAAATCACTTCCTTTTTTGGACGTCTCTATCGCTGTCCCTGATGGGATTTGTGGCGATTTCTAAGATGTTGGTACTGCCTTGACTATTGCATTTCTTTGCAGCACTTTCGTTGTACCTCCTCAGATCCTTTTTTAAGGAACTACACATTGTCTTTACGGAACTCATATGGGGGCGGGTAGAAGGCGGGTGGCGCTTCCAGTGCTACAGTGACCACAAGTAGAGGGAAGCATGGGTGCCCCTGACTATGAGTGGCACTATGCAGCGGCACAGCTGCAATGGCCAATGTGGTGGCTGGACACGGAGGCTTGTTTGGGGTAGGCGAACAGAAGGAGATGATGGACGGAGTGCTGAAACTTTTCAGACACTCACCCCCAGTTACAGATCTGGGTTGAATCCATCATCGTTCTTTAGCTCACTTCGCCACCCCAGTTTGGACCCAGCCATATGCAAATAAATCTTGCCCCTGTGCCTCATGGGAACAGTCCAGCCCGAACTGCCAGGCCAGGTCCTACCTGGACTGGAAACAAGCATCCTGGGACCGGTTTCGGGGTAACACCCCTCATCAGCCAGGCTAGCTTGAATCCAGTGGCAAAGTGAGCAAGAGACCCATGTTTGGGCATACCCTGTCAACTTAGGGCGAACAAAGCAAACACAAGGAGATGATGGACGGAGTGCTGAAACTTTTCAGACACTCACCCCCAGTCACAGATCTGGGTTGAATCCATCACCGTTCTTTAGCTCACTTCGCCACTTGTTATGGTCAGTTCTTTCACTTGCCTTGGTACTGGCTCCAAACCGTCTGAGGTGACAAAGGCAACGGCAGGTCTAATGTCAGATTCCTTTGTGTGTGCTGCACAACCTTTCGAGGTGTAATCAGTACAGGGTACAGCTCTGTCTCAACCATCCTGTCAGAAAGATCCACTCCCCTCACACCCAGGCTTTCTTTGAGCCACTGTCTGGAAGCAATACACAACCCACAACAGCAGAGCAATTCAGAATCATTTGACCCAGGGCAATGGCTGAAAGGTACAGTTAGCTTAGGCAGAAAAATGCCAACTTTCTAAAAGTGGCTTTTACAGAATACCAACTTAAAATCCGACTTTAGCATTAAGTACGATTTCAAAATACAATTAATTTGAGTAGAAACAGCAGATCTCCTTCTGTTCCCAGTCTCAAGCTAGCCTCTATTAAGTACAATAAGGTAACCCGCTTTACGTTTATGGGAGAGATTGCATTACAGCAGTGAAAAAAACTTTAGGATTTTTTCCCTGTTATGGCATGTAAAACTTAAACACACGTCCTACTTTTTAAATACCATGCATCCTGCCCAATGAGCTTTTAGGGTCTACCTTAGGAGTGACTTATAAATATTAAAAAGAAAGTTTAAGGCCTGGGAAAATGTTTATTTTGCCAAGTCGAAATGGCAGCTTGAAACTGCACTAAAGGCTGCAGAGGCAGGTTGGAGACATGTTTTACAGTGATACTTTAGTGGGTGGCGCAATGGATGCTGGTTCAAACTAGTATCATTCTATTTACAGGATCTGGGTGAAGGTGGTACAGCTTACTAGGAACTCACAAGTGAATTAAATGTGCTAATCAGATGTATTCCAATGTCACCATATTTTAAGGAGAGAGCACAAGCACTTTACCACTGGTTGGACAAAGGTGCTTGAAACCTTCCATGCAAATTTGGATCTGGGGACGTCTAAAAGGAATGTATCAGAGAAAGGGAACAGTTAGCACTTGAAAATACCATTGGTCAGTGTTAGGGATTGGGTCTCTAGTTGGCAGTGGCTTTCACCCTGTCCAAGTAGGGAACACAATCCTAGTCAGGGTAGGTCAGATACACAACCTATATTAACCCGTGCTCACCCTCTGGTAGCTTGCAATAGAAACAATTGATGAACGGAATGCTGGACCCTGCAAACATTCACCCCCAGTCACAAGGATCTGGGTTTAATCAATCATTCTTTTGCTCACCACACCACCCCAATTTGGAGCCAGCCATATGCAAATCAGTCTTGACCCTGTTCCTTATGGGAACAGTCCAGCCCGAACTGCCAAGACAGGTCCTCCCTGGACAGGAAACAAGCATCCTGCACCCGGTTTCAGGGCATTACCCTTCACAGCCAGGCTTGCTTGAATCCAGCGGTGCAGTGAGCACGGGACCCACGTCTGGGCATACCCCTCCCACTTAGGGTGAGAAATGCGAAAGAAACAAATGATGGACGGAATGATGGACAATGCAAACTTTCACCCCCAGTCACACAGATCTGGGTTTAATCCATCATTCTTTTGCTCACCACACCACCCCAGTTTGGACCCAGCCATATGCAAATCAGTATTGACCCTGTTCCTTATGGGAACAGTCCAGCCCGAACTGCCAAGCCAGGTCCTCCCTGGACGGGAAACAAGCATCCTGGGACCGGTTTCAGGGCATCACCCTTCATCAGCCAGGCTAGCTTAAATCCAGTGGTGCAGTGAGCACGGGACCCACATCTGCGCATACCCTTCCCACTTAGGGCGACAAATGCAAAAGAAACAATTGATGGACGAAATGCTGGACAATGCAAACATTCACCCCCAGTCACAAGGATCTGGGTTTATTCCATCATTCTTTTGCTCACCACACCACACCAGTTTGGACCCAGCCATATGCAAATCAGTCTTGACCCTGTTCCTTATGGGAACAGTCCAGCCCGAACTGCCAAGGCAGGTATTCCCTGGACGGGAAACAAGCATCATGGGACCAGTTTCAGGGCATCACCCTTCATCAGCCAGGCTAGCTTAAATCCAGTGGTGCAGTGAGCACGGGACCCACGTCTGGGCACACCCTTCCCACTTAGGGCGACAAATGCAAAAGAAACAATTGATGGACGGAATGCTGGACAATGCAAACATTCACCCCCAGTCACAAGGATCTGGGTTTAATCCATGATTCTCTTCCTCACCACACCACCCTAGTTTGGACCCAGCCATATACAAATCAGACATGACCCTGTTCCTTATGGGAACAGTCCAGCCCGAACTGCCAAGCCAGGTCCTCCCTGGACGGGAAACAAGCATCCGGGGACCAGTTTCAGGGCATCACCCTTCATCAGCAAGGCTAGCTTGAATCCAGTGGTGCAGTGAGCACGCGACCCACATCTGGGCATACCCTTCCCACTTAGGGCGACAAATGCAAAAGAAACAATCGCTGCACGGAATGCTGGACAGTGCAAACATTCACACTCAGTCACAAGGATTTGGGTTTAATCCATCATTCTTTTGCTCACCACACCACCCCAGTTTGGACCCAGCCATAGGCAAATCAGTCTTGACCCTGTTCCTTCTGCCCAAACTGCCAAGCCAGGTCCTTTCTGGACGGGAAACAAGCATCCTGGGACCGGTTTCAGGGCATCAAACTTCATCAGCAACGCTAGCTTGAATCCAGTGGTGCAGTGAGCACGGGACCCATGTCTGGTCATACCCTTCCCACTTAGGGCGACAAATGCAAAAGAAACAATTAATGGACAGAACGCTGGACAAGGCAAACATTCACCCCCAGTCACAAGCATCAGGGTTTAATCCATCATTCTTTTGCTCACCACACCACCCCAGTTTGGACTCAGCCATATGCAAATCAGTCTTGACTTTGTCCCTTATGGGAACAGTCCAGCCCAAACTGCCAAAGCAGTTCCTCCCTGGATGGGAAACAAGCATGCTGGGACCGGTTTCAGGGGATCACCCTTCATCAGCCAGGCTAGCTTGAATCCAGTGGTGCAGTGAGCACGGGACCAACGTCTGGGCATACCCTTCCCACTTAGGGTGACAAATGCAAAAGAAACAATTGATGGACGGAATGCTGGACAATGCAAACATTCACCCCCGGTCACAAGGATCTAGGTTTAATCCATCATACTTTTGCTCACCACACCACCCCAGTTTGGACCCAGCCATATGCAAATCAGTCTTGACCTGTTCCTTATGGGAACAGTCCAGCCCGAACTGCCAAGCCAGGTCCTCCCTGGGCGGGAAACAAGCATCCTGGGACCGGTTTCAGGGCATCACCCTTCATCAGCCAGGCTAGCTTGAATCCAGTGGTGCAGTGAGCACGGGACTCACGTCTGGGCATACCCTTCCCACTCAGGGTGACAAATGCAAAAGAAACAATTGATGGACGGAATGCTGGACAATGCAAACATTCACCCCCAGTCACATGGATCTAGGTTTAATCCATCATTCTTTTGCTCACCACACCACCCCAGTATGGACCCAGCCATATGCAAATCAGTCTTGACCCTGTTCCTTATGGGAACAGTCCTGCCCAAACTGCCAAGCCATGTCCTCTCTGGACGGGAAACAAGCATCCTGGGACCGGTTTCAGGGCATCAAACTTCATCAGCAAGGCTAGCTTGAATCCAGTGGTGAAGTGAGCACGGGACTCACGTCTGGGCATACCCTTCCAACTTACGGCGACAAATGCAAAAGAAACAATTGATGGAAGGAATGCTTGACAATGCAGACATTCACCCCCAGTGACAAGGATCTGGGTTTAATCCATCATTCTTTTGCTCACCACACCACCCCGGTTTGGACCCAGCCATATGCAAATCAGTCTTGACACTGTTCCTTATGGGAACAGTCCAGCCCGAACTGCCAAGCCAGGTCCTCCCTGGATAGGAAACAAGCATCCTGGGACCGGTTTCAGGGCATCACCCTTCATCAGCCAGGCTAGCTTGAATCCAGTGGTGCAGTGAGCATGGGACCCACGTCTGGGCATACCCTTCCCACTTAGGGCGACAAATGCAAAAGAAACAATTGATGGACGGAATGCTGGACAATGCAAACATTCACCCCCAGTCACAAGGATCTGGGTTTATTTAATCATTCCTTTGCTCACCACACCACCCCAGTTTGGACCCAGCCATATGCAAATCAGTCTTGACCCTGTTCCTTATGGGAACATTCCAACCCGAACTGCCAAGCCAGGTCCTCCCTGGTGGGAAACCAGCATCCTGGGACCGGGTTCAGGTCATCACCCAGGCTAGCTTGAATCCAGTGGTGCAGTGAGCAGGGGACCCACGTCTGGGCATACCCTTCCCACTTAGGGCGACAAATGCAAAAGAAACAATTCATGGACGGAATGCTGGACAATGCAAACATTCACCCCCAGTCACAAGGATCTGGGTTTATTCCATCATTCCTTTGCTCACCACACCACCCCAGTTTGGACGCAACCATATGCAAATCAGTCTTGACCCTGTTCCTTATGGGAACAGTCAGCCCAAACTGCCAAGGCAGATCCTCCCTGGACGGGAAACAAACATCCTGGGATCAGTTTCAGGGCATCACCGTTCATCAGCCAGGCTAGCTTGAATACAGTGGTGCAGTGAACACAGGACCCACGTCTGGACACACGCTTCCCACTTAGGGCGACATATGCAAAAAAAACAATTGATGGACGGAATGCTGGACAAGGCATAAATTCACACCCAGTCACAAGGATCTGGGTTTAATCCATCTTTTTTTTGCTCACCACACCACCCCAGTTTGGATCCAGCAATATGCAAATCAGTCTTGACTTTGTTCCTTATGGGAACAGTCCAGCCCGAACTGCCAAGAAAGGTCCTCCCTGGATGGGAAACAAGCATCCTGGGACCGGTTTCAGGGCATCCCCCTTCATCAGCCAGGCTAGCTGAAATCCAGTGGAGCAGTGAGCACGGGACCCACGTCTTGGCATACCCTTCCCACTTAGGGCAACAAATGCAAGAAGAAACAATTGATGGACGGAATGCTGGACAATGCAAACATTCACCCCCAGTCACAAGGATCTCGGTTTAATCCATCATTCCTTTGCTCACCACACCACCCCAGTTTGGACCCAGCCATATGCAAATCAGTCTTGACCCTATTCCTTATGGGAACAGTCCAGCCCGAACTGCCAAGCCAGGTCCTCCCTGGAAGGGGAAAAAGCATCCTGGGACCGGTTTCAGGACATCGCCCTTCATCAGCCAGGCTATCTTGAATCCAGTGGTGTAGTGAGCACGGGACCCACGTCTGGGCATACCCTTCCCACTTAGGGCGACAAATGCAAAAGAAACAATTGATGGTCGGAATGCTGGACAATGCAAACATTCACCCCCACTCACAAGGATCTGGGTTTAATCCATCATTCTTTTGCTCACCACACCACCCCAGTTTGGACCCAGACATATGCAAATCAGTCTTGACCCTATTCCTTATGAGATCAGTCTAACACCGAACTGCCAAGCCAGGTCCTCCCTGGACGGGAAACAAGCATCCTGGGCCCGGTTTCAGGGCATCAAACTTCATCAGCAAGGCTTGCTTGAATACAGTGGTGCAGTGAGCAGGGGACCCACTTCTGGGCATACCCTTCCCACTTAGGGCGACAAATGCAAAATAAACAATTGATGGACGGAATGCTGGACAATGCAAACATTCACCCCCACTCACAAGGATCTGGGTTTAATCCATCATTCTTTTGCTCACCACACCACCCCAGTTTGGACCCAGCCATATGCAAATCAGTCTTGACCCTGTTCCTTATGGGAACAGTCCTACCCGAACTGCCAAGCCAGGTCCTCCCTGGATGGGAAACAAGCATCCTGGGACCTATTTCAGGGCATCAAACTTCATCAGCAAGGCTAGCTTGAATACAGTGGTGCAGTGAGCACGGGACCCATGTCTGGGCATTCCCTTCCCACTTAGGGTGACAAATGCAAAAGAAACAATTGATGGACGGAATGCTGGACAAGGCAAACATTCACCCCCAATCACAAGGATCTGGGCTTAATCTATCATTCTTTTGCTCACCACACCACCCCAGTTTGGACCCACCCATATGCAAATCAGTCTTGACCCTATTCCTTATGGGATCAGTCCAACACCGAACTGCCAAGCCAGGTCCTCCCTGGACAGGAAACAAGCATCCTGGGACTGGTTTCAGGGCATCAAACTTCATCAGCAAGGCTAGCTTGAATCCAGTGATGCAGTGAGCAATTGCCCCACGTCTGGGCATACCCTTCCCACTTAGGGCGACAAATTTAAAAGAAACAATTGATGGACGGAATGCTGGACAATGCAAACATTCACCTCCAGTCACAAGGATCTGGGTTTAATCCATCATTCTTTTGCTCACCACACCACCCCAGATTGGACCCAGCCATATGCAAATTAGTCTTGACTCTGTTCCTTATGGGAACAGTCCAGCCCGAACTGCCAAGCCAGGTCCTCTCTGGACGGGAAACAAGCATCCTGGGACCGGTTTCAGGGCATCAAACTTCCTCAGCAAGCCTAGCTTGAATCCAGTGGTGCAGTGAGCACAGGACCCACATCTGGGAATACCCTTCCAACTTAGGGCGACAAATGCAAAAGAAACAATTGATGGACGGAATGCTGGACAATGCAAACATTCACCCCCAGTCACAAGGATCTGGGTTTAATCCATAATTCTTTTGCTCACCACACCACCCCAGTTTGGACCCAGCCATATGCAAATCAGTCTTGACCCTGTTCCTTATGGGAACAGTCCTGCCCGAACTGCCAAGCCACGTCCTCCCTGGACGGGAAACAAGCATCCTGGAACAGGCTTCAGGGCATCACCCTTCATCAGCCCGGCTAGCTTGAATCCAGTGGTGCAGTGAGCACGAGACCCACTTCTGGGCATACCCTTCCCACTTAGGGCGACAAATGCAATAGAAACAATTGATGGACGGAATGCTGGACCTGGCTTGGCAGTTTGGACTGGACTGTTCCCACAAGGAACAGGGTCAAGACTGATTTGCATATGACTGGGTCCAAACTGGGGTGGTGTGGTGAGCAAAAGAATGATGGATTTAACCCACTGATAGCTTGGCACAGAGCAGTCAGGCTTAACTTAAGAAGCAATGTGTAAAGTATTTGTGCACACTTTAATTACAGTAACACACTGAAAACACCAAAAAAAGGACTCTGCTCCAGCTTAAAAACATAGAGACTATTTAGCTGAGTAAAATAACACCAAAATGACAAACATCCAATAGGTAGAATTCGAGATATGAGTTTTTAAAGATTTAATCTGAAAATAGTGCTTCAAAGTCAATACCGTTAAAAGGTTACTTGAGATCACGCTAGACTGGGGTAGATCCAAAGAGCAGGCCAACCCCGAAGGCGGGCATGCCGGCTACAGGACCCATGCAGGGCCTGCTGAAAAAGCCCCTTTGGATGAAGCAAGCGTTAAAGACTCGATGCATCGTTTCCGATTCGCACAGTTGAAGCCGAGCCTCGCAGCAGTATTTTTGTGTCATTGCTGCGTCGTCATTGAGCCTCAAAGTCGGGACCTCGAATCAGCACTGCATTGTCGCCGACCCTCCCAGTGAGGTTGATGCCTCATCGTTGAGCTGCGCAGGGATGTCCTGGGATCGGCACTGCATGGTGTGAGAGGGCACTGCGTCAGTTCTGATCTGCGCAGTGATGAGGATGCAGTAATGTTTGCAGAAACAGCTGCAGGACCTACTTCTGAGGTCCAGGGACTGTAGGGGGCATGTTAGGCAAGGGTAGGACTCATAGGGGGATATTCTCAAGAACGTGCGATAACCATCGCCAAAATAGGTTAACGCAAGTTTCCATATCGCCGTCTATCGCGGGAAAATAACTCTGTGTTAACGTGGCATTCTCAACACGGCGGTAACATGCGACAGTACCCCGATAACGCGGCAAATGTACGCGATAACATTACCGGGACGGCGATAAAAATCTCAACCCGAACGTGAAAAAAGTTGCGATGTGCCCAACCGTGATAAAAAATCCAGCGATAAGCAGCGCCCGGCCTGCAAGTCCCACAAGTCAGGCTGCAAAAAGCACAATAAAAGCGGCAACACAAAACACAAACAAAACACAAACAACTGCGAAGCACCATGGAGGTAGCCGGAGCAAGCACAGAGGACAACCAGAACCCCACAAACCCCACGGAGGACCAGCCTGGGACCTCGGGGTCAGGGAAGGGCAAGGAGAAGAAGAAGAGGAAGACGCGGTTCAGTCCACAGGAAAACAGGATCCTGATCATGGAGGTGATAGAACACCATCAACAACTGTTCGTCACCTCCACTGTGTCATTGGCAACTAAAAATGGAATATGGCAGTCCATCGTGGACAAGGCGAATGCAGTCGGAGTGCTGAGGAGGACAATGGACGCGGTCAAGAGGCGCTGGAATGATGTAAAGCGCAAGACCAAGAAGAAACTCGCAGACAACCAGAAGGCTGCAATGCAGACTGGAGGTGGGAGTCCAGCACCACAGGAGGAGCTGGATGAGATGGAGGAAATGGTGACCACAGTCATCAGTGGGGAGACGGTGGCAGGAGTTGGGGGACTGGACACTGCTCAACATGACCCGACACAACAGCAAAAGGGTGAGTAACCACCAGGGACTGGGGGGACGGGGGGAGATGGGCACAATGGCACACATGCACAATTAAGTAGAGCACATCTGCGGACAAACCATGGCCAAGAGTCACAACTCCAACCAAGAGCCCAATTTACCCAAGTCTGCAACATCACAGCACTGCATAAGCACAGAAGTGAAAGCCACACCGCCTGAAAGGGATAAGGGCCAGCCAAATCAGAGCTGAAGGGGCAACTCACCCACAATGTAGCACACACACATAAGACCCAGAGCACCGCAACATTTACAACAATGTTGAACAAACAGCAACACCAGCACAACAGAACAGAGGACACAACTGCTGCCGCTTGTGTATTGAAAATGGCCATTCGCATGTGGCATAGCAGGAAATTGTGAGATGATAATGTACTAGTACAACCCCACATCCCTGATGGTGTGGTAATGCATGTATGGCAGCGACCCAGATAGGCAGTGAGACGCACATTGTCATACAAATCAACACTCATCACAGTTGAATACAAGTGAAGGTGCGTAGATTTCATTAGCATATGAGTGTCAGTACGGCCAAGATAAGTGCCACAACATGCAGACCAATGCAGCAGTATGTCAGAACGTGGAACGTTGCCAAGCGCCGCTGTCCACTCCGGGGGAGTGCCGCACCATTCACAGGTGTGTGTTTACCCGAGTTGTTGTCCGCTCATGTATTCGGAGTCCAGGCGAATGCAGCTATGTCCACCGTCGTCGTGGGAGATGTGACCAGAACCCCAAGTTCCAACAAGGTGTCGGGACATGTGCAATGTGTTCCAAACTGTTGTGTCTGCAGGTACGTAGTTACACGTCCATGAAAGCTAGTGCAGCTTCGTAGGCAATAATTTCCAACATGAGGTCGCTGTTGACTTCATCGAACAGGACGGCGAGGCTAACCATTAGCAGGTCAGGACAGATGTGCTGCGTCCACCCCCTTTCACCAATTAGCACTACTGCCCAATAAGCGAGCGGCTCAATTTGGTCACTGCACACGAGGAGTTCTGCAATCTCCCAGGTCCAGCTGCCAGCATGTATGCCAAGTATCCAGGCATCCCATAGACGGGTGTCACGGTGATACTCATGGTCGTGGGCCAACAGGGGGCGCACACACATGTCGAAATCCAGTTCGGCTACCGTCCTGTTGGATAGGCAGACATCCATCGACCACTCAAATATGCACGAGCGACAATGCAACACAGGCTGCATGCAGGTGACGTTGGCAAGGCGGAAGCTTAGCCGGTAACTGATCCGCAGCACTACCAATGGCAGTTCCCCCAGTAAATGCAGCATACGTGCACGGTACAGTTCCACGTGACAGGGGTTGTGCATGTGTCCGGGATGGTCTGCCATTGCGTTAGTGGCTCTGGTTGAAGCGGCACTGTTCTGACCTGCGCCAATTCTGTGGATGAAATGCCACAGCTCGGATCAATGAGTTGTTGAGGTGTGCAACGGTTGTACGCCTGGGATGGTGTGGGAGTAAGTGTGAAGGCCATTCCATGCAAGATAACTCCGAGCAAGGACTTCTGTGTGTGGGGTGTGTATACGTTGGTCTGTCGTCGGGCTGTGCGTAGTGTGGGAGTTGTTCTCAACTGCTATCGTATCTGTCAGGTGGTGCCGGGCACATGCAATTCCGAGGTCGGATGTGCAGATGTGCTTCCGCCTGATAGTTCAGACAAAGGAGCTTTCATCCCTAATGTCAGTTTGTCATCTGCTTGCATTCATGAAGTGTGATGTGGCTTGTTGGGTGTGGGGTGGGATGTGTGCGACTTTGAGATTCATGTTTGACATGACTTGCATGTGGCAAATGAGCGGCATCACTGTGTGTTACGTTGCCTCACAGCTGCTCCTCCCTTCCACCGAGCCTATTTACTTGTGTGCGCTGCGCGATTGCATCACTTGCACTCCAACGGCACACCATTGTCATGCCTGTCTGCGCATGTCCACAAGCCTGACAAAGACACAGTGATGTTGGCCATTGAAGGTGGGCGGACACGTGAGTGTAGGCCTATGGTAAGGATAGTGCGGACATGCCTGGCTGTACTCGCGCTGCGACTAAGGCTAGGCATTTGGCTCATGCTGCGGCAATGCAGATACACACAACACTTGGCATGTAGGAGCGAAGACCCCGAGCGGTCTTGTGCTCCTTCATTTCTCCGTTCGTGTGAGACCGCCCTCCGGGTGCATGCTACATTGCAACATTGTCAATTGCGGGCCGGGTGGCGCCGAAACTACAACAGAGACACACGCATTGGTGACTTCCTTATCCAGGCCAGAACTGAACCACGCCCTGAGCCCCGGGCTAATTCTACCCACCCCTGCGCTGGACTGACGTATGCCGGCCCAGCCCACTCCGCTTACAGGGGGGGATGACAAAGCTACATGTCCAAGGTCTTACCCACTGCCTGAGGTGACATGCTTGTGTCCGCTGTCCACAGCACAAGGTGATGTGGTAGGGCCAGGGGCCATCACGCATACATAATGACCACACGGACACACTTAGATAGATAGTGGAACTGGCTAGGGGAACGTGCGCCCGGCCCCTTTTTATTACCAGGGTCACATGTCCAGTGACACCTGTGCTGGATGGGTGTGGGGTGAGTGTAAGCCAGCCCTCAGGGAGTGGTTGGTGCTGGCAACAACTAGAACAGTGATCATCGGATCACACACAGAGAGTCACTCATGAAGGGTCCATGACTTGCAGTGCACTGAGGTAGGGGCACCAGAACTGGACTCACACACATATGATTACATCATAAAGGGTCCATGACTTGCAGTGCACTGAGGTAGGGGCACCTGAAGCACTCAGCGGGTGTGCGGCCTGCGATGATGCGTCGTTTGACTTGGGGGACCTGCTGACCGCAGTGTAGGCCAGAGGCAGCGGTCAGCAAGGGCCCACAGACACGTGGCAATGACTTGTGGTGCACTGAGTTAGTGGCACCTGAAGCGCTCAGCGGGTGTGCGGCCTGCGATGATGCGTCGTTTGACTTGGGGGACCTGCTGACCGCAGTGTAGGCCAGAGGCAGCGGTCAGCAAGGGCCCACAGACACGTGGCGATGACTTGTGGTGCACTGAGTTAGTGGCACCTGAAGCGCTCAGCAGGTGCACAGCCAACGATGATGCGTCGTCCGGGCGGGCCGCACTGGGAGCAATGTTTTTTGCCTACTGAATTCTGCCTCAATATTGCCACGTGGTGTCGACTTGCATTGCACAGGGTCAGTGGCACCTGGAGAGCTCAGCAGGTGAACAGCCAACGATGATGCGTCTTCCGGCCGGGCCGCACTGGGGGCAATGTCTGTTGACTAGTGGTTTCCTCCATTATCAGAAATGTGGCACGATTTGAATTGTGGGACCTGCTGACCGCAGTGTAGGACTAAGGCAGTATCCGGCACACACATGACTCCTTGTTGCTGTGCCGCTGGATGTGCTGGGGGCCTGTGTTGCGGAGTCTAGAGGTCATGGCGGCGTACTCGTGGCAGGGTGAGGTGCGCCGTCCTGGCAGATGCGTTGCCCATCATGGAAGAGAACCACGCCCAGAGCCCCAGCCTTTTTATCTGCACTCCTATGCTGGAGTGGCGTACGCCGGCCCAGCCCACTGCGCTTACGCTTACAGGGGGGGACGGCACAGCTACATGTCCAAGGTCTTCCCCACTGCCTGAGGTAACATGTTTGCGTCCACTGTCCACAACACTACAAACCCCAGCAGTATATGTCCACATGGACATGTCTGTGCTCTGCATTCTGTGGTCTGTCCAGCACATCACCGCCACACTTGGCATTGTGTACATTCTTCTTCATGGGTGAGTTGCCTCCTTCACACATACTTGGTTCCCACCTCTCCCCACATTCTGCACTTGTGTGGCTGAGGGGCCATGCCGTTTTCGGAAGGTCCGCTGTCTTGTCCTACGCTGCCTCGGTGGTAGTCCGGGGGGGGTTCAGAGGGGGGGTCCTGGGGGTGGTGGCGGTGGGTGTTGTGGCCCTCTTGGGTCTCCGAGCTGCATGTTCATTGGCTCCATGGCATCTGTGGGTCTTCAGATGTGGCTCTGGGCTGGGCTCCCTTTCATACTGCAGGTAGTCGTCCTGCTTAGCACCAGCAGAAGGCAGGTGTTAAATCCCTGCAGCTAACGCGCCTTATCGCCTGTTCTTGGTTCGCATCGCAGATCTGACTGGTCGTTGAGAATCATGCGAAGTGGTGTTTTCGTGTGTTTTTACACGGGAACACCTACTCTGCATATCATTAGCGTTAGTTGTCGCACTCATCCGTGTCGATGTATTTTGCGATAGCTATCGCAGGGAAACTGGCGATGTCGGCAGTTTGCACCAGCTTGTGAATAGGGCGAAAAATCTATCGCCACTTTTGCGGCGCTAAAGTGCCGATAAATTGGCGATAAGTCCTTGAGAATATGCCCCATAGATGGCAGAGTCCAACAGCACCAGCAGAGTTGCAACAAGTCTTTTATGACCCTGAGACTTTAGAGAACAGTAGACAAGTCAGCAAACCGTTGGAGAAACCTGGGTACAAGGATTTAGATAGCAGATTCAGTCCCTCTCACTCCCACCGCAAGAAGCAGGAGGAAGAAGTCAACCCAGCAGAGCAAGTAGCAGAGTGGCAGTCTCTCCTGCAGCACAGCAGCTGTTTTTTCAGGCAGAATGTCCTTGGTTCCAGAAAAGTTCTGATTTGGTGGTGTCAGGGGTGCAATACTTATACCCAAATGTGCCTCTGAAATTTGGGAGTCTTGAAAGAGACCTTTCAAGATCACAAGGTACCTGCATTTCCTGCCATGGCTCCAGACTCACTACATTGGGGGTATGGAGCACTTTGTGTGGGGACAAACAGAGCCCTGTTCTGGTGCAAGTGTCAGCTCCTTCCTCCCAATCTACATCAGGAAGGCCCATCAGCCTGGTGATGGGTGTTGCGGTCTGAGTGCTGTGTCTGGTTCTTACCTGCATCTGGTGTGTTGGTTTTTTCTTTTTTTTTCCTCTTTTGGTTTCTGGCTTCCGTTTCGGGCGGGCGGGATTGCGGGCGGGTTCGCGGGCAGGATTGCGGGCGGGTTCGCGGGCGGGTTCGCTGGCGGGATTGCGGGCGGGTTCACGGGTGGGATTGTGGGCGGTACCTTCCTTCTTTGGTTGCCCTCCCGGGTGCTGCGATTTGTTTTTCTTTGCGCAGCCGCGGGTGAGGGTGGATTGCTGGGGGGTATGTAAGGGCCGCCTCCCCTATCCTCCCTGCTTGGGTTCATTTCCGGTTTCGGCCCCGGAAGCACTTCAGCTGTTGGCGTCCTGCTTTTCATCTTCTGGGATTGCATTTTGTCTTGTGCCTTCGAGGAGTCCACGCATTGACTATATCGTGGCAGGATTTCTGTCTGTTCCGGCTGAAGCAGACACGCATTGTTTCTTCCCCTTCCTCCCGTGTTTTCTTCAAAGACGTCAACCGAGCAATTGAACAGTAAGCATGCGAGGAGTCAGTTACTCCTTGTAGGATTGTGGCCATTCTTTTTCAGTGCACTGGGGATTTTCAATCGTCTATTGGATTTTTTTATTTCCTGTGGGTAAAAACCCTTTTTCACTTCCCCCTCATTTATCAAAGACAAGCGGGTTTTTTACGCTAAGCGTTTTTTCCCGCACATACCGGAGGACTTTGTTTATTTTTGTTGAACATTACGAGGACATCAACAGCATGGGTAACCCTCACCTCTCTTTGGACTAAATACTGGTTCCCGTATAAAAGGTATTGGGAGACACTGTTCGCTCTAGGGGTAAGCAGAAAGAGCGAGGGTGTTTTTCTTGTGTATAGTTTACCCTTACATTGCTATTCTCTGGGATTATCCTGTGCTTATCTTTTTCTGTTTTCTTTTCTGCTTTTCTGCAGTATGTTCCTGTTACCGAGTGATGGTAAGCCTGCAGTACAGAGGGTAGCTGTTTGATCTCTCATACACCTCCTTGTCATTTATTCCTTCCGGTTTTCCCCTTGGTGCGTTGTCCGCTCGTATTGTATTTTCTGTCTCGCACGAGGGGTCAAGGCATTGGGAAAAGGGGTGAATCGGACTATCTTCGCTCCTGTAGTACCTGTGGTTCAGTTGAGTGAGGCTGGAACAGAAACCCAAGCCCACGAAAAATTATACTACCAGAGCGAAGATGGATCAGGACGATGTTGATCCCTTACAGGGTGGGTTGGGAGCGGGTGCCTCCTTGCAGGATTTGGCCTTGGCCCTCACCTCTCTGCAGAAGGAGGTGAGAGACCTACGGCAAGAAAATCAGGGCTTACATGGAGAACTGAATGCCTACAGAGCCAAAGAAAGGGTGGGGGCTCCTAAGTCACACATACAGCCTGCTACTTTTTATTTTGATCTGGCCCCTGGCAGTGCTGGGAGTGCTCCTGTTGCGGTTACAGTGAATACACCGGTGCCGGTACCTTTGGCGGTTCCCGAACGATTTTCTGGGGATAGCAATAAGTACGGCATATTCATGAATCAGTGCCATTTGCATTTTATGTGTAGGCCAACGGCTTTTCCGGATGATGCAGCAAAGGTTGCCTTTGTGATATCTTATTTGGCTGGGACCGCAGCATTATGGTCGGTGCCCTTGGTGGATAATGACGACCCTATATTATACAATTTTGTGGCCTTTAAGGAGCAGATGCGGCGCTTGTTCGCTAAGCATACCTTTATGCAGGCGAGCGATGCGGAGCTTCTGAAATTACGGCAGGGAAAGCAGGATCTGGTGGTGTATATCGCTACGTTTAACTGTTTGGTGTCTGAAACCCATTGGCCTAATGAGAAAAGAACTTCCCTTTTTTATCAAGGTCTGTGTGAAGAACTAAAGGATGTTATATCACAAATCGTCAATCCCCCTGAGGATTGCACCGAGTTCATTGACTTAGTAGTTAAGTTAGACCACAGACTATTGGAAAGAAGGGGTGAGAGATACCGGTTGCCTGTGTCTAGGTTGTACGCTGGTCGTAGTGACATAAAGGAGGAGGCAGGAAATAAGAACCACTCTGAACCTATGCAGATAGGGAGTGTGCGGGGACCCCTATCTAAGGAGGAAAAGGAGTGGCGTCGTAGACTTAACCTCTGTCTTTTTGTGGGAGGAATGGGCATTTTGCTTGTGAATGTACGGTTAAGCCCTCTTCGGTGCCGGTCAGGAAATCCGTGGCCTTTGTTGGACAGGGGGAGTCTTTGCCATACCAGGAAAGCATATATGATCCCAATCCCTATGATGTGGCTGGACTGGTGTCCCGGGTACCGCGCCATTTCACTATTACCATTACTCTGGTGATATCCGGTAACAAAAGGAACACCTTCGCAGTCCTACTTGATTCAGGTGCCACCGGAAATTTCATGGATATTCAATTGGCTAGGAAATATGATATTCCTTGTGTGTGTAAAACCCATCCAGAGCCGGTGAGGGCGATTGTTGGCACTGAATTATCTTCGGGATTGATAGTAAAGCAGACTGAGCCTCTTATTTTGATCTATGATAATGGCCATTCAGAGTCTGTGAGCTTTGATCTTATTGATGCCCGACCTTTGGTATTATCTTAGGGGTGCCCTGGTTGCAGGCACATAGTCCTAGAATTGATTGGGCAAGACATACGGTTACCATGGATTCAGGGTATTGTTTGCAACACTGTTATCAGGAGGCATCAGATTGGGTGTCTCCTTTGGTTTCTGCTACTGGTTGTTCCTCAGCAGGGTCTAGTATTCCATCACAGTACACGCAGTTTGCGGATGTCTTTGATAAAGTAAAGTCCGGTGTCTTGCCACCTCATCGTGCCTTTGATTGTCGTATTGACCTGGTTCCAGGGGGGGTTTTGCCTTGTAGCCGGATTTATGCTCTGTCTGAGCCCGAAACACTGCATTTACGGACATATTTGGACGAGATGTTGGCTGCAGGATTTATTCGGCACTCCTCTTCCCCAGTGTAGTCACCTCTCTTCTTCGTACCGAAGAAGGGAGGTGATTTACGCACTTGTATTGATTACAGGGACTTGAATAAGGTTACGATTAAAAATAAGAACCCCCTACCATTGATATCTGTGTTGCTAGATCAACTGCGACATGCCACCATCTTCACGAAACTGGACCTGCGGGGGGCATACTATCTCATTCGCGTCCGTGAAGGGGACGAATGGAAAACCGCTTTTAGAACAAAGTTTGGTCTTTTTGAATACTGCGTTATGCCTTTCGGGTTGTGTAATGCCCCCGCAGCGTTCCAGTTTTTTATCAATGAGGTTTTGAGGGATTTAGTGGATATTTGTGTCATCGTATATATCGATGATATATTGGTGTTTTCAAAAAATGTTGGGGAAGATGAGATGCATGTGTCCCAGGTCTTGCAGCGTTTACGTGACAATCTGTTATTTGTGAAGTTTGAGAAGTGTATTTTCCAGACATCTCGGGTGGAATTTCTGGGTTTTATCATTGCCGCTGAGGGCATACAAATGGATCCCAAAAAGACAGAGGCCATTACTTCCTGGCCTAGTCCAACCTGTGTTAGGGATGTCCAGGTATTGTTAGGATTTGCCAATTTCTATCGCCGCTTTATCTCCCATTTTTTGGATGTGGTTACACCCATTACTTCATTGTTGAGGAAGGGGGTGTGGTTTTTCAATGGACACCGGCTGCCCAAGCGGCTTTTCAGATCTTGGTTGAGTAGTTTGTCACGGCCCCCATTTTACATCATCCAGATCCTGCTCTCCCTTTCTTCGTGGAGGCAGATGCCTCGCAGTATGCCGTGGGTGGGGTACTGCCCCAACGTGACATTGAGACTGGTCATATGCACCCTCTTGCTTTCTTTTCCAAAAAACTGTTGCCTGCCGAACAAAATTATACTGTGGCAGAGAGGGAATTGCTAGCTATCAAATTGGCATTCCAGGAGTGGAGGCACCATTTATGGGGTGAGAAACATCTGGTTACGATCTATACTGATCACAAGAATTTGGAGTTTTTTCGCTCTGCTCGGGCTTTGACACCACGTCAGCTGAGATGGGTAACATTTTTTCACGAATTCGATTTTACCATCACGTATAGACCTGCTGCCCAACAGGTGAAATCTGATGCCTTGTCCCGCATACATGTGTCTCCTTTATGTAAGGATGCTTCTTTTGGTGAGGGCTCTTTGATACCAGTGGAGAGGATTGTGGGGTGTACCTCTTCTCAGGAGTTTGAGGATGAGATCAAGGCATTGTTATCTTCTGTCGATGTAACTCCTTGGTTGATGGATACATCGTTACAGTTGAGGGATGGGTTGTTGTTTCATGGTACGCAGTTGTTCATTCCTCCCGAATTGAGGACTAAGGTTTTGGAGTGGTGTCATTCATCCTCCCTTATGGGTCATCCTGGTATCACGAAGACACGGGAGGTGTGTCTTTGTTGGTTTTGGTGGGCTACAATATACCATGATATCCACGTGTTTGTTACTTCGTGTCCAGTGTGTGCTATTAACAAGGCTTCACATACCCCTCCTGTAGCTCTTTTGCAACCCGTACCTGTTCCTCCTGCCCCGTGGCACACAATCAGTATGGATTTTGTCACCGATTTGCCTGTGGATGCAGGGTTTACTGCTATTTTGGTGGTTGTGGATATGTTCACTAAATCCGCTCACTTCGTGCCTTTGCCCAAGGTGCCTACTGCTCAGGAGTTGGCTACGGTGTTTATTGCTCAGGTGTTACGTTTACATGGTATCCCAACTGCCATTGTTTCAGATAGGGGGGCGCAGTTCGTGTCTCACTTTTGGAGGGAATTGTGTTCCTCGCTGGATATGGAGCTCCGTTTGTCCTCAGCTTACCATCCTCAAAGTGATGGGCAAACGGAGCGTACCAACCAGACGGTGGAACAGTATCTTCGCTGTCTTCTTACCTCCCTTACTGGTAGTTGGGTGAAGGCATTACCCATTGCTGAGTTTGCATATAATAACAGCCTTCATTCAGCATTGGGTGTTTCTCCTTTTTTCTGTTCTATGGGGTTCCATCCAAGGGCGGTTCCTATCCAGCCTTCTGGCAGGGTTCCGGCAGTGGATACGCTAAGCCATGAACTGACTACCGTGTGGCGTACTGCCCATGAACATCTGGTGGCCGCTAAGGCTAGGATGAAAACCACTGCTGATAGGCACCGTATTCCTGCCCCTTCTTATGCTTTGGGGATCGGGTTTGGTTGTCATCTAAAAATCTGCATTTGGGTGGGCCCCGGAAGCTGCAACCACGTTATTTAGGTCCCTTCCGGGTTCTCCGGGTGGTGAATCCCGTGGCCATGGAATTGGAATTGCCTGATGATTACCGTATACACCCTGTGTTTCACACCTCCCTCCTTAAACCTTATGTCCCTACATCAGTGCCTTTGCCCCCTCCTCCTCCCTTGTTGATTGATGGTGATGTGGAGTATGTGGTGCGTGCTATATTGGACTCCAGGAGGCGGCGGGGCGTTTGTTTTATTTGGTGGATTGGGAGGGCTATCCCCCTGAGGACCATACGTGGGAGCCTGCTGGTTTTGTCCAAGCTCCCCGGTTGGTCCGTTTGTTTCATCTTCATCACCCTTCCAAGCCCCGGCCAGTGGGGGGTCTTTTGAGGGGGTACTGTTGCGGTCTGAGTGCTGTGTCTGGTTCTTACCTGCATCTGGTGGGTTGTTTTTTTCTTTTTTTTCCCTCTTTTGTTTTCTGGCTTTCGTTTCGGGTGGGCGGGATTGCGGGCGGGTTCGCGGACGGGATTGCGGGCAGTACCTTCCTTCTTTGGTTGCCCTCCCATGTGCTGCGATTTGTTTTTCTTTGCGCAGCCGTGGGTGAGGGTGGATTGCTGGGGGCTATGTAAGGGCCGCCTCCCCTCTCCTCCCTGCTTGGGTTCATTTCCGGTTTCGGCCCCGGAAGCACTTCAGCTGTTGGCGTCCTGCTTTTCGTCTTCTGGGATTGCGTTTTGTCTTGTGCCTTCGAGGAGTCCACGCATTGACTATATCGTGGCAGGATTTCTGTCAGTTCTGGCTGGGGCAGACACGCATCGTTTCTTCCCCTTCCTCCCGTGTTTTCTTTAAAGACGTCAACCGAGCAATTGAACAGTAAGCACGCGAGGAGCCAGTTACTCCTTGTAGGATCGTGGCCATTCCTTTTCAGTGCACTGGGGATTTTCAATCGTCTATTGGATTTTTGTATTTCCTGTGGGTAAAAACCCTTTTTCACTTCCCCCTCATTTATCAAAGACAAGCGGGTTTTTTACGCTAAGCGTGTTTTCCCGCACATACCGGAGGACTTTGTTTATTTTTGTTGAACATTACGAGGACAACAACAGCATGGGTAACCCTCACCTCTCTTTGGACTAAATACTGGTTCCCATATAAAAGGTATTGGGAGACACTGTTCGCTTGAGGGGTAAACAGAAAGATCGAGGGTGTTTTTCTTGTGTATAGTTTAGCCATAAATTGCTATTCTCTGGGATTATCCTGTCCTTATCTTTTTCTGTTTTCTTTTCTGCTTTTCTGCAGTATGTTCCTGTTACCGAGTGATGGTATGCCTGCAGTCCAGAGGGTAGCTGTTTGATCTCTCATACACCTCCTTGTCATTTATTCCTTCCGGTTTTCCCCTTGGTGCGTTGTCCGCTCGTGTTGTATTTTCTGTCTCGCACGAGGGGTCAAGGCATTGGGAAAAGGGGTGAATCGGACTATCTTCGCTCCTGTAGTACCTGTGGTTCAGGTGAATGGGGCTGGAACAGAGGGCCATCAGGATGCAAATGTCACACCCCAGCTCCCTTTGTGTGACTGTCTAGAAGGAATGCTGTCACCCAACCCAGACGTGTATTCAGAGACAAGCAGAGGTACAGAGTGGTTAAAGTAAGGAAATGCTAAATTCTAAAAGTGGCATTTTCAGACTTCCAATTTAAAATCCGACATCACCATCAGTTATGATTTTAAATTGTGAGTCCTGAGACACTAAACTCCAAATCTCTATCTTTTCCCAATTGGAAATTACACTTAAAAGATGTTTTACAGCAATCTCAATATTAACCTGTGGGAGAGATAGGCCTTGCAGTAGTGAAAAACTAATTTAGCCATTTTTCAGTACCAGGGCATGTAAAAATCAGAAGTGCATGTCCTACATTTTAAATACATTGCACCCTGTCGATAGGGCTGCCTACAACCTATCTTAGGGATAACTTAGATGTAACAAAAGGGAAAGTTTAGGACTGGCAAGCAGGTTCACTTGACAGGTCGAAATGGCAGTTTAATTTGCACACACAGGCATTGCAGTGGCAGGCCTGAGCCATGTTTAAATGGCTGCAGAGTGGGTGGCACAATCAGTGCTGCAGGTCCACTAGCAGCATTTAATTTACAGGCCCTGGGCACATACAGTGCAATTTACTAGGGACTTATAAGTAAATTAAATTTGCCAATTGTGGATAAGCTAGTGTTTCCATGTTTTGAGTATAGAACATATGCACATTAGCACTGGTTATCAAAGTGCCCAGAATCCTAAAGCCAGCAAATATGAAGTCAGCAAAACAGGAGGTCAGAAGACAAAAAGTCATGGGAAACTACTCCAAGGATGACAGGTCTTATAGTCAGGTAAGTTGAATCCGACTTATCAGGAATTTACAGTTAGATGATACCCTGGCACAGTACCCCAGGACAGACAACATTGTTGCATTATGTGGTAATCATCAAAAGGAAGTGGGACAGAACAGTCTACATTTCACAGGTTTTAGCATACTATACTTGGGATTTGCAAAGCCTTGTGAGTGGTACCTGTATCCCTCTGATCAAACAGATAATTTGATATTAGAGTTTATGTGCTGGATAGTGGCTTAAAAGCTGGGTCTTGATTTGCAGACTCAAAATTGAAGCCTCAGCTCAATCGCTTCACAAATCTTTTATTCTATAAAACATCGCCTTTTTGGTTCATTTCCTCAAATTATATTTGACTGTCTCAAGGCAGCTTTAGTATGACCTAAGCTGATTTGAAAAGAACAATATTTGCCATACCTAAAATCGGTTCACGATATGCAAAAGTTCATATTATTTTAAACACCTTGGTCGAAGCCCTAGAGAATTCAACAGTCCAAGTTTAGGTCAGTATATAACCAGATCTCTGCCCTTGGTTTTCTTAAATTATGCATCATGTACCAGATGAACAATCATACTCAGACACTTTATTTGCACTATTATAAAGAACAGTTCACCATGATTATATTTTAATTTATTTAACAAAGATTTCTTAGCCTTGTGTTTTAAGGAGGGCACTTGGGAAGGCTGAAAAGAAAATTGGAGGGACAAAAGAACACATAAGATCTAATCGCGGCTGGTGCAGGTAAGCGCAGTGGGGCGGGCGGGTGGTTGGAAGTCGACAGACAACGGAATAGGATTTATTTATTTAATTATCCCTAATCCATCAACTGTCAATTTCCCCACTGCTCCGCCCCACTGCGCTTACCTGCACCGGCCGTGACTGATAAGATCACAAGTGAACAATCAGCCATTATTTTAGTTAACAGGATACATATCTTTTAAAGTTGTCTTGTAAGTGTCTCTTTCAGAAGATTATTTGCTAAATGTTTTCTGTAACAGCATGAGAACCAGCTCCTTGAACCTGGACTGGTTGCATTGTTGCTCCCTGTAGCTACTGGAATAAGATTCTCCTGGACAGAGAATTGTAGTTTGCTGAGAGGTCAAGAATCTTTTAGCTTGTTTGTTGATCTTTATTCAAAGATTTTACCATTTATCCAAGATGTCTAAATTCAATGGATGTATGGAGATATATGCTTGCCATGAAAACTGACTAGGGATATTTTGTTTTTGAATTTTCACTTTATTGGGGGTTGGATAGTAGGCAGTAGCTTTACACAAAACTACATTTTCTTTTTCTTAAAGAGATGCTGAATGGCTTAAGCTGGTCTTGTACCAAAAATTTTGATTAGAAGGTATATTCTCTGCATCAATCAAAATCCCAGAGAAAAATGTAATCTTGGGTTTAGTGCCTTTGAAGCCTTCATGTATCTTTTTTTGTCTTATCATTGGCAATGATGACCTCCTCGATGTAGGGCCTTTCATGTAGTATACCTCTGACCTCTCTTTATAGACATTGCACTTGCATCCTATCATTGTGCATTTTATCATGGGATGTCTGTAATTATCGTCTGTATGTTGAAGGTATTTCTCAATGTGTTCATACAAGAGTCAAAGGACAAAAGCATGTTTCAGCAGATAAAGGGCATAAGATTAGTTGTTGGTTCCTCTCTAGATTACAATGTTCACTTGTTTTGTGGTAAAAATCTGAGGCAAATAAAAATACTTGCATCTGCTCACGCTACACTTTGTTGTGTTTTGATAATATTGTGGTATGACAATGTTTCTCATAAGGCACTGAAGCTTGTTAACCATTGAGATTGCAAACATCTTTGTTTCCTTAGTTAACTACTTTGTTGTGTGTGAATATCAGCTTCTTGAATGGGTGATCAAACTGTCTTGAAGAGTGTGGATGATGTGCTTGTTCTTAAATTGACATTGCACATATATAAGCACATCTCAGGGTTGCTAGTGTATATAAACTGAATGCCCACCATAATTCAGGTCACAGTCACTGAGATTGTGGTGATAGTAGAAAACAGCCAGTGGCATATGAGGATTTGAATGTTTGCAGCAAACATTTTAAGTCTGTTGCGAAAGGTGTCAAGATGAATGATGCTGTTACCCTTTGTAGAACTTCAATAATCAGTTATCACACTCATAATTATGAGAAAAAATCTATATTAGAAAAAAAAGGTTTAAAGTGACATTATATTCAGGTGACAAAGTTACACTAGACGTAATGTTTCAAAACAAATAAACACTGAAATTTTCAGGTATTATACATTGTTGGAGTATGTATTACGTATGGGTGCCTAACTTACAGATGGTTTAAATCACAATAAGACTGTAAGCGTTGTACTAATGGTCTACGCCATTCTGCTCATTTCATGAAAATGTCAAGTGTATTTTTACAATCCATGGAGGATTGTCCTCTTTTGGTATGCCTTATCAGTGGCTACTTCCTGGATTTGAAGCTGTTGACTTGGAATTCTATGTTAGATTAGGTATTTAGCAGGCATATTTCATTAAGGTAAATAAAGAACAAACACTTTTCTGGTATTCATGGTTTAATGAATCACCATTACCTTCAAAGTCTACAGGACCATTTTGCTCCTTACAAAACTGAATACCAGTAATAAAAGAGCATAATTTCTGCTAAATGTGGGTGATTTCATAGACAGGCCTCTTGTCCTGCATGTTGTCAAATGTTATGCCCATTACAACTAAAGAGGTGATAGCAAATTGGGACTAGGTGCAGCTTGCTAAATATCTTCCAACATAAGGTAACAGCAAACTGTCACGTTCAGAGGATGATGTCATCAGTAATGATATCATCATTCAAGATGTCATCAGTGATGTCATCAATTATATAATTTACATGTTCATGAGTGATATAATATGTGAGTTCATAAGCAATTCTTGACCGGGGCACAAGTTATATTTAGCTCACTGAAGTATAATTGCCAAATTCCAGTGTTTTTTAGGTTTTTAAATTTTACGTTTTGTGTCAAATAACTATAACATCATTTTCATCTTTGTTTTTTCAGTGAATTTCTGTTTTTTCTTATGAGCTTCTCAAGGAATTAGTTAAATCGAATGCAGTATGAAGTGCTACATAAGAGTTCTTTTCTAAAGGCCTTTTGAATTAAAGCCCGTGTTTGTCTTTCTCCTTTGCCGCCAGCCACTACCTTGCAGCAGTCGTGAGGGGGACTCCATTCCCCACAACTCCAAGCGCCGGGGGAGGCGCCAACGCGTTTGTCTTGCGCCGGGAAGCGCACAAAAGCAGCAAGGGCTTCCCGCAGTGCGGGACGCGCGCGGGCGGGCCCGTCTGCGCCCGTCCGTGACCGGAGGAGGCCGGGCTGGGCCATATTATTGAGAACTTGGAATCCGGGACGTCTTCAGCCCTGCCCTGTAAGGCATTGTATTAAAAGTGATATTGTTACTCCTATGATTACATAGAGGGGCCCTTAAAATGAGTAAACACAAGCTTGGCACTGGGCAGGGAGTCGTAGGGACACTGGATGCTTTTCTATTAAGGGCTGAATCGGCACTTATACATGAGATTGAACTCACTGAGTGGAGATTATCGCTAGAGCCCCACCTCTCAATGAATCGACCAGCACCCATTGGACCCTTTCTGCAAACCAGCCACGAAGACTCCTCTACCCGACCTAACTCACTGCAACCCACAGAAGCAGACCCTGAATCTACTGGAGTATCTGAGATAGTAGGCAGACCAACAAGTCCCAATGTAACTACCAGGGGACAAAAGGCAAAAATAAGTCAAGACAACAGCCACGAGCCACCACCTAGGAAGAGGAAGGGTCGAGGACCTCAGAAACAAAACCATCATTTGCCAAAGACAACGGGGCGCAAAACCAAGATTGTCGACAATGAATGTAGCCAGGGGCCCAGTATAGTGCCAAAGCCCGTTGTGATGACTGGAATACCTCCATTTTTGTAGGAGGAGGTGTTCTGGAGGAGGTTAGAGTCAACAGTATCAGCTTTGTTAGACCCATTGACACAAAAACTGTCTCAACTGGAAGTGAGATTAATAAAGCTGGAAGGGCTTGCTACTAGTATTTCCCCAGCCCCCCGATAGAAGCCAATGTAGAGATAAGAACACGTCGCCTAACAGGGGGATGGGTATAGTGGTTAATCATCTTGGAAGCAATCCTGTAAGTGGACAAGCGCATCATCCTAGAATCCAAAATAGTATAGCTCAGGCTGGATCTTCACATCAAAGAGCAGCATCCCCCTCAATAGATCATTCAGGGCCCCCGCACCATAAAGATGGCTTAAATACTACACACGTTCAGATCGTAAACCCCCCAAATGGGGCACCTTCTGTTATGGGGAGTACTACACAAGGTGTGGGGGGGAAAACTATAAGTACACAGAGTCATCGGAGAGTTGATCAGGGAGATATCGCAAGCCCAAATTTGAACCTGCACCTTCCCCCAGAAGCAACACCTCATACGGTTGTGTTGGCTAATGTCCCCTCTTTATTGTCCAATGTCACAGAACACTGGTCTACATTGAGGAATAAGTCACTACACCTACTGAGTGCAAGGACTGGCATAACTAACATGCTGATTCTCTGAATTTAAAATGGCACGAAGAATAGGTTGGGTAGGCAAATCATCCAAGACATTAGCTGGTGACTGCGTAGTTTTAACATTTAGGTCTCCAGGTCTGGTCCAGTCAATCCTTGATAGGGCTGGCAACTGGACCTTAATGGCGCAGGGCATTAATATTCTACCATTAGGGTATTTTTATCAACCACTTAGACCCCCATGGATTACTTCTGAGGAGGGGAGATTCACATGGACCAGACAGCCTAGATATGCAGTTCCAGTTAGCAATCGCTACGATATCCTGAATCCTTTAGAAGATATAGACTGACTGACTTACTCGAGATCCTACTCTCAAAATTTTAAGTTTAACTTAAATGGATATCGAGGTAATAAGGCACTTGAGCAGAAAACTACCCCTAATCAGGCTTATATAGCTATAGGTAACAGCCTGTTATCTCCAGCCTCTAGTGAGCAGGGGGAGGCGGGCGTGGGTACTACTAATTTGGCTCCGGCCGTTTCTTCTAATTCTCATGCATATACATATACAAGTCCAGTCCAGTCACCTATCAATATTAGTGAACGGTTGTCCAGTAAGGCTGTAACAGCTAACCCTATAGGCAACACTGACAAAATCTTATGTAATCTTGTTTCGTGGAATATATCTGGTTTATGCTCCAAGTTGATTAATCCAATTTGGTGCGATTTTATAGCAAGACATGACATACTATGTCTTCAGGAAACGTGGGCTAAGGAACCTATTCATATAAATGGGTTCAAAACATTTCACCCTCGAGCAGTTGGGGGACAAAGCGGCAGGGCAAAGGGGGGGCTCAGCACCTATATATCAAGTAGGCTCAAGATGAAAAAGATAGAGTTATACTGAGAGGAAACCTTTTACCAACTGATTAAAATACATGTAAATATAAAACATTGTATTGTATTGGCAAATTTTTATAATAATATTCCTCCGGACAAATCTGTGTCTGTGGTAAAAAAACTGGGTAATGACCTGAATTCTCTGTGCTGTGATAATGTTAAAGACACAATGTTAATTTTGGTCGGGGACTTTAATTGTGCTTTATGCTCAAATGACGATGGTAAATTATGTGGCTTTAATGGTGAAGAAGGGATAAGTAACACCCTTTTTCGACACTCTATTCTGGGGGAGTTATTCAATGAAATAGTCTTTTCCTTTAATTTGGGTTTTGCAAATGAATTATGTGCTATACCTGTTCCTACGTGCCACACCTTTAATGGTAGAGGTCTATGTACTACCATAGATTATATATTATTGTCAAGCAATCATGCGTGTAGGTTGCACTCCTTCTCTGTTGATGATAACTCATTGAGTGACCACTACCCCTTGTCCTTCTGCCCATAAGTAAATCTGTTAAGTATGACAAAGTCCATCAGGTGTTAGAAAATATAACAATTGATAAAACAAATGGATATATTTTACGCTGGTCGATGGTGGATCCTGTAGTAGTCACCAAAAAAGTAGTAACTAAGTGCAAACTGGCTTTCGACACCTGCCTGAGTGAAACAGCTACTCCAGATAGCGTCCTATCCTCCTTTCAATCGAAATCAAGCACGATAAGGGAGGTACTATTTGTCCAGAATCGAAATAAAGAAAAGACTCAGGGATGGTTTGACTCAAAATGTACAAGAGCTTACACCAATTTAAAGCATGAACTACATAGGATACCAAGGAATTCAAAAGGGGTGAGGCAGGCAAGAATGGAATGTAGGATGGCAATTAAGGAAAGAAAAGGTGCCCCGAGAGATGAAGCTTGGGAATCCCTCCACAAAGCCTCACAAATGAAAGATAGCTCAGCTTTTTGGAAAGCAGTAAAAACACCCTTCCTGTCTCCTGGAGGTGGTCCTTCATTTGAAATTGCCATATTTGAGGACCAATGGATTAAGCATTTCTCTACGGTGTACAATGGTCAGGGAAACTTAAATGCACAAATATACAATAACCAAGGGGAAACTATCGTGGATCCCTTGACCCACTATTCGGATCTCCAGTTTACGCTGGAGGAAGAAAACAGGGCAATCTCAGCAAGCCTTGGTGGCAAGGCCCCTGGGCCGGACGGGGTCCCTGTAGATCTGTTTAAAACAAATATGATCCTTTGGGGGACAATTATCACCCAGGTAATTACTGCTAGCTGCCGGGCCCTTTTCCAACTACTTGGGTGAAATCCATTATCGTGCCAATTTTTAAAAAGGGGGACCGCCAGGACTCTGGGTGCTATAGGCCCATCTCATTACTGGATTCTCTGGCCAAAGTAGTTGGTCGAATAATCCTGGAACGCCTACATGATTGGGCTGAGGACAATCAGGTCCTATCTGACTTACAATATGGCTTCCGGGAGGGCTTAGGGACAACTGAACAGAGTCTAAATCTAGCTATCCTTGTTGGGAAATACACCTGGGTGAAGAAGGGCAGACTGTTTTTAGCTTTCGTGGATCTCACCGCGGTCTTTGACTTTGTGAACCATGTTAAGCTATGGGAGATCCTCGAGACGATGGGAGTGGATGTACAAATTATCCACTTTCTTAAGCGTTTTTATAATGACGCTAAGGCACGCTAAGGCACGAGTGCGTTTTGGTCTGGGTGGTGAACGTACGGCTCCATTTCCAATAAGGAGGGGGGTTAGGCAAGGCTGTGTCCTGGCCCCCTTCCTTTTTAATCTTTATATTAATGGGCTGGGTCAGGCCCTCCTTAAAGATGGCTGAGATTTTCCCCAAATAAATGGACGTCCAATACCTGCGCTCCTTTATGCGGATGACACAGTATTGATGTCACGCACGCAAATAGGCCTACAGAGGGTCCTAGACAGCTTTTCTAAATTTATGATTGACCTTGGTCTTAGCGTGAATACCTCGAAGACTTTTATAATGAGGTGTGGCTGTGGCAGTCAGAGGTCGAGGGATATGTTCGTGGACGGACAGAAGATAGAGTCCACAAAGAGTTTCTCATATCTTGGAATATTAAAATGACTCATGGGTCCAAGCTGTTTCAGTAAAAAAACTGGTGTTTCTAAGGACAACTGCCCTTGCAAATTGTTTGAAAAAATTGGGTAGGAGACCTCCAGTAGAGCTTATTAAAATATATATAGCAAAATGCATCACCACCGCTATTTATGGGGCAGGGATGTGGGGCTTCGCAGATACTTACCCGCTACAACTGGTGGAAAACACCTTTTTAAGATACATTTTGGCTATACCGGCCAGTACTTCTTCGTATGTTTGCCACGCTGAGCTGGGGCTTCCATATATTTCAGATCCTATTAAATTGGAACCTATTCTCCTATGGCATAGGATTTGGACAAAAGTAGAGACAAAGCTAAAGAGGGACATTTTAATGGACAGCATGAAATTGGAAGGGGCACTAAAGATCCTGTGGGTAAGGTACGTCCGAAACTTCATGCGCAATTTAGGCCATTTAGAATACTTCACTGACCCGAGTACTATCCAGACGGTCACGAGAAAGGATCTAAAAAAGGAGGGTCTCCAACTATTGGATTCATTAAGAATGTCGGTAGAGATTTTAAAGCCTAGCGTCCACCATAACCAGTTAATTTTAACTACTTTTAGCATACAACCTTATTTAATATTTGTACCTGGTGGGTACGATAGGCTTTTATTAACTAGATTCAGGATGGGGACCTTTCATAGATTTGTAACCTTTCCAACTATGAACGATTGGGCCTGAGATCTGCAATTGTGTCCTTGTGATAATCACTCAGCTCAATCTACTATCCATGTTGTTTTATTCTGTAAATTTTATAGGGAGTTAAGGAAGCTATGGATTGTTTCAATTTTAAAATCTTTGGGGATGAGACAATACCGCCCGGCACTCATTATTTTGCAGCTTTTGGAGAACGAACATATAGCATGGAGGATAGCAATGTTTTTGAAGAAAGTACTTTATCAAAGGAAATGCATTGTAGTTTAAGTACTGAGGCTAAGGGCGCATTGTCATAATTTTATCAAGTCTGACTGTTAGAATAATCTGCATAAATTATTTTTCTCTTATTTTATACCTTTTTTGTGTAATGAATCGTGTGTTTTATGTGCTTTTATGATTGTCTAAAAAAGCAATCGAATAAAGTTTTTCTTGACTTGACTTGAATTAAATATACTTTTCAAAACAGCATCCATAAAGTTTCTCTCTTAGCCTTTTATAATCTTTTAGAAATTCAAAAACATTCTAGTACTCTAATCCAATCTCTTGAACTTAATTGTCCTTTCAACTCTCTTTAACAGAAAGCACTGTGAGACAAGTCTCTGAGCTTCTTGCTGTTCTATGTTACTTTAATCCATGCGCTTGCATGTTTTTGTTAAACTGATCTTAGATTCTGAAACATATTCTAATTGGGTTTTTCTTTCTTTCTCAGGGACATTTCTGGGGCAGAGCAGCTTGTCCAGCAGATGCTGGTGACAACCAGATAATTAGTACTGCTAGGTCTAGATGAGCGACATGATCCTCAGGAAAGGCAAACTGCTTTTTCCTCCTGAAATCCTGATTGCCAAGCAGGTTGTGGTTGCAAGGGCATGCCTTGGATACGTTTGAAGTCCAAAATGCCTCTGATATTATTGGAGAGCTTGTGAGTCCACAATGGAAAGTTCTAGTTGTTTCAATACCATGCATCATTCCACAAGTGTGCCATCAACAATCTCTCAGGGGTCAAGTCTGTACATCCCACATAATCTGAATGCAATTCAATAAATAACGCCTTATACTTAGTACATTTACTCTAAACATTTTCCAAGAAAGAAAGGAGCTTTCTCCTTGCCTGCATCTTGTGTCTCCAACCATTGGCAGCACAATGCAGATTTATCTAGTTGTGCGACATATTTTCTGGGTGGTCATGACAGATTACAGATTAACACTTCATGTATGAACATTCTGTGCCATGCACTGATCCTGTTTTTGGAGAATTCTATATTTTTTGGGAGAATTGAACCTAACCACTGTGAACAACCCCTTTACCTTTTCTCATTCCTTTCCCTTTGTCACCTTTATCAGATCTTTTTCACCTTGCGAATCTAGCCCTGGGCATAACTTGCTTACAGCTTTTCAAATACCATGCACATTCATTATCATCACCAAAGTTATTAGCAAATTAACACTTTATTGTCCCTCCCTCATAACTGTGCCCCCCTCTTGATTGATGTGCATGCAACTCAATTAGGGGTGGGCAGATTTTTTTTTCTGCTGGTGGAAATGGAGTAATTTAGTAATTCCACATTATTCTTGTTATGAAGAATTACTAACTAATTCTGCCATTCCACTGGTTGAATTAAATCAGCACTGTAATGGTACTTAAACAGTGTTGAGAGGGAGCAATCCCTCAATTTTTACAAACCACTGCAGATTAAACTTTAATCTGCAGGGATTTTTAAACATAATGGGACTGCTCCCTCGTCCAGCCATGTTCAACTGCCACTGCAGGATACATACCCCTCAGTGCCCTAACATAACTATGCACTTTGGGCTACCCCTACACAGGAGTGAAAGGGTTAATAGACAGTATCCATTCAGAAATGTAGTTACAAGACTGAAATATGATGAAAAATGTACTTTTAAAAAAAATAGATGACAAAACAACAAGTGGTGCATCATGTTGATGTAATGCTCAACATCTAATTATAGAAACAAAAAACAAGGACGTTATAGATATGAAATAGAATTTTAAAAAACCTTAGAAATTCACTGAAAATAACAAAGGTTACAGAGACATTATAGTTAGGAAATAGATTTTGAAAAAACATAGAAATCCACTGAAAAACCAAAGGTTATAGGGTGGTATATATAGGA
The DNA here is from genome assembly GCA_963921515.1 of Calotriton arnoldi. Classification (NCBI taxonomy): domain Eukaryota; kingdom Metazoa; phylum Chordata; class Amphibia; order Caudata; family Salamandridae; genus Calotriton; species Calotriton arnoldi. Next base: position 87,351 of record CAWUFW010005032.1, read on the forward strand.
AATAGTATTAAAAAAATCTTTAGAAATTAACTGAAAAAAACAAAGGTTACAGAGACTTTATAGTTAGGAAATAGAATTTGAATAACCATAGAAATTGGCTAAGAAAAAACCAAAGGTCACAGGGACGTTGTAGTTAGGAAACAGTATTAAAAAAGCCTTAGAAATTCACTGAAAAAACCAAATGTTACAGGGACTTTATAGTTAGGCTTATATTTCACACATACAAAACCAGAGAAATTAAGCTAACTATAACTCGCGCCCCAGCAATGCGCTGCTTATAACCTCATATATTACATTACTGATGATATGTCAGTGACATCACTGATGACATCTCAAATGACATCACTGAAGACATCATCCACAGATTCACTGACACACCTACTCACACTCCCATATAACCTTTTATACACCCACTCCACACTACCATTCTCAAACCCATTCATACACCCACACCAGTACTTACATACCCACTCACTAATTTATAGACCTATACACACATCCACTCACTCACCCATATAGCTACTCATACACCCACTCATTCACCACTACAGCCACTGACATATTCACTCATACACCCATACGGACACTCACAGACTCCCATTTAGCTACTCACACACCTAGTCACTCACGCATACAGTCAATCACAAGCACATACTCACCCATACAGCTTCTCTCACATTCACTCACTCACCTACACAGTCACTCATATACCCTATCCCTCACCTATACTGCCTTTCACATACCCAGTTACTCACCCATATACCACTGACACATCCATTTACTCACCCACATAGCAATACACACACTCACCCATACAGCTCTTCACACAAACACTCACTAACCCATGCATCCACTTGCTTATCCACTCACTCAACTATACAGGCAGTTGCATAGCCCCTCACCCACCCAGACTCTCAGGCACCCATACAGGTACTCAGACAACTAATGAATCATCCATACAGCCACTCGTGTACCCACTCACACACCCAAACTGCCACTTAGACACCAACTAACAGACTGATACAAACATTCACACAACCAGTCACTCACCCATACATTCACTGAGACACCTAATGACTCACTTATACAATCAGTCACGCACCCACTGAATCATCCATACAGGAACTCATACACACACTGATTCACCAATACACCTTGATATACATATATTTAACATTCATAAACATTTTAAAAACACAGTCACTAGATGATGTCATCAGTGATGTCATCAGTGATGTCATTTGAGATGGCATGAGTGATGTCATTTACCATGTCATGAGTGATGTAATATGTGAGGTCATAAGCAGTGCATTGCAAGGGCGCAAGTTATAGCTAGCTTAGTTAACTATAACTGCTGAATTTCTCTGGTTTTGTATGAATGAAATGTAAGCATAACTATAGCAACCCTGTAACCTTTGTTTTTTTTCAATGAATATATACAGATATATTCACTGAAAAATACCAAAGGTTACAGGGACATTATAGTTAGGAAATGGAATTAAAAAAAACCTTAGAAATTGGCTGAAAAAAGACGTTATAGTTAGGCTCAGGTTTCACTCCTGCAAAACTAGTGGAATAGAGTAAAGTGGAGTGGTGTACAGTAGAATGTCGTAGAGTGGGATAGCGTATAGTGGAGAGGCATACAATGGAGTCACGTACACTGGAGTGGTATTTGTTTATTGGTTTATATGATTATGTGACCAGGAATGTGTCTTTTAGTTGTTCATCCTGGGCGTAGTTCACGGAGTTCCGCTACGTGGAACTCTGCACAGTTTGCAGAGTTCCGCAAGTGGCGGAGTGCAGTGCAAACTGCCGTTCGCGCTGATCTTCCTGTCCCTCGGGTAGAAATTCTACCCGAGCTGCAGCTTACGATTGCCAACTATCTGTTGGTGAGCGCGAGCAGAGAAAAACTATGTGGATCTGAGTTTTCTGCACTCCGCAAGCTTTGCGGAGCGCAAAGTGCAGAAAACTCTGCAAACCGCCCAGGTCTAGTATTAATTCTGAATTTTTGCATATGCAGTCTAGTTTATTTTTTCAGCTTCCTTGCTACTTTTAGTAGGAATGTGCTACATAGCAAGCCCAAAGAAAACAAAAGCCAATCATTGTTGTTATAAAAATTAAGATTATTATTTTTTCCTAATGGCCAATTATCATGTCCTCCAAATAGTAGTTTGTGTATTTCACTGCTAGGTCACTTTTTCAATTGTTTTGCACAGGAGTATTTTTGTTTGGCTTGTTGGGCACAGTTTTATTTTGTGCGCCAGAGGTCATGCAAAGTAAACTTATGTAGATTAAGATGTATTCTATTTCTTATGTATTTGTTAATAGGATTCCATTAGCATGTGATCACAAATGGGTCTTTCAGTTGTTCAAGTAGCAAATCTGAAAACTTGCATATCCAGTCTAGTTTATTTTTTGGTCTTCCTTGCTACTTTTAGTAGTATTGTGCTACAAGAAATCACTATGTTGAAAAACCTTATAATTTAAAAAAATAATTAATCCACTTATCTGAGCTAACCCCACAAAATCATCTGTGCCCCTAATATGTAATACTGCCAAATTTTATAAAAATCAAGTTGATGGTTTTCACGCTATGCAAAATATAAAAGTCTATGGAAAATGCATTGGATTTCAACCCCATTTTGGGACACAACGCTTTACGGCCTCAGCACAAGCTCCCATTGAGAAATGGGAGTATGCGATGGCACATGTCGGGACTGCCGACTGGCGGTTGGTCGGTCCCAAGACCTCAACGGTGTCAGGCGGACATGAGTCCACCCTACATCATAATCGGGCCCTCAGGTATTAATTTTAATACCTGCATATTAATTTATTTAGAGAATTAATCAATATAATTTAATATTTTAAAACAAAATAATATATATTAAGAAAGGGTTTGCAACCTAACCCTTTAAGCAGGGGTTGTGAGGGATTTAGGGGTTATGGGTGGGGAAGTGTATGAATACTCATGTATACTTTTTAATACCTGAGTAATATTTTTTAGAGCATCAATAAATATAATTTAATATTATTATAAAAAATAATTTATAATAAGAAAGGGTTTGTATCCTGACCCTTTAGGAATGGGATGTGAGGGATTTAGGGGTTATAGGTGGCGATGTGTATTAATACCCAGGTATTAATTTTAATACCTGAGTATTAATTCATTTAGATAATTAAAAAATATAACTTAATATTTTTTTTAAAAATAATTCATGTTAAGCAAGGGTTTGTAACCTAACCCTTTAGGCACGGGTTGTGAGGGATTATGGGGTTATGGGTGGGAAAGTATATTAATGCTCAGGTATTAATTTTAATGCATGAGTATTCATTCCTAAAGATTAAGGGGCCAATTACGATGTCAGTCGGAAAGTTCCGACTGGCTCTCGGAGTACTGCGGCCGGTCGGCACTAGACCTTAATCCCCTATGGACGGCGTTTCCGCCGGCAGGATTATGATGTTGATTTCCCACAGCCTTCCCGTGTCGGCCTTTCAGACATGGAAAGGCTGTCAGAAAGTGATTTTGGGGGGGCCCCTAGCAGGGCCCCCTTGCATCTGCATCCTACGGTTGGTGGCCAAGGGGGTAACTAGGGCGTCCCCCTGAATATCCATGCACTGTGGGGGGCATGTATTACGGATGGTTTACGGCTGTAACACAGGCTCCCATAGAGAAACGTAGATATCCAACCGAACAGCATTCTGTCGCATGGTAATCAGGCGGTCAGAACCGCCTACCCGAAGTGTGTCGGTCCCAAGACCGAGACAGTGTAGGTCAGAGGCAACTCCGACCGTCATCGTAATAAGCCCCTAATTGTTTAATTTCAAATATTGTACAAATTGAAAAAATATTTTAAAACATATTAATATTTTAGAATAACTTGTAGAAAATTTAAAAATAATAAATGAAGCATAAAACAACACTAGGGCCTCATTGCAATGTTGGGCAGACTCACGTCTGCCCCACATCGCCGCGGTCTCAGGACAGACCAACATCCGGTCGCCAGTCCCGACCCAGCCAATATAATGCGTCGCAAACTCCCATTTCTCTGTGGAAGCTTGTGCTGCAGCTGTAAACCGCCCATAGCACAAGCTCCTGTCACGTGGCCGATGGGGACATTGTCGACATCACTAAGTTAGAATGAGCCCTGCAGCCATGATGCATCTTTTGCGCACGTTACTACATGGCTTTATTTTTGCAGGACTCTGTTTATGCCTTTCACATAAGAACTGTCTGTTGTGTTCAGTCTCTGCCTAGTCCTAGAGTTTAGTCTGAACATTGCGAGCAAGGTCGATAAACAATGCCCCTTGTTATTTTGTTCTGGTCAGGCCGTAGCACCTAGACAAAACATACTAGTGCAGCTGCTGCTGAAGACTCGTACTTTAATATGATGGGGATACATCTTTAGGTAATACACACTTGGAGAGGGACCTTTCCAGGGAGAAGAGCAACACGCACCTACGATGTAGAAATACCATCTATAGTCTAAGGTATGGGGTCTGCTGACAAAGCCCAGAGATCTTCTAATATATAATAATACTTCTTCTCACCAAGAGGAGGGAGGATAGGCACTATAGTTCTTTCTCCATTGTCCCTTTATGATGTATGGACTAGCTGCAATGCTAACTATATCCGTGTTATGCATTTATCTGCTTGTTGTGGGATGTATACTGCATATTAGAGCACGTTAGTTAAAATAAATATTTTAAACTATATTCGTGTCTCGGTCAGATCTTATTGTGGACAGGTACGAGAGTGTGAGTTAAAAGGTGTGTCTTGTTACCGCGATTCCTGAGAAATCCGGGAGTGTTGTGTTCTGGGGTGTCTAATCATTTGCTTCTCTGTGAGTGTGTAGGAGAGTGAATGAGACACTATAGCTAGTAAGTCCTGGGCTTGTGGGCACTAAGGTGGTAGGAAGGCTCAGTCCCTATACACCGAGGTCCCATAATCCTGCGCATAGTTCTGTGTATGTGCAGAATCCCTGCAACATGGTACCACCAACATTTGGTCTAGTACTTATTCACGGGACCCCTAAGTAGCGCTTGTGCTTGTCTACAATATCCTCTCACCAGCTTCGGAGACGTCCGTGGTGCGAGGGGTTTACCTCCTATATTTGAGTTAAAAATTGGTTTTTCAAGCTTGAATTTTAAAAGGTTTAGTTTTATTTGTACTTAACCTGGTGTTGCGCTGCCGTTTTCCTTGCTAACTTTACAGTGTCTATAATGGCACAACCGATTAACATTGCGGCGCCTAACCACACCGCAGTTACTGCTCATTTGACTCAACATGGAGTCCCCGTTGCGGGAGCGGATTTTATATTTGTAATAGAGGCGGACGCAGCTTTCCACTTAGAAGTATTTTACTCTTGGCTTAACTTTCCAGCTGTTGATGGACACGATCATTTCTTTCATGAATATGAATGTGGAGCGGTTCCACAAATTTACCGTCCATATTGTTTACTTGAAGTTCTGTTGTCAGCTTGAGAGCATACCATATGGTTTACTGGTGCCCTTCCTCACCCTGTATCAATGGTCCGTCTCGGCCCCTTATCGGTCAACGGGGGCCACATGGCCCATTTTGGCGGGATTTATACCTCATCCATATTATCTTGGTGTTACACACGCAGAGCTACGAATATTGCACACATCTTTAATTCATATACACAGAAGTGTCATACAATATATGCCGGCAGGGCATGGTGGTGGTGTGGTTATTAGTCCTATCATGATTAATTCAGTTATGGGGAAGCGTCCTCAGAGTAGGGATGATTCACCTTTCTGGTTGGCCGAGAAATTTGAGCAACTCAAAGCTGTTTTTCCACGTGCATCTCCTGTGGATAAACACAGGATTATCACAATGAGTTACCAAAAGGCCTAATTCCTAATCTGGCTGGTATTTGCGGCATTTTATTCGCTGTGTTTTGACATCCGCTCCATGACTGTGCTTCCCACGGTTCTTAAGAAAGTTGAAGATAAGCACGGGGCGGAAGATGCCCTGGAATTGGGATGAGATTAGTGGGCATGTTCCCTATTGTCTAAGTGATGATTCTTGCTAACGTCAAAGGGGAAGCAGTTAGCTTGCAGGTGCGTCAGCACCTAGAAGCGGTGGCGGATGTGGATAAACAACGTGAATTGCCAAAGATTATTGCGTACGTATATAAATCCTTGGGGCGCAATAATCTGGGTGTTAGACCTTTTACTCGGACACAAAATAAGCCCCCACCTGATAAGGAGGGGCGTCCAGTCTTTCCTAGAAAGGCTTGGAAAGAAATCAGCGGCAGCAGCAACAGAAGCAAGGCTCACGTGCGGGTTCACCGACACCTGATACTTCTGAACGTAGATATGATTTGTGCGACCGTCCTCAAATTAAGACACCAGAGAGGTTTCAAGTTCCTGATCCGCGCTCTCCTCGTTCCTTTAAGGAATCTTCGGATCCACAGTTCGGTTGAGGGGAGCGACAGGATCGCAGACAAGGCAAAACCACTCAACAACGACGTGATCCGCTATGAAAGTTTGACGTAAAAGCCAAACTGGAGGGACAACCTCCTTATCGTGCCCCGTTTCAGAAGAAAAATGTTGCCGCTTTGACTGCAAAATATGCCTCAGACGGTGAGAACCCTGCTCCTCGATTGGAGATGGGCAGTGACACTCCTCGACAGCCACGGCGGAAGTTACCATAGTGCGGGAGGCACTCCATCCTTGTCTGAAGGTGAGAGCAGCTGATACTTTCATTACAGTGGAAACAGCAAATACACGAGTTGCACTCCCTGATAGGCTTTATGAGATAGTCCTCCAAATTGAAGGTGATATAAAACGGACAATTAAGGCAGTCTTTTGGGAAAACCTTACATCCTCTTATGACATTTTGTTGGCGGAGGCGGATTGGCCTCCTCCATTCGTTTTGGCTTCCTCATGGGGGGAGGACGTGATACTCCCGAGTTTTTCACGTTATGTCTCTGAAGAGGCTAAACAGGCTTATGCATCGGAATGGGCAGTAGCCCTAGCACCGGCTGTGTATCGTAATCAGGTAGACTGGGATGGAGACTCGCAGGCACACGAAATCCCTTTACGATCTATGCCACAGTCACAAGCTCAATATCCGATCAAACGAGAAGCAAACAGCTTCCGTATGTGAAATTCTGACCCAGTTGGAATATCAGGGTGCGATTGAACTCTGTGTTTCATCAATGAATAATCATCTTTTTCTGATACTGAAACCGTCGTTCATATTGCATAGTTTTGGATTACAGAAATGTAAACAGTCATGTTTGTACGTTTGCAAAACAGAACACCCACAGCTCTGAGTTGATAAATAGCATAGCTCGTAAAAAGTATAAAACTACCCTGGATATATCTGATGGATTTTACAGTCACAATCTGGCTCCTGATAGCCGTGACTTAACTGCATTTACCGCGGTCGGCAATCAAAAACAGTATACGCATTTGCCTATTGGCTATAAGAATAGTCCTGGGGCTTTTGCTGCGCGTGTCGTGTCTCTCTTGCACAACATAGGCCCTGACGCTTTCTCATACGTCGATGACATTTATTTGATGGAAGACGACCTGATTCCGCATCTTGTGCGTGTGGATCGCATCATTATGTCTTTTGCCGACTTGGGGTACAAATTTAATTTTGCTAAATCACACATCGCCTATTTGGCAGTGCTCTTCTTGGGTTACGAACTCAACAATGAAGGTCGGGGGTTAGCCCCCTACGTTTTGGAGAAATGTGCTCAGTTGCAACCTCCATCCACTCTAAAAAAAGTTACAATCTTTGCTGTTTTTTTTTAATTTCTGGAGGACATATATTCCTGACTATGCCCAGCGTATCAAACTGCTTTACGCGTTGATACAACCCTCTTTTTCGTCTTCCAGCTGGCTTCCGGAATATACCACAATTCTTCGGTCTCTGCAGTCTGATCTGCTTTCAACCAACTTTTTGTTAACTCGTGACAATTCTACAAATTTGGTCATATGGATTGTACTGGGTACAGTAGGTTTCACTTACTTGATGTTCAATGAGGGAGACACAGTCCCCATTGCTTACAAATCGCACTTGTAAACATCGGCAGAGATGCATTATTCTACCATTGAAAAAATTCTTACGGAAGTCCAGGTGGCAATTCTTAAGGAACGCTCTCTTGCACAAAGTAAACGCATTCTTATGGTCTCGCCTGTGCCTGCTCTAGAAGCGGTCATGAAGGCGAGTGTTCCGAATTCTAAAGCTTTACATCCACATTGGATTCAGTGAGCGAGTTCATTGACATCGGCTGATGTCACTTTTACCTTCGACCCATCATTACAGACACAGGAGTTTTTACAATATGAACAAGTTCATCTCCCTCTGTCGTCTTTACTTCCTCTTGATCGGCACAAATGTATAATTTATACCGACGGTTCTGCTCAACCAGCCATTGGCTCGAAACATGCTTATTCGGTGGCCTGCACTATTGTGGCAGGCTCTATGGTTGACGGTGATTTTAAGTCTTCCTTGTTGCACACACAGTCTCTTGGAGATTGTTCAGCTCAGTTAGCTGAGCTGCATGCTTTAGTGTTGGCTCTAGAATTCGCTGATCCTGATGTACCCACTCTTATAGTGTGTGATTCCTTTTACTGTGTGCAATCCTATAATGGCAATTTGTTCTTTTGGTCTCAAAATGATTATCTAGATTCTAAAGGTAGCGCAATAAAGCATAAAATGCTTTAGGTTCGAGTGGCCTCCCTTAAGGAACGTTTGCCACTCACGCATGTTATCCATACTCTTGGCCATCAGCGTGTGGGAGCATATGCTGTTAGTAATTGTTTGGCTGATGAGGCAGCCAAATCTGCGGTAGCCACATGTTCAGTAACAGCAGTGACTAGGTCCATGACTAAAATTGATAATGATATTCTTACGGCTATAGCTGCGGCGAAGGATGGGACGGAGTTCCCACGAGGTTTCCCTTCAAAGTATTCTTATCACTTATTACCTGAGCAAGTCCCCTTTGCTACGATACTATCCGTTGGGGATCGGCTGATTCCCAATGAGGACCGCAGACTTCCTTTGATCATTGCCACTCATGAAGGCCTGGCATCTGCACATGCTGGAGTTTCAGCGACAGTGACTCTCTTGCAGCAGCGTTATTGGTGGCATGGCTTGTATAGACAGACTCATAATTATGTCCTTTCTTGTGACATTTGTCAACAGATTAAGCCATCCACGTCCGCCTCATATGCAGCTTTACATCTCAAATTATCCATTTGGTTGTATTTACCTTGATCACTGCGGTCCTTTGACGTCAGACACTGCATATAAACATATTTTGGTTGCAGTGGATTTGTGCACTAGATTCCTTTGGGTGTGGCCACAACGTAGTGCTGACGCTCGAAATGTCATTAGAGATTTGCGTGTCTTTGTCGGGACATTTGCCTGCGGTACCTTCCATTCTGACCAAGGTCCGGCGTTTGGCTCTAAGGCTTACAAGGATGCGATGAAGTCGCTGGGGGTGCTGGTGCAGTTTTCGTCTCCATACCGGCCTGAGGGCAATTCAGTAGTGGAGCATATGATCCCTGACTTAAAGCAATCTTTGACAGCTAGAGTCTTATGTACTGGCAGGGGTTGGCTGACTCATTTGTATGGAGTCCAACGTGCACTAAATAATCTCCCTAGAAGATCTCTGCGTGGGTGGACCCCATACGAAATGCTCTTTGGCATTAAAATGTTTGTGCCAGACCTTGATGGTATAGACGTTGCAGCGGCTGGTGCAACATTTGACGTAGATAACCATTGTGCTATGTTATAAGATCTACAAAAGACTCGAGATGCTCTTGCAAAGGATCATTTGCCCTCGTCCACAGAAGCAGCAGTGCTGATTCCTGTAACTGGCTGGCTTCCTAAAGTTGGTGATCTGGTCCGAGAGAAGTTGGAGAACAAAAAATATTTTGGTCCATCTTATCATGCACCATTCCCAGTTCTTGGATTGAAGGGTACTCGTACTGTGATTTTACCTCTACTGCCTGGTCGGAAGGAGAATCGGTTACTTTCCATTGAACATGTCAAGTTACACCATTTGGCCAATACTGAATAGTATGCCTAGAAGCGTTCCTCGGCGGGATGTTTCTTTACAACCGATGTCTTCCACAGCGAATCCTTCGCAACAGGAACGCGAGGTGGAGACCTTCATTGATTTGCTGCCTGTTTTGTCATCAACTTCACCTGTTAGTCCTCATGAGTATGCCTCTCCGCCAGTTGAGCGCACTGATGATGTTCCTGATAATGCGCTCCATTCTACTTTTAATGCTGATCAGCCCCCATTGTTTCGCCTGGGTGCTAGAGGTTATTATATGCACAGAGATAACTTTTCTTCATATTCTTCAAGTTCTTCATCAACTTTCACTGTGGCAGAGCCCACAAGTTTTATTTTCATTTTCTTTTCCTGGTTTCGAAAAAATTATCTGGTTCTTCCACAGACATACATAAGGGTGGTGCTTACGATGGTGTTCCTCTTCATGTGGATTGGGTTTGTGACAGTTTTTTTCCTTCTAATCAATGGCCATTATTTACCTGAACGTTCTGCTGTCCATTCGGTCAATGGAGTATTGGCCCTACACACTTCGTCTCCCAAAATGAAAAGTAATCAACCCAACGTTAACATTTCGGCATTTCCAGTCGGCGATGGGATAGTTTAGGATAAAGTTCCATATTAAATTTATTGTCCCACGGAAACAATTTGAATGCCATACGTCTTCCGTGTCTCGTTGGGTGTTGTCATTACGCCAGGACTGCAATCCGATAACTGGGATGTTAATGCCATATATTCACTGTTTTCAGATTTAAAATATTACACTGCGTTTGAAACTGAGGATTTGTATTTAAATTCTGCTAATTATGCTGATTTATTCTGTTTTCAACATTATGGTCATAATTTTTTATATAAATCCAACATGGTCAGAACTTTGGTTAATTATACTCAATGGGAACATTGTCCTACACCATTTCAGGGAAGTTCACAGACACAGAAAAATAGGTTTGTCTATTTTTCTGGCTATAATCTCTCAGACCCAAAACCTTATTATTATAGGGTGAATGCACCTACACACACGAAATTCATGCTGACCCATACTAAATTGGTGTATTCTTCGAAGTTCATAACCAATTTATCCTTGAAAGGTTATGATTATTGGAAGGACATGATTGATTTAATATCAATATGGGGTACCAGAGATTGGCAGGTGCAGGGTACTGAATCACTACATCGTGAGTGTTTGATACTGATGGAGCAAGGACTCGTAAATGAGACTTGCTCGGAAGCAATCCTTTTGTTTTAACTCATTGACGAATTACTAACTATGTGTTTGTAATTAATAATTCGCATTTTAGAAAGACACGCGGGACAAAGAAGCTTGCGTATGTGTTTACTAACTTTAACAAAATGAACGAAGGACTAAAACGTACTCTAACAAGGGATCTTTACCGCGCATGCGTCTACTGCATCTACGTAGTATGACGTTTTAACGCTTGGAGGGAAAATCTTGCGCATGCGCAAAAGGCATTAAAATGGCAGCTTGAAAGTTCACATGCATGACACCTGCTTGGTTAAATAGAAAATAAGTTTTTATATTAACGTAAATGCAGAAAAGGGTAATAATAATTAAAGTGGGTTAGAGTAGAGGTTGGTGGTATACAGTGAAACCATTTATTTTTGAGAATAACATTTCTTCTTTTGATTTTATTATTAGTGCGCATTTGGGCCTTCCACACTTGTCTGAATTGAGCTGACTGATTTGACCCCGCACATGCGCACATGAGAAAGAACAAGGAAGGATGAGTAAGGACTTGTCAACCGTCCAAGGACGAGAAAGATGTGCCCTGGGAATATGAGGGTGAAGAGTTCATATGAAGGAGCCTTATTCATGAAATTGAACAATTTGTATTAATAAAGTTTGGAGATGTATGGGAAAGGAAACGATTTAATAAAGTTTAAGGGGATGGGTTTGAAAGCAATGGTTCAATGAAATAAATGAAATGTAAGCATGGTGTGATGATCATCACCCCCTCACCTGACCAATCAGAGTTAGTATTTTATGAAATTGAAACATTAATGGGTGGTACATGAATATTGAAAGGTATAACTGAGGTAGTTTTAGTTAGTTAGTTAGCAGAGGCGATGCAGAGCTCGGGATGCTGTTGGTGCTGTGGGTGGTGGTGGTGCTGATGCTGTGAGACGCTGATGAAGAAACTGAATGCAGAGACCTCCATCTTAACTTAATTGGGTTAGAAAGAAGATCGCAGAAGAACCTCGAGGAGGAAGAGAGTGTCAGAGAGGGGTGCGACGCAGTTGTCAGTATTTAGAGAGGTGAAGTATCCTGTCCTGATTCCTGTCCTGAAGTCTTTGTCTCCTGATCTATCCTGGGGGACCCTTACCAGCCCTTTGGCCAGGGGGTTAGTCTTCACACCATTCTTGGTAAATATAAATTCATTGTATTGATAGATGTTCTTCTCTCTCTGTCCTCTCCTTTCTGAGCATAGTTATTGTGTGTCTGAAATATTTTTGCTTATTGATTATTGATTGAGTTGACACTCTTGCGAATGAGGGTGTTTGTACTGAAACTTTGAGATGGTTCACATTCAATTAATTTAGATAAAGATTTTAAAACTTCCCGAGTCTGTGATTATTTTATTTTTATTAAAGAATGTTTAATAAGTTAAGTTAATTCATCACCATCAACTAGTTCAACTAATGGTCCATTGACCAGAGGAAAGAACTAATTGATCAGTGAAAGGTTTAGTTAGGAAGAAGAGAAAACGAAATCCTGAATATTATGAAATCTATAAACTACAAGCTCCAGCGGTCTACTTGGTATTAGTGGAAGAAGTTATATGGGCCCAGGTGAGTATATGGTAGTGGAGTATCTATTGTTAGTACACCGCTGGATCAGTTTTCTGGTAGCAGAGGATGGTTATTATTGACTAGTTTGGTGATAAGTATAGATTATTGATTTATGTTTAACAAAAAGAGTTAGCGTCTTGTTTTATGTTGTCTGGAAAATTCCCGGGGAATGAATAGCGGGTGGCGATAGAAACCACACTGCAGTGAGGTTACTCGTCTGTTGGAATAACACTGAGAAGCTAGGTAGGGCTGGCAGTGTTAAAGAAGGGACTATTTTCTGCGTAAAAGTGAGAGTGATTGATAGCAAAGAGTTCGCTAGTGAAACTTTAGGCGTTATATCACCTAGAAAGGGTAACCCTGAAGGAGTAGCAGGTTCTTCCAAGCTAGATTGACAGCAAAAGGAGTTCGCTGGTGAAACGTTGGTCTCAAATTTCCCAAAACGGGTGACACCGAAGGAGTAGCAGGTTCTCTGGAGCTTGAATGAAGGGTAAGCGGAAGGGTTTTACTCGCAGTATATGAAGAGTAAGCGGAAGGTTTTACTTGCAGTGGAAAGAAATAAACTATCCTTTGATTTAGTGGAACAGACAGAGTAGCGAATGTTTTTTATGTCGTTAATAACAAAAGAATTTTAAAGAAAACATTGAGAAATAAGTTTTCGTATTACCTTGTGAAGGGAGGGTCAGTTGCTGGAGTTGTACTGATGTCACAGTGAGCCACTCTGTAATTGGTAGAAACAGCGGGCGTGTGACAGGAGCAGCCTTGTAAAGGAGGGGTCAGTACAAAGGAGCAGAACTGATGTCAGAAAAAGGCTGCGCTGACATTGGTCAGATCACAAACGTGAGCCTGATTTAATTGGATAAGCTAGCTAGAAGCCGCGTTAGGATTGGTGGAGAGAGAAATTGTATGAGGGGTTTTGATTTGACTGTTAGTGCAAGGCGTACAAGTAGAAGATTTCAAGTGTTTGAAGAATACAATTTTATGCATCGTTCCTCAAGCATGTATGGAGAGAAAAGAAAGATGTCATTTATAGAGAAAATTAAGAATTTCTTTATAAAGGATAAGCCTGTGTTGACCAGAGAGGGAATTCCTATTCCGCCACCGAAAACACCAGCCTCTTTCATGATGATGGAAAGAGGATATCATACTTGCGTGTGGTTGGAAAACTGGATAGTGTATACAAAGGATGATGGAGTGTTAGCATTTCCTAAAGATGGTACGTTTAATGGGAGGATTCTTCAGAATTTGAGATTGAAAATGAATGATTTAGAACCTAGACCTAGGTTAACTCAATATGAGGCTTTGGAAGAATGGGAGACTGAGTCATATGAACGAGAGAAATGCAGAGGTGGGAGATATAGCGGATTCTTTCCAAGACACTTGCATGAGTCACGTGAAGGGCAGATGAAACAATGGAGGAGAGCTATGGTATCAGAAGGTTTATATCCATGTTAATGGCTGAGGAACAGTCTGGAGGAAAGTGTAAGGAGAAAACGAAACACATGAATACAGCAGGATATGGTGAATCAGATGACGAGTTGTTAGAAGATATTTTAATTAAAAATCCACCGCCGTATCAAGAAGCAACTAGTAAGGTTACCCCAAGTGCACCAGTAATGGGAATGCCATTGACCCCACAGATTTTACATGATACGTCATATAACAGAGTGTTGCAGGATAATGAAAGAGATGTTTTGAATAAAACAAAAGAAGAATTAGTTCAGAAAATTAGTCAATTAAATTTAAATACTGAAGCTTTGACAGTACCAGTGACTATTGGTCCGGTAATCCCATTGTACGGAGATAAAAAGACTTGCCAGAAACCACAAACTGTGACAGTTCCGTTAAACAGTCCTAGGAAGAGAAGTAATCATTACAGATGATCAGGTCAGTGAAAATGAATCAATTATTTCATTAATGGATCTCCCTAATGTGGAACCTTTGACTGAAACTCCAAAAAGAGTTACGACCATAAATTTGAGAGAAAGAAGACCTTTGGTTCATACAGGAACTGGAGGCGCAACAGTAGTTACCTCTGAAGATATAGAAAGATGGGCACAGGAAAGAGATAATCAGAACCCAACACCAAGGATTTTAGACATTAGTAGATTGAAGGTGGAATTAGAAGAAATGATAGCAGGAAGTGTGGGCACAGAAAGATTAAATGCTTACAATGAAGAAGAATTATTATTTTTATGTAAGAGCATAACCAGGAGAGCAAGGGTATTTCATGAGAGATTGACTGAAGTTGCTTCAGAGATTGGAATAGACATAGGGAAATCAAAATTGTTACAGAAACCATATCGAGTGGACTCTACTGATAAAGATTTAGAAAGTGTAAATGCTTCTGGAAAGAGACTACAGATAAAGGAATTAATGAGCATTTTGCGAAAATGGGGAGACATTGATAAATGGAGAATTAGATGGATCAGAAAGAAAGAGGAAGTACAAGCGAGAGAAGCAGCAGCTGCATTTCCAGTAAGAGAATCAAGCAAAGTGGAAAAATTGTGTCCAATGAGAGAGGTTCCCGGAGGTGGATATGTTCATGTTCCTTGGAGTAGACAAGATATTTTGTCATTTACAAATGATTTCCCAAAGCTGAGAGAAAAACCAGTTGAATGGTATAAACAGGTAGAGAGATTTGTGAAGGTTTCAAAGGTTTTATTGAAGGATTTGGATGGTCTATTTGATATAGTGGTACCTGCTGATTTATGGACAGAATGTAAAATTACAATTGACTGGCCTAATGAGGAGTATGCTAGAGACTCAAAGACAGGAGCACCCTCGGAGGAGGTGATGAAAAAGTATCACCAAGTGATTACTTATTTGAAAGGGAAAATTCCTCCTAAAGAAACAGACTGGGTAAAAATAGATAGAACAACTCAAGAACCAAATGAATCTGTACATGCATGTTATGAGAGGTTATTACAGATGTTTAAGCAGTATAGTGGTTTTGAGAATATCGGTGATAAGGATATGGGACATTTTGTGTATCGGTTTGTATACGGTTTGAAACCAGAGATTAGTCAGATGATACAGCAGCACATGTTGTGTTGGCAAAGCAAGACAGTGGATGAGATTTTAAAGTACGCGAAATATTGCGGAGATGACATTGAGGCCAGGTGTAGAAAGCTAAAAGAGAAAATGATGTGGGCACAAGTAAAATTGGCAGAACAACAAGAGGAGAAAACAAATGCCCAAAATAATAATCAAGCGAAAGAGAAGAGTCAGAATGATCAAGGAGCGAATGGTAATAAATATAGGGGACGAATGGACAGAGAAGAAGCGAAAAAGAAGTTTCCTTGTCATGCGTGCGGAAAACTTGGACATTGGAAGAACGAGTGTAAGAGTACTCAGAATAATAAGAGTAATAATGGGCCAAATCAAAATTTAAACCCACAGATGCAGAATGAAGTACATATGAATCAACAGCAGCAGGTAGTTACTCCACAATATCAGGTGCCACCAGCTCCTATGCCAAATTTTGTGAATCATCAAAGTTTCAGTGCGAACACTGGATTTCAAGGAGAAAGTGGTAAGAATAATAGAACAATTATACAATATTTGTTGCAGAATGATGAGGAAAATTCAGACTACTCGCAATGACGGTGCGTGTGGGGGGAGGAAGAGGAGTGCGTGCTTGGCGCATCCTTGCCGGTAGATCAGTCAGGTCCATTTGTTGATGGGAAAGTAGAAGGTAAAGACATTACTTTCCAATTGGATACTGGTGCTACCAGGTCTACTGTGAGAACAGCAGACATCCCAAACCTACCCCTCTCGGGAGAATCAATCCAAGTTGTAGGCGTGTCTAACCAACAGATTAGAACCCCAATCACAAAACCAATGGAGGTGCACATTGGAAGTTTTAAAGAAATGCATCGGTTCGTAGTTTGCGATTCCAGTCCTGTAAATCTGTTGGGAAGAGATCTAGTGCAAGATGAACTGCACAATCTATTGTACACCAGATGGTGTCGCTTTCCAAACCCCTGATGAAGACGTTGTATACAAGATGATGTTAGCCAAACAGGGAACGAAAGTAGATGAAATGTTTTCACTAATGACTGAAAATTAATTACCAGAAGAGTTGAGAGCCACAGTTAATCCAGAAGTGTGGGATTTTACAGGAAAAGACATTGGGTTAATGACAAATATAGACCCAGTTAAAGTGACAGTGAAAGAAGGTGCAGTGTATCCAAATACCCGACAGTACAAGATGAGTCCAGAAGTAAAAGCAGGAGTTATTCCAGAAATTGAACGAATGGTTAAACAAGGTATTTTAAAAGAAGTGATGGGTAGTCCTTGTAATTCGCCAATAATGGGACTGAAAAAGCCCAGCGGAAAGTATAGAATAGTGCAGGATTTACGAAAAATAAATAAAATTGTAGTTCCCTGTTGTCCAATAGTGCCAAATCCAGCAGTGATCCTTTATCAGATACCTTGGAATGCAGGCTGGTTTACAGTAATTGATTTATGCCAAGCGTTCTTTTCTATTCCTTTGCACCCAGACAGCCAGTATCTTTTTGCGTTTAAGTTTGAGGATCGTATTTACGCATGGTGTCGAGTTCCTCACGGGTACATCGAGAGTCCCTCAATTTTTAATCAGATTTTGAAAAAGTGTCTAGAATCATTGATTATGCCTGGAAAATCGGTTCTGGTTCAGTATATTGATGACCTACTGGTGGCATCAAAAACACGAGAAGATTGTGTCACAGACACAATTGCATTACTGAACCATTTGGCTGAAGGAGGACACAAGGTGTCTCCAGAAAAATTACAGTTCTGTTGACAAGAAGTTAGATATTTAGGACATAAAATAGAAAGAGGAGTTAGAAAAGTGACACCGGAAAGAATAAAAATAATCAAAGAAATGCAATTGCCACAGACTCAGAGAGAAATGAGAATGTTCCCGGGAGTGGTTGGGTACTGTAGGCAATGGATTAATGGTTTTTCTATGTTAGCGAAACCATTAATACAAATGACCCGGAAAAGAGCAAAAGATCCGATTGATTGGAATGATGACTGCATAGAGGCATTTGTGAAATTGAGAAATTGTTTGTGTGAGGCTCCTGCTTTGGGCATGCCTGATTATTCAAAAGACTTTGCGTTGTTTTGTTGTGAGCGAGACAATTGTGCACTTTCAGTCTTAACACAGAGACATGGATTGAGTCGACATCCAGTGGCATATTTTTCAGCTACATTGGATCCAGTGGCTTCAGCATTACCTGCTGCTTAAAAGCAGTAGCTGCTACTTGTATGAGTCTGGAGCAAAGTGAGTCGATAGTGATGGGACATCCGGTAAAGGTTTATGTTCCACACTCAGTTGAGATTCTTTTGACAAGAACAAGAACACAGCATCTCACCCCTAGTCGAATGACTAAGTATGAAACAGTGATTTTGGGAGCTTAGAACGTAACAGTGATAAGGTGTACGATCATGAACCCAGCTACCCTACTGCCAGACCCATGCAATGAAGAAGTGAAAGATGAGAGTGATCATGATTGTTTGGACGTAACTGAATTATGTACTAAGCCCCGTCCGGACATAAAGGAGACACCTTTGAAAGAGGCTGACCATGAGTTATTTGTAGATGGGTCCTGCCTCAGGACACAAGAAGGAGGATTAAGTGCTGCATATGCTGTTTGTAAGATATCTGGGGTAATTGAAGCATCCTGTTTACCGGGAGTCAAATCTGCACAAGTAGCCGAATTGGTAGCCCTAACCATGGCATGCAAAAAGGGGAAAAATTGGAGAGTAACCATATTTACGGACAGTCAATATGGGTTCGGGGTTATGCATGATTTTGGCCAGCTCTGGATGCAGAGGGGATTTCTGACTTCTTCAGGATCTCCTATTAGAAACAGCAAAAATGTGAAGGATTTGTTGGAAGCATTACAATTGCCAAAAGAGATAGCAGTTGTAAAATGCGCTGCACATCAGTCAGGAAATGACTATGTGACTGCTGGCAATAGATATGCTGACCAAGAGGCTCAATACTGTGCCAAAAATACAGTGGCCATAAACAGAAAAATTGAAACGGGTGAAACCAGATGCCAACTTATGTTTTTCTCAGTACCAGAAACATGGGATGAGATTAGACACTTACAGGAAGAAGTTGAGGAAAAGGAAATTTGGATAAAGGCAGCTTGTACAAAGAGACCACACGATGAGGTATGGGTGTATTTAGATGGAAGACCAGTCATGCCAGATTGTTTGCTTTCAAAAATGGCAAGAGTGTATCATGGAGCAACACACATAGGGAGAGACTCAATGATCAGGCTATTCAGACAGAGTTGGTACAATACGAAATTCAGGGTAGTCGCAGAGAGCCTTTGCCAAAGATGCCAAACCTGTCAGCAGCAAAATCCAGGTAGGAAGACAGTAGTTAGCTGGGGAAAGATTGGAAAGGCAGAAGGACCCTTCACCAGATTACAGTTGGATTTTATTGAATTGCCCCCATGCAATGGGCTGAAATATATACTTGTCATAATATGCCTCTTCTCAAGATGGGTGGAAGCCTATCCCACTCGAAGAAATGACAGTCTTACAGTTGCAAAATTATTGTTGAGGGAGTTGATTCCATGTTTTGGTTTTCCAGTCACTTTGGAATCAGATAGAGGCCCTCATTTTAATAATGAAATAATTCGATTAATCTGTGCTGCATTTAACATAGAACAAAAACTGCACTGTGCTTATCGTCCAGAGGCTTCTGGAATAGTTGAACAGCTAAATGGCACAATCAAGTCAAGACTAGGGAAGGTGTGTGCATCCACAATGCTGAAATGGCCAGATGCATTACCTCTTGTATTGATGGGTCTCAGAAGTATTCCAGACAGAAAAACAGGAATGAGCCCACATGAAGTTCTCATGGGAAGAGCAATGAGACAAGCATTTATTCCTGGAAATAAATTAATGAATATAACTGATGATCTGGTATTGGACTATTGCAAAGGATTGGCTGAAATGGTGCGTTCTGTCTCTCACCAGGTTGGAGAAGACGCAGTTGAAAGACAGCCAGACCAAGCACATGATTTGAATCCTGGAGATTGGGTGCTAGTGAAGAAACATGCAAGAAAGTCGTGCCTAGCACCAAGGTGGGATAAACCGCGTCAAGTCATACTGGTCACTACCACAGCAGTGAAGTGTGCAGGTTTGCCCAATTGGATTCATGCCAGTCATACCAGAAGAATTCCGAGCCCATCAGAACAACAAGAGCAACCACTGCCTGAACAGGCTGAAGAGTCAAGAGTTGTAAGCTGTGAAATTGAAGAATCTAGAGTAATAGATTCTGAAAGACAACCATATGACGAACAGCCAAGTACAAGTCAGGAAGAGTGGATACCAGTGATTGAAGTAATTGATTATACTATTGAAACAAGAAGAAGAACAGAACTGAAAAGACAGGAAAGTAGTCAGGAAAAGTCAGGAGAAGAAGAACACACTCAGGTGGAGATAGAAAAAGACTTTCAGGAACCTGAGGAGGGAATATTAGAAGAAAACGTTCAGGCAGAAGAAGAAGAAAGTTTGAAATAAGACCTGAACAGGATCAGATAGAATTAGAAGAACAAGTTCAGGCAGAAAAAGAACAGTTTGAAGAAAGACCTGAACAGGGTCAGATAGAAATAGAAGAACAAGCTCAGGAAGAAGAAGAACAAAATACAATAATCCCTGAGCAGGTGAAAGTAAAAGAAGGTTCAGGCACAGAAAACAGAGAACGAGAACAGATTGCGCCTAGATTAAGTGAAATTAAAAGAACTTTAAAAGAAGATAAAGAAGGTGAAAGTGCAGTACAGATCAAAAGAATCAGAAAGGGAGACAATTGGCCAACTGGAATAAAGAAATTAAGATATCATTTGAGAAAATCAGAAAAGAGACCAGAACAAGTAAATGAAATTACAAATCAAATACAATCTAAACAAACTTTAGCTAAAATAACTCGAAGAAGTCCAAGATTGAGAAATTTAAATAGAAGGTACAAGGCCCCTGAATGGACCTATGTCATACTCGAAGAATTTAAATCCCTAGATCTAAGTGATGAAACAGAAGAAGTTCATGTTGCACAGATTGATGAAAGCAAATTGAGGCCTCCTTAAGAACAAAAGAGAGTTAAATTGACAAAGAAAGGATAAGAGAAAAGAAATGTTCTCAGAGTAAAATGGCAGAAATTGAAGTTACCGAAAGACCAAAACGAGGATTGAAAAGAAAATGTTTTAGATTTTGTTTTTGTAGTATTTTATTAGTAGTATTAGTATGGTTATTCCTAACAGTAGGAGTACCTTTGTTAATGAAAACAAGTGACAAGAATAATACAGATACTAATGATAAGATAGATAGAATAAAAGGAACTAAAATAGAAATAGGGGTACAAGATGAAGCAAATTATCATAATGAATCAGAATATAATACGTCTTCAAATGTGTTTATTAAATTGTTATTTCAGTATGTTAATACTATGGAGATTAGTAATTGTTATGTGTGTATGAAGTTACCCACATCAGTATCAGAAGGGGTAACGTATCACCATATACCTTTAACATATGGTGTGTCATGTAGTATTTTATCAAGTTTATTTTATGCTACAGGGAGACTTCAATATTTTTATTCAGACATAGATATAGTATTTTCAGAATTACCTATTAGAATGAATATGAATCCAGTAGTTAGTAGTAAAAATGCACAGTTTATGGGTGAATTTTTCTTAACAATGAGTTCAATAGATTTAGTTCATGCACATAAAGATAATCTAACATGTACATTGAGAAAAGAAGAAAAAGATTTTTGGGATTTAGTAGAAGAAAGGAGACAGGATTTAATAAAGAAAGCGACTGAACAGAAAACCCATGTACCTTCATGGGCTGGGAAAGAGGAAATCTATGCAAATGGCAAGGCTCATGCTGCGATGTCCCTGGATTTTGTGAAAAGGGGAAAATTCTGCCTCCATAGATAAAAGACAGATTATAACAATAATTACATTGGTTCCAGTGAATGTGAACACAACTTCCTAAGTTTAGGAGGGTGGGGACTAAAAGGGGGAACTGATCCTGTATTTCCAGGAGTTTATTATGTTTGCGGGAACAATGCATATTATAGGTTACTTGCAAGATGGTACGGGAGCTGTTACTTTGGAATAGTTTTTCCAAATATTTATCATGTGGACAGAATCAGTGGAACCAATGGAAATTCTAATGGACTAACACGTAGAAGAAGAGCTAGTTTTTCTGAAATTGTAGGAGATATTTTTAGTGCATTGATACCCTCAGTTGGAGTCATTCTTAATTCACAGAAAATGTGTTAAGTTATCAACCATAGTTGATCGTCTTTCTACAGACACTGCAGGAGGATTCTTAATGATTAACACAGAGATGGTTGCAATCAGGTCTATGGTTTTACAGAACCGTCTTGCTTTTGATGTATTGTTAGCAAAAGAAGGTGGAGTTTGTGGTATGTTGAAAATTCAACATTGTTGCACTTACATTCCAGACAAGAGCAGAGAAATTAAAGGATATATTGAAAACATTACAAGAATGCATAAAGACTTGACCCAACTGGAGGTTGACAGTGTGTGGGGAAGACTAACAAAAAGTATAACATCAATAGGGAAATGGTTTACTGATTTTAGGAAAAGTTTTCTAGGTCAAATAATAATACCATTAGTTATGATAATAACCGTAGTAATGATAATAATGATTATATATAAGTGTTGTAGAAAAGGAAGGAAAGGAAAATTACATTTTGAAAGAGAAGGAAAGGGAAAGAAACGAAAAAGAAAATATGATGAAATACAGTTGGAAGAAATGAAAGGCAAATTATATAAGAAAATAAAGGATTTCGAAGGAAACGAGTTGATTGATGGAAAATTGAGAGGAGAAATAGAGAACTGAGATGTGCTAAAGTTGGTATCTGGGATGGGATGGGTAATTTTGTGATGGCTTAAAATGCCATCAGATAGGGATCGATGGTGCAAGGACTTGTAAATGAGACTTGCTCGGAAGCAATCCTTTCGTTTTAACTCATTAACGAATTACTAACTATGAGTTTGTAATTAATAATTTGCATTTTAGAAAGACACGCGGGACAATGAAGCTTGCGTATGTGTTTACTAACTTTAACAAAATGAACGAAGGACTAAAACGTACTCTAACAAGGGATCTTTACTGTGCATGCGTCTACTGCATCTACGTAGTATGACGTTTTAACGCTTGGAGGGAAAATCTTGCGCATGCGCAAAAGGCATTAAAATGGCAGCTTGAAAGTTCACATGCATGGCACCTGCTTGGCTAAATAGAAAATAAGTTTTTATATTAACACAAATGCAGAAAAGGGTAATAATAATTAAAGTGGGTTAGAGTAGAGGTTGGTGGTATACAGTGAAACCATTTATTTTTGAGAATAACATTTCTTCTTTTGATTTTATTATTAGTGCGCATTTGGGCCTTCCACACTTGTCTGAATTGAGCTGACTGATTTGACCCCGCACATGCGCACATGAGAAAGAACAAGGAAGGATGAGTAAGGACTTGTCAACCGTCCAAGGATAAGAAAGATGTGCCCTGGGAACATGAGGGTGAAGAGTTCATGTGAAGGAGCCTTATTCATGAAATTGAAACAATTTGTATTAATAAAGTTTGGAGATGTATGGGAAAGGAAACGATTTAATAAAGTTTAAGGGGATGGATTTGAAAACAATGGTTCAATGAAATAAATGAAATGTAAGCATGGTGTGATGATCATCACCCACTCGCCTCACCAATCAGAGTTAGTATTTTATCAAATTGAAACATTAATGGGTGGTACATGAATATTGAAAGGTATAACTGAGGTAGTTTTAGTTAGTTAGTTAGCAGAGGCGATGCAGAGCTCGGGATGCTGATGGTGCTGTGGGTGGTGCTGATCCTGTGAGACACTGATGAAGAAACTGAATGCAGAGACCTCCATCTTAACTTAATTGGGTTAGAAAGAAGATCGTGGAAGAACCACGAGGAGGAAGAGAGTGTCAGAGAGGGGTGCGACGCAGTCGTCGGTATTTAGAGAGGTGAAGTATCCTGTCCTGATTCCTGTCCTGAAGTCTTTGTCTCCTGATCTATCCTGGGGGACCCTTACCAGCCCTTTGGCCAGAGGGTTGGTCTTCACACCATTCTTGGTAAATATAAATTCATTGTATTGATAGATGTTCTTCTCTCTCTGTCCTCTCCTTTCTGAGCATAGTTATTGTGTGAGTCTGAAATATTTTTGCTTATTGATTATTGATTGAGTTGACACTCTGTTTTGCTTAAATTTCTTTTATTGATTTCAAACACAGAGAAAGGAACGAACGAGCCAGCTTGCTCTATGGTCATCGGGGTGCAACCCGGCAATCGTACTGCAATGTTCGGCCAGTCAGAGGTAGAGTAGAAAAGAAAAGAAAAAAGAAGAGATAACAAAAGGAAAAACATCCCCCCCTCCCCTCCCCCCTCCTCCAAGAGCAAGTACACATCTCTATGAAGTGGGAACATTGAAGACACTCTGAACACAATCTGTACACAGTATGCTAGGTAGTATCAGAACTTGGGGCCGGCGGCCTGGGGGGGTCCGCAAGTCTCAGTAGGCGTAGATATTTAGGGCAGGTGAGTTCCGTGAATTCAGAGGTCAATAGCGTGAGAAAGGTTGCCCACAGCTCGTGAAATGGACCCCCGGGTGAGTCAAAGAGAGAGAGATCTTTTCCATTGCCAGAATGGCCCACAACCTATGAAGCCATCCCAGGCGGGTAGGAACTGTCTTGGTGCCCCAGTGAGTCAGGACGTTTTGAACCGCCGCACCCAGGGCAAGCGCCATCTGTTTACCCCTTCGGGACTTCAGAGGAAAGGTAAGGGCATTAGGGAGGCCCAGGAGAACGTAGGCTGGTAACCTGGGGATCTGGGTGTCAAAGTGAGAGTCTACCTCATCGAGGATCTGTTGCCAATAGGCCCCCAGGGAGGGACACTCCCACAGCAGGTGGGTGAGAATGCCCAGTGAACCACAAGCTCGCCAGCACTGCGGGCTTCGAGCAGGATTGCCTCTATGAAGTCTAACGGGAGTTAAGTACCAGTAAGTAGCCACTTTGGTGGCCGCCTCAACGGAGGCCACATTGCGTGCCGTGCGACGGGCCCTGTAATAAATATCAGTCCATTCTTTCTGTTTCAGGGTCCTACCCAGCTCCCCCTCCCATCGTCGTTGGCCGGGGGTCTTCCCAGAGTCCAAGGTGCATCTGGTAAATTGGTATAAGTCCGAAGTCAAGCGTGCGTCACTATGTCGCATAAGAAGCCACTTCTCAAACGAAGTCAGGAGTCTCTCCGCCCCCTCCCGCACCTCGCTGTGGAGAACCCAATGTCTGATCTGAAGGTAGTGGTACCGCTCCGTTTCCGGGAGATCATGGTCTTTCCGTAGAGCAGAAATAGAGCGGAGTCCCGAAAGATCAAAAAAGTGGCCTATGGAGCGGCAAGCTTCCTTGGTCCAGTGGTGAAACCTCCCGGGTTCAAGCCCCGGCGTAAAGTCAGGGTTTTGTGCTATAGGCATAATCGGGGACGGGAACGACGTAAGCCCTCTAGACACCGCCACCCTATCCCAGGCCACTAGTATAGGACGGGTCACCTCAGAGAGGTACAGGTTACGAGGCCTCCTCGCGCGCTCAAGGAAAGGGACCCCCATAGGGGCTGGCCAGCAAGGGAACGGTCCATAAATAGCCAGTGTTTCTCAGATTCGGGTCGAGACCACTCCACTAGTGCTCGCAGTTGGGCTGCCCACCAATAAGCTAATAAATCAGGGACTCCCAATCCCCCCTCCACCGGATCTCTATAGGTGAGTTCCCAGCGTAGCCGCGCTCTCTGATCCCGCCAGACAAAGCGCTCAATGTCCCGCTGCAGCGAGTGTATGACCCCTGTCGGCGGCACCAGCGGAAGCGTATGAAACAGGTAGAGAATTTGAGGCAATATCACCATTTTCACGGCCGCTATGCGGCCCAACCAGGAGAGGGAGTGCGGTCTCCATTTCCGAAGGGAGTCACGGACCTGCCTCAGGATTGCCGTGTAGTTCATCGTTGCAGTAGTTTTGATGGTAGCGGAAACTTGCAAACCTAAGTAGGTGATGGAATCGCGCGCCCACTGGATTGGGTAGGAACGCTGTAACATCTCCAGCGTCGCCGGCCCCAGAGAGAGATCCAGGGCTTGTGACTTGTGCACATTAATCTTAAAGCCCGAGGCCAGTGCAAACCTGTCCAGTTCGTCCAGCAGAGCCAGCAGGGAATCTCTGGGGTGCTCCAGTGTGGCCACCACATCGTCCGCATAGAGACATAGCTTATGCTCTGACCCCCCCGAATCTCGCCCCCCTAATATTGGGGTCATCTCTAACCCTTTGAGCCATGGGCTCCATATAGAGGGCGAACAGGAGCGGCGATAGCGGGCACCCGTCGCGTTCCTCTGCGTATAGGAAAGGCCACTGAAGCCATCCCATTTACCCGCACCGTGGCCGTGGGATGTGCGTAGCTACCAAAAACCCAGTCGATGAAACGGTTTGGGAGACCGAAATGGGCCAGGGTTGCCCTGAGGTACGGCCAATAAACCCTGTCAAACACTTTTTCAGTGTCGACAGAGAGAATCATTCGCTCCGCTGGAAAACGCTCCGACCTGTCCACCAAATGGAGGAGCCGCTTGGTATTATCGGAGCACTGATGGCCAGAAACAAACCCGGACTGATCCGTGTCAATCAGCCCTGGGAGATGGCGAGAAAGCCTGCTCGCCAGGATACCGGTAAAGATCTTTAATTTGATGTTGAGGAGAGATATAGGGCGGAAAGAACCGCAGAGGCGCTTGTCCTTGCCCGGCTTAGGTATCACCGTTATCAGCGTTTCCAACATAGAGGGCGGGAGAGGAGAATCCGACATGGACCCGATTGAATTAAAAACCCGTACCAGAATCGGAGCCAGCGTTGTGCAAAACGTTTTATAAAAAACCGAGGAGAACCCGTCTGGACCCGGCAACTTATTGAGTTTCAGACGGGAGATCGCAGAGATTACCTCCTCCAATTGGATGGGGGCCTCGAGCTCTTCCGCCTGGCTTGGAAGGAGTTTGGCCGTGGCCACTCCCTGCAAGTATTGGGTTGGCCCGTCCTCAGGCAAGGTTTGGGCCGCATATAGAGTCTCATAGAATTGTCGAAACGTATCCACAATCTCCGGATCGGTACCACAGTCCTTCCCCTGCTGATCCCGGAACACAGCAACGCGAGCCGCTTGCTGCTGTGCGCGGAGCCGGTTAGCGAGAAGGCGCCCTCCACTGTCACCCCCAACATAGAAGGCGTGTTTCAGGCGAAGAGCCGTGTACTCCGCCCTGTCAACGTCCAGACCTGCCAGCTGCGCCCTAGCGGCCTTAAGCAGTTTCCAAACCCGGGGTGCCCCATTCCGTTGGTGAATGAGCTCTAGTTCAGCCACCTCCCCCATTAGGCGCTCCCGTTTGTCTCTCCGGTCTTTATTATCAGCCGCCGCAATGCCCAGGAACTCCCACCGCACCACCGTCTTCAATGCGTCCCATAATGTTGTCGTAGAAATGGTAGGGATGTCGTTAAGGGCAAGGTAATCAGTCATGCATGTTTGGATTTGCTGTATGATCGTAGGGCGCTACAATAGGGTCTCGCGGAGGCACCAAAACCTGCGAGTAGGACGTCAGGAAGACTAGGACAGGGAGACCTTCACTGGTCGGATAAGGGACAGGGAAGAATCACCGTGTCTCGTATCTGCTGTGTCAGGGAGTCAGAGGTGAGGACATAGTCGATTCTAGCGTACGTCTAGTGGGGGTGTGAGTAAAAGGTGTACTCCCGGGTCCCCGGATGGCGCTGTCTCCAGATATCCGTGAGGCCAGCCTCTGCCAGAAGCCGCCTCCCGTCCCCAGACAGGGCCCCGGACTGTTCCCAACACTGCCCCAACCGGTCCAGCGCATCGTCAAAGGCTAGGTTAAAGTCCCCTCCTAACAACAGAGTTTTGTCCGGGAGACCTGTGAGCTCATGTATGACTTCCCTAATAAAGCCCTCTTGTCCTGCGTTGGGGACATACACTGTGGTGATCGTGAAGGAGCGGGTATCTAGAGTAAAGGTGGGTGCCAGTAGCTGGCCCCTGATCTCAGCTTGTTTATTACCAATATGTCCTGGAAATTTGGCAGACACTAGAATTGCCACCCCCGCCGTCTTGGAGGAGTTAGAGGAGAACATCTGGTGAGGAAAGGCCCTGAATCGCAGCCTATGTGTATCAGCGGAAAGGAGATGTGTTTCTTGGAGCAGGCAGATATGGGGGCCCGACTGTTCAAGATAGGACAAGACAGACCGTCGCTTGGTAGGGTTGTTCAGTCCCTTGACGTTAAGGGACAGGATAGTAATGTCAGAAGACATAAAGGAGAGTCCCTAGGTATGCTGCAGGGGGCTGCCCCCCATGCCGTGAGAGCAAGAAAGGAGTATGAGCAATAAACAACGTCAGCCCAGCAGAAATAGGAGGAGGAGGAGAGAAACCCAAAACCCACAATAAAATACCAACAAACAAAAACATGGATTTACAAAGTCCACAAGTGTCCCGGGCAACTTGCCCTGTGGAAAGGCGTGAGATGGATAGCAGGAGCTCCCCGCCGCCCCCACCCCGCACAGGGCCCAAACAAATACCTCAAAAGGGAACCTCTTAATATCGCAGTGACATCACCTCAGGCTGCGCATTTCAATCTGCAGAGTTCGAAGCTTTGGACAAGGATTGAAGAACAGCCGTGCATTCTTTGGCAGCAGTCTCCGGGTCTGGACGCAGACCCGACGGAGAATTCCCAACTCGTTGCCATCGCGTAAAGTCGGTGCCGCGGCCACTACGAGCGTCTCTCTCTGGGGTAGCGTGGTCGTCCCCTGGAAGACGGAGAAGCAACGTGGCTTCCTTAAGCGAGCAGACCTGACGTAGCTTGCCCTCCCATTTGAAGATAAGTCTAAACGGGTGGCCCCAGGAGTAGGAGACCTCCTTGGAGCATAGGAATGCTGTGATCGGGCGGAACTCTCGCCGTTTCTGCAAAGTGGATATTGGGAGGGGGGGCGGTCGCAGATCTCCTGAGTCCCACTCGATGGGTCCGGTCGAGCTTGATCTTTTGATCCGGAGGGCCCCTTAGGATGTGGCAGAACAGGTCTGTGACAAAGGCCTCTATGTCTTGATCTTCCGTCCCTTGAGGCACCGCCCGGATTCTGATGTTGTTCAGGCGGGAACGGTTCTCGAGGTCCTCAGCATGAGCCTGGAGATCCAGGTGTTGGTCTCGGAGGCACAGGACCTCTTGCTGGAGCTGGGACACCTCCTCGTCCCGGGTGGTCATTTGGTTTTCTAGATCGTCGACCCTCTCCCCCACCGAATCAATGTCCCTGCGCATTTCTCGAAGTTCCGCCGTCAAATCCTTTTTCATGGTGTGAAGTTCCTTTCTAAGATTGGCGAAGAGTGATTCAAGGACACTGTGCGTGACTGGCCCCTCCGGGTCATCCGGGCCTTGTCCCGTCGAAGCGTCCCCCTGCGTCGATGCCGCCTCAGCACCCCCAGACCAGTTTTGAGCAGAAGGTCTCTGACCGACCTGTCCCTCCGAGCTTTGTTGGTGGCCATCTTGTGCTGAGCGCTACCGTTGGACAGTCGTGAAAAAACCCCGGGGCGCCCGGCTGGATCGCCCCCTCCAGGTATCAATCCCCCTCACTGCCATGTAGCTGCTCCGTCCCTCGTCGCCAGGCGTGCCTCACAGGCCCATATTCCGGTATCCTCACGCTCATGCACTGGCAACCGGGCCCCTCGACCCACCTGGCCCGCCGATCTCCGCTGCCTCAGCCCTGCAATGCGCTATCTCCAGGTTGCTGACCTAAGCGCGAGAGCGGCGGAGTCGTGCTCGCCCCCCGAGCCCAGGTCCTCTCCGTTTTTGCTGCAGTGGGGGCTGCGTGGATCCAAGGCGGCACTACACGCCCATCAATGTGCACTCCTACGAGGCTTTGGGGTCTCAGGCCGCGCCGCCGCCCCTGCTCGGGCCTCTCACCTGCTCCGCGTGTGGCACTCCGCTCCCCACGTCGAGGAGCAGGGCACTCATTAGCTGAAGGCACCGGCCCAGCAGGCAAGCCCGGTCTCTCGCGGGTGCCTCCGGGATAGGGCTCCCAAGCCCGCACTTCCAGTCCGCCGCTCCCGGCGTTGCGCTGTCACACTAGGGGGAGAGAAGTCGTCTCCCAGCTCATGCCCCAAAGCTCCCGATTGCCGCCGGGGGGCTCACCTTCTGGGCTGCAGTGTCACTTCGCCGGCCGCCTCAGGCCTCCGCCGCCATCTTGCCGTCGCGGCCGGGGCAGCGCACCAGTGCCCTCCGGTCAGCCACAAGCAGCAGGAATTAAAATGCCACAGGCCCCCCCCGGGCGTAAACACCAGCCCTCGGGGGGGATCTCTGCCAGGTCTCGCCCAGGCTCCTGCCGCTCTCGCACCTCTCCTCCCCCGGCCACAGCGCCAGTCACAGCGTACGCCCGGCCGGCGCGGCTCCGCTCTTCGGGACTGCTCGCCGGATCCGCAGCAGCTTCTGGACAACGGTGCTACAGCGTGTCCTGGACCCAATCGGGGTCCGAGTCCGCTTCTGGAGGTCCGCTGGTGGCGGCGATGCCGTTTGGGCCCAGGCCAGGGGTCGGAGCGACGAGCAGGTACGTCCTACTCAGTCGCCATCTTGGCCACGCCCCTGTGTTGACACTTTTGCGAATGAGGGTGTTTGTACTGAAACTTTGAGATGGTTCACATTCAATTAATTTAGATAAAGATTTTAAAACTTCCCGAGTCTGTGATTATTTTATTTTTATTAAAGAATGTTTAATAGGTTAAGTTAATTCATCACCATCAACTAGTTCAACTAATGGTCCATTGACCAGAGGAAAGAACTAATTGATCAGTGAAAGGTTTAGTTAGGAAGAAGAGATAACTAAATCCTGAAAATTATGAAATCTATAAACTACAAGCTCCAGCGGTCGACTTGGTATTAGTGGAAGAAGTTATATGGGCCCAGGTGAGTATATGGTAGTGGATTATCTGTTGTTAGTACACCGCTGGATCAATACCATCACAGCTGATATTCCTGAATCAGACTGTACACCAGACTGCTTGTTTTGGTTTAGCTACTGCTAAAAATTTAAACTCTCCCTCCTTTCCGTCATTGGCAGCCTATGATAACTTGCAGCAATATACGAATTGTACTCTAGATGATTTAAATAATATGGTCCAAAATGGCACCCTTAACACGTCCTCTATTAATCCCTTGGGCTGGTTAATATGGCCTCTCAATACAAATGCTTGTCAATTGCGCTTTTCAAATGCATCAAGTGGGTTTACACTCAGTAGGCCAGACTCTCGTTTCACACAGTCACATTTGGTTACTACATATTCTGTGGGTAAATTATGTCAGCAATGGTTGGAACGTTTTACATTGTTTGTCAGTGAAACAACATCTCTCACGTTTATCTAGCGACATGGATCTGGCGGAATTCCTTTTAGGTCCAAAGTCACACGCCCTAAACGTTTTGCGTATGCAGCATATATTGAATTTTGGAATCTGTCCCAGATGGAGGAAGCTTTCCGATTAAGACGGATTGATCAGGAGAATTTGAGGAAAGTTTTAGATGTGGTTGATAACAGTATTAATACATTGTCGCCTCGTATTTACACCTTGGATAATATTGTTTCATCTGTTATTGACATCATACAAAATGATGTATCTGTGTTGTATCCTGGTCAGAATCAATTCCTCTCTGTAATGCAGTTTGGCTGGACTTTACAAACGTTAGAAAATGGAATAGTCCCATGGGATTATTTGAATGTTACTGCATTATATTTTCCCTTCAATCTGACAGCTAAACAAAAGCTTATGTCTATGAAAGATTCTACATACACTTTATTACATATTGAGAAACTAGACCAGCTACCCTTCTCAATAGCAGAGACTGATTCCTCGGTATGGTTAATAGACAGGGTTATCTCATTACCTATTTCCCTGTTTCAGTTTACTGCATGCATGAAACATTATCCAATCGGTAGATTTGAGCCCCTTGGTAGTAATTTCCTGCACAAATTGTAGTCCTTACCATTCACATTTAACTGTCAACGTGATGATAAGGAGGTTTTCCTCACAGGGGAGGACTGTGATTCTACAGTGGGACATGCCTTAGTATGCACACAAGTTAAGTTTCATGGCCCATGCAACGTCTCAGCACCTAATTTGGCCTGTTTTCTAAAAGGAACACCAGCCCCTTCCATTATTCCCACACTAACTTTGCTTTCTAACGGAAGTTATCTTATCCGGAAGAACCACAACTGCTGCGGCTTACGAGCCGGCATTCCGTATATAGCAACTGTTTCCCACTGTGTTACTTGTTGCAGCAATGTTCTTTTTCCGGCCCCACATGTGAGTGTAGATAGTTCCCTGTGGCCTTCCATTCCCACTTTGAAAACAGACTTCAATAAACTAAGCAGACTCAAAGCGCTATTGTTTCAACAAGAAGTCGCTCTGACTTCAGCTCGAGAGACCTTCGAATTGCAGGTGGCTAGAACATCTAGTGAGATTCAGTCACTGCTGAATAGAAATCTCCCACTATATTTTGGGGAATTGATTCATCAAATATTTAATGCGTCTGATACTGAAGCCCTTGCACATTTTTTTAAACTAGTAGGATCCGGCCTTGTTTCATCTTTTCAGACGATTTTTGAAGTAATACTGGCTTTTATTCATTCTATTTTTTCCAGCGCCTTTGGTGGTTTTCCATTGATCTTCTTGCTGGTGTGCGGTGTGCTGGTACTTCTGCTCCTGTTACGCAATGGCTGCCCATCATGTGGTCCTGCACAGACCGGGCCAATTGCGGCTGTACCGTGAACGAATGCAACAACTTTTTGGATGCTTGCCATTGGCGACGCTTGGTGTGAGTTATGGGCTTACCTATTGCTTCGCCTATTTCACTTGCGTGCACCCTGTGTTCTATTGCCAATGTTGCCCTTTCTATTGGGCCTTGGATATCTGCCTCTCCAATACATCTCGCGCTGACCTGGATTATGATCTGTTGGTGGGTCCATTACTGGCCCATGACTAGGCCTGTTCTGGGGACGGCCGTTTGATGCGTATAGCCGCTCTTGGAGTATTGGCATGTTGGAATACCTCTTGCAGCGGAGTTTCATCGAATATCACGCAAGTTGCTCGGATATGCTTCTGGAGGCATTGGATTATGAGGAGCACGTATGTTCATTCGAACTGCTCAACTGGATGGCGTCCCTCTTTGCTATGAACGACAGGGATGACCTTTTGGAACAACTTGAATTCCATGGTGCACATAATCTGGCGAATTTCCCGGACTTGGCGTAAAACATTTTACATTTGAAACTATAAAAAAAAGAGTGCACAGCACGTATTTTTGCTTATTACAATTCGGCCTTTTGACAGGCATTTTTGGCTCTGCTTAACGTTGCATTCTGTTTTTCTATATGCTACAACCTGGCCAAGGGGAGGGTGTCACTTGGCCGATGGGGACATTGTTGACATCACTAAGTCAGCATGAGCCCTGCAGTCATGATGCTTCTTTTGAGCACATTACTACATGGCTTTATTTTTGCAGGACTCTGTTTATGCCTTTCACATGAGAACTGTCTGTTGTGTTCGTTCTCTGCCTGTTCCTGGAGTTTAGTCTGAACATTGTGAGCAAGGTCGATAAACAATGCTCCTTGTTATTTTGTTCTGGTCAGGCCGTAGCACCTAGACAAAACATACTAGTACAGCTGCTGCTGAAGACTCATACTTTGATATGATGGGGATACATCTTTAGGTAATACACACTTGGAGAGGGACCTTTCCAGGGAGAAGAGCAACACACACCTACAATGTAGAAATACAATCTATAGTCTAAGGTATGGGGTCTGCTGACAAAGCCCAGAGATCTTCTAATATATAATAATACTTCTTCTTACCAAGGGGAGGGAGGTTAGGCACTATAGTTCTTTCTCCATTGTTTTTATATGATGACATTTCCCTTTATGATGTATGGACTAGCTGCAATGCTAACTATATTTGTGTTATGCATTTTTTTGCTTGTTGTGCATGTATACTGCATATTAGAGCACGTTAGTTAAAATAAATATTTTAAACTATATTCGTGTCTCAGTCAGATCTTATTGTGGATAGGTACGAGAGTGTGAGTGAAAAGGTGAGTTTTGTTACCGCGATTCCTGAGAGATCCAGGAGTGTTGTGTTCTGGGGTGTCTAATCATTTGCTTCTCTGTGAGTGTGTAGGAGAGTGAATGAGACACTATAGCTAGTAGGTCCTGGGCTTGTGGGCACTAAGGTGGTAGGAAGGCTCAGTCCCTATACACCGAGGTCCCATAATCCTGCGCATAGTTCTGTGTATGTGAAGAATCCCTGCAACACTCCCAAGGAGAAATGAGAGATTCTGTTGATCCCTGCACCGTAGGGCAGGCACCTCAAGATGCCTGCCACACGGTGCAGGAATTAACAGGAAGGCACCATAGGTGCCCCCTCGGCCCCCAACCAGAGGTCATGGAAGAATGGGGACCCTGCTAGGGGCCCCCAAAGTCACTTTCCAACAGGCTTTCTATGTTGGAAATCCGGACATAGAAAGCCTGTTGGAAATCGACATCGTAATCCCGACGGCGGAAACGCCATCCTCAGGGATTACATTGGGGCCTCTGACTGGACAACGGGCTCCATGAGCCCATCGGAATCCAGCCGGAATGACTGGCCGGTTTCACTTTCGACCGTCAACATTGTAATGCGGCTGTCAAAAGTGAAACCGAAGATGTCGGTGCAGTCGGAGGCTTTCCGAATGACGTCAAAATAGGGCCCTTAATAGTTTTTAAAGTATTAAATATCTTTTATTCATATTTAAAAACAAGTAAGAGATTTAATAAATAGTAATATATATGAAATGCACTTTTAAAAATCATTAATTATTTTTTTTAAATAAAGACAAAAATGTACAATTTTTCACAAATATTTGTGTAATTTTGCAATGTGTAAATATTTTTTTAAACATTAAAAACATATTTCTCCCATGCTTTTCCATTATATTGAATGTTAATTTTTGTCCTTTTTTCTTTCTACTTGTATCCTTCATGTACGCGGTTGATCGTCTGTTTCTACAGTCAGTGGAGCGTCGATGTCAAGGTCAGATGCAAGAGAGAGCTGCTGTCGTAGGTGGCCAACTTTTTTTGTAAGGAGAGAGGAGGGAGGTAGTTGAAAGGTAGTTGGTATAAAAATCGATATTATGTATGTTTGAACCCATTTTTCATCCTATGCACGTAGCTGTTGTAGGCCTACATCGGGACGATTGTGGTTATTGCAAGATAAGTTTAAAAAAGTATTTCTAATAAATAGTACAATACTTTTTTAAACTTATTTGTAATAATAGCAATATCTTTTTTTTTACATTTTTTTTAGTACTGTTTGGAGTTTTTTGCGAGACACGTCATGTGTTTAAAAGAAGGAACAGGATTAGTGGGATCGGATGCAGGCCTTTCAAAAGGGCGAAGAAGCTTTTTTGGATAGATTTTTTAAGGATTACTGCGTTTTGGAACTGGGAGAACAGGAGGATGTGGACAATAGTTTTTCAGTCTGGAATGTGGATCTGAATTATGGATTCGTTTTGCTGTTGTTTTTGGGAAAAACTTATGCTTTTCTGGTTTATTTTAATTTTGTTTTGGGTTTGTGTTTTTTACTTAGAAAACTGAATTTTTAACCAAATAATGCGTTGTTGGTACCGGTGTTTACGCCACTCTGTTTTAATTTTTTGATTGGGAAATTTGGAAATTAATTGATTTATGGTTAAACCCCGTGGATTATTGGAGTACAGAAGACTTTTGGTGACAGTATGATTTGAAACATCACCAAAAGTTGAAGAAAGAAGACATCTGCAGGTAGGATTTCCGACATTCCAAATAATCTTTTAAAATTATTTCAAAAATGGCAATTTAATTGTAAAAAAAAAAAATAGCCAAGTAAGTTAGAGGGGGTTAGTTTGTATTGAAAACGTAGTATGCTTGCAATATTTTCCAGGTAGTCTGAAGTCACTGACAACATAAACTTGCATTTGTGCCAATAGTCACTCTGACATTTCTTTACTTTTTTGGGAGATGCGTGGATTCAGCCTACCTGTTAAAAATTGTGATATTTTCATTACTTGGTAACTTTGCTCCTTCTTCAAAGTTTCCAACAAATGATATAAGTTTGTGTCAGTTTTTCCCATGGATTTGTTAGAGGAGTTGTGCCATCCCTCAATGGCATTATTAGTCTTTGCGCCACCCTCACAGCAGGTCGTTTAACAGTTCCGCCAGTAAATTGGGAACCTTCTTTCTCCTGCGACCCGGCATGCTTAAATGGCCAATCCGTGTGTCTTAAAAATAATGTAGTAAGGTGCCCAATTTCTCATCGTTTTGTGTAAAGTAGTCATATTCAGTAATTGATGTGTAGTATTCATCTACACTGTTCATCTGCACTGTGGAACGAAGCATAAGGCTGTTAGTTTCTTCAATTGATATTGTAGTTCACTGTCAGATATATAGGGGCCGATTCCGATTCCGGCCGGAAAACGTACCGACCGACTCGGAGCCGGAATTAATTCCGACCGACACGTACCGGTGCAGCCCGACCCGCCAAGTACGATAAAAAGCGAGCAAAACCCGACCGACTCGTACGGAACACAAGCCGAACGACCCAGCCACGCGGAAAACAGCAATCCGGCCGGAAAAACACGCGATGCGAACCGACCGACTCACCCCCGGAACAATACCGAACGAGACGTACCCGCGGACTCCCACCCGCCAAGTACGATGCAAGGCGTGGAAAACACGACCGAGTCGCACGGAGGACAAACCGTACGACCGACACGCATACAAAACTGCGAGGCGAAGCAACCCAAAACACCGCGACCGACGCGTACGCAGCATAAAAAACAGCACAAACACAGCGTGAACGAAACGGATAAGCCCGTACGAGACAACTGCAGGGTCCGACTCGGTCACAAGAATGTCTCCTACATGCACGAAAAGTACAAAGGGAAAATACACAAAAAAGGCCAAACAAGCAATTACAAAGCCAATAAATACTGGGGGGAGGGCAGGGAACAAAGACACACCCACAACTCCACCTATATAAAGGACACAAATCCCAACCATGATCCTTTGCAAATTCAAATTACCTGCCAGCACTCAACAGACAGCAACCACACACCCACAGCTCATCCATCACACAAGCCACACACCATCAGCACCTCAACAAATAGCACCCTCACATACACCCAGCAAAACACACTCACACACCTTCACCTGCACACCAACACACACATCACTCACCATCACCCCCGATCACCATGCCCCCAAAGAAGAATCATAAGTTCCTAGATAGTGAATTGGAAGTCCTGGTAGATGAGATCCTCAGGGTAGAGCCACAGCTCTTTGGTACACTGGTCCAACAGACACCCATGTCACAGAAAACAAAGATGTGGGAGAGGATCGTCGACAGGGTGAACGCACAATCACCATGTTTGCGCACAAAGACAGACATCCAGAACAGGTGGTGTGACGTGCGCAGGAGGGTCAAGGAGCTGTTAAAGAAGGACTACCTCTTGAGCCAACACACCGGCAGTGGCCCTCCTGCCAAGCCAGTATACCTCAGGCCCTGGGAGGAGAAGGTGCGGGCCATCCTACCACCAGTGAGCGTCTATGGACTAGAAAACATCCCAGAGCCTGGTGAGTACACAACAAATGTACACAATATTCTGCGACTACACACACACATCACTGTCAAGGGAGAGTCAAACCATGCACTCTTAGCAAATACACAGCAACCAGAACAGAATCATCCCAAAATGTGTATGTCACTCAGAGAAACACAACACATGCCATCTCAAAGTGACATTTAACTGTGTCATCACATGTACGAACACAACTACAACTACAGCTAGGCAGTGGCACAAATATAACTGACAAACACATCCAGACAAGTAGCCACTGCTACAACACCACCACACAGTGAAGCCCACTGAAAGAAGGGAAATATGTGTATGCTGGGCAAGTCAGTGTAGCCAATAGCATCATGGGAGTTGTAGGCACAGATATTGGTCACCCCCACAACTGTCCCATCAACACCACCATGAACCATGCGCACATCACAGGGAGTGGAAAAGGACTCACAAGATGGCTGACACTGGCTACTGCTGTGGGGAGCACAAGGCCCTGCTGGCAACTGTGCAACAACCAACAGCAGGACACCACTGACTGACATCCTGAAAGATAACTTGCACTCCCTGCAATGGAAGCACGTTCCATGGTGGGATATCTGGCTGGGTGGGAAGGAGGACTCACAGCACTGACCATAGTCACAAGCACCTCCCCTCACACACCCCCTCAACACAAACTCCACATAACCCACCTGGGAGAATGCAATGCCTCACATCCTAACTGAAGATCCCACAAAGAACCACCACCCTGGGTTATGCTGTGTGAAGCACATGGACACTCCTGGGACTTTTAGCCAAACAACTGCCAGGACAACACTCCCAGCCATCCATTCAGCACAGGCAGCCCACCCCACAGGGAAGCAGAGTCAAAAGGAAGGAAGGATGGCCATGCTGGGAAGGGGGGTGGAGCAATAGCATGATGGGAGTTGTAGGCACAGATATTGCTCACCCTCACAACTGTCCCATCAACACCACCATGAACCATGCGCACATCACAGGGAGTGGAAAAGGACTCACAAGATTGCTGACACTGGCTACTGCTGTGGGGAGCACAAGGCCCTGCTGGCAACTGTGCAACAACCAACAGCAGGACACCACTGACTGACATCCTGAAAGACAACTTGCACTCCCTGCAATGGAAGCACGTTCCATGGTGGGATATCTGGCTGGGTGGGAAGGAGGACTCACAGCACTGACCATAGTCATCAGCTGCTCCACCCACACCCCCCCTAACACAAACTACACACAACTCACCTGGGAGAAAGCATTGCCTCACACACCAATCAAATATCCCACAAAGAACCACAACCCTGGGTCATGCAGTGTGAAGCACAGGGACACACATGGGACTTGTAGCAAAACAAACCCCAGGATAACACTGTCAGCCATCTTGTCAGCACAGGCACACAACCCCACAGGGAAGCTGAGTCAAAAGGAAGGAAGCTTGGGCATGCTGGGAAGGGGGGTGGAGGCAATAGCATGATGGGAGTTGCAGGCACAGATATTGCTCACCCTCACAATTGGCCCATCAACACCACTCTCAACCATGCTCACATCACAGGGAGTGGAAAAGGACTCACAAGATGGCTGACACTGGCTACTGCTGTGGGGAGCACAAGGCCCTGCTGGCAACTGTGCAACAACCAACAGCAGGACACCACTGTCAGCCATCTTGCCATTGCTCTCACACTCACACACACTGAAGTCCAGCCAAAAGCAAGTAAGTATGGGCATGCTGGGAAGTGGGGTGGACGCAATAGCATGATGGGAGTGGTAGTCACAGCTCAACATCCCCCACCCACATGGGCCAGCAAGCTCACACACAAGCATGCACACCCCACAGAGAGTGGAAAACCCCATCAAAGATGTCTGACACTGGTGCTCTGTTGTGGGGAGCACAAGGCCATGCTGGGAACTGACCACCAACCAACAGCAGGACACCACTGTCAGCCATCTTGCCATTGCTCTCACACTCACACACACTGAAGTCCACCCAAAAGCAAGTAAGTATGGGCAGGCTGGGAAGTGGGGTGGACGCAATAGCATGATGGGAGTGGTAGTCACAGATATTGGTCACCCCCACAACTGTCCCATCAACACCACCCTGAACCATGCTCACATCACAGGGAGTGGAAAAGGACTCACAAGATGGCTGACACTGGCTACTGCTGTGGGGAGCACAAGGCCCTGCTGGCAACTGTGCAACAACCAACAGCAGGACACCACTGACTGACATCCTGAAAGACAACTTGCACTCCCTGCAATGAAAGCACGTTCCATGGTGGAATATCTGGCTGGGTGGGAAGGAGGACCGGATGTCAACCAAATACAACCAATGCAGATCATGTACACACCCCAACATTCACATAGAAATGCCCAAATAATGCAGGACAATGTGCTACACCAATATCAACCCCTGACTGTGACAACTTAGGACAATGCAATGTACAGGCCCGCATCCAGAGGCACAGTCACAACTGTCAGGTGTGTCAACCATTGATGCCTGCAGAAACATAACATACATTGTGTGTGTCTCCCAAAAACAGGTGATGATGGGGACACAGCAGCAGACGCTGAGGAGTCCTCGTCCCAGGCTCAAGAGGATACAGAGCTCACTGGTGGGGAACAGCCTCTGCCCTCCTCGGATGAAGAAGACCTACCTGGCACCTCCGGAGCAAGTCATCATGCAGCACCAGCAGGACCACTAGCTGCACCCCTGCACCCACCCCTCCAACGACTGTCAACACACATACCACCCCTGCCGACATGGACAGACCAAGGAGCACCACCACCACCAGCACAGGGACCCTGGACCAACGTGGGGCCATGGACACCACCACCACCAACAACCCACAAGGGGGCCCAGGGTCACCTGTGCGTGCCACCTCAGGTACTGCACGTGTCGCCAGGGGTGGTGGGAGGGGTGGGAGACATAGGTCGCTGCTCACAGAGGGGTCTGGACTGCATGATGACCCACAACTGGCACGCATAGCCGATGCGTACCAGTTCAGCACCGGAGAGTTCAGCCAGGTAGTGGGGCTCCTCAGGGACATTAAACAGCAGCAGGCTGACCATCAAGCCCGCTTGGACTCACACATGGCCCGCGTGGAGTCCAAGTGGGACACACTGCAAGAGATGACGGCGGTGCATAGGGACATATTACAATGCCTCCGCCAGATGAGCAGCAACCAGTCAACACCTCCCTGTGTGCCCACAACATCTGCTGCTGAAACAACTGCAACTGCCACAGGGAGGGCGTATGACTCTGGCGAAGAGTCCCCTGCACCGCAGCAGCCTGCACTTGAGGGTCCCCCCAAGAAGAGGGGCCGTCCGAGGAGGGGCAAGTGAGAGGCCGATGGCCATGTGCAACCCCAGGAAGCCAAAACCTGTTCTGGATAATCACCTTTGTGCGCAAACTGTTCACCCTGTTGACTGCAACACAACTCTCCCACATGACATGGGGAGCTCAAGTTGGACCAATGTCTCTGATTACTGTTGACTTCACTCTGGACATTTCTGCTACCAGGACTTCCAAATCATCTAGGAACTTTGGATTACAATCACAATGTACAGCACCCACCATCCTGTGCACTATACTCACACATGTATGTCAATAAACTCACTAATACACCATACTTGCCTCTGTTGTGATTCCTATGTTGTCTCAGAAGTGGCTATGATGATCTGGGAAATGACACTGTGCATGCTAACTGCTACAGCAAGTACAACACCGGCATGTGAGTCATGGCGACATCACACATATGAGGGAGGCACACCACCAGGGCTACACAACACATACACACCATGGCCATCTGACTCATCGCCTACACTGATGTTGCCAGGAAATACGTTGCATTGCACAGACCCAACACCTATTCACAGTCTGTGTTAACTAGCCCACTGGTGCAGTAAGCAAATGTCAGTCAGATGTGTGATCACAGACAACGCACATCCCAAAGTGAAGCACAGGTTTATTACACATTTGCAACATGTTGTAACCACCACAGATGCAAGGTAATCCCACCTGGCAGCGGGCACACAGTCAACAAGTGTAGAAGGAAGGAAGTCCATGGGTGTGGTGCACATCACCTGTAGGGACACAACAGCTACCACCCGGGAAGTCAAATCACAGTGTTGGGGAACACAGTTGACCAAACGACTCTGAAAGTACCCTGTGAAGGACAGAAATGACCCACAGTCAAAAGCACTGAAGAACAGGACAGAACTGCAATACTCATGCACAATACATGTTACAAGATACCCACACAGAACCAAGTTAGCATGTCAACACTGTTGGGGAGTACAAACTACCTGCAAGGACACATCGCTACACGCATACAGTCATGTAGCCCATGGACACACTCAAACAGCACCAGAGCACCACCAACACATATCATGCTAACTCACATCATTGACATGACATCTCTGGATACTCACATTCAGCTGAAGAAGTTGGTGATGAGCTGTGTGCGGACATCACCATCATCATCATCATCATCACTGGCATCGTGGTCCAGGCCAGGATCCTCCACAGGTGGCGGACGTTGGTCATCGTCATCCAGGATGAGAGGCAACTCCTTCCGCACTGCCAGGTTGTGGAGCATGCAGCAGACGATGATAATCTTGCACACCTTTGCTGGGGCATATGGGAGGGACCCTCCTGTCTTGTCGAGGCAGCGGAAGCGGCTCTTCAGGAGACCAAATGTCCGCTCAATCACTCTCCTCGTCCGACCATGTGCCTCATAGTAGCGCATCTGGGCTGGTGTCACAGGGTTCCTGAGGGGCGTCAGCAACCACGGCATGTTGGGGTATCCGGAGTCACCTACATACAGACAATTGCACATTAGCAGAGTTGGAAAAGAGGGTGGAACACTACATAGCAGAACACACACAATGGTACAAAGTCAGTACACACCAACAAGCCAGGCACGCTGGTTTGGCATCTGTGCCATCATCCTCGGGATGCGACTACTCCTCATCACGTAGGCATCGTGTGCAGAACCAGGGAAACGGGCACACACGTGTGTGATGCTCATATCTGCAAGACAGACCACCAGTGCATTGACTGAGTGGTAGTGTTTGCGGTTACGGTAGGCCTGCTCTTGGGCCTGTGGTGGTACCAAAGCCACATGTGTCCCATCAATGGAGCCAATGATGGGACACATGCATCCTCCCCAGGGCATAGAAGTCACTCTTCACGCCAGTGAGTCGTTGGAGTCTAGGGAAATAGATGTACTGGTTCAGGTATATCAACATAGCCTCCAAAACATCCCGGAGCACACAGCTGAACATGGTCTGTGACATCCCACCAGCAGTCGCCAGAGTGTGTTGAAAGGTACCGGTAGAAAAGAAGTGTAGGGCTGCCATCACCTTCACCTTGGGGGTCAGCGCTGTAGGGTTCGGACGGCCAGGTTGCAAAAGTGGTGCCAAGCGCACTGCCAAATCCTCAATCAGCTGCCTGGTGAAGCAGTACCGTCGGATGCTGTCACGTTCCACCATCGTTGCCAGGTCAGGGAATGGTCTAAGGACAGCTGGTGCCCTGCAGTGCATAGGTGAAGAAAGCAAGATTGTCAGTC
The DNA here is from genome assembly GCA_963921515.1 of Calotriton arnoldi. NCBI lineage: Eukaryota > Metazoa > Chordata > Amphibia > Caudata > Salamandridae > Calotriton > Calotriton arnoldi. Next base: position 130,531 of record CAWUFW010005032.1, read on the forward strand.
ACCCCACATATGTGGCATTGAACACACTCAACATCACATGATACATCATTATGAGGCACAAGTACATGATGTGTGCAGTTCCGTAAGGATATGTATGGCACATACATGGCCAACATCTAACATCACAGTTCAACAAGTGGCATCAATAAGTCCCAGGTCGTGCCATTGGATATCATGAGGCCGTGTCCCAGTTCCCATCTCCTGCTGCCAAATTACAAACACACCCCACAGTGACATGTGAGGACTGATGTGCCCCAGGCATCACAGCTCAACGACACGTAGATTCCCAGGGACCCTGTATTGCCACATGGACACTGGCATGACATGGTGTATCATGTATACACCACAGCAAAACAACCATGACCCCCACAGGTAGTGGTCCCTGTTGCCTCGGCAGGACAGACATGGATGTCTGTGACACACACACGCACAACATCAAAGTCCATGCACAAACAACGTGGATGTGGAGACTGCCTCCCATTGTGCACATGAAATCAGAGACATTGGTAACACAACATGCACACAGACTGTGGAGGACCATCACCATTGTGCCAATGGGTCACCCTGGGTTAAACATACCGTCCCACATGGGACTCAGGGTGTATGTGACATGACATACACATACACCACCGTGAAATGTGACCATGCCACATGCTCAGATATGAACAGTTGCACATCACAGTGGTCATGTACACGAAACACCAAGGATTCTGTCCCCATGAACACGTGCACAGCCTGGGGGTGGCTGCCCCCAAGTGACACCCACAGAACAACATCTTCACCCCCATACACGGAATAGGTAATGCAGCCTTACATGCCGTAGGATACAGTTTGGACAGGCTGTGGTGTTGTAGGTGTGCCCCTCACTCCCTGGGAAGTATATGTGGCTGGCATATGTTCACCTGTGACAGGCATGGTGACATATGCCAGTGACTTGTACAGGGATGCGTTGGACAGCAATGGACCGATCAGTGCGCACACATTGGCCATTGCATTCAATGTGCGCTGGTACGCGTTGTATTTGCAATACGCGTTGGACAGCAATGGACCGATCAGTGTGCACACATTGGCCATTGCATTCAATGTGCGCTGGTACGCGTTGTATTCGCAACACGCGTTGGACAGCAATGGACCGATCAGTGCGCACACATTGGCCATTGCATTCAATGTGCGCTGGTACGCGTTGTATTCGCAACACGCGTTGGACAGCAATGGACCGATCAGTGCGCACACATTGGCCATTGCATTCAATGTGCGCTGGTACGCGTTGTATTCGCAACACGCGTTGGACAGCAATGGACCGATCAGTGCGCACACATTGGCCATTGCATTCAATGTGCGCTGGTACGCGTTGTATTCGCAACACGCGTTGGACAGCAATGGACCGATCAGTGCGCACACATTGGCCATTGCATTCAATGTGCGCTGAGTACGCGTTGTATTCGCAACACGCGTTGGACAGCAATGGACCGATCAGTGCGCACACATTGGCCATTGCATTCAATGTGCGCTGGTACGCGTTGTATTCGCAACATGCGTTGGACAGCAATGGACCGATCAGTGCGCACACATTGGCCATTGCATTCAATGTGCGCTGGTACGGTTTGTATTCGCAACACGCGTTGGACAGCAATGGACCGATCAGTGCGCACACATTGGCCATTGCATTCAATGTGCGCTGGTACGCGTTGTATTCGCAACACGCGTTGGACAGCAATGGACCGATCAGTGCGCACACATTGGCCATTGCATTCAATGTGTGCGGTGCAGCGTTGTATCCTAGGTACGCGTTGAACAGCAATGGTCCGATCGGTGTGCCCAGCCGGCCCATTGCATTCAATGTGTGCGGGTACGCGTTGTATCCTAGGTACGCGTTGAACGGCAATGGTCCGATCGGTGTGCCCGGCCGGCCCATTGCATTCAATGTGTGCGGGTGCAGCGTTGTATCCTAGGTACGCGTTGAACAGCAATGGTCCGATCGGTGTGCCCGGCCGGCCCATTGCATTCAATGTGTGCGGGTACGCGTTGTATCCTAGGTACGCGTTGAACGGCAATGGTCCGATCGGTGTGCCCGGCCGGCCCATTGCATTCAATGTGTGCGGGTACGCGTTGTATTCTAGGTACGCGTTGAACGGCAATGGTCCGATCGGTGTGCCCGGCCGGCCCATTGCATTCAATGTGTGCGGTGCAGCGTTGTATCCTAGGTACGCGTTGAACGGCAATGGTCCGATCGGTGTGCCCGGCCGGCCCATTGCATTCAATGTGTGCGGGTACGCGTTGTATTCTAGGTACGCGTTGAACGGCAATGGTCCGATCGGTGCGCACCCATTGGCTATGGCCTGGCCTGGCAACGGACGCGTTTGCAAGATTTGAACGAGTCTGATGCTGTAAATTCAGTTGGTCACCCACAACAATGTTGCAATTTCATGGGTGTCATGAAGTTGAACATTTGAAGGATGCTGGGGGCGTGTGTAAGTGGTGCGATTCCATGGATTGGCCAGATTCAGAAGATGCAAACGACTTGGACCTCTCACTTTGGACACATGGGACAGTATCTGCCTCTGCAGCACACATATAATGCTGGCTGTTCCCCTGAGAGCTCACATGCCTGCACTACATGCTCCAGGACGACATCTGCCACTACACTGCTGCTGTCTCTGCCCCCTCTGGACCCTGCAATGGCACGTACTGTGGAGAGAGCCCCAGCCTTCAGCACTGAGGACAACCAGGCCCTGCTGGACAGCCTCCTTCCACAGTACAGCAAGCTGTATGGGAAACCAGGGGAGCAGGTGAGTGTTCTGTCCACTGCCTTTCTAAATGTGCATGTTGTCTGACTAGCAAGGCTAACAGTCTGCACGCCACTGGCTAGCAGGCTCACTGAGTAGTTGTCACCCCCCATAGTGTGTAGTCATATGCACTGGACAGGAATAGTGCAGTGACAGTGCATTTAAACAAGGTTTTACTGCCCAGGCAATGATACCATGTAGTAACTGCTGGCATACTGTCCATGGCCATCGTTGCACTGCCTGTGTACATCATGTGCCCCTTTGATTGAGACATGTAAATCCAACTGTGTAATGCACGGTTATGTTGCATGTGTAGTAATGGCATTCTCACTTTGTCATCCTCACAGGTTGATGCCCACCAGAAGTAGAAGATATGGCTGACCATCGTCCGGGCAGTGAGATCCGTGGGGGACTACAAGCGCCGGATCCGCAACTGCCAGAAGAGGTGGCAGGACCTTCGGGGCTGGACCCGGAGGATCGCACGGGTCCAGCTGAAGCTGTCGCCTCCTCACAGGAGGGGCGGACACCGGACCCTGACCCCCACATGCTCAGGATCCTGGCGGTGGTCTTCCCTGATCTGGATGGGCAGCTGAAGGCCAGAGAGCAGCAAGGAGGGGTGAGTCCATGTCTGCATTGTGAACTATGTCTGCCATGCTATGTGCCCTCCTCTGGCCTGGTTAAACTTACACAGTACATCAGTCTTGTGGTCCAGGACCCATGTCCCTCTATTGTGCACTGCCCACTCCTCATCTGATACCCAGGTGTGGCCCTTACAGTCAGGGTATTGTGTCACTTGGGTACTGTGTCCCTGCAGTTTGCTTGACTCAAGGTGGGGGACAGCATCTGTTTCCCTGACTCTGTGGTGGGCATCATGGGTGGGTCCATTGCTTACACAATGCCTGTGTTCTGACATGTGTTCTGCGTGTTACTTTGATATGTGGCCCAATTGCTGAGCTGATCCACCACATGTGCCTGGGGTATCTGGCACACACCCATGCTGTGGGTGGGAACAATGTTTGGGCCCCAGGAGTGTGTATATAACGTGTGTCACACATACGTAGCCAGCTGCCTACTGTCCAGGGCTCATCCCTCATTCATGTGGGGCAGGACAGTCATGCCTACTCCAGGCCATACAATACACTCTGTACTCCCACTGCCGTGTATCAGCTGACACGTTTTGCTCAGTGATTTGTCCCCTCAGGTGTCTGCCTCTGTGTCAGTGTGCTGTGGCTTCGTTGTCAGGTCTGCTGGGGTGTTCCTCGGTTGGGGCTCCGCATGCCACCGGAGATGTGACCATAGGAGATGATACTTGTGTGACACATAGGTGTTTGATCACCTGACCCTGCAGACTGGGGTATGCGAATATGAAGTTCAGGCAGCTGTTTCCCATTCACAGCAGATTGTGAGGTGCTCAGGTGCAGAGGGTAGTGTTACAGGTCTCCCATATGTCCAATGGGTATGACCTGGACAGATGAGGGTTCAGATGATGTGCTGTGTGGGGGATGTACATGTGCACTTGTTCAGCTCCAGGACTTGCATTCCCCATGATCTACTATTGTGACACAGTGCAGAGTGTTGTTGTCTGGCTGCCCTGCCCATGTGACTGGAGACAGTGATGTATGACTTAGCAGGCATGGCTGTGCCATGGCATGTGACTTCCTATTAGTGATCCTGCAGGGGAGTGACATGTGCTACATGCACACCATTGTGGCAATGGCTATCAGGACATGGGTGCATCATGGTGTCTGTCGCTGGTATGCATGACATGCATTTCCTATTTGACTCTGGGCATCCCTTACATCCGGACACCTGTACTGACTCAGTGGCAAGAGTTGTGATGTGTGCATGTCCACATGCTTCACCGGGTTCTCTGCACTGTCCAAATACTGTGTAGGTGGTGCATGTGTCCACACTGGGGTATTGCCATCCAACAGACACCAGACAGATGGGTGCAAGGCCAGGTGGGATGTGAGTGCCATGGTTGACCATCAGACTGACAATTGACTTCTCCTGTTCTGTTTGTGCAGTTTTAGCAATGTTCAACTAAGGATGCCAGGGCTTGCTCTGTAATGTGCTGTACTTACTGTGGTGTGTGCGTTCGGTGCAGGTGACTGATGTCTGTCTGTTTCCCTATTGATTGCAGATACATCCACGGCCACAGGAGGGGACAGCTCCACGGACCAGGAGGAGCCGCAGAGCCAGACTGGGTCAGCAGCCGAGAGTGGTCGGAGGGACCCAGTGGCACGGAGGGCGAGGGAGCCACACCGAGGAGTCCTCAGCACCATCCACCTCAGCTGAGGACCAGAGCAACTCGGACAATGACTCCCTTATGGAGGCGGGTGTCAGCAGCCACCACACCCCAGCTAGTGTTGCTGTCCCCGCCACCACCACCACCACCACCACCGCCCTCCCATTGGCTCCCATTCCCGAGGTCCGTGGAGGCTCCCATGTTCAGGAGCGTGTCTCCTTCGGGCCAGGCACCGCACCCCCTGCCCCTGTGTCCCCTGCTGCCCTGAGTGAGGAGTCTGTGTACCTCCTCCGCCAGCTCCATGTAGGACAGACAGCGATGCTGAGTGTCCTCCATGCACACACCAGTCTGTTGACTCAGCTGGTGTCATTCATGGAGGGCATCTCATCTGGCATGTCTGACCTACAGAGGGGCAATAGGTCCATGGACTCCTCCCTGACGGCAGCAGTGTCCCTCCTCCGACAGTCCCTCACCCCTCCTGCCTCTGCCCCATCCACACTCCCCAGCACCTTACCCGTCCCAAGCACACACACACTGGCACATGCACACACCAGCACAGACACATGCAGCAGACAGACACACACGCCACAAACAAGACGCACACGCACGCACCGTCAGGGGACTGAAACCACACTCACAGGGGATGGGGCACAGGCACAAACACACGCATCCACAAACACTGTGCAGTCCTCAGTTGCCTCTCCCTCCAAAGACCCCTCCCTTGCCTCACCTGCAACCCCAAATACACAGCGGCTCTTCCTCTGTGACCTTGGCCTCTTCCCCTCTGACCCAGCTGATCCAGCATTCAGGGGGAAGAGGAAGCCCACCCACACGGAGCGGAGTGCCCCTGGCCCCCGGACACCATCCCCCAGGCGCAGACCGACTGAGGCCCCCACCCGCAAGTCCCCCTGGTCCCGGAAGAGCAAGACCCCGCCGCCGCCCTGCAGCTCAGGCACCAAGTCTCCTTCCACCATCCCTCAGGCCCCCACTCCACAGGTGCCCCCACCACACCCTGCCCCAGGTTCCCCAACCCACAGATACACCATCCCCAGAAGGGTCAGGCCTTCACCCCCTGCCACTTGCTCTTCCGGCCCCACACCCCCGCTGCGCTTGTCTGTACCACTGATGTGGTGAGGGTGTCCTCCCCTCTGTCCTGCCCACCTTACCTGATCCCCATTCTCCTCCCCTGGAGGTAGGCACTGCAGTGGAGTCCACTATCACCCTGTCTGACTTGGGCACTGCAGTGGCGGACCTGTCCACTCCATCTGCAGGGTCCACTGCAGTCGTGCCGGCATCCACAACATCTGAGTCATGCCCCCAGTTGTGCCGGCACACACCATGTCAGACACCTCCACTGCAGTTGTCAGTGGCTCTCCAGCACCCACCACCCCTTCCCTGCCTCCTCCTGGTGAGCCCTGATCCTGTCCCTGCGGTGCCTGGCCTGCCCCCGTATGCCCCTCCTAGGGGATTGTCCCTGGTTTTGATCAGTGCAGGCATGCGTAGGGTGACATCTGCCACTGTCACCCTGTATTGACTTCCTTGATGGACTGGCCATTGGCCTTTGTTGATTGCTTACAGTTTTTCCAAGTTATGAACCCACATATGCTGAATAAAGCAACTTTCTGTTCACTAGTGCTTTTACTTCTGATGTACATTATGTTGATGACGCTAACCATGCACTTGCTGCAGTGATGGTGATATTTGGTCTCATGAAAATGAAGTGTTACTGTGCAGGAACCCATGTGGTCCAGGGGGACAGTGTCCTATCCTGTGGTGTATCCATGTCATCCTTAGAAGCATCTGAGGGTGTAATGTTTTCAATATTTGGCAATGGGATTTCCTACTTACATTAGCAATGTCACATCTGTGGGTTCCACCCATGCACATCTGTTGTGTTTGCCATTGTTCAATTAGTCTACTTCCCTGACCGTGTGGCCATCTCCACTGGACATGCAGGTTTGGGCATCAATGGGGAAGGACTCATCTGTGTTGTCAGTGCAACTTGCTATACATGTGTGTTGGATCTGTGCTGTTGATTTCGTTGACATTCCCATGACCAGGCTGATGTGACGGGAGCCTTCATTTTGTGCTAATTGTTGACTGTGTGACCAAGTGTTCTGCTGACATGATGGAGCCCTACTGATGCGACATATGGCACAGCTTTCCTCACACAGGAGTGGAGTCCCCTCATGGCAGTGTGTACTCCTGTGACATCTTGTGCGCCCAAGGTGTGTGTTGTATGAGCATGTCTGTGTGTTCACTTCCATTTTGCTGTGCATGCTGGGATCCCTAGTGATGTTCCTGTTTGTGATGCTTGCTGAGTTGACCTATGTTCCCCCACAGTCTTCTCCCTGGGTTCTCTGTGATGTGGGTGCATGGCACATTACTGGTCATCAGGGTGTCACCCATAGGTGTGTTTGCTGTCAGGGCTGAGTTTGTGGGCAGACGCTGATGTGTCACAGTCAGGATTCCCCTTTGCACTTGTTGTTTACTCCTGTCATGTGATTTCTTGTTTGTGTTAGCTTTCATTGGTTGTGACACGTTGTGTGTGTGACTGCTGGCACTCCTGAGGGCTGCAATGTTGGTAGTTGTCTATGTGTGTTCTTTGTGGGTGACCTTGGCTTCTTCATAGGTGTGTGACTGTGGCTGGGATCCCATTGGTTGGTGTGGTATTGCCGTCATGTCCATGTACAGCGTAGTGTGCAGTGTGTCAGACATTCAGGAGTCTGGTTGAGTGGCCATGTGTGATGTGTTTCTGCACCTTGGTTCCCACACCCCCTGGGATTGTCATGGGTGCATGTGCAATGTCACCAGTGCATGTGAGCTTCACTGCTGCACATTGTTGGAGGTCGAGGTGTGTGGTGTTGAGTGTGTGCAGATGAGAGTTGTTGCCCGGCTAGACCCCTGCCTCCATGTTGGCCTTGGCTGACAGGCCGTGCTGATTGATTTGTGCTTGTGTAGGTGTGATGGTAGTTTGTTGCTCAGGACACATGACTGTGGTTCACAGTGTGAACGACATCTAGCTTTGTCATCACAGTGGGATTGTAATGCAGCCTAGGGTCACCACATTGTGGGGGCCCTGGGGGTAGTGCTGTGGTGTCTCTGTGTCTTGCTGTGTCAGTTGCTGTTCCTACATGCTTGTGTGACATGTGTGATTTGTGCTCCCTCTCATCTGACAATGCCTCATTGCCCACATAGGGCATTTGGATCCATGAGTTACCTTTGTGTGGCACTGTATGCACATCTGTGTAATTGGTATTCAGGCCCCCTCATGTGTTGTGTGGTTGCCTGGGGACACTGGTACCCCCCCTCACCTGTTGTGTTTGATGTGCAGTGTGGGTCTGCCTGTTTGTGTATGTGCATCGGCACCACTGCATTGGCATATCTTAGGTGTGCCATTGGCTGTCTGTTGTTTGGTGTGTTTGCCCTGCTGTCCCTGGGACTCCTAGGTCATCAGTCAGCACAATGATCATTGTGTGTGTGTCCCATTGCTGCCATGGTATGGTATCTGTTCACCTCACATCTACAGTCTCCACTGGGTATCTGAATTTGTGTGCCCATTGGTGCAAATATGTGGGTCTGCATTCTGATGGTCACTTCTGTCATTGTGTCATTGATGAATGTTGACAGTGTCAGCCCCCATGGGTGATGTTTGTCTGCACATGGCCAAAGGTATGTCTTATTTGCACTGCACTGTTTGCCTCCCCCATTCTATGTTGCTATGGGACACAAGCACTACTTTGCCACTGATGTGTTTGTTGTTCTGTGACCAGGAATCATCCATGCAGTTTGGCAGTTGCAGCTTTTTCTTTGTCAACACTTACATTTTGGTCACTGTGATGATGGGGGTTTGGACCCCATTGCCACAATGTTCAAAATGTGCTTCAGCTATGGACCTCACACTTACATTTTGGGCACTGTGATGATGGGGGTTTGGACCCCATTGCCACAATGTTCAAAATGTGCTCCAGCTATGGACCCCACACTTACATTTTGGGCACTGTGGTGATGGGGGTTTGGACCCCATTGTCACAATGTTCAATATGTGCTTCAACTATGGACCCCACACTTACATTTTGGGCACTGTGATGATGGGGGTTTGGACCCCATTGCCACAATGTTCAATATGTGCTTCAGCTATGGACCTCACACTTACATTTTGGGCACTGTGATGATGGGGGTTTGCACCCCATTGCCACAATGTTCAAAATGTGCTCCAACTATGGACCCCACACTTACATTTTGGGCACTGTGATGATGGGGGTTTGGACCCCATTGCCACAATGTTCAATATGTGCTTCAGCTATGGACCCCACACTTACATTTTGGGCACTGTGATGATGGGGGTTTGGACCCCATTGCCACAATGTTCAATATGTGCTTCAGCTATGGACCTCACACTTACATTTTGGGCACTGTGATGATGGGGGTTTGGACCCCATTGCCACAATGTTCAAAATGTGCTCCAACTATGGACCCCACACTTACATTTTGGGCACTGTGATGATGGGGGTTTGGACCCCATTGCCACAATGTTCAATATGTGCTTCAGCTATGGACCCCACACTTACATTTTGGGCACTGTGATGATGGGGGTTTGGACCCCATTGCCACAATGTTCAATATGTGCTTCAGCTATGGACCTCACACTTACATTTTGGGCACTGTGATGATGGGGGTTTGGACCCCATTGCCACAATGTTCAATATGTGCTTCAGCTATGGACCTCACACTTACATTTTGGGCACTGTGATGATGGAGGTTTGGACCCCATTGCCACAATGTTCAATATGTGCTTCAGCTATGGACCTCACACTTACATTTTGGGCACTGTGATGATGGGGGTTTGGACCCCATTGCCACAATGGTCATGGCCTGCTTGCATTGTGGGTGCCACACACATTTATGTGTGGCACTTGTGATAGGGGTCACATTGTATGTTCACAGTCCTGTTCAGTGTTGTAGGCATTTGACACAGTCTACACACGCTTGTCATGGTGTTGTGGGGGATGTCTTTGTGTTGCATTCTTTCTGCTGGTGTGTGCTTCTTGTGGCATGTATTTGCCATCCTGTGAGTGGGGGTGTTGTTGGTGGTAGGCATCCAGCCCCCCATGGGTAGAGGTGGTAGTAGTGGTAGGCATCCAGCCCCCCATGGGTAGAGGTGGTAGTAGTGGTAGGCATCCAGCCCCCATGGGTAGAGGTGGTAGTAGTGATAGGCATCCAGCCCCCCATGGGTAGTGGTGGTAGTAGTGGTAGGCATCTGGCACCCCCTGGGTAGAGGTGGTAGTAGTGGTAGGCATCCAGCCCCCATGGGTAGAGGTGGTAGTAGTGCTAGGCATCCAGCCCCCCATGGGTTGTTGGTGGTAGTAGTGGTAGGCATCTGGCACCCCCTGGGTTAGGGTGGTAGTGGTGGTAGGCACCTGGCACCCCCTGGGTAGAGGTGGTAGTAGTGAAAGGCATCCAGCCCCCCATGGGTAGAGGTGGTAGTAGTGGTAGGCATCCAGCCACCCATGGGTAGAGGTGGTAGTAGTGGTAGGCATCCAGCCACCCCCTGGGTAGAGGTGGTAGTAGTTGTAGGCATCTGGCACCCCCTGGGTAGAGGTGGTAGTAGTGGTAGGCATCCAGCCCCCCATGGGTAGAGGTGGTAGTGGTGGTAGGCATCCAGCCCCCATGGGTAGAGGTGGTAGTAGTGGTAGGCATCCAGCCCCCATGGGTAGAGGTGGTAGTAGTGGTAGGCATCTGGCACCCCCTGGGTTAGGGTGGTAGTGGTGGTAGGCACCTGGCACCCCCTGGGTAGAGGTGGTAGTAGTGGTAGGCATCTGTCATCCCCTGGGTAGAGGTGGTAGTAGTGGTAGGCACCTGGCACCCCCTAGGTAGAGGTGGTAGTAGTGGTAGGCATCTGGCACCCCTTGGGTAGAGGTGGTAGTAGTGACAGGCATCCAGCCCCCCATGGGTAGAGGTGGTAGTAGTGGTAGGCATCCAGCCCCCCATGGGTAGAGGTGGTAGTAGTGGTAGGCATCCAGCCCCCCATGGGTAGTGGTGGTAGTAGTGGTAGGCATCTGGCACCCCCTGGGTAGAGGTGGTAGTAGTGGTAGGCATCCAGCCCCCCATGGGTAGAGGTGGTAGTGGTGGTAGGCATCTGGCACCCCCTGGGTAAGGGTGGTAGTAGTGACAGGCATCCAGCCCCCCATGGGTAGAGGTGGTAGTGGTGGTAGGCATCTGGCACCCCCTGGGCAGAGGTGGTAGTAGTGGTAGGCACCTGGCACCCCCTGGGTAAGGGTGGTAGTAGTGACAGGCATCCAGCCCCCATGGGTAGAGGTGGTAGTAGTGGTAGGCATCCAGCCCCCATGGGTAGAGGTGGTAGTAGTGGTAGGCATCCAGCCCCCATGGGTAGAGGTGGTAGTAGTGGTAGGCATCTGGCACCCCTGGGTAAGGGTGATAGTGGTGGTAGGCACCTGGCACCCCTGGGTAGAGGTGGTAGTAGTGGTAGGCATCCAGCCCCCATGGGTAGAGGTGGTAGTGGTGGTAGGCATCTGGCACCCCTGGGTAGAGGTGGTAGTAGTGGTAGGCACCTGGCACCCCCTGGGTAAGGGTGGTAGTAGTGACAGGCATCCAGCCCCCGATGGGTAGAGGTGGTAGTAGTGGTAGGCATCTGGCACCCCCTGGGTAGAGGTGGTAGTAGTGGTAGGCATCCAGCCCCCATGGGTAGAGGTGGTAGTGGTGGTAGGCATCTGGCACCCCTGGGTAGAGGTGGTAGTAGTGGTAGGCACCTGGCACCCCTGGGTAGAGGTGGTAGTAGTGACAGGCATCCAGCCCCCATAGGTAGAGGTGGTAGTAGTGGTAGGCATCCAGCCACCCATGGGTAGAGGTGGTAGTAGTGGTAGGCATCCAGCCACCCCTGGGTAGAGGTGGTAGTAGTGGTAGGCATCTGGCACCCCTGGGTAGAGGTGGTAGTAGTGGTAGGCATCCAGCCCCCCATGGGTAGAGGTGGTAGTGGTGGTAGGCATCCAGCCCCCATGGGTAGAGGTGGTAGTAGTGGTAGGCATCCAGCCCCCATGGGTAGAGGTGGTAGTAGTGGTAGGCATCTGGCACCCCCTGGGTTAGGGTGGTAGGCACCTGGCACCCCTGGGTAGAGGTGGTAGTAGTGGTATGCATCTGGCACCCCTGGGTAGAGGTGGTAGTAGTGGTAGGCACCTGGCACCCCTGTGTAGAGGTGGTAGTAGTGGTAGGCATCTGGCACCCCTTGGGTAGAGGTGGTAGTAGTGACAGGCATCCAGCCCCCCATGGGTAGAGGTGGTAGTAGTAGGCATCCAGCCACCCCCTGGGTAGAGGTGGTAGTAGTGGTAGGCATCTGGCACCCCCTGGGTAGAGGTGGTAGTAGTGGTAGGCATCCAGCCCCCCATGGGTAGAGGTGGTAGTAGTGGTAGGCATCCAGCCCCCCATGGGTAGTGGTGGTAGTAGTGGTAGGCATCTGGCACCCCCTGGGTAGAGGTGGTAGTAGTGGTAGGCATCCAGCCCCCATGGGTAGAGGTGGTAGTAGTGGTAGGCATCTGGCACCCCCTGGGTAGAGGTGGTAGTAGTGGTAGGCACCTGGCACCCCTGGGTAGAGGTGGTAGTAGTGGTAGGCATCTGGCACCCCTTGGGTAGAGGTGGTAGTAGTGACAGGCATCCAGCCCCCATGGGTAGAGGTAGTAGTAGTGGTAGGCATCCAGCCCCCATGGGTAGAGGTGGTAGTAGTGGTAGGCATCCAGCCCCCATGGGTAGTGGTGGTAGTAGTGGTAGGCATCTGGCACCCCCTGGGTAGAGGTGGTAGTAGTGGTAGGCATCCAGCCCCCATGGGTAGAGGTGGTAGTGGTGTTAGGCATCTGGCACCCCTGGGTAAGGGTGGTAGTAGTGACAGGCATCCAGCCCCCATGGGTAGAGGTGGTAGTGGTGGTAGGCATCTGGCACCCCTGGGTAGAGGTGGTAGTAGTGGTAGGCACCTGGCACCCCCTGGGTAAGGGTGGTAGTAGTGACAGGCATCCAGCCCCCATGGGTAGAGGTGGTAGTAGTGGTAGGCATCCAGCCCCCATGGGTAGAGGTGGTAGTAGTGGTAGGCATCCAGCCCCCATGGGTAGAGGTGGTAGTAGTGGTAGGCATCTGGCACCCCTGGGTAAGGGTGGTAGTGGTGGTAGGCACCTGGCACCCCCTGGGTAGAGGTGGTAGTAGTGGTAGGCATCCAGCCCCCATGGGTAGAGGTGGTAGTGGTGGTAGGCATCTGGCACCCCTGGGTAAGGGTGGTAGTAGTGACAGGCATCCAGCCCCCTGGATCGAGGTGGTAGTGGTGACAGGCATCCGGGCCCCTATGTGTATATGTGGCATTGGTGATGGGCATCCCGCCCCTATGGTGCTGCTGTTTCTGGTGTAAGTAATTTGTGCATCCCTCTGTGTGTGTGTGATATGTCTGGTACGTGTAGTTTGATTTTGTGGTTGGTGTCTGACTTACCTTCTGCGCCGTACGCGTCCGTGCCTGTTCCGGTAGTAGATGTAGAATATTGGTAGGATCAGAACAATGGGATTCATGGTTGGTTCGTCTCGTTCGTCTTTGTCGTTGCTTCGCCTCGTCCTCGTCGCTTGCGTGTTCGTCTCGTAGCCGTGGATCGTGTTGTGGCGTGAATCGGAGCTTATGTGCGCCTCTCCCGGATGCTTTGACGTGCCGTGCGTAGCGACGGGTTCGGCGCGTACGGGAAGCGCATCGTACTTGTCCGGCCGGACGGGGCTGCTTTTTGTCTTCCGGGCGACTCGAATCTGCGTTTACGGATCCGGCTCGGTCGGGGAACAGGACCTGGATTGGGTGAGTATGACTGGGTCGGAATCTGTGCTGTTGTGCGCATCGTACTTGTTCGTTCGGATTAATGTGCGGATCGGTCGGGAAACAGGCATTCGCATGGCTTTTTTCCCGACCGAATGGTATTAGGTGCGCCTCCGACCGAGATCGGAATCGGCCCCATAGTCTTTAACTAAGGATTTTTTTTGTATTTTTCGCCAATATGCCTGTGAAAAGTGGAAAGAACATCCTTGAATTTTGGTTTCTGGGTATAATTTAGTAATCGTATTAATCATAGATAATACAAAATCAATATTCACTTTTCTAGGACTTTTATGTAGAGTTTTAGTTTTTATCACTGATAAAAAATCAGAGTAGGTTGAAGCTTGCTTATCAGGCAGTAAACAGTACACTAAAGGAACAGTGGTGTTATAAATGTTGGCATGAATAGTGTATATTTGGCTGAAGGGATGGGGTGAGCTTAAAGGTACAAGCCATCATCCAAATATCACTATTCTCCAGTTTAGCAAGGTTATGGGGGGGTGCTAAAAATGTACATTCATTTTAGAGGGTTTTTGTTGTCATGCAAAAGAAAAGATTTGTTAGTAAAGGTTACTGTCAATTCTTCAGGGATGTTTATATCTGAGTAGGTTTGAGGTGTTACACGTTGAGGTTTACTTGCCTGTATTTGTTTCTGTATAATAGAACATAGATTAGGAATAGTAGGCATAGAACTAGCTGCATGCATAGGTATGTTTTGAGAAGCCTCCCTCAAAACTGAGCCACAAGGATCATTGGAGGTGGATGCAAGGGTTTTCATTTGTTGGATATTTTGCCTAACTTCAATCTCTATTGCAGAGGCAGAGCGGTTATGCTCGGTTGTTTTTTCAACAGTGTCACCGAGAGTAACAACTCTGCCTTTACAAAGTGATGCATAATACTGCACACACCTCCAATGAGTCCTGGGCTCAGTTAATCTCTCCTTACAATAAATGTAGCCACCGTAACTCAGTAGTCTATTTCCCCTGCTTGGCTTAATTTAGTTTGCTTGATTTTTTGCTGCTATTCTTTGTCTGCAGGTAGAAAGCAAAAAATTAAAAAAAATGTTTTAGTGAATTGGTATATGAATGTGTTTTTTTAAAATTTTACCTGCAAGGGAAAAGTGTTTTTAAATTACTTAGTTCACAGTCTACATTTCTTTTTGATAACAATGGTTATATTTCTTAGGCTTTGCTATGTTTGCTTTGAATTTTTTTTTATAGTGATACCAGTGAAAAGAAACTTTTTTGGGTGATAGTTGAGTTTTGGTTGTTTGTTACCTTAAATGGCTTTCTCTGTTCTGTGAGATGTAACTTTTGAAGGTGATGGTGTGGATTTTCTGATTTGTTGAGATTGTGTTCTTCCAGACAGGTGGTGTGGCTCGGCTTGATGTGCACAGAAAGGAAACGACAACAAAATGTGTTCACGATTTGGTTTAGAAATGTGCTTTTGATATTATCCTGCAAGGGAAAATGTTTAGAAATTATTTGATATTCTACATTTTTTTATTGATTATAAAGTTTATGTTCGTTAGCCAATGCTACGTTTGTAATCACATTTATTTTTACGTGAAACCTGTGTAAAGAAAGTTATTATTGGTGAAAGCTGTGTTTTTGTTCAATTTTACCTTCAATGGGTTGGCCTGTTGTGGGATCAGCAAATTCTGATGATGATGATTTAGGTTTTTTTTTGAGGATGTGTTCCTTCAGACTGGTGGTGTGATATGTGTTGATCTGTAGAGAAAACTAAAGAAGATATGTCTGCATATTATTTTTTTCTTTTTTCGACGGATGGATGGTTTGCATTACACCTGTAATAGAGACAATGTCTTTTTCTGTGGTTAGCTTTTATATACTCTATTTACTCTGATATATGTTTTTATTTTGTTTAGTGAGATTGCATTAGGAGTAGTTTTACATTTCCATTCTTAAATTGCTGCAGATTTTAATAATTTATGGAATTAAACAGTTTCTTGTTTAAATATTTTACCTGTTGAGCTATTTCAATATTCATAAACTCTTGGGAGTATTTGTTTTCTGTTGTCCTGTGGTATTAGAACCTTTTATTTAAACGGTAAGAATTCACAGTTCTGGGAAAGAAAGCATAATGTGAGTATTATTTACTGTTCATGCTTTTATTTTATATTTAAGCACAGTCGTACACTTTCTTTCAGGAGAGCACCCATATGGCTATTTGTACTTTACTGTGTAAAACACTTGTCAGAGTAGGGAGAGTAATTTTGCCCCCACCACCATCCAGCACCTTCCCTGAGGCAAACACCTGCCAGAGTAGGAATACTAATTTTACCCCCACCGCCATCCAGCATCTTCCCTGAAGAAAACACCTGTCGGAGTAGGAATAGTAATTTTGCCCTCCCACCACCATCCAGAGCCTTTCCTGAAGCAAACACCTGTCAGAGAAGGAATAGTAATTTTGCCTCCCACTACCATCTAGCACCTTCACTGAGGCAAACACCTGTTGGAGTAGGAATAGTAATTTTGGCCCCCCCACCACCACCCAGCACCTTCCCTGAGGCAAACTCCTGTCGGAGTAGGAATAGTAATTTTGCCCTCCACCACCATCCAGCACCTTCCCTGAGGCAAACCCATGTCAGACTAGGATTAGTAGTTTTAATCCCCTACCATCATCCAGCACGTTCTCTGAGGCAAACACCTGTCGGAGTAGGAATAGTAATTTTGCCCTCCCACCACATCTAGCACCTTCCCTGAGGCAAACACCTGTCAGAGTAGGAATAGTAATTTTAATCCCCTACCACCATCCAGCACGTTCTCTGAGGCAAACACCTGTCGGAGTAGGAATAGTAATTTTGCCCTCCCACCACCATCCAACACCTTTCCTGAGGCAAACACCTGTCAGAGTAGGAATAGTAATTTTGCCTCCCACCACCATCCAGCACCTTCAATGATGCAAACACCTGTTGGAGTAGGAATAGTAAGTTTGCCCCGCCACCACCACCCAGCACCTTCCCTGAGGCAAACTCCTGTCGGAGTAGGAATAGTAATTTTGCCCCCCACCATCATCCAGCACCTTCCCTGAGGCAAACCCCTGTCAGACTAGGAATAATAATTTTGCCCACCCACCACCATCCAGGACCTTCCCTGGGGCAAACACCTGTCGGGGTAGGAATAGTAATTTTACCCCCCACCACCACCATACAGCACCTTCCTTGAGGCAAACACCTGTCAGAGTAGGAATAGTAATTTTAATCTCCTACCACCATCCTGCACGTTCTCCGAGGCAAACATCTTTTGGTGTAGGAATAGCAATTTTAGCCCCCCACATCTATCCCATACCATCCCTGAGTAAACACGTATCAGAGTTAGATTAGTCATTTTGCTTGCCTTCACTTTCCAGCATCTGCCCTGAGGTAAATTCTGAGCACTAATTTCCTAAAGGGCAGCCCCTGGCATACTACTATTAGTAATTTTAAATACCACCTCAATAATTTAGTTTATGTATTTTTTTATTTTTTTAACTAAATGAAAGTGTTTTTTTTTAATACCAATCAATTTATATAACAGACTTTCTTTTGAGAGTGTTCTGTAGAGAGTCAGGCAAAAGTCTGTGGAATAAAAAAAAATATTATTACCAAATGTTTAGTTTTTTTTTGTATTAACTGTATGCGTCTTTGTTGTAACTGTTTTACTTACTTGATCTGTAGGTGGAAATCAAACTTTTTTTTTCTCTGTGCTCTAATGCGTGGGGACACCAGGGAAGTCAATGATCCACTGAGCACAAAATGGTGGAGGGCTCAATTTATACGTTTTTGTGTGGTGAATGGTAACTTGAAACAAAATATGATTTTGAATGTATTTTTTAATTGTGATCCTAATTCTGACAGAAACTATATTTAATACGTAATGTTTAGAAACACGTTTTTTTTTCTTTCATGTTTAGAACATTTTGGTAGGTCAATGAATACAGAGATTTAGTAAAAATAGAGACAGGACACCTGAAATGTGTTTTTGTATTGCATCTGCTTCTTTCTATCAGCGTTATATTGATGATTTATTTTAAAGTTGTTAAGTACAGTAAATGTTCATTCTCGAATTCGTTTTCTTACTGCTATCTCAAAATGAAGTGTTAGAGTTTTTACAAAAATTTACGAGGGGCTAATAAACACTATTTTTTTATGTTTACTATAATTGCATTGTAATGGTATGTGTTGTAGTGGTATACTTTGTAATGGTATGCATTGTAATGGTAGTTATAATGTTTCTCTATGGGACTGATTGTAATGGTATTCATTGTTAAATCATGTGTTGTAGTGGTCTATGCATTGTAATGCCCGTGTGGTAAAAGCATGTGTTGTAATGGTATGCGTTGTAACATCATACAACCATATTACAAAGGCGACAACAGCGTCTGTGCAATTATGGTTATGTCAGAGCATCCTTGGAAAAGGCATTTATTGTTTTCTTAACAATGGAAGTGCTGTTCAACTAATCTGAATAAAACTTTCCAAGAACAAAGTACTTCCACGTTTGGTTATTGTTGGAGGGTTTTGTGCACATCTGACAAGCTGGGGCCAAGAAAGGGGGGCTCACTTAAATGTGCCATTTCTCATTTCAATGCAGATAGAATTCTTAGCTGTTCAATACGGTAAAAAGGCTGAACAAATTCATACCAAACTTAGCATGTTTAAGAAAATGCCTCTTATAGCATCATCACTCCCATTTCTTTTGCACTGATGATGCTGTTTTTTTTACTCTGTGCACTGGGGCTCTGCTAACCAGGCCTCAAGGCATGTGCTATGACCCCATAAAACATGTTGAAATTGGCTACACTCTTAACTGGCATATTTAACTTACCTATAAGTCCCTGATATATGGTACATAGTGTACCCACAGCCTTAAAGTTAAATGTCACTAGTGGACTGGAGCGCATATTGGGGCACCACTAATGTGACAATGCAAAACATGGCTGCAGGCCTACCAACAATAACCGGGCAATGCAGGTTTAAACTGCAAATTCGACTTGACAAAATAACACCTTTTGACAGGCCTAACCCCTCCTTTTAGATATTAATAAGTCACCCCTAAGTAAACGTTAAGGCCCAATAAGGCAGAGAACATTATATCTAAAATGAAGACATGAAAACATTTCTTGTAAAACATGTCCTTTAAGTGACAATGCCCCGAAAGCTACTTTCACTGTAGCAGAGTTAGCCGCTCCTTTGGAAAGCATTGGTTGTTAATATCAAAATTAAATAATTTTATCTCCCCCTAGGAACCAACTAAAAAGTTCATTCTTGTTTATATTTAATACAAATCCAATTCATGGTAAAGTCGAATTTGTTCTAAATGTTTTACAAAATATACTTCTAAAAAGTAACCTTTTGCCTGCCAAAAGCCTCCAGAAACCCATTTGCATGAGCTAACAATTGTTACCCAGGAGTAGCATAGCTCCTTGATGAGGTATGAACTTGCTCCCAGAGTTGAGACAACGGCCTTGGGTGTGGGAAGGTTTCTGTTCTCCTGACAGGATGACCATCTGGGCAGTGCCCAGGAACATGCTCATCTTCAAATAGGCCTACTCTTTCATAGGCAGATGTAGCTAATACCTAGACCTGCCATTTCTTTTATCTTGTTAGCTAGCCAGACACTAATGCCAGTGGGCAAGAAGCTGACCTAGAGCTGGTTTTGATTGACCACTGAGGAAGAGTTACTCGTTTCTATGGCCACACCCGTAGCTTGTGTAGAGCTTTTGTGCAGGAGCTCTAAGCAAGGGAAGAAAGGCTCTTCCATCTCGGTTTAGGTAGAGAGGGGAAATGTGGGGTTGCTTGCACTTAGGCACACAGGAACTGCTGCAAAAGTGGGTAGGGTTACTCTGGGAACTTTGTCTCTTTGGTTAGAGGGGGATATCTCTTGCATTTAGCTTCCTTGCTCAACTTCAAAAGCTTCTGAGGGGTCCAATAAATTCTGTGAAGAGTGAACAGATGGTTCTTTCTAAGTTGGGTGGGTTTAACTGAAATGTATAAGACATTCAAAGATACTTGATATCATTTCTCCAACTCCTACTGGGCCAAGTATCCTTCCCAAGCATGGTATGGTGCGCTCATGCTCTCCTCTGCTACCTAAAGAATATGTTAGTACCAAATAAACACTTCCTTCTTCCTGGTTTGGCTATCTAGAAATTCCAATTCAATGCTACTTGGTTCAGAGCTGGCCCAATGTTGAGTGAGTCTTAAACCATGTGGACATGGATGCACCAAGATTTATGAGCTTTTTCCAACTGTCCCAGGGCAAACGTTTATCCCCCTTCATTAACTGCCCCATCTACTTAGCATACTCTCTCTCAGAGGGCCAGCCAGATGGTCAGTTAAACATCTGGAAGTTCCTGGAGAGTCCCCTATTGGGGCCAACTTACTATAATATGGTATGCCCAATAAAACGCTGAGTACATAGCATAGATGTGGAACTTAAACACTTCAGCCTCACTTTCTTATAGTACTTAGGAGCTCCATTTTTTTAAAGAAAGCCATCTGTTATTGGACCTTCTAACATTGAGCCGTAAGTACTGTAGAATCTGATGCTGTTTCCTTCTAACTCTGAGACCGTTCACATTCCACCAAAGAACAGGTAGCACTCTTTGCCCTCTGGTCCTTTCACCCATTCCCAATCTGGCACTTTATTATTGGTTTAATTTTGGGTATACTTAACTACATGCTGACACTGCACTCTGGCAGAGGACCTTTGTTTGTTTCCCCATCTGCTCCCCACCTTTTGCAAACCCCCTCTCCCTCCCATTGGGAAACTCTCCCCGCTTGTCTTCTAGGGATAACCTATGCCTCTATTTTAAGCTTCCCCTCTGGGTGTTCACCTTACTATACTCTTAAACTGAGGTCTTACCCTCACACGCTTTAATGATCTGAAGAAAGGTGTTGCCCTCTTGTGGGTCTGTAAAATTGTACATCTTGTTGTCCCACACAACTCTGAACAAGGCAGGAAATCTAAGCTGCACGCTAACACCAAACTTCCTTAGCTTGTCCATCCTCTTGCCTATCTCCCACTGCTTGTCTTCCATGGATTGAGAGATATCTGACCTAATGGAGAAAGTAAGGTCTTGTGCCTTAAGACTTTTCTCCTCTAGGGCAGATGCCTCAATCTTCTCCTTTGCTGCATAAATCAAAAGGTTTACGAGAATTTTCCAGTGTTTCTTTTTCCCTGGTTCCATCTTAAATGGGTCCCTGTGAATCTTCTGAATCTCATACATGAGGTCAACTGTGCCTGTTACCAATGGCACTGTGTCTTTTAAGAGGTTCACATCCAAAAGCTTTAAGTGTCCCTCTCCTCCCCTTCTGCTATATTCAGAATTCTGATATTTTTTTGCCATGTGTTGTTTTTCAGCTTCTCAAGCTTGTACTTGAGGTCCTTTTCTTTCTATTTTAATCCCTGGATTTCCTTAATGTTATCACATACTACTAGACTGAGCTCTTGGACAGACTTCTCAAACTTTTCTGTGAGCCAAGTTAACCCATTGATTTTCCCTTCCAGTTTAGTGCAGGTCCCCTTGGATCTCCTTCTGATTTGTTATAGGGGTAGAAAAATGCCCTTTTATTTCCACTGACAAACTAGCTATCATATCTAGAAGTTTCTTCAGTCCTTCTGACCCTCCGCTCCTTTCCTTGTTGCCGTTCTTTACCTCCACAGGAGTTTACCAGCTGTCTCCAGCAGCACCACCACTTAATCTTCCTGCACAGATGGGATGATGGAGCTCTGCCCCATATAATTCTTCCAAATATTGGTTCGTAAGGGGGGGGGGGGTCAAACCAACTCCCTATAGGAATACTCTCTGATATGGCATCTCTTCTCCCTTGTGCCACTCCTATGCTAACTCTCTTTGACCAACTCAAATCCACCTCACTTCCCCTACTTTCATCACCAGTCCCCTCCATGGCATTGAGCTCCCCTCCTGCTTGGTTTAAAGACAGGGTATGAGTCCCCTCACTAGAGTTCATCTTAAAAAAGGATCTTAGGGAAGAAGTGACTGTCATATTCTTTGTGGGGATATTTGTTTTTAGTTTTGCTGACTTCTCTGCTGACACCAACCCTCTCTTTAGTGGTTCCTTTGTCATGTGCTCTACATAGGGCCCATTGTGGTTTTCCCTATGTTAGCTTAACTGTGCATGACACAGGCTGCTTTATCTTTGCACATGTTACTACATAAACACGTTTGCTTTTGTGCTACATTATATTTTCACACAGAACCTACAGTTGTTTTCTCATTCTGTTCATTCCTGGGATTTAGTCTGAACAGCAGACAAGGTCAAACAACAATGTCCCTTCTTATCTTGTTCTGGTCAGACACTCACATCTACACACAACACAGAAATGCAGCTGTTGTTTATGAACATGTGAACCTTGTCATATAGGTATGCACAGCAAGGTAACAGAGAGAGAGAGAGAGAGACAGATATTTTCTGAGAGAAGATCACGGCTGTGTCTGAGATATAGAACATACATCTGTGTATACTAAGGTACGGGGTCCGCTGCCAAACTCAGTTATCTTTGCTGTAGAATCAGTTTGCTTCTGTAGAAGGGGAGGAGGGTTAGGCAATTCTGTCTTATAATATGACAGGGCTTTTCATAATATATAGTTTATTGACAATGCTGATGATATTTTTGCTAGGCAGTTGTTTTCTCATTGTGGCACGTATACTGCATTTCAGAGCACAATTTTTAATAAACATTTGAAACTTCCTTCGTGTCTCTTTCATATCTTATTGTGGATGAGTACGAGTGAGTGAGTGAAAGGGAGTGTCCTGTCACTGCTATCCCTGAGAGGGTCGGGAGTGTTGTGTTCTGGGGTGTCAATTCACTTGGCTCTCTGGGTATGAGTAGGAGGGCAAGTGAGACAATATAGCTAGTTGGACTCGGGCTCATGGCACTGAGGTGGTATGGTGACTCAGTCACTATCTACTAAGGTTCTATGGTCCCAAGCATTGTTCTGTTCCTGAGCAGAATCCCTGCAACATGGCGCCACCAACATTTGTTCTGGTACTTACTTGCAGGACCCCTGAGTAGCGCTTGTGCTTGTCCACAATTCCCTTGCACTGTCTTGAGGAGATGTCCGTGGTGCTTGGGACTTCTCCTCCACAGTGTTTAAGACACACCTATTTCTGTTGGTTTTTCAGTCTATAAAGTTGAAAGGATTATACCCTCTTTTGTGCTGCCATTTTTAATCCTTCGCTTATTGATTATGGCTGTTGCTATTGCGGCTAATTGTTGCCCTGCAATTACTCAACACTTAATTGCGCATGGTGCCCCTGTGGTTTGTGTGATTGAGGCAGATGCAGTGTACTGTTTTGAAGTTTTTCATTTTTGGGTCATTTTTCCAGCTGTCAACGCTAATGAAAATATGTTTCATACTTATACTGCTGCTGCAGTGCCAAATGCTTATTGTCCTTATGCACTTCTTGAGATTCCTCTTACGGGGAAGTCCAGACCTGGTTTAATGGCATCCTTCCCCATGTCCACAGCATCGTTTGTATGGGCCCTTTAAGTATTGATGGGGCCACCTGGCTTACGTTTGCAGGCTTTACACCTTACCCGAATTTGGCTGCGCTAAATTTGGCTAAAACGCATGTGTTATATGAACAAGTTGTTTATTTATACAGACGCTTAATACAATTCGTTTCTCGTGCCTTTCTGGCAGGTCCAGCTACGGCTGGTGCACCTGTCAGGCACACCAAGCCCCATGTCTTCTAATTAGTCCAGTTATTGTAGATTCAGTTATGGGCAAACGCCCACCTAATCGTGAGAACATTCCGTTTGGGACTTGACACTGTATTCCTCCTTATGGGTCCACACGAAAAAATTTGAATTTTGACCATGTGTTTTCCCAATTGTCTGCTTCCCCCTTTAGCCGAATGCAACACCTGGAGGACTGTGTTTGCCAAAGTGTATACTCTCTGTTATTGCAGTCTCCCAATGGGCATGGGGCAGGTCCTGTTCTAGATTTGGGGATGAAACTGGTTGGAAATTTTCCGGTTGTCTCCGAAATGATTCTTTCTAATGTTAAAAGTGAAGCAGCTTCTTTGGCTATACGCCAGTGACTTGGCATGGTAGCTAATGTAGACCATGAGATGTCTATTATCATTTCACAGGTGTACACATCCCTAGGACGTACGTTTGGGGACCAGGCCATCACTTTCTGCTCTTGCAAAGCCAGATTATGACAAAGATGCTCACCCTGCCCTGTGATTTTCCCAAAAAACATGGGATAAATCAAAACAACCACAACAAAAGGGTAGACCTTGTGGCGGTACACCACCACCGTAATACTTTATTTCAAAAACACAAGAGCAACCCATATGTCCAAGTGAACTGGGTAATAGCTATTTAGCTGAAACAATTGTTCACAAGGGACTCATTATCATTGTTGCAAGTATCTTGATTTTTTTGCAAGGACTCTCTCATGAGCTTGACAAGGAGAATAATATAGTCTAACGTCTAAATTAATTCAACCTTAAAGTGTTTCCCTAATACACTTGAAGAAGTACCCCAAGAAGTTATACAATTAATACTCACTTCAGCCGAAATGAGAAATATATTTATTTGTAAATGCAAAAAATCCTTATAAAAAACACACATATTCGTAATGCATATGAAGAATAGAAACAAGTGACATTTGTGACCCCAGTGAAGTGACCGTAACCAACTTAAATTAAAATATGAAGTGACTATATTGAGGTAGAGGGCAGGTTATTGGAATACAAAGGATGTCTTATAAGATTCTGATTTAATGTTTTCAGATTGAGGACCAGGGTTTTTTCTAGTGTGCTCAAGACTATCCTTAATGGTTGCCGACGACATTTCAACCCCACTATGGATATGGGGGTCTCTTCAGGACAGACAGGGTAATCAATTGAGGCTTCCTGTCTCTAGATATTGAAACCCATGATTACTTCCTGCTATACACCAGGCGTACACCGTGAAAGGCGGATCACTCATCTGCATGGTGAGTTTTAATTCCTCGCCATTCACCATGTTCTTAAATTCATCCATATGGGTAAGGATCTCCCCCACCTTTTATAGTACTAAATCCATCACTCACCCAGTTTCATTTGATACAGGGTGTCGATCTTTTGTGAATTGGAAGACGTATGGATCTAGTGATCAGCGTTTATGACATGGGCTTCAGTGCCCTTAGGTAAGCACCTACCCTTCTCAAATTCTTCAAGTAGCTCTTACACATCTCACCTCTCATTAATGCATTATTAATGTTTACAGTCCCCAGAAATCTCTGTCCTGAAGAGAACCCCATATCCATAGTGGGGTCGAAACGTCAAAACATTTTTTCAGTCACAATTTGGCTCTAGAGAGCT
The DNA here is from genome assembly GCA_963921515.1 of Calotriton arnoldi. Taxonomy (NCBI): domain Eukaryota; kingdom Metazoa; phylum Chordata; class Amphibia; order Caudata; family Salamandridae; genus Calotriton; species Calotriton arnoldi. The sequence continues at coordinate 155,760 of CAWUFW010005032.1, forward strand.
GGTATTTGTCCACATTTACCACCCTTGGCTCCCAGCAACGATACGTGCATTTACCTATGGGATATAAAAATAGCTCCAGCATTTTTGCAGCTCGAATTGTGCCCATCCTCTATGAGATTGACCCTGATGTTTTGTCCTATGTCGATGACATCTACTTGACTGATGATGAATTCAATCCTCATTTAGCTAGAGTAGTTCGCATAATTTTGTGGTTTGCTGCACTTGGTTACAAGTTCAACTTTTCAAAATCTCACATTGCTTTCCTCAGTGTTCTTTTCTTTAGTTATGAGTTAACCAAAGAGAGAATGAGCTTGGCCCCTCACTTTTTAGAAAAATGTACGCAGTTGCAACCCCCAAATACGCTGAAAAAGCTACAATCTTTGCTTGGCTTTTTAAATGTTGGATGAACTTACCTTCCAGACTATGCTTAACGTATTAAATCGCTCTATGCTTTGATACGTCTTGATTTTTCGCCATCCTACTGCAATTCTCATATCTTTACAGTCTAATTTGCTTGAGCCGCGACATTTACATACACGTCTTAATACTACAAATTTGGTCATCCGGATTGTTCCAGGTTCTGTTGGATTTACTTATGTCACATTTAATGAAGGAGATACAGTTCCTATTGCATATAAGTCGGATTTACATTCCCAGGCAGAATTTTATTTTCCATCCGTTGAAAAAATTCTAACAGCGGTACAGATGACCGTCCTTAAAGGACGACCTTTGGCTCAAGGTAAACTAATTATTCTTGTTTCTTCTGTGGCTGCCTTAGAGGCTGTCAAGAAAACTAGTGTTCCAAATTTAAAAGCCCTTCATCCTTGTTGGATTCAATGGGCTACATCATTAACAGCAGTTGATGTCGACTTTATCACTGACCCTTCTTTACAGACACAAGAATTCTTACAGTATTAGCATGTTTATCCTGTTTCTTTTTCTGCTTGACGAATACAAGTATATCATCTACACCGATGGTTCAGCGCAACCTACTGTAGGTTCTAAGCAGAAATACTCCGTGGCATGCTCTATCGTTCTAGGCACTATGCTAGATGGCATTTTTCAACCTAGCATTGTCACACTCGTCTCTAGGAGACTGTATCACACAGTTGGCTGAACGAAAGGCTTTGCTTCCTGCCCTTGAAAATACGAGTCCCACATTTCTCACACTCATAGTGTGTGATTCATTTTACTGTGTACAATCATTTAATGATAATTAGCATTTTTTGCGACAAAATTATTTTAAGGATTTCAAAGGTAGCACAATCAAGCATAAAATGATTTGGGTTACGGTGGCAGATTTTAAGGATAAATTGCCACACGCTCATGTGATTCATACATTGGGTCATCAACATGTGGGAGCACACGCAGTAGGGAACTCTCTGGCTGATGAGGTGGCCAAATCTGCAGTAGCCACTTGTAACATAGCACCAGATACGCGTTCTAAAACACGTGTTCATAATGACATCTTGGCTGCCGTGCATGCTTTTCAAGCAGGCACCACTTTACTTAAAGGTTTTCCGATAAAGTATTCTTATTTTTTAAATGAACACAATGTTCCCTTTTTGATTATACCTAGGGTTAGTGATCATTGTACCCCCAACCTTGACCGCAGACATTCTTTAATAGTTGCCCCACATAAAGGAGTTGCATCCGCACATGCGGGAGTGGCTGCCACTATCTCACTTTTACAACAACGTTATTGGTGACAAGGTTTATACAACAAACCAAAAAATATGTTTTATGTTGTGACATCTGTCAACAGATTAAAAGTTCTACTGTGTCTCGTCCACCACAGACACATTTGTTTATTTCCAATCAGCCCTTTGGCTGTGTTTACTTAGAGCATGGAGGACCTCTAATTTCTGATACTGCTTTCAAATTTATTTTGGTTACAGTTGATTCATGCTCCAGGTTCCTCTGGGTTTGGCCACAGTGCTCGGCTGATACTGGATCTGTTATTAAAGATTTCCAAGACTTTATCTGGACTTATGCCTGTCGCTCATTTCACTCGGACCAAGGCCTGGCTTTTGCCTCTAAGGCGTACCGTGATTCAATGAAGTCCATGGGTGTGCATTATTCTTTTCTGTGTAGGCCAGAGGGCAATTCTGTTGTGGAGAGAATGAACCGTGACTTAAAGCAATCCTTAACTGCTAGAGTATTAGGTATAGGGCGTGGTTGGTTGAATCACCTCTATGGGGTCCTATGGGCATTGAACAATCTCCTTAAAAGATCTCTGGGTGTGTGGACCCTGTACAAAATGCTCTTTGGCATCAAGATGTTTGTTCCAGACCTTGATGGTCCAGATGTTGTGGCGGCAGCCACAACCTTCGATGTGGATAACTACTGTACTGTCTTACCGGATCTACAAAGATACTGTGATACCCTGGCTAGCACTCATTTCCCTGCATCACTCTCTTCGACTCCAGACACTCAAATTCCTGTATCTGGTTGGCTTCCCAAAGTTGGGGACCTGGTTTGCAAAAATGTGACCCTCAAGAGGGAATTCGGCCCAACGTATTGTGCTCCTGTTCCAGTTTTTGGTATCCAGGGTACTTGAACTGTGATTTTGCCGCTGCTTCCAGGTCATAAAGAAAATCGCTTTGTTTCTATTGAACATGTCAAGGAACACCATATGGCTGATACTCCATAGTATGCCAAGGGATGGTACCTTACAAGTCTTTCCCTTGCAGCCCGTGAGGACCACAGTTGCTGCTTCTCCCCGGCTGCCAGGGGGGAGGTCGAGACTCCTGTCGATTTGGTACCTGTTTCTACTTCTCCATCTTTTACAATGGATCTTGTTTACACCAATCCGCCGTTTGATACTCCTTCTGAGCAACATTTTTCAAATCCTACTGCTGAATTGCAGCCGCCTCTTTTCCAGTTGAGTTCCTCAGGTTACTATATGGAACAAGATAATTTCTTATCAAACAGTTTATCAGTGTCTTCGGTTCTGCATCCACCTCCAGCGCAGATTTGTCTTTTCATTTCTTGGTTTAAATGCACTTATCTAGTCCCTCTTTGGATATACATTTGGATCATCTTTTCTTTGGTTATCTTATTCATGTGGTTTGGATTCGTGACTGTCTTTTTTCTTCTGATCAACAGTCCTTACCTCCCAGAACGTTCTGTTATAGAACTGGTCGACGGGGTGTTGGCTCCTCATTCCTCTTCGCACAAATTAAACAAGACTTGTTCCTTGTCAACATTTCAGCTGTTCCAGTGACTGATGGAATTGTTTGTGATAAAGTTTAATTCGATATATATGGTCCTATGGAGACACCTGCAGATTCCATATGCGTTCAAAGTTTCTATGGGTGATGTAATAGTACCGGGGTTACAATCAGATGATTGGAATATTGATACTGTGAATTCAATGCTTTCAGAATTGCAATATTATACTGTGTTTGACTCAGACTATCTATTTCGAGCCTGTCTGATTCACAACACAAATTATTTCTCTAAATGAAACAGTCCAACAAATTACTTGGATTGGCTAAAATTAAAGAATTGAATGGCCTGATAATTCCTTCCATTGCCCACTTGGATAATTGGCAATCTTACACAAATTATACAGAAGACCAGTTGAATAGTATAATACTTGACTCCTCCCTCACCATGACCCGATTGATCAACGCCATCCTCCACATGCTTCAACACCCTCTGCATCTTCCGCATCCTTCGCAAGACCTTCAAATGAATTCCCCCCCGAATCCAGAAAGACCGTCACCCACACACTCATAACAAGCAGACTGGACTACGGAAACACCCTCTACGCCGGAATCAACAAATCCCTGCTCCGAAAACTCCAGACCATCCAGAACACCGCTGCCAGACTCGTCCTCGGCATCCCACGATTTGACTGCATCACCCAACACCTACGTGACCTCCACTGGCTCCCTGTCGAGAAGAGAGTAACCTTCAAGCTACTCACTCATGCCTACAAATCCCTCCACAACACTGGACCCCAATACCTCAACGAAAGAGTCTCCTTCCACGTACCCAAGTGAACCCTCCGCTCCGCTCACCTCGCCAAAATCCCGCGCATCCGCAGAGCCAGAGCGGGTGGAAGAGCCTACTCCTACATCGCAGCAAGGACCTGGAACGAGCTCCAGCTCGTCATCAGACGTTCCCCCACTCTGCACACCTTCAGGAAGAGCCTCAAGACCTGGCTCTTTGGCTGATTCGGAGCTGCACACCCCTCCCTTCCCCCAGCGCCTGAGACCCTCACGGGTGAGTAGCACGCTTCACAAATCCGTGATTGATTGAGTGAATGATATTTTAACTTGTTATTTGCAACTGTTGGTGGGTGGTTATTGTGGCAAGTAGACACTAACGGTTGTCATGATCATTTTATTAATTCCACCTCCGGTTTCAAATCCAGTAGACTAGACCCATGGAAGTCACAGTCAACCCATTTGAACACTATTACTACCTATTCAGTAGGTAAACTATGCCAGCAATGGTTAGAACATTCCACACTGTCTGCAGTCAAACAACATCTTTCTCTTTTATCCGAGGACATGAATTTATCTGATTTTTTATTAGGTCCCAAGTCACCTTATTCTAAAAGATTCCTATATGCAGCCTATAATGAAACATGGAAATTGTTGCAGATTGAAGCTGCTATGGATTTGAGATAAATTGATCAAGATAATTTGGATAAAGTACTTGCTGTAGTAGACAGTATTAATACGTTATCATCTTGTATTTATAAATTGAACATCATTGTGTCATCTGTTATTGATATTGTACAGAACGATATGTCAACATTGTTTCATTGTCAGAGTCAGCTCAGATCCATTATGAAGTTTAGTTTGTCACTCCAAACACTCAAAAATGGATGCGTTCCATGGCATTACTTGAATTGTACTGCTTTGTTTCTGCCTTTTAATTGAACACACACACAAGAATCCATGGCTATAAAAGACGCCACTTATACCATGTTACATTTAGAGAAAATAGAAAAAATTCACTTAACCTACATTTACAAAAATTAGAAAAAGTTCACTTAACCGAAATGCTCTCAGTGGTATGGTTAATACATGGAGTCATCTCCTTACCTATATCAACATTTCAATTTACAGCATGCATGAAACATTTTCCGATAGGTAGATTTTAACCCCTTGGGATAAGCTACATCTATGAGTTATAGTCCCTACCATTTACCTATTGCTGTGAATGTGCTGATAGAGAAGTTTTTCTTACAGGAGAGGAGTGTGACTCCACTGCCGGTCATTCACTTGTTTGTCAGCATGTAAATATCCACCCCTCTTGTAACATTTTAACGCCTAATTTGACTTATTTAAAGGGAACTCCAGTTCCCCCAATTCTTCCCTTCATTACTATACTCTCAAATCGAAGCTATATTATGCTTAATAATCAGGACTATTGTGGTTTGCGGGCTGGTCCTGTAGATTGTGTCCTTTTCCCAGTTAGTCACTTGTCGCTACACACGGAGTTGTAGATGGGTCACTGTGGCCTTCCATTCCAACTTTAAAAGCAGATTTCAACAAGCTAAGCAGACTCAAAACATTATTGCTTCAACAAGAAGTGGCTCTTACATCTGCCCGCAATACCTTCGAATTGCAGGTGGCCTGGACTACTGTTGAAATACAGTCATTGTTAAATACAAATCTTCTCCTGAATTTCGGGGAAATGATACATCAAATATTTAATGCTTCTGATACTGTGGGTGTAGCACATTTTTTTTAACTTGTGGGCTACAGCCTCATCACTTCTTTCCTAACTATCTTTGGAGTAATACCAGGCTTTTATACAGTCTACTTTTTCCAGTGTGTTCGGTGGGTTCCCAGTACTGCTGTTCCTCATTTGCAGCATTCTCATCCTGTTACTGCTGTTCCATAATGGATGCTCCTTATGTGGCTACCCCAGACCTGGCATTGCTCCAGCACTACCGTGATCACATGCTTCAGCTTTTTGGCATAATTTGGTTACAGACGTTGGATGTGGTTTGGTGTCTAACATTCCACTGTGCTTACTTCACCTGTGTGCAACCTGTATTTCACTGCATTTGGTGCCCCTTTAAATGGGCACTGGACATATGCCTGGCTCTACAGATGCCCACTGCCTTGGATCTCAAAACCTTTAGTGGCCCATTATCAGGACTGTTCCATGCCTTTGTGACCTCTACAAAATCCGAGTCTGGAGAAAATGGCTAACGAGAGTTCCTGTGCATCAGCACAGTGATTGCGAGATCAAAGTTTCATTGTGGTCAGTGCAGGTTGCCCAGTGATAGTATCTGCATCTGTTGGAGCTGAGGAACATGTGTGGTCTTTGGAACTTATGAGCTGGGCAGCAGATCTGTCCATCTACATGGAAACGGACGCCATCATGGAGTCCTTTGTCTTTACAATGGCCGCATATGTGCTGGGTTCCTCGGACATGCACTAATTGGATATTTTTCTTCTCAAATTGTCATTTGTCTGTTCCTGAAACTATTTTGGATTCGTAGAGCTAGCTTTGAGTTTGCTTATTTTCTGAATTCTGTCATCCCTTTACGTGCTTCCTTCCTGGCCAAGGGGAGGGTGTTGTGTGTTCTACATAGGGCCCATTGTGGTTTTCCCTATATTAGCCTAACTGTGCATGACACCGGTTGCTTTAGCTTTGCACACGTTACTACATAAACACGTTTGCTTTTGTGCTACATTATATTTTCACACAGAACCTTAAGTTTTTTTCTCATCCTGATCTTTCCTGGGATTTAGCCTGAACAGCAGACAAGGTCAAACAACAATGACCCTTGTTATTTTGTTCTGGTCAGGCACTTGCACCTAGACACAACACAGAAATGCAGCTGTTGTTTATGAACATGTGAACCTTGTCATATAGGTATGCGCAGCAAGGTAACACACAGAGAGAGACAAATATTTTCTGAGAGAAGATAACGGCTATGTCTGAGATGTAGAACATACAACTGTGTATGTTAAGGTATAGGGTCTGCTGCTGAAACCCAGAGATCTTTGCTGTAAAATCATTTGCTTCTGTAGAAGGGGGGGGGTTAGGCTCTTCTGTCTTGTAATATGACAGGGCTTTTCTTAATATATGGTTTATTGACAATGTTGATGGTATTTTTGCTAGCCAGTTGTTGTCTGATTGTGGCAGATATACTGCATTTCAAAGCACAACAGTTTAAATAAACAGTTCAAGCTTCCTTCATGTCTCTTACATATCTTATTGTGGATGAGTACGAGTGAGTGAGCGAAAGGGAGTGTCCTCTCACCTCGATCCCTGAGAGAGTCGGGAGTGTTGTGTTCTGGGGTGTCAATTCACTTGTCTCTCTAGGTATGAGTAGGAGGGCAAGTGAGACACCATAGCTAGATGGACTCAGGCTCATGGTACTGAGGTGGTATGGTGACTCAGTCCCTATTTACTAATGTTCTATGGTTCCAAGCATAGTTCTGTTCCTGAGCAGAATACCTGCAATGCCTTCTTAGAAGGGCTCTTCAGGTGCTTTGGGACTTGCCTCAATAAAGACTCTCTGCTCCCTTCTAGAGATTTCCTACCCTCACCCTCAACTAAACCTGCTATGGGAGCTTAGCTGATCTTAGGGTGTACCATTTTCCTACAACACCTTCTACCCCCGCTTTATGGCCAATATCTCGATGGATAGTAGACTCTACTTTTCGTAGACTCTACTTCCCTGGAAGTACCCTCTAGTAACCTCACACTGATCTTGGGCTCTGTCTTTCAATTCCATTAAATGAGTGTATGCTCTTATACTACCTCCTCTCCCCTCAGCTGCATTATATTTTTTAGGCCACTGACCTTGTGTGTGGCTGCCCCTCAAGACTGTTCCTCTTTATCCTTCAATATTCCCTTTCCTCTGACTGCCATTGCTCCAGTGATTCCCCTCATTGATTCTGCCTCCCAGAGAGTGCATTTGGTGCTGGACCAGTACTGACTTTGCCCACATCAGGTAGAGATGCACAATGCTGCCCTATGTACCCTGCCTAGCACCTCTGCAGCGCGGAACCAACACAGGCCGAGCTCCTACATTAGACCGCTTCTTCCACCAAAAAGAAAAGAGGGCACGTCAGCAGCTCCCAGGCTTAAGAGTTGTCAGCATCAGTCTCTCAACCGGTCCCAGAGTTCCCACTCCCCTGAAAGGTATGGGGCCGCCCATGAGGGGTGTTTGCTGCCCAGAGGGAGAAGCTATCAACCAGCTACCCACAAGGGCTCACATTGACCATAGCTTGATCCATTCCTGTCGTGGGCACTAGGCCCAGCCACACAAGTGGCGCATCATTTTTATTGCCACATGTGGAGTAACAGTGGGTGGTGGAATTGTGTGGATTCCAGAAGTTTCCATCACACAAATGTATGGGAAATGCGTGATTTTAGGCAAAGTTTGAGGTTTGCAGAGCATTGTGGTAAGAAAACCTCATGGGATCCTTGTAAGGCACACCACCCTGGAATCCCCTGGTTGGCTAGTTTTAAAACATTTATGTGGTTTGTAGGTTTGCATGGATGGCGCCACACCACAGTCCCAAACACCGCAGCTACCCGTATTGCTTATCTATCTACGTAGCGTTTAGGGCATTTTAAGTCATGGTCTCTTGGCCCACCCACACAAGTGGGGCACTATTATTATTGGAGGACATATGGGAACTCAAGGTGGTAGGAAATTTGTGGCTTCCTCCAGATTCCAGAACTTTTCATCACAGAAATGTGAGGAAAATGTTTTTTTTTTTTTACAAAAGTTTGACATTTACAAGGGCTTCTGGTTAAAATTACCTAGTGAGAGCCATGTAAATTATGTACCCTTGGGCTCCCCTTGTTGCCTTGTTTTCAAAAATGTGCAAGTTTGATAGGTTTCTCTAGGTGATGCATGGGCCAGGGCCCAAACTCCACAGCTATCCACTTTACAAAATATGATGTATCTATGTTGCGTTTTAGACCATTTCCTGTTAAGGACACTAGGCCTACCCACACAACTGAGGTACCATTTTTATCGGGAGACTTCCGGGAATGCTTGGTGAAAGGAAGTTTGTGACTCCCAGAAGACTCCAGAACTTTCCATTACAGAAATATGAGAAAATTTAGCTTTTTTAGTCAAAGTTTGAGGTTTGCAATGGATTGTGGGTAAAACAACTTAGTGAGAGCCACACATGTCACCCCACTCTGAATTTCCCCCAGGTGTCTAGTTTTAAAAAATTGCAAATTTGCTATGTTTACCCTAAGTGCCGGCTAAGCTTAAGCTAGTGCTCGAGATCCACAGCTACCCACATTGGGAAAAAAAGGGTCAGTTTTCAGTGGAAAAATGTGATGCATCAATGTTGTGTTTTAGCCCGTTTCCTGTTGAGGGCAGTAGGCCTACCCACACATGTGAGGTACCATTTTTATTGGAAAACATGTGGGAGCATAGAATAGTAGAACATTTGTTATCGCCAATTGGATTTCCCTGCATTTGTGCCTTTCTTATGTAAGTCAGTTTGTATGAAAGAAGACATTTTTAAAAATGTCCTTTTTATCATATGAAAGTACGCATACTCGCAAATTCAAAGATGTTGTCAGGAGGAAGAGGGTGATTTTGAGGAGAACTTACCTGATATCTGCTGCTGGGCCGCACCGAACATCATGCCTACATAAGAAAGTGACAAAACACTTTTATTCTTTCAGGCAGTGATTTAAAAAGCCCCATGAAGAGAAGAAGGACAAGCCCATGAGGTAGAATAAGAGCTGAGGCAAGTGAAAGCGAGGGCGGATTAGAGCCACAAAGGAGAGTGGAGCAGGAAATCTACAGAAACAGCTACAGTCTGAGGGAAGACGCCAACATTGCGGAGAAGGAAAGGAGTGTCAGCGCGGAACCTGCCTACAAGAAAGAGGAGCCACATGAGTCCGCTGTGAGAGTCTGCTGGACCAGGTGGAAGGAAGTGTACATGAGCGTGGAGGAGAGTCAAAATCCCAAACCAGCTGGAAGCTTTACCCTGCCACTCTCTTTTCACAGGTGCGGGCTCATATCTAATGGTGGAAGGGGGGTGGATGGGGAAGTAACGATTGGGTCGGAGGCGCTAAACTAGCAATAAGAAATAGAGCCTCTTGCAACCTCATATTAGTTTTATTTGTTTTCTCTAACTGCCGCCTTATTCAGTGAGATTGGTTTTGGCCATATACATAATACCTCAGGTTTCGTGGTGGTGAAAGACTTGGTAAAAGGGTAACAGTGAAGTTATTGATCACGCTCACCTGATAACTGATAAGAGAAAGAAAACCTAAAGCAGAAAAAAGATAGATAGAATGAAGAGAGGGGTATTCGAGGTAAATACATGAAGAGGACAGAAAAAGCAGATGTAAGCTAGAATTACTAAATAAAGGAGGATGATCTAAAGAACCTCTGACTTACCTGTGCTTTGGTTTTCTCCGAGGGTCCCGGCGGAACTACCTCGAGATGAACCCAGAAGAAAGAAGAGATGGAGAAAGACGTCAATCTTTGTGATACAACTGCATCTGAACAATCTAATTTTGGGGGTCGGGGTTTATTTGTTTGTTTGAACATCTAACCCTGGTATCAACTGTACTCAGCCTGAATAGTTTGTATTTGCCAAGTAACAGATCTACAAAATAACAGCTGCTTCTAAACTCCATATCTTGTTCCCATTTAAAAAATAAATGGGTTTCCTTGATACCCATTTTCACTCTGCATATTTCACCATATGAATTGGCCTATACTGGGGACACAATGAAAATCTATTGTACAGTGCAACTCATTTGTTCGCTCTGGGTACCTTTGGTTCGTGGAGAACCTACAAACCCTATATATCCCCACAACCAGAAGGGTCTAGTCGTCTAGTGGTCGTAACAGTATATTGCTTTTGTAAATCAGCCATTGTGGCAAGTTACAGATGAAAACATTATCATAACAGGCTGTTTTTTCCTACTCATTGTCAATATTTCTTTATTCAACAGTTAGTTTCCTTGAGAAAACCTTGAGAGATCTACACATATGAGCCATTTCTGAATTTGACATTTTGTCTACTTCCTGGAAATCAATAGCTTTCCTGGATCATCCATGGGTTTCACACTGGTTTCTGCCACAAACTGGAAGTAGCTTGAGAGCACAAAACATATGAAAACTGGGATACCTCTTTCAAAAATGCCAAAAATATGGTAACAAATTAGTTTTTTTATTCAGGTCTGCATGTTCCTGAAAGCTGGGAAGATGGTGTGGGTGGGCCAAGATGGCCGTGGGGCTGGAGCTCTGCGAAGTAGCTCCGGGGCTAGGGATCACTTTTTTGTGAATATCCCCGTTTATGCCCGCACGTCTACCCCTTGGCTCGACACCGTAGCAGTGAGGATTGTCACCGCTTTGCTGTGGTCTGCCGTTTTTCCTGGCAATTTACCCGGAAGCCTAGAATCTGACTACGCCGACGAGGCTCCCACTGAATTGCTGCGGACCAGGGAGTGGATATCCACATCGTCGCTAGGAAATGCTGGTCGGATTTGCAACCGTTCTCCCTGCAACTGACCTTGATACTCGTCGAAGAGGCTGATGATCCCCTGGACTACATCTGCCCAGTGAGTGGACTGGAGTAAGTCGAGTCCCGTCGCGCCGATGCTGGTGAGTCCAGCGGATGCAGTGTCGCAGCCTTGGTTCACTGAGACTGGTTGCATCCGGGACTCCAGCGTCCTTCAACTGCTGGCCGTCCTCGGCGAAATTGCTCCCTAAGGTCCCCCTTTGGTGCAGGAGCTGTGCTATGTCTTTTGAATCCCGACCCCGCAGCCGCTGGGTGAGTCAGTTACCCTCGCTGCGCGCCCCGGGCTCCGAGTGTTACGGAGGCTGATACCGTGAAATCACTCACTTGGGACCCCCTATTCTTCAGGAGATGTGCCACGTACTCAGAAGCCCGACCCCGCAGCCGCTGGGTTTTGTCGGATACCCTCGCAGCACGCCTTGGGCTCCGAGGGTTATGGAGGCTGATCGTTTGGCTCACTGGGTGTTCCCCCCCCCCTCCGCCGCCTGCTCCGGGCCGGGGGGCTGGGTCTGAAGACTCAGGTCGCCTCAGTAGCGTGCCCTGTCGGGTCCTCAGGGTGACGCTGACTTCCCCCCCTCCCACGCAGCCCTGATCCTGGGTGTGGGGGCTTGCTCAAGGATCCGAGCCACCTATAAAGCGCCACTGGAGTTAGTAAATGTTCATTATCGCTACCTTAACTGTATGAAAACTGCGGAGGGCTGCAAGGCTATTGTTTTGTGCGCCCATTTTGTCTGTTCTGGCTGGGGGCTTTTTGGGTGGGCATCCATTTTGTTGCCAGGCACACCTTATTGAAATCTGAGGAGGTGAGCTCCCTGGTCTCTCGGCTCGCCTAGCCATAGAAATAGAAGTAGGGCTGTTCCATCCACAACACTTGGCGGCCATCTTGGAGTGGTCAGGCTACTTATCCTCTAGCCCTCACATCTGGCTTTGCGTTTTACATCTAACTTCATGCATGGCATTCCCTACAGGATCTCCCTCAAACAGTACAGACACCAGGTTAAAGCAAAGAGCGAGGAGGCATCAGCAAAGAATAAGATGATACAGGAGAGAGACTACAAGGAGGGACTGGTGTCTGAGCCCACGCACACCAGAATCAAGGGGCATGCCTCAGCCGCTTCCTACGGAAAGCATAAAACTACACAGGATCCCACAAGCACCGCCAATGCCTTCGAGCCTGGGTCCTGGACACCGCCGGGGGGCAGCAGCACTAAGAAATAAATATGAAGTCCAACTCCGTGCGGTTATGCTGTCTTCGAATAAATATCACCTCTGACAAAGCTTCCCAACTGAGAAGTGGTCACAACTCATGGGCATAAGAAACATTTTCCAGAAACAGTTTAGTTTGAGCAGATCAACTAAGTAATTTCTAAGAAAGTAATAAATACTTCGATATAAATAGTAACTGACTTTGTACAGGAAAGACTTGTGTCACTGGACGAACAGTTGAACTTTATCCTGCCGACCCTCAGACATTGCTCCTCGGCTGGACTGCCTTATCTATCTCTTTCTCCCCCTAGGCCCCCGTCTCTCCTATCACCTATCTCATCTCCCTCCCCTCCCTCTCTCTACCCCCTTGGATGTCTTATATCTCTGTTCACCCTGTAGATATGTAATATTCAATCGTTTTTAGCCTGATCGATGTGAAAATGGAACCCTGAGTGAATTTACTATTTGCATAGTTACAACTCTAACCACTAGTATACGCAGTAGTTCTTTGTACTTAATATCACTATTTTGTGATTCTGAGCTCTCCCGTTTGCATCTCTCTCCTAAGTGACTCTACAATGTATACATTTCCTTTTCTGCTATCTGTTTCTCTTCTTTGTGGGACTCTTCAACTCGCTGTCTCCCTCCCTCTGTCCCCCTGACCCTTGCCTTTCGCGGATCCTGTCTTTTTCTAGATCGCTAATTTACCCTGGTATTGAATGTGTTATCTTTTTGTATTAATGTGATTTTTCTTTTGCCGTCTGTTCCCCCTCTGTTGACCTGCCAGTTCCGACCCGCCTCCTAGCCCCCTGTCCCTTGTTGCCCTTTGACTAAGCACTCCTTCTCCTCTTGTTGGGGAAAGATCCAATATTCATACTCTGGAGTCTCAGGGACCCCCTCTGAGAGAGTCCACAGTGTCAAGGGAGCCACGCACAGTTGAGGTATGGTATGGCGCCCCTTACCAAAGCACTCCCTCTCCCCTTGTTGGGGAAGGATCCAGTAGGTAGGCCTTGAGGTCTCAGAGACCCCTCTGAGAGAGTCAACTGCGTAAAGGGAGCCTCACGCAGCGGAGATGTGGGAATGATACCACTTCCCCTGGGAGCACAGCTTACCGGACCTTGGACGCGGCTTTTACTCATCTACCGGTTTGTACCCCCTTCACCCTCCCCCTCCTCTTTCATGCTCTGTCTCTCACCCTCCATCACCGCTTTCCCTCTTTCATTCTTTGTCTACCTCCTCTGCTCCTATCCCCTCTCCCCTGAATCTCTCCCCCTGTCTGCTACACCGCCTAGCCCCCTGTCCCTTGTGCCCTTTGACTAAGCACTCCTTCTCCCCTTGTTGGGGAAAGATCCAATATTTATACTGTGGAGTCTCAGTGTTCCCTCTGAGAGAGTCCACAGTGCTAAAGGAGCCACTCACAGTTGAGGTTTGGTATGGCGCCCCTTGCCAAAGCACTCCCTCTCCCCTTTTTGCGGAAGGATCCAGTAGGTAGGCCTTGGAGTCTCAGAGACCCCTCTGAGAGAGTCCACTGCATAATAGGGAGCCTCTCGCAACGGAGATGGGGGAATGATGCCACTTCCCCTGGGATCACAGTTTACTGGACTTTGGACGCAGCTATTACGCGTTTACCGGTTTGTGCACCCGTCACCCTCCCCCTCTTCTTTCTTGCTGTGTCTTTCACCCTCCCCCTCCTCTTTCCCCCTTCATTCTATGTCTACTTCCCCTGCTCCTTCCCCCTCTCCCCTTGAATCTCTCCCCTTGCCTGCTTTTTCCCTTATGTATATGTCCTTATTGTTTGTCTCGACCTAACATGTAATTATGTAGCTATGCTCTAATAACTGTGTAACCTTTGTAACGATGTAACCTGCAACTATGGTCTGATTCTCATGTAAAGTGCTCTGATACCTCCGGGTCTAGCCAGCGCTATATAAAACCTTTCAAATAAATAAAATAAAATAAATAAATGGTGACTTTAGCACAGCAAACCGTTCATTGGTGCCATTTTTAGGGGGAAAACAGACACTTTTTTTTTTAAACTGTTTTTTTAATTTTTATGAAAAGCAGCCAAAACATCAGCAGGGTGTAGCACGCATTACAAATCCGACATCACAATCTTTAAACTGTACTGGTAGAAATGCAGGCTGTACAATCAAACCATTCTGCAGCATGTATCCCCCCATTCCCTCTTCCTATATGCGAGACATATCCTATGTAGCTCATCTACTTGCAGGCTCCAAAGCATTTCACTCAACTAGTGTAGGCCCCTGTGCACTAAGCTGCGTCATATTCGAGCCCTCCTCTGTCACCTCTAGGCCGTAGTAGCTCAGCCATGGCTGCCAGATCTTCCTAAATTTCTTAGGACAACCTCTGGCTGTATATACAGTTTTTTCCGCCCCCATGTAAAGATCCATATTGGCCCTCCATTCTGTCCGGTGGACAAGTCCGCTCTAGCCCAGTATTTAGCAATAGCTCGCTTAGCGACTATGAGTCCTAAATTACTCAGCAAAAGTTTATATCTAGGGATGTCAACATCTGTGTGTATTCCTAGAAGGATATATTTTGGATCTGGTGGGATCTGTGTTTCTAGTATGTTGTTCAATTCTTGTAGTATTCGGGACCAATATATACGTACTAGCTGACACTCCCATAGGGTATGGATGTATGAGCCCTGGTCCGTTTTACAACGTAAGCATTCTGGCGCCTCTGCCCTACCCATAGCATGTAGCCTTACTCTATCATAGTACACCCTATGTAAAATTTTAAACTGCACTAGGCGTAATCTAAGCCTAATCGCTACTTCTCTAGGGTGTATTAATGCCATTTCCCAGTCATTATCCTCCAGTGCTCCAGTGGTTTGCTCCCATTTGGCCCTGAGCGCTGGTAGTGTATCCTGGGTATTATTAATGATAGTTTTATACGTCCAAGAGACGGCCTTTTCCGGTATTAACTCTTGTAGGAGTCGACCTTCTAATGGAGCATATTCGGGGATGTCTGCTATCTCAGGCTTTTGCGTTCTCCAGGCGTGTTGAAGCTGTATATATCTATAGTACTGTTTGGATGAAAGGCTATATTCGGTTTGAAGTTCTGCAAATGTGATAAGGTCTCCTTTCCGTATTATGTCGCCTAACGTTGAGATCCCGATTGTGTTCCAGCCTGTGAAACCCTGCAGTTTCGCGAATTCAGGCAATCGCTTACCCTCCCAGAGCGGCGTAGATCTGGTCAGTCCTTTCTCCCACTTCATCTGTCTCTCTGCCCCTTTCCAGGCTTCAATAGCCCTTTGTGTGGCGGGGAGTAAGCCTTGCGTCCCTGCACCTCCATATATGTAGTGTAAATAAGAGTGTTTACAAAATTGAATCCTTTCCAGGGCATATGTAGGGTGGTCCCCAGGTGCATGTCCCCATTCATTAATGACGATTAGGTGCGCTGCCCTATAATAGGCCTGTATGTCCGGGAGAGCAATTCCCCCATTATATTGGCTACGCTGCAATGTGTGGAGTGCCCCTCGGGGGTGTCCACCATCCCATAGTAATGTACGTACGTTGTTATTTACTTCCTTAAATATCGCATCAGGGATTTTGTAATATGTATTTTGAAGGATATAGAGTAATTTAGGGAGCGTTATCATTTTAAACAGGGACGCTCTCCCCAATAATGTCAGGGGGAGGCGTCTCCATCGGACCACATCCTCACGGAATTCTGCCAACACTCGCTTGATATTGCGGGTAAGGCATTCTGACTCATTCGTGGAGATATGTAGTCCCAAGTATTTGAAACCATCTGTAGCGATATGTAGGCATTCCGGGATGGAGTATGTATCTACGGGGCCCCCCACTGGATATAGGTGGAATTTTCCCCAATTAATGGTATAACCTGTATATTTGCCAAATTCCTGAACCAGGTGGAGTATAAAGGGAAGTGTTGTATCGGGGCTGGAGATGTAGAGGAGAATATCATATGCATAGAGGGAGATTCGTTCGCCAATCACCTGTCCTGCAGCGTCTTGAAAGCCTTTTATTTCCGGGGTAGTTCTGATTAGGCACGCCAATGGTTCCAAAACCAGCGCAAAAAACAGAGGGGATAATGAGCAGCCTTGTCTGGTGCCCCTTTGGATGGGGAAGTCTGTGGACTTTACTCCGTTGATTCTGACTTTCACTCTAGGATTTGTGTATAGTAAGTCGACCCAGGAAAATTCCGTCCAAAACCAAGTTTTAAGAGTACTTGCCTCATGAATGGCCAATGTACCATGTCGAAGGCCTTCTCTGCGTCTAATGACAGCAGCATCAGCGGGGCGGGTCCACCTTTCACGGTATCCAGCCAATTCGCCAGCCTACGCAGGTTAATGCGAGTGGCCCTTTTGGGCATAAAGCCTGACTGGTCCCTATGAATCAATGAAGTAATCACTGTTAAAAGTCGAGTCGCCAAGATCGAGGCTAAGATCTTAGTTTCAGTATTCAATAGAGAAATGGGGCGGTATGATCCACAGTTTTCTGGGGGTTTGCCCGGTTTTGGTATAACCACCACCGTGGCTTGGCAAAGATCTGGTTGCAGCGTCCCCTCCTCTTTTGCCACCAGGAACATGTTTAGCAATCGGGGGGCCAGTAAACTACTGTTTTGCTTGAAAAATTCTGCTGGTAAGCCATTCGGACCTGGCGCTTTCCCGGATTTCTGTTTATTTATGACTTCCTGTACTTCCGCTAGGGTGAGTTCAGCCTCTAGGGCCTCGCTATCTTCCTGGCTCAGAGTGGGCATCTCTATATTGCTAAGATATGTACGTATTTGAGCCTCGTCTACTGTCGACCTGGCTTCGTATAGGGCCTCGTAGTATCGCTTGAAGGTTTCCGCTATGGTGTATGCCATTGTGTATCTATTGCCCGCTTCTACCATCAGGCTTACCCAGTTTGCCTCCCTTTCTTTCCGACTCAGCCACGCTAAGAGGCGTCCTGTTCTGTCTCCCGCCTCGTAGAGCCTATGTTGTGTGGCTTGGATTTGGGCCTTTACTTCCCCTTCCGTCAGGGCCCGAAGTTCCCCTCGTGTGACTTCAAGTTGTCGCAACGGAGCTGTCTCGGTATCAGGAGTAATGTTTCTCTCCATTTCTAAAAGCTTACCTTCTAGTGTTTCTATCTGACGCGTTTCCTCCCTTCGGTTTCGAGCGATTACATCCTGTAGCCTGCCCCGCAGTACTGCCTTATAGGCTTCCCAGAGGGTGGTGTCTGACGACACCAAGCCCTCATTCTCATTGTCGGGCGGCCGGAGCTCTGACAAACGCAGCTACTCGGCCATGCTGTTGGCCACGCCCCCGAAAACAGACACTTTTACCCAGAGCAATTTTTTCCAATTTTTCACTAAAAACTCAAACTTTAACTATATTTTGCCTATTTTCCCAGCCCCTCCAGGAGACTCCACAAACACTGGGTACCTTTAGAATCCCCAGGATGTAACCTAAAAATAACTGAAAATAGCCAGTTATGGTTAGGTAAACTAACCATAACTTGCATCCGCATTATGCACTGCTTATGGCCTCATATATGACTTCAGTAATGAGATGTTGAATTACATCTTTGATGACGAGACTGAAGACATCTTTAGTAGCATCACTGATGATAGAATGGAATGGTTTCCTCTGAGATATTGGTTTCACCATCATAACGACAACCTCAACCACATTGGAGAGTGTTACCTTTGTCAAAGGTACTAGAATTATGCAGCAGTGGAGAAGTAAATTAAGTCACAGATTATCAAAATTATGCAGCAAGAAAAGACAAGCAATGCATCACATTATGGGTCAGTATTATTTTCATCCTTTAAGCTAGCATCAACATCTTTTTTAGATATACAAATTATATTAAATGCTGCAGCCACAGAATGCCATAAATTCGCTGGCTGTCACTATTGTATATTGTTCTATCAACCATTTATTTGTGATAGGTAAACTACACTCAAATATTTTAATTCCAATCAAGGCTCGTTGCACTTTGAAGAAAATATTTTTTTCATTAAGTACCCAATATAAATTCGTAATATAAAATAGTACACAAGGGTTATGTCTTTAATATAGTCTTCTAATACTATTTCAATGTTCTGATTACATTTACAACCCCTTCATCATGGTTTATGATGTCACCAAAACCCTAGATGCAGTATTGGATAATTACCCATTATATATTCTCTATATGTTTTAGGTGTTTTAGTAAACTTTTTGAACCCCGCTAATTTCAAGCACAAGGCTAAAGTTGAAGGCTGGGTCTGGTGGCTTAGTGGACTAATGCGTCAGATATTAGGGCCTGTGTTTGTCTTCATGGTCACAGGTTCAAATTTCAGCAGCTCCACTCAGCCTTTCATCCTTCTGAGCTCTATAAAATGAATACCATTGAGTTGGGTGACAATAAACATCTGTTATTCAGTGCCAGATACCCTTCAAGGTGAACGTGTGCTCTATTATGTTAAGGAAGAAGCAAAACACTCTACCACTAGCAAATCTCACTGTTTGGTCTTCTCTCAACATATATTTATTTTTGTGTTAACCAAACAAATTCCACTACATCTTTCCATGCCAATTTAACCAATCTGTAGGCCTGTTGTGAACTATTTCTTCACTTCAATCTTTCAATTCGCCCTTTACTCCAGATAGGAGTCTGTCTTTCCCATTATATTACAAAACCAGTTTTCTTTGCAAGCTGTCTCCCTGCATATTTTTCTTACTTCACTGATATCAAGTAGGTCTCAACTTTACTACTAGCTCTGTCATATGTTTCCAATGACCCCAAATCTGCCCTGGAGCAAATGTTGGCAACTACAGTAAAAAAGATTGAAAATTGTCCAGAGCACCATAAAAAGGATTTCCAAATGAAGTTTCTCAGCTTTTTGTTTTGTGTCAGGATTATGCATGCTGGAAAAAGTCAACACAACAAGAGTATAAAGAACACAGTAATTCAATTCGATCAGTATCTCACCAAAACATCCCAATGGAGCATTGACTTTACTTACTTGGCAGTACAGTACCAGGATAGCTAACGGTAACTTTGCGGGCCACAGAGGCGTATTATATACTGCCAGTCCGTCATCTCCCTGTCATTATGGTCTCTTAACAAAAGACCCCTCCAACCTCCATCCAGCCTCTCCACACTTATGTTCTCTTGGTGGTGAGTCTACAAATTAATGTTTTTCTATTTTCAGCATTGGAAGGCAGTAGCAAATGTGAGATGCTGAAGTTTAGCAAACTATAATTAAATACACCTCAGTGGAGGAATTTATGTCACTGAAAGCTACTATTTTCAATCAATCATAACTTACATTCCAGAGAAACATCAATCATTCACTTAAAATGCAGGAAGTGTTACCAAAGAACACGTTAAAAGCAAATACGAGTGATTAAATAAGAAACCACCAAAAGAAAAAAAATGCAGGGATAAAGAAGAGTGTTCATGTTGCTCCATGTTCCCTTGTGAACATAACAATTCTTAGAGTACCCGTGAATATCATTTCCCAGGGTTTTGCGTGCCTCTACCCTTGTTTGCGTACTGTCCCTGGGGACAGTGGGCATTTATATATGCTCACTCTTTTTGTGTTCCTGTTGCAGAGAGCTCCATCTCTATCCCAGAGACAACTACACTGTTAATATGAGGATAATCTACCCTAGTCAGTTCTGATGGTACATAAATTGGACAACACTCTTATTAAAATTGTTGACCAAGATTGACTTGTGTGTGAATGCTGCTAAGTAAATGGAAAACAATTCTTATAAAGCACTCTGAATCATTTTATTTGACAAAAAATGTTTGCTGATTGAAAAGAAAGGAGCATGTGGCTGCAATTCCCCATTCTTTCCATGGACATCTGAAACTTTCTGCTTTGTTATTATTTGCTCTTCTAAGCCGCTGAAACAGTGTTGCGTTCCTCACATATGTACACAGATACTTGCTGCTACTATTTGTCAGTGAAGGAAACTAGTGCTAAAAGCACCAGGAAGTCTCTAGAAATACAGTATCTACTTCTCAGTGACTGGTGTTATCCTTAATATATATCAACCCCCCCTTTGCTGTAAATGTTTGAATTTCCCAAGCTTTACTTCAGCTACCCTTCGCCCATCTTTGTAGCCTGGCCATCATCAGGCTCACTGATACTTTGACTCCAAACTGGGGACCAGAGCTTGTCCAGGCAATACTGAGTCTAGGGGATTGCTATGCCATAGTGAGGACATTCAATGGGGTAGAAATAGGGGACTAGTCTAAAACATGTTCTACGAAATAGCTTTCAGTTAATCTGTAATTGATATTTTTATTGACTAAAATTGTAAATTTCACAAAAAAGGCTTTCTTACATGATACTTAAAAATGCACATATCTACACATTGGGCAGCTGTGGCTTCTTGTCCCTCCCCACAATTCTCTGCGGTTGGCACAATTGACTAATAGTCTATACCTTGACTATTTAACCTTTAAAAGTGGGCTCGCATTAAACTTTACAACCTGATTGTTTGATTCCTGGTTTTTCCAAAGAAAGAAGATATATTTTAGAGCCTCTAAATGTAAATTTCCATTTTATAAAAACTTTTTCATACACTGAACTTTCAAGGTGTTAAACATTGTTACTTTTTCCAGTCAGTCACAAATTGCCTCATAAGCATTAGCTGAGACATAGATCCTATATGCTAATGAAAGCATGTGGCAAACTCTTGGGTGTGACATTTCATTAGGCTGGTCTGTATAAGCCATAACAACTACAAACAGTAGAGAGGCGTTTGTCTTCCATGAAACCAGAAACATACCTTTGACACATGTCATCACTAGAGACTCATGCCCACCCTTTGACTCCCTGATTAATCTGTCCTTTCATCTATCAGAGTAGAAAAGAAAATACATCACAAGGTGTGAGGCCAGGATCAATGCTGGCATTCAAATGAAATGTAGAATATGAGCTTGACTAGCCAAAACCTCTTTGGATTTGATAGAGTTTTGCTGTTGAAAAGGAGTTCTATGACAGCTCAGGGAGATGAATAAAGCCATATTGGTCAAACCAATCAGTCTACAGAAATTATGTATAAAACACTTAAGCTGGGTCAACAAGTATATAAGTAGTTTTGGAGATGCTAGAACTTCTGAGTGTGTGGATGAAAAGGAGTTCTTATTTGCAGCAGCGGCATCCCTCTACTAAAAACTTACCCGACAGATCTGAAAAAGACAGCTTCTTCTTTTAGGAACAATTTTGGAGTGCTATTTTACCTATTACTTGCTCGTTGCCTACCTACTGTTAAGAGCTCCAAGATGCCTTAGTAATGAAAGTGGAAACAAAAAGCACTGACTGAGGAAAGCAAAAAGACCGAGGGTGATAGATTTTTGAATCTGCAAGCTGACTGTTCAAAGTAGTCTTCATAGCTGGCACAAGACGATTGTTTTATTTGTGTATAGATGTTAGCACTAACCACAACACTGTCCTGTGGCTTTGGTGATAGATTGACCAGTTTAAGATGCATCCAAAGTTTTGGAACTATGCCTAACCTCAAATACAAGATGGCTTCTAAGGTAAACAGGTCTGGTACATACTTCCAAGTCCATTTTATTAATAGCATGACTTAGTCAAACACTGCTGCCACCATGTTCTGTCTGTAGCTTTTTCGAACTAGGAAAGACTCAATATAAAGAATTATTACAGTCTTGAATCAGTGCTAAGAAATTCCTTTCAACCACAACCTATAACCAATGCTTATTGAAGAGTCCCAACTTTACAAAAATAAAAACAAATGAAGAAATGACTGAAGGAAACTTCCTAGGGTAGTTGATGACAGTGTGTGTTTCAACCACCAAAAATGCTCTTCTACTGAACTGCAAGTTTTTACATTTGACAATGGCTTGTCAATGTCGTTTGTGACTCAGCCTATCTGACCTGATGATAATGTTAGAGCCCTCATTAAAAGTAGAAGTGATTTTTAAATTCTAATTATGGTTCAAGCCACTTCTGGTTTCAACAGCTTCCTAAAATACCATGGTGCCTCCGGAGAGACCTTAAGAAAAGGATTTGAAATGGAATTTTCCCAGATTGCAAATAAACTTAAGTAATGGTTGATGCAGAGAGCAAATGTAAACCACCTGATTCACATCCTTCAAGTCCAATTTCACCATCCAGTCTGTCCTCAATATGTAATTTCTTACACAATATATGCAGATCGTTTTAAAATTTCTGTAAAGAAGAAATCATTCAACAGCTTTTTATTGATGAGTGAACAAAAACCCTTGCCCCCTGTCCTTACCAGGAAGACATTTCTGATTAAGTCTGGGGTATCCCTTGGAATGATTTTAATTTTCTTTTGCTTAACAACTGTAGCACCTCTTCCTGTACCAGAGCATGGTTGAACGTCTAGAAATTTGTGGGACAAAGAAACATTAACTGCAATGGGTGGAAATAAATTTCTGTCCTGTAATGTTGCATAGTCTGCAATACACACAAGTTTGATGTTATTGATTTCGATTGATGGGAAAAAAAAGTGTACGTCTGCCATCCAGTTTTCTTTGCGGACAAAGATGTTGCTGAGAAATATGTTTGATTATTGGGATGTGATGACTTCCTGTGTCTCTGGGTCCTACCTCTACAAGAGCCCCCAAAGTGCATTTAGATAGGCCCCTATGCTACTCTGTTGCTGAATGAGAAAAATGCTCACCTCTTAGACAGTAAAATGAGGGTCTGTAAGAGCTCTGCTGAAATAGGTCACAGGAGCCAATTCAACCAACACCTGCTTTTGGGAAACTACTGTCTCTAGAGCATGACCCAGCAAACCTAGAGGAGCACTCTTGTCTTCTTCCAATGAGTAAATGGAAGTGGAATCGCCATATCTCACCCAGTTTCTATCTACATATTTCTGCTTCAGATTAGTTGCACCCCCAAGACTCCATTAAGACTCTGAGTATGAGCTTGATGGAATAGCACAAGGTAAATACTGATACACTAGGGTAAGATGCCATGGAGTATTGATACACCTCCTTTTCCAAGTCTGAGCTCCACAAATGAGTCTTGACTTGTGGATTTAGTACTTGTCGTAGTGAAATCCAAGTATCTATGGAGCCATTGCCCTCTATAAATGCTGCTAGGTTTTGCCTAATGAAACCTTTTAGGGGAAATAGAATTGTGAAATTATTCACACAAAATTCAGAATTATGATCCCTGTTCTAGCTCCTATTTGTGCGGGGATAGGAATTTAAAGTAAATCCAAGTTACAATCAGCATTTGGTGTTAAACTGAATAATTTTTTTTTAAATTAGCCAGTCCTTTAAATAGACCAGCAGACTTAATGCAGACATACACTTTAAATACATGTTCATCGAAAGCAACATGCCCAACATCAGTGTAACACTTTGAATTGAAATCCCCTCATCTATTTACTCATATTAAGTATACTTATTTCCATATTGGAAGGGTTTTGTTTTGTTTGCTGCTAGAAAACACAGTAAAAATGTTGTGTAGTACCTCCTTCCTTACAATAGAATCCTGAGCACTTCAGAATTTATTTTCTAAATGTTCTATAGGAAATGAGGCCATGCTTTTTTGAGAGTTTCATCAAAGACACCATGTTCCCACCCTGACTTTCATTTTACAGGTCGGTGCATTCTGTGGGTTGTTGTTTTGCTTCCATTCAATTGGACTAAATACAATGATTACAGAGATTCGAACAAGAAAAACCTTTATTGGACTACCATGTCCTCTTGGGAAATGTAGTCAGCTATTAACTTTAAATACCTTGACCGAAGGCAGTTTTATAGTTTGGCGTTTTCCATAAAACGTCTGCCTCGTGGTTGAAGTTGAATATGTACCCACAAGCAGTACATCCTCTGATTAGAGAATGGCTCTTGTGTTTTAAATGAATAGCAGGAAACTATCATATTTGGAGCACTTTCTTAATTCCCAGCAAAGTGTGATTTTCTTTTGTTATCCAGGTAGAAAGTTGCACCCCTCCCCTCTTTGGCAGATTTTTCCTGCAACCACAACCTTGCTTTAAAATGGCATTACTGTGTGGTCTGTTCTCCCTGAGGCAAACCCAGAGGTGGGCAATGCAGGTGCCATATAACTTGCCTCAGATATAGGAACATAGTCAACAGGCGATCCCATTGTCTTGTGTAGCACCTTCAGTCAGTTCTGGCATTTTAGCAAACAGCACTTTGTATTCTGAGACCTGCAATTTATTTTGGGACATTACTTAATAGGATTGATTCCTATGGTCATGTTTCACTGCCATAGCCAAAGTGTATGAAATGTTCTTGCATATGCATAGGTACCTGAGAATATCGGAGCGTTATTACTGAACTTTTGACTTTATGTGCGTATGTCTTATGATACTTGCTGTAATATTGCATCCTCTGTTTGTTGGTATGTTTAGTAATTCATTTGACCATTTTATTCACTTTTTTCTTAAAGTGAGGTTTTATGACTTTTAGATTCGTAAACTGAGAATATATTTTTATAAAATGTGTTTTTGCACTGAATATCTTAGGAAAGCTTACCTTTTGCCTTTTGTGGAGGGAAAAAGGTGACTCGCTGTTTTTCACCTAGCCATGATTTTTTCAAAAATCGCACAAAAGTATACATATGTGTATTATCAACATGTTATTTTTTGGGGCACTTATAACACCACTACTACATATATGTAAGGTGTCACTTCCCAGAACCGTATTTTCCCCACAGCCATGTCAGAATTTTAAATCATGTCGGTGCTCCGTCTCCTTCCCTCTGCAACAACATAAATGTACATTTTTTTTTTATCTCTCTCTCATCCTAATATCCTAACTGGATTAAAGCACCGGGACATGCTCTCTCCATTGCAGAGTTCTCATCTGATCTGATCCCCACGTAGTTTATCAAACGGGAGCAGACAAGATTGATGCGGGGGCTTTTCAGGCCTGACACCATGTGTAAAATCGGGAGACAACGGGCTCTGGGGGGCGCCCACCAGGACTTGTCACATCAGCCCTGCTCGACTTCAGCTGCCAGTGCCCGGGGCTGGCCAGGGTCAGGCCTCTCCCCGGTGTTACACTAAGGACTGCTGCAGAGAGACAGAGTGAGCTACACGAGTCTCCAGCAGAGTTACTTATTGCACCCCCGGCCCCCTTCACCTGCCCGGGCCTTTCACACATAGCATCACAGCATCAAATATTCATGAAGGGCCCGGCGCTGCGGCCAGGGGCCGGCTTCTGCAGGTGGCTGCCGCATTCAGTAATTGCCCCAAACCTCCCTCCACAGCGTAAAATTGTTTTCATTATGTCACGCACACTGAGCCAAAGCAAACCACTCCTCTAGCGCTTTCTTTCCCAAGGCTGGGCAGCACTTCACTTAAACAGGCGCTTTTTGGCTTACATACATGGGGGAGAGGGGGGCAAGAGAAAGCTCATCACTAGCTCCACTTCTAACTGAAACCAAAAAAAAAGCAGAAGCTCACGCAAAACTCCCATAAAGATTATCCTAAATGTGTCAGTTACTAGGAAGAGCTTTGCTGGCTTTAGCCGTCCTTCTGATACTTAAAGCTACTTCAGCTGAGAGAAGGGAATCACTTTCCACCTGACTGCAGTTCCCATGGTTCGCCGTGCAAGCCGATAAGCAGGTTTCGGCAATAAACTCCCGCATTGTGAGGCCATAATGCACAGTCAGGTCCCCCCATTTTGATTCAAGGGTGTCTTTTTCTTGCCCCCCTGTGGCGGACTAATCACAGC
This sequence comes from Calotriton arnoldi, assembly GCA_963921515.1. NCBI lineage: Eukaryota > Metazoa > Chordata > Amphibia > Caudata > Salamandridae > Calotriton > Calotriton arnoldi. Next base: position 182,149 of record CAWUFW010005032.1, read on the forward strand.
TCCACTTTGTTTAATTGCAGCAAAGAGGGAAACGTGTTTAAGAAGTCATTCCGGACCCCCTCCTCCGAGTGAATGACGGGGGCCTTCTTCAAAGACAACAGACAGGATGCATGATAAATAAGACCCGGCTTTTAGATCAAAATAAGGCAGCGCTAAAGATCTGCGGCAACTGACATGGGAGAGGACGAGGTACTTGAATAAAGAGGCTGCAAAGAGGAAGCAACAAGTGGGATTAGAGTATTATTGTGTCGGCGTATGCAGAACACGTTGGTTTTGCATGTGGAAAGAGACCATAAATAAAAATTAAAAAAAAGAAAAGACTGCAAAAATATAAGTGGCTTGTAGCCTGCCTGCCACTTTGCTTCAGAAGAAATCTCTCATAAAAATTGTCAAACCCTTGATAATTGACACAATTTCGCCCACCATAGCCTTTCACCAAAAGCTTGCAAAAACCCTTGGGTGCACTGCTTTGTAACTTATGGCTCTAGGGTCATGAACTCCGGAGGGGGTAGAAGGAGAAAGCGTTTATCAATCAAAGGCTTTCTCTCCGACAAAACCAGGCCCCCGGCCCGGCTATTGGCCGGGAACTTTTATTCGTTACATTTAAAGCCATATACCTCTTTTTCAGGCTAGTTTTATGGCCCTCCTTGAAGGGGGGACTCCATTCACAGATCGGGGAGCTGAAGTGGGTCGCCGGGTCCCTGCACCTTTATCCCCCTCTTTTGTAAAACATGCAGCATGTGGTGGGGGTGGCCTTTTGAACTTACCGAATGCCCCAGCGTTCGTGTGTGGAAAGGCACGGCCTCTACAGAAAGGCTCCCGACCCCCCTCGGCTGATATGTTTGAATGACAGTTCATCTTGGCCTCCATTAGAAATCCGTGGACCAAGAACTGATTTTAAATGGCATAGAATCCTTTTTTTCGGGCGCACTCCACATTAGGTTCCAAATAAATCATTTCAAAACTCTCAGAGCATGGTCTGATTCGCCCTTTTCATGACCAAAACGCACAGAGCTCGGACACTTTGCAGGCTCGCTCTCCCAGCCCTGCACGGCCTGTTAAGGAACATAAAGCGCGAGGGCATCTGCTGCCGCGCGCGCCCCCCTCCTCGGAGCAGAGCGTGACGCACTTTCCAACTCGGAGAGCACCCGGGCCCAGCAGAGCGTTTCTCTGCCCGAGACACACAAGTGCCCGCGGAGTCCCCTTCTTGGCCCATCTGCTTTGGTTCTTTTGTAAACCTGGCGACCGGTCGTTTCAATGTGAAAGGCGCACTATTTGAAACTGTAGCAGTATGCCCCGTTGCTTCTTTGAGCAAAAGAGTATCTTTAAAAGGTAGGTGCATCAATGCCCCCCAAAAAGGGCTAAATAGTTTTGTTAGCGTTAGCAGAAGAGTTGTGTTTTTTAGGCCCCTCGACTGAAGCCCTATTCCGGACAGCTGTTAGTGACTTACCACACCTTTCATATGGATATGTATGTTAATGACAGGCAATGAACTGGGGACGAAGAGCCCCCAACGCAGGGCAATCTCTTCAGCGCACATCAAAAGGGCCACAAAGGAAGCAGTAAAAGAGGCAGGGTTGGCCGAGCCCCCACTTTTGTGCGCTGAATTAGTTCTGCAAGCAATGAAACTGATCTTTTCTCCAGGCCAGAAGAAGTCTGGTGATTTTTTTGTGAGTGCTCATTAGCACAAGGGGCATTTGTGAGGATAATTGACTGACGGGGACACTGCTGGCTGTCACAACACTGGCAACACTCTGCCCTCCTTGTAAGAGTGGAATTTACCCCTTCTTTGCTGGAAATCCCAGTTGACCAGTTACAAACGGTTTTTACGGGAATCTAACAACGTGGGCTTGTAAACTGAATTATACATGTCCAGTGGAAAAAATGTTGAAAAATCTAGTGGTTAGGAGAAAAAAAAAAACTACCAAAGGAAGCACAGGCACAACTAGACACCAATTGCCAGTTACAAGATCCACTGGAATCAACCTGACAGCAATTCAGAAGGTATCCAAAAACCATCATGCTACCAACTTGATTCAATTGAAACCATTTGTGACTGTTCAATAGGAATTTCCCCATTAGTTGTTGCAACAATATCTCCTATCCATTCTCTAATAGTTTTTAAAGTTGGATGCAGGAAAGTGAGTGCTCAATCCAGCAACAATATTTCAAAGTACGACATGAAACATAATCTTCATATCTTTTTTCACATTTACACATAAATGGTATACATATATCTTCTATTAGTGTCTAACTTCGCCAATTGTGTTCATTTGGTATTTATACTTTATCAATACACCTTCTTTGCCATTGCTGGCCATATAACTTTTAATAACTCGTAGGTATTTGACTGATTTTTAAAGACTGAGACGAATGCAAGTCTCACAGATACTTTGGATGATTAATCCATCATTTTTCACTTTCTGATTTCAGGGTCTCTCCACACTCACCCAGTTTGATCATATGTTAGGATATGTTGCTGCTTTAAGCCTTGAAGTCCCCAGTTGGCGCCCTAAGATGTTCCTTCTTCTCCTATTTTAGACATGAATTGAGAGTATTTTTGAAATGTTTACCTGATTCAAGCCCTTTTGTAGATAAACGGTATGCATATGTGCTGGTCAATAGGCCTGAGGCCTATTTGGGAAAATCTCCTGGTTACTTTCAAAACCAAATGCTGGCACACCACGGGCCAGTTAGGATCACAAATCATTTTCTGCTCGTTTGAGCCAACAACGGTCCTTCGAAAGACTCCACTTCGGTGCAAGATCCTTACAGGTTTGAGGCTCGAAACTCTGGGACAACTTTTACCCTCTACCCTGAACACAAGCTTGTTACCTTTAGTCTTAGAAACTCCACCAACCAAAGTGTTCAAAGAAGCTTTCAGTTAAGACTAAAATCGATGTGGAAAAATGCGAGATTTTAGCATCAGGCTGAACTCTAAATCTTATGTTTTCAGATTAAGCTGTGAATTGTATGATAAGGGAATATATATTGCCCTCCATGCCCCTAATAAGACTTCAAGGGGCATCGAACAACCAAGCATGCATGCATGTGTGTGTTAACATGTGTGTAATAACTTGTGCTTTAATCAGGGCTTTAAGTGTACTGGGTCCTGCCGGTGCTCAGCACCAGCAGTTCTAAAAAGCAGGTGCTAAGACGGGTCCCTATCGGGCTCTCCATTTCTGCCCTCAGCCTCAGGGTGAAAAAAAATCTTAACTCTGAATCAGTACCAGTCTTCAATGCCTTTGATGTAACTTTGAAGAGACTCGTTGTAGGTCTTTCTTAGTCTCATCATTTCAGAACTGAAGCATTTTTAATATTATAAACAACAAAACAATAGTTGTTGCTTATTTATCTTATGCAACTAATAACCATTGACAAAGCCAGTTGTCCTGGATTGTTGTAGGTATAATGTTACTTGCTGTATTATATATCTGGATGTAATGACAGAAACACCAACATACCAGTCAGATGGCACACTATGCTAAGCACAGGTGTTTTAAGCCACGCCCTTAATGACATAGGCTACGCCCCTGTGAGAGGACCACTTCCCCCAGTTTTTTCATCCCACTTAAAGCTCTGGCTTTAATGTTACCATGCCAGGAGAATGGTATTTACCACCTGTGGCAAATACTCTACCTGTTTCCAATAAACCTTTTATGAGGATCTATACAGACACAATCTCCCCATTTAGGCACCGATAACAGTTGGCCCAGAAAAGAGAGACATTTACTGTACCTGATATATCATGATGTCACTGGGAGTTAAATATATTGGGTGCAATGCGTCCAATTATGATTATGGCCCGAGAAATAGGGCAAAACGTGGATTTTGTTGCTTCTGCACTAAAATTTGCATGTCCTGTTATGTTATCAAGCATTTTTGCCTCATTTAATTTCAGCCATGTTTCACCTGCCGAAATTTACTGACATTGGAAAGGACGGAAGGCTGAGACAGTCTCTTGCTGGAGTCAAACTTGTAGCCTGCTTTATCTCAACATTTTCCTACAGTAAATATTCAACTCATTGAACCATCCCGCAGAGACATTTTGGACTTTGCAACTGGCAAATTAGGACGCATTGACTTGTTCTTACCTGATATGCAAAGGAGCTAGATGACATAACTCATTTTTTAACATTGACAAATTGTAAACTATGAGCAGCATCATTTCTTAGTTTGCAACCTGCAATAAAGGCGCTGGCCTCACCTTTGGCTTGTGTGTTAGGGATGGTGCAAGGGCTGTTCCCACATCAGACAAAAAGTCATTTTGCCCCTGCACTCTGAGTACACCATTGCACACATGCCCTGTCCTAATTTTCTCTGTTGCTTTACTTGTCATGGTAATGACACACTTCCAAGTTAAGCTGTCATTACCCCAGGTTGTATTTGCCTCATTTGGAAAATACATCATATTCTAAGATTTCTACAGGAAAATGAGGCATGACATGTGGAATCGTTTTAGTACCTCGCGGAATTCTGCTTGTGTTGCCCTTTTCCAGGCCTTTTTCACTGATAAATTAGGACAGGCTTGGCCTGCCGGAATTTATCAGTGGAATAAATACTAGGAGGGTAATTCCGATACCTGTGAAAACACCTTTGAACTGCTATCAGAATTTAGCCCTTAACTCGCAGTGAGGTCCTTAGACTGTGCATTCATTCAAGCAACTGGCTTTGTCCGTGTGTTTGCTCTTCTCATTTATTTCATAGCCCTGTGCAAACACCAGAGGAGATGTGGACATTTGACGCGTGGCCTGTTTGAAAATGGCGCTTACATGGCTTGATTTCAAAAGAGTAGGGGGGTCTCTAAAAGTAGTCGTGTTTGTACAGATCAACCCTCGACAACCCCGGTTTTCGAGTTTTACTTGTGTCACACAGACATCAGTCTGCCCAGCAGTTTCTCCCTCCCCACCTCCTGCCCGCCCCCAAAGCATCGCACTCAGGAATATAAAAAGAACAAATGTTCGATTTTCAAAGGACACATGGCAGGGAGGGGGCTAACTGCACTATTTTCAGTCATTTAGAATGACAATCCTGAAAAGGGTTAGTCGAAACACAGCACTACAACTTAACTCGCCGTATGCACGAAAACATAACTTTTTTGAACTACTCTTCATGTTTTAGCATTTTTTCCTTAGTTTGCAGAGGATGTTTTTGCCATTCTGTAGTACTTATTAGGGAATCGCTCACAATGATTGGGATGCAGTATTCTTAATATCTCTGGTCACAGCCGCGATGCTTTATCTTTTCATCAGCCTGCATGTTCATGTACTCTACAGAACAACAGGCTCGTGGTAGGCCTAGTTAATTTATAATCGGCCATTATTATTGATTTGTTGACCCCTTATTTTGACCCTAAGGAGACCTTTCATTTGAATTACACCTACATGTAGTTTCTCGCCTAATGAGTGATCATTGTGGATTTTTTTTGTTTTTTTTGTTTTGCTATTTGTGTTAAGCAGAGCATAGCTGTCATCAGAACAGCTACAAGAGGCCAATAAAATCCAGAGCAACAAAATACTCTACCATATTAAGTATCAAAAATACACTGGAATTATTAATGAAGATTCAAACGAGAAAAACATATCAAGTGAATCTTCCTCCTAGTTGCGTCTCTCTAAATGTTGACGTTTATTCATTTATCTATTTGTTAGGAGTTTTGTAGGTCTCTACATGCCACAGAGACTACCACAGAGTGCTGCAGCAGCAAAAAAGACATATCTCTCACTACTCTTCCTCCCTTTACATGTCTAGGTGCAGAGACAAGTCAAATTAAGAGCACCACTCCTGGTACTACCTCTGGTCGCCAGCTCTACCTCTCATGTTCATGCAGGGTTATAGATGATGCTCAACTCAGGCTTGGGTAACAGCAATGGTCAGGAAATAATTATTACAAGATGTATCAGGCAGGAATATCTATATCTGTTACGATTATCAACAATGAGAACACAAGGCAAGATTTGAAATAAAGAGCAGAATATCGTCAAGTTTCACAACAACTAGAACATCAGACACAATTGACATAATAAGCATATAAGGCAGTATTTGAAATAAAGAACAGATCAGCATAAGCAACAATGCGGATCTCCATCAAAATAAGTAATAATAATATTTATTCATGTAGAATTTTCATCTGATGGAAATTACCATGTAAGGAAAGATGATGTTGAAGTGCATGAGATATTGTAATCTCTTTTTTTACTTCTCAGTTGGGAACTATTTCTCTGACTCCCAAGCGCTCATCACCAGAAAGCTGGACTACAGCAAAGCACTCTAAGATGGTATTAATGCTCAACTGACCAGATTACTCCGAACCATACAAAACTCAGTGGCCAGGCTCTCTCTCAAACTCCCGCCCCCACACTCACATCAACACACCCCTCAAAGAGTTCCACTGGCTTACAAACTACAAACAAGCACTCTTCAAACTCCTCACGTAAACCTATATAGCCGTGCATAACATTGACTCCACATATTCAACAACCATATAAATGTCCACAAACCTACAAGACACCTCTGCTTAGCTGGACGCATAGTCACATTCACCCCCTGCATATGTAGAACCAGAACCAGCAGTCGTGCCTTCTCCTACTTCACTCCTAAAGCCTGGACAGACTTGTCCCTGCACATCAGAGCCTCCTCCCCAGTTCTTGAATTCCACAAGAACTGGAGACCTGGCCCATCACCTGGCACTAACTCTTGTTTTGCCCGTACAGACCTTACTTCAGCGCCAGGATACCCTCCCAGGTGAATTGGCGGTATACATATATGCCCTTACTGTTGACATTTGTTAGTGAAGCGGAACAGTTTGATTACAATTAGATTAGCAGCCTTGAATGTGGGTATCAGCATAAATTTCGTGTTTGGTATTAATTATAGTGCATTCAATATCTATTACTATTATGGCAGGTGCATATTTATTTATATTTGGTGTATTACTGATGAAAGTTCTTGGTAGACTGAGGCAAATTTGCTTGGCAAAAGAGTATAAGTTAAGGGGATATTGTGATATTGTCTGTGTATAGTGAAGATTTTGCCAAAGGGAGGAGAGGACAACAATTAAAAGTCCTATTTTTGCCAAATTTGGCATTGGGGTAATGTTACCATGAGTATTCTTCTTTTCTCATTATTATTACTTATCATATTGTTATCATACAAGATGAACTCTTGTGCGGGTAAAAGTAAGGGGGTGGTTTCTATTTCTTCAGAGGTTTTTGGTGTCGATGTAGCTTGCTTTTATGCATTTCTTTTTCTATTGATAATTCTTTTGAGTTTCTATACTATTGGCCTTTAGTCAGTCAGTTGAACTGAAATGTGGAAGTGGGGAGTAGTTTTTTATTATTGGCCAGCAGATGACATACAACCTGATGCGACAGCTTTTAGATCATGGTCTATACCTCTTATTTCTGTTTAGGGCAGATGGTTGTACTTTTTATTTTTTAAATTTCAGTTATAAACATAGAACAACCGCAATTGCTTGTCCAACATTGTTAATTCGAATGCATTACAAGACACACATTGCTCATATTACCCGACATGTATGTGCATTACATAGGCTTGATGATTTGCAAACCAGGAGATATGTATTTTGCCACAGCATACTTGTGCAGTGCACTCAGCATCGCCTCTGTCCATACGTCCATGCCACCCGGCGGACCCCCTGCACAGTGGAGCCAGCATATATCCATGGAAGCAAACTTTGTTGCCAGGGGTCAGCATCCAGCCAGTTCTTATGTTTGAAGTGCAGTGTTTGCAGCCCAGGGTGTGTTGTGCTTGACCGGTGCCTACTGTAGCGCTTCCCCATCTAGAGAGTGGAGCCAACATGTGAATGGGGACCAAATCTCTTTGGGGCGAGATAGGGATGGTAAAGTTCCCAGTAGCATGACAACTGGTCTCTGCAATATGTAACATCTGCTACCCAGGCTTTTATGGCAGGGGTCGATGTCTTCCCCCAGTGAATAGCCACTCGTCTTTTGGCCAGCAGGAGTAAATGCGCTGTGAGTCTCCGACCTGTAGTCGGAATGTCTCGCATATATACCAGGAATGCCACCAGGGGGGTTCTCGGTAGTTTATGGTCTGTTATGTCCTCTATGTGTTGTAACACCTCCACCCAGAAACCAGCTACAAGCCGACACTCCCAGGCCAGGTGCAGGAAGGTTGCCTAGAATGTCCCACATCGCCAGCATTTAGTGTCAGGCCTTAGACCCATGCGGTGTAATTGGACCGGGGTGCGATATAAGCGGTGCAGGAAGTTGAAGTGTATTAGTCTGAGGCTGTAGTTTGGGGAGAGCTGCTCTAGTTGGACGCAGCAGAAGGTCCATTGTTCATCTGAGATAGCAGCGCCAATGTCTGCCTCCCAAGCGCTGCGCGATCTAGGGGTGGTGATCGGAGACTCGCTCTGTGTGATAGATTTGATGCGCATTAATTAATTTACGGGCCCATGTTTCCGAGAGTATATGTTCCATCTGCCCAGGCTATCGGGAACTCGAATTCGAAGGCAACAGTGCCTTCCGTCAGCGGAAGAAGGGTAGATTTGGCCCAGTTGATGTGAATCCCCAACATGCCCCCATATCGCACAAGCTCTCAGGTAACAGGTGTGAAGTTAACTGCAGGGTCTTTGATATAGAGAGTCAGATCGTCTGCATACATAGACACTATTAGGCCTCTAGTAGTGAATCCTATACCCCTGTTCACGTGGTGTTGCCTCAGTCGCGCCACAAGTGGCTCTGTGGCGATAGCAAACAGTAGGGGGAATAGTGGGCACCCCTGCCAGGTTCCCCGCGAGATGTGATGGGATCGGATATTAGCCCGTTTACTTTAACTCTGACGGTGGGTAAAGTATATAAGAGTTTAATTTGCTGTATAAAGGTACGGCTCATTCCCTACCGGGTCAGAAGTATGAAGAGGAATTTCCACTCTAAGGAATCAAATGCCTTAGTGGCATCTAGTAATGCGGCAATCGCCGAGACATGTGGGGCGAGATAGTGCATCAGTGTAAATATTGTCCTTAAGTTGTGAGATGTGGAGCGGCCCGGTACAAATCCGGATTGATCCAGCCTGACAATAATAGGGAGTAGCGGCTGCAGTCTCTTTGCCAATAATTTAGCAAATATTTTGTTATCTATATTTATTAGGGATAGTGGGCGGTAGGAGTCGCATGACGTCGGGTCTTTGCCTGGCTTGAGCAGTGTAATAATGACTGCTTCGCGCATTGATGGTGGAAGTGACCCTTCTTGTAGCGCCTCCTGATAGACCTTCAGCAGGCGAGGGGCCAGCAGTGACGCATACTCTATGTAGAATGCGGAGGTAAGCCCGTCAGCCCTGAGAGCCTTATCCCCAGGAAGGCTTTGGATGACTTGCTGAATTTCTTCAGCAGTGAACGGCTCATCCAGATATTCACGATGCGCCTCGCTCAGTCACAATAGCTCTAACGAGTCCAGGTATCCTAATATTTCTGAGTCTAATGGGGCTGATTTTGAGGGGTATAGTTGGGTGTAGACGTTTTTCATTGTGGCCAGAACGTCCGTTGGTGAGTGGACTGGTGGCGTGTCAGGGAAATGGAGCTCAGTGACATAAGAGGAGCCCCAGGGCGGTTTTAGTAAATGTGTCAGCTTCTTTCCAGGTTGGTCCCCCTCCCCGTATCTGCGGGCCTGTGCATATTTGTGTAAGAATTTGGTTTCTCTATTGGGTTCATATTAATTTGCTATTGTTATTTGCTGCCCGTAAAGCCCACCGTTCAGTATAATGTAGCGGCCCTCCGGGTCTGATATAACTCACTCAGTTGTCCATGGGAGACCTCTACGTATTAGGATCGCAACCCCACGTGAGTAATTGGAGTAGGCAGATGTGTGTATGCCCCCCCACCTATTGGACTTCAACCTGGACTGGGATGCGTCTTTCAGGTGAGTCTCTTATAGGAGACAAATGTCTACTTTGTGCTTGGTCAGATACAAGTAAACCAGTCGCACTTTTTTATGATTATTCAGACCACGTATGTTCCAGGTGATGAAGTTTAATGAAGCCATACTAGCCTACGCTGACTTGTCTAAATCGGGGGCTATCGGCCCGGTGAGTGACCTCCTGTGTGATAGACTAGGCCTGTAAGATCGTATTCCGTGGCAGTATGCACTTATGGGTCGGCAACATGTGTCTTGTGTCTTGGTGGAAGCATGCAACAACAACATTTTCAGCAGGACATTTTGCGGTATCAGACACCAACAGCTTAACCCTGCCCACCCCCCTCCCACACCAACCCCCAATTAGGTTGTCTAAGTATTCCCCCCATTAATCCCAAACAAGACAGTAATTTCAAAATAGCCGAAAGTCTACAAGGGAATTATCCCGTGGGGAACGAGGAGTTGCGGGCGTACAACCCTGCCAGTTGAGGCTGGGTGGCCGAGCCATAAAGTGTCTCAGATTGTGATTCAACATTGTCTATGTCAATAGGAATTAATGACACAGCCTTTTGGCGCTGCAGCAAAATGCTCAGCATGCACTGTGGTTAGGCCGACCTTGAGACATTATATGAAGAGAGCCCTTGTCAAAAGTGTCTTCTATTATGATAAAAACAAACCGTGCCAGATTTTGGAAACAGTACGCTCAGTCATTTTCACTCAGGTGGCCTTCCAGCGGTGTACCACCCCCTGGCTTCTGGGATTTCCGTGAATTTCCCGCTTGCTTGGTGAATTTCAGCGCAGCTCTTCCATCCGTGAAGATGAGAGATTTGCCTTCTGATAGCTATCCTGCAGGTCCGGTTCTCTGGGTTCCTCGGTGTAGAGTGTCTTGTAAAATGACCCAAAGAGGTCTGCCTTTTCCCTATCTGCGTGAACTAGGCCATTATTCCCATCCCGCATGCCCCCAATGTATTCCCTCTCTCGTTTCACTCTTAGTTGCCTCGCTAAGTATTTGCCTATCTTATTCCCTTGAGTGTAAGAGATGTGGCGTAGTTTTAAGAGCGTGTATTCTGCCCTGTTGTTATAGATTGCCTTTAACTTGCTGCGCAGTGCTGTGAGGGAGCGCAGAGTCACCCTAGTGGGATTATTCTTGTGTGCCTGCTCCGCCTGTTCTAACTCCCTCGCTAGTCCTTCCCTTTCCCTTTCCCGTGCCCGTTGTTTATTCAGGGTGGAGTTGAGTTCTATAGACTTCCCTCGAATAACCGCCTTAAAGGCGTCCCAAGTGTTGCCCACGGAGGTGTCTTCCGGCCTGTTCACCTTAAAGTACTCTGTGATTGCTTCTCATATTTCCGTACGCAATACATTATCTCGTGTGAGAGAGATCGGGAAGTACCATTTGGGGGACTAGTTGGGGCAGATCCCCACTGTAGCAGATCGATAGCGGACAATGATCCGAAATGGCTAGGGGGAAGATCTTGGCCTCACTAAGCTTGCCCACCAATCGCTGGTTGATAAAAATGTAGTCTAAGCGTGAGTAGGTGTGGTGTACGTGCGAGTAAAATGTGTAGTCTCTAGTTTGGGGATGCAGGGTGAGCCAAGCGTCTCGCAGACCAAAGTCGTGCATTCCTTGCTTAATTTTTGCAGGGAAGAAGCCAGTTTCGGATCTGTGTGAGTGAGTGCTGTCTACATCGGGTTGCCAGGTAAGATTAAAATCCTCCATTAAAATTGTTGGCCCTTCCACAAAGTGCTCCATTTTATCAAGTAGGGTATTGAGAAATCTCGCTTGGTCCACGTTCGGCGCATACGCTGCTATAAAGGTGCATAGTGTGCCCCTCAGTGTGCCTTTAACCAGGACCATCCTTCCTTCCCTGTCCGACTGGATGTCTAGCGGTTGGAATTTCGTTGAAGCGTGAAATAATAGTGCCACTCCCCGGTGCTTGGTATGCGCTGACGATCTATAAATAAGGGGGTACATTTTGTGTTTAAGCCTCAATTCGTCAGCTTTCTGTAAGTGTGTCTCTTGGAGTGCCACTATGTCGAAGTGGTGATCTGTGAGGTACTTCCAAACGTTTTGCCTCTTCTGTGAGGAGTTGAGGCCCCTAACGTTCCACGAGGCTATAGTAATTACCATCTTTCCCAATGGAACCCCCCCTCCCTCACCTAGAACCACTCCCTCGTGCCTTCGTAACAGACATTGTGGGAAGAGTACCTCCCTGCACCTGCTGTAGTATACAAGCATCTTCCATAACGCCCTCGTGTCGCTTGAGTAGAGAATTCCACCACCAAACCCCCATCCCACCCCCTCCCAAAAACTTAAGAGAAGAAAGAAAAAACACAATCCCCAATAATACCAACAGGAACATGTGTCGAGTGGAAGAAGAATCCACAACTGTAGGTGGAATCACCTACTCAGATGGGTTGATGGATGGCGTGACCAGAGTTCCCAGCCGCGCCCACCTCGGGGGGCTCCCAAGTAGCTCAGGTTGCCGATTGCATTAGTCACTGCTCTTGAGCATCGTCCGTATTCTCCCAACTTAAAGACCCTCCAGGAGAGCAAGCAGATAAGGTCTTCGCTTGCGTTGATATGACTCTCTAGGCTCAGAAACAAGGATCGGGGCTCTTGTAGTTGTGCGCTCGCAAGTAGCTTAGCAAAGTTCTCACTTGTGGTTTCCTCTCGTGGACGTGGACCATTTCGCAAAGGATGAGCTATTTCGGCTAGTCCCCTGTGAGTCATCTGCTGCTGTTTCAGGTTCCAGTAACCGGGAGGCCCAATAGGTCGAGACCTTCTTTTATGTCGGTTATGTGGCGCTGTTTGTTGTTAAATTCGAAGGATAAGTCCAGCGATACCTGACTTTGTCGTCTCGTAGCTTAGTTGTAATGGGTCGGAACTGCTGTCTCCTCTCTAATGTTGTGGGGGCCACGTCCTGATAGATGCTGCAGGAGTGCCCCTGGAAGGAGATCGTGTTCTTTTTCCTAGCAGCTGAGAAGACTGCCTCCTTCACCTTGTAGGAGTGAAATTTCACAAGAACATCTCTCGTGCGTTTCCGTTCTCCGCCTAGTGGGCCGCCGACTCTGTGCGCCTGCTCAAGCTTGATTTTAAGGACTTGTGGACTGACGATTTCTGCAAAGAGGCCTTCTAGGAACGCTTCCAGATCGGGCCCTTCCGCTCCCTCCTCCAGGTCTCAGAATTGCAGGATGTCTCGCCTTGCCCTGTTTCCGAGGTCTTCCGCTTTCAATTGGGTTTGGTATAGGTGGTCTTGTAGGGCGCGTACTGTGTCCTGTATGTTAGAGGTCCGTTTGTCTACCTCCTGGGTCTGTTCCTCCAACTCCACTACTCTGACCCCCACGGAGTCCACATCCCGTTGGAGGGTGGTCATGTGATCATTGAGGTCCCTTTTCAGTTGATCCATGGAGTCCTTAATGTCCTGGCTGAGCTCCTTCCGTAGCTCCGCTTTGAAATCGCGTAGAGAGGTCATAAGGTCCTCTTTGGTGAAAGCCATTGTGTCGGAGTCGACTTCGCGGTCTGTTGATGGGAGTTTATCTGCTGGTGAGAAGAAGCGGGATACCCCAGTCGTGGCTTTGGGCACTGTTTTCTTAGGCGGCATAGAGGCGGGCCCTACGTTAACCCCTTCACCATTGCGTGCCTGCTCGGGTCTCCGTAGGCGGCCTGTATAGGTAGCCAGCAGTCCTCAGTGCTTGCACGTTCTGCGATCCCCCACCGATCATCACGTTCTTCGGGCGTACCCTGCCCCGTTGCCTCGTGGTCCGGGCGCAGGCTCCGCTTTTTAAAACGTGCTCGTCAGCTTCACACCTCTGAGCTCGTGGACCACCTCCTTTTAAGTCTCCCGCCTCCTCCTCCTCCGGGTGAGTTTAGTTAAGGGTGGCGTCCCCACCGGGTAAATCGCTACTAACCCGGGGCCCGCCGTAGCACCGACACTCTCCTGTTTGCTGATTCCTAGGGCGAAGGTGCAGGAGAATCCAAGGCTCAGCCTGCACAAAGGAGGGTGATCCCCATAAACTCACCGCCAAGGGCGGGCGACGCAGATTCCAAAAGCTCAGATAGTGTGCTCATAAGGGCGCCAGCACGGTGCGTGGGCTCTAGACGCCAATCTCAGGCAGCCCCCACTGCGTGCCATGCGGGGCCCCCAACTTGTTTCCTGGGCGCCATCTTGAAGTCAGGCAGCAGTCATCAAGCCTTCCCGGGCACACCAACTTCCCGCTATCCCCAGAGCGATTCAACGGGCCCCTCTCTGCCTGCAAGGCGCGCCCGTCAAAACTGTTGCCCAGTCCACATCACGCAGCAGCACACCGCACCGACCCTTCGTACCTCGGGTGGGCGGCCATGTCGTGCAGTCTTCCTGAGTGCTGAGGGAGGCCGCTGACCGCACCGTCGTCTCCCCGCTTCGTGCGACCCAGCAGGCGGGGGTCCGTCGTCGTGGTGGTCCTGGTCTCGTTGTCACTGCTGTGTGGATGGGCGCCTTTGGAACCGGGCGCCGCTACCGCTCATAAAATGGCGGCCACCAGTGCGAACGGGCGCAGGGCCGCTCTGGCTCCGCTTTACAATTGCCTCATTTCCGGCTCTAGGGCTGCGATTTAAGACTCCTCGCACTCCCTAGTGGTGGGGGCCGATGTCCGCTCTGTAAGGCACCGGCACCGCTGCTGGATACCGGCTGCAATTCCCCCGAGAGACTAGCGCGGACCGGGAGCCGAAACGGATTACGTCCGTTCGGCCATCTTGCCCGGCCACGCCCCCTGTTGTCCTTTTTTGACACTATGGGTCTGGTGGACCTATGGCAGGAGGAACATCCGGGAATCTGACAGTACACATACAACTCTAACCAGCTATGCTCCTTGTCCAGTCTGGTCTACCTCCTGATTCCACAACACCAAATGGATTGCCTTGGGCACTCCGCTATCCTGGCACAGCGCATATCGGGTCACTTACTACTGACAACGCTCTTACAAACAGACATTCAGAGATCAAGAGGGGGAGTGGAAGCTAGAACCCTGGGATCTGACCACATGGGATACTAGAAAGCTGGTGGTGGAGACCATGACTCAGTACTTTAAGGAAAATATAGGGATGTTGAATTGGGAGATCACTGTGTGGGAGGCCTACAAAATGTTCCTGAAATATCAACTTTGCTCTGAGACTAATGAATTTGTATGTCCTAACTCCCTTTTTTAGGTCTCTGACTACAGGCATCTTTATCAGTCTGTTGATGAAGACCTAGTATCTACAATTCAGTATTTGCAGGCTGTGCTTTCGGTCAGCCCCTAGCTCAGGATGCAATGGCTTTCTTATAAATCTCAGTTCCCTGCTCCTTATTTATTGTTTTTTTCTACCTGTTCTGTGTGTCTTGCTCCTGGAACATAACATCTTTGCTCTTGTATATTTCCACTGCTGACACCTGGGACACTTTTTAGGTCGAGTCTATCAGACAGCACAAGCTATCTGGTTGCTAAAGATCTATTGTGAACTTATAGTGGACTCACAGCCTTCCCTTTGCTTGCTATTGGTTGGCTGTATTGTCTCTATGCTTGCTTCTTCTTTGATGGCCTGCCTTCCTCTACTTGTGTTTGTCTCTTCCTTGTAGCACAACATTTTTACAATCCTTGTGATTGGTTGACTTGTATCCTTTCACTGTTCATACTTCGGTAACTATTTTTCTTTTTTTTCAGCACTCAATGAGAGTACATATTTTTTTAGCTCTCTCCTTCGTGTGCTGCTCCCCCCCCAAATTCTCACCTCTGGCCGGCTTCCTATTCTGTCCCTGCTTGACAGTAAAAGCACAGCAACAGGAATACGTTTGCTGGGGTATGACTGAAGAGCAAACATTATGGGATTTTTTTTTTTTACCTCTTGCATTCCACATTGTGATGAATTGGGTTGTTGGCTACTCAAGCAACAGCCACAATCCTTGTCAGGCTGACACACCAAAAGTCACTAAATTAACCTGTGCTTAACCCTCTGGTAGTGTGGCACAGAAGCAGTCAGGCTTAACTTAGAGGCAATGTGTTAAGTATTTACGCAGCATTTAAATAGTAATACAGTGAAAACACAACTCAAGAAACATCATACACCAATTTAGAAAAATAGAGTACATTTTATTAAATTATTTGACAGCAAAACAACAGAAATTCAACAAGTAGAACTGGAGTTATGCATTTTTAAAGTTTAAAGTGAAAAATAGTGCCAAAAAGATCAAAGCGCTAACCGCGCACATATAGTCGCATGAGACTGGGTCAAAGTTGAAAGTTATGGCTGAATGCGAGGGAGCGGGGTATTTGCTTAGCTATGGACTTAGAAGAATTTTTGTAGAGTAGTGTCTGAGAAGGTAAAGTTCAGTGGGGTAAGGCAGTCGGCTGTATCAGAGAAGGAGGCATTGTATTCTGGGAGCCGCTGTGCGAAATCGTGCTGAGGATGTCTACATTCAGACTTAGGGCCTGATTTAGATCTTGGCAGACGGGGTACTCTGTCACAACGGTAACGGATATTCTGGCCGCCAAAATATAAATCCCATAGGATATAATGTGATTTATATTTCGGCGGATGGGATATCCATCACCATTGTGATGGAGTAACCCATCATCCAAGATCTAAATCAGGCTCTTAGTCTCATTTAATGGAAGTCGAGAATTCCAGCGGGAAAAAACTGCAGGCTGTAGCCAACAAGGGCTACACAAGGCTGGATACCCCTTCAGCAAGGAGCCGATGAACAGGATTTGCTGCTGCAGAGAAGAACGTTGCGGGGGTTACCGTAAAGTTAGACCAACTGGCGATACATTCTTTGTGAGAGGTAGGTCTCACAGTAGTGAAAAAGAGGTAGAGAATACTGACCTCTCTTTTGCCCCCTCAGTCATGGCAATCTTCTAGTACCCTGATGTAAGACCAAAGGTACTCAAGAACTTGGCAGCTCCCACCCTGTCAATGAGCCCATTAGCTCGGGGATTGGGGTGTGTATCAGTCTTGGTGACTGAGTTCAGCCCACTGTAGTTCACGCAGAACCTGAGTTCTGGGGCGGTGCCCCGTGGGGTGGCTTTGGGTACCATCACCACTGGGCTGGACCAAGGACTACTGTAGAGCTCAATCACTCCCAACTCAAGCATTTTGGAGACTTCCTCCTTAATTCTAGCCCTCACTTTGTCTGACAGCCTGTAAATGTTATTTTCACAGGCATACTGCCTCCAGTATCTATGTCATGGGTACACAAGTGTGTAAGCCCAGTAGTGAGGGAAAACAAACAGGCAAATTGTCCCAACAACTGTCAACAGTCCTTCTGCTGCTCTGGGGTCAGGGTCGAGGAGAGGTTGACACCCCACTGACCATTTTTCTCCTTGGAGGATATGAGAGCAGGGAGAGACTCACTCCCCTCCACTCATCATCTGTTTCCAAGAGCATGGTGACCTCTGATGTCTCAGAGTATGGTCTGAGGGGGCTCACATGGAGTACACTTAAGGTGTTTTGGGGGGTTTTAAGGCCCACCAAGTAGGTAACCTCCCCCTTTTTCTCCTTTGCCTCATGAGCCCCTGACTAATGGTCTTGAAAGGCCCTGGGCTCCACCGGCTCCATTAAACAGATAAACAGAAGCAATTCCTGCCTGGTGAATAAATACAATACTAATGAAAGATCATACATTAAAGAACAAAAAATGTTGCATAATCGCCCACCACACCACGATAGGAAATAATCCCTTAGAGTGATTTTTGTAACAAAAAGGAATTTTTTACCAAAGTTTATTCTTTTCTATTTCTTATTTTTTCTATTTTATATAAATATTGTGTCATGACTTTGAAATCGATAATACAATGCAACAGACAATACAAAACATACATGAACAAAAATGGAAAAATACTATGTAATACACATCCCGAACACCAGGGTTCACAAAAACTAGGAAACATCCCCCAGGAAAGATATCTCACACAAACTTGCATGTACTCTAATCAGACATACCAAGGCAACCCCAGACTTCAATCATTCAAATGAAGATGACATTCTTAGATAAAATCAACAACAAAATCATTATCAGTAGACCAGAGGAGAAAAAATAAGTAAATCATATAATTTCATATTATATAGATGTCTCCAAATTGTTTATAGTTTATAACAGTAGGATGGCCCACTCTTCCTACATCCAATAGGACGCAATTGCAGTAGTGATCCTGGTCTGACTGATCTTAGCAAAAGCGCCGACGTGTATTTTGGTATAGATCTCAGTCTGAGGTCAACCTTCTTCAGGGTGACAAATGAAATGAATTAACCAAAATACAATTGAGGGAGAGGCAACCCTGGCACAGGTCACCAGAGACCATGGAATGACGGATCCCTATATATATGCCTGCCTTAAATGCTGGCAGAAAAGGCAAATGGCAGCGCTCACAGATAAGTGGTGCTGGAAGAGATTACTCAGATATAATAAAAGATCATAGAGAAATATAAATAAAGAACAAACTCAGCATAATGGATCTAGGAGGGTATCCATATCTCTCAGCATATACGGGATGACCAAAATGGTGGTCCCAAGGAATTTCTGTTTATCTCAAAGAGCACAGGACGCCAGTCAATCTCCTGACAGGCTCCATTACCCACACCTTCTGGCCAGGCTGAAAGTCCCCTATAGTGCCCTTCTGGTCATACCAGAGTTTCATTACTTATTGGCTGGCTTCTAAGTTTTGAAAAGTCTTATTCCAGAACCTCTGCATCTAATTCCTGAGACTAAATTCGGGGTGAGCTTCCTGGGAGCTTGCTCCCATCCCTCCTTCACCAGACTGAGAGGTCCCCTAACAGGGTGACCATAGATGAGCTCAAATGGGCTAAACCCACCTCCCTTTTGTGGTACCTCTTTGTAGGCAAAGAGCAGGCATGGTAATGGGACCTCCCACTTCTGCCTCATGGGCTCAGATAGGCCTGTAATAATACCCTTGAGGGTTTGTGGAATCTTTCAACAAGCCCATTTGTCTTAACATGGATACGGTGTGGAGAACTTGTAGGTTTCCCCACACTCATCCCATATGAACTTCATGTAGGCAGACATGAAGTTGGTACCCCTGTCAGACACCATTTCCTTGGGGAACCCCAATGAGTTAAAAATTCCCATCAGGGCCCTAGCCACTTCAGGAGCAGTCACAGATCTCAGATGAATGGCCTGTGGGTATATGGTGGCATGGTCTACCAAAATCAGGATAAACCTGTTGCCTAAGGCACTTTTGGGTTCTAAGGGTCCAACAATTTCATAGCCCACCCTTTCAAAGGGGATACCAATGACAGGTAAGGGAACCAGGGGAGCCCTCTGCCTTTTCCCTGTTTTCCTACTGGCCTGGCAGGTGGGACATGACCTGCAGAATGCATCTGAGGCTGTCTTCTTCTGGGACCAATAGAAATTGGTGACAAGCCTGGCAAATGTCTTGTCCTGCCCCTTCCAGCTGTATGTCATTAGCCAGTCCCAGTATGAAGGCTCTGTAGCACAGGGAGACCAACAGGACATGGGTTTTCCCACCCTCAGAAACTTTAGGCTCACTATATAGGAGATAATTCTCCCAATACATTAGGTGATCTCCAGAGGTATCACCAGCTGCCTGGGTATCAATTTGCTGCCTCAAGCCCTCTAGGGTTGGATACTCCTTCTGTGTCTTAGAGAATTCCTCCCTGGTGGGTCCATCCTCAACTTGCCATCCAGTAAGCTCAGGCAGATCTCCCAGACCTCCCTGGTAGGCTCTGGGGTGGCCTACTTAGCCACCCCATCAACCTGGATTGTGGGATGTGTCAGGGGCTGGGTTCCCACACCTACTGCCCTTGCCTTTCTTGGTAGATGCCCTTGGCCCTTTTTCCAGGCTCCTGGCTTCATTGACTCCCCTCCTGGGCGACACAGACCACGTGGTAATGCAGATCCACTTAGGCAACCCTAACATCTCTGGGTGTTACGTGAGCTCCACATCCTTTCTGGCAGTATGCACCAGATCATTGCCTAACAGACAATCTATAGGCATATGGCAGAACTCACAGTGTCCTTTAGAGAACCTGAGACCCTCTCAAAGGAAACCAGAGCCAATGGATAGTGACTTTCCCAGTCGTCGGCCACCACATATTCGGTAACACTTGCTCTGAGGACACTAGATAAAACCTTACAGTACTCATTCCGACTCCTGTGTCCCTCAGAGCCTCTACCCTCTGCCAGTTGAGGATGACCAATGCCTATACTTGGAAGTACTGGACGGCATGTGGGCTTTGGGCACCCACCATCTCTTTATCTCCCAGGGACACTAGGGTAACTTCAACTCTTTCCCCCACACTAAATGGGGCAATCTCCTCCCCAAGCGCTGCACTTACCATCCCTTACGTCTTCCCATCATTGGGGTCTGTACTGTCTTGGGACACTTGGCATCCCCTTTCACGTGCCTAAACTTGCAACACTACTGGCACTTGAGAACAAACTTACCAGTCTTCTTATCAAAGAAGCCATTTCTCTTGTGGTCAAATTGGGGCAGGGTACCCTTCTCCTGTGAACTGTATAGGGGGCCTTGAGAGAACTTGTTTTTATTTCTCTCCCTCTTTCTTCTGGCAGGGACCCTGACCACCCTTCTGGGAATCTCTCTAGATGCCTTTTTGGACACACAGGTGCAAGCTCCCTCCGGTCAGTTTGCTTACTGTCAACCAGGTGTTGGCTCAGCTATGTTGAACAGATATTGAGCATGTACTCATCAATGTTGCTGTCCTGACCCAATCACACAGTGTCTTGCTGGAATAGTCCAAGAAATCTACCCAAGACTGGTTTGGTAGTTTGGGACTCTGTCTGAACCCTGAGGCAGTACTTCTCAGGGGTCAGCCCACATTTGGAGACAAGAATTGCCTTCACAGGGCATACTTAGTTTGTTTCCCCACTTCTAGTGTAAGATGGGTGTTTTTCCCTACCGTGGGCATGTGTTTTCATAAGCTAGCCCCCCAATACCCCCCTGGGACCCTGTGCATCCTCTGGGCTACCTTATGGGCAGACAACCACTTATTTATGTTACCCCCAGCACATAGCTGAGCACCAGACCATGTGGTATGCTGACCTTCAACTCTCCAGTGGACACTGAATATATGCTGTCACCATTATTGCTGGATTCTGCGGCCTTTGAGGTCCTGCTCCATCAGACTCACCCCATGAGCCAGCAAGACCATTTTTTCTTCCAGGACTCTCCAAGCCTTCTTTTACTCTGCCAGCTTCTCTTCCAAGGCCACTTTCCTTTTCTCAAAGGCACTCCTGGCATCAGCCTCCTCCTTGGCTGCCTCCAATTTTAATTTAGGATGCTGCAGCTTGAACTTCCATTCAGCCCTTCTGTCCTCCAGCTCCTCTGGGGACAGACCGTTTGAAGACACAATGCTCCGTGCCATGCAACGGGGGTCTCTATTTATGAGCAGGTCTTCATCCTCCTCTTCAGGGTACTGCAGCCCAGGTCCTCTTCTTGCTCTTCCATAGTCTCCTCCTCCACTGCTGTGGCTGGCAGGTGGTGGGCCTCCTCCTGGGCTCAAGGGCTTTCTTGAGCTCCTCCTTCTTGGAGCTTCTTTTTGCTGGAAGCCACATCTGCTACCAGACTCCTCTGAGCTCAGCTTTGTAATAGCTCTCTACGTTGCTGAGCTCAAACTCCATAATTTCAGGTAGAGTCACACGCACAGTCAGGTAGAATGGGTGATTTTGAAAAAAGCAAAAATGGCCAATTAAGGAGGTTATAAAGAAATGCTTTAGTATCAAATTATTTGTGATGGAATTTTAGTGTTGCACTCATCACTGTATGGTACTGCGCAAACACAAGTACTAGATCCCACCACTGAGCACCAATGTGAGAAACTGGGTTGTTGGTTGAGGAGGGTGAAACTCTACGCAAGCAACAAACACAATCCTTCTCAGGCTGAAATACAAAACGTCACTAAATTAACCTGTGCTTAACCCTTTGGCAGCTTGGCACAGAAGCAGTCAGGTTTAATTTAGAGGCAATGTGTAAAGTATTTATGCAGCACATAAACAGCAATAAAGCGAAAATACAACACAACAAAGTGCCACACTTATTAAAATAATAGAGTACATTTTAATAAATTAATATTTTAAAGTTTAAAGTAAAAAATAGCGCCTAAAAGATCAAAGTGCCAAATGCGGACATCTAGCCATGCAAGACCTGGGCACAGTTGAATGTTATGGCCCACCACAATGAAGCGAAGGTCGGATACAAGAATTGAATTGGGCCCAGTCTCCCCTTACCTTCGGACTTAGAAGAATTTTTGAAGAAAAGTGTCTGAGAAGGTAAATTTCAGCTGGGCAAGGCAGCCAGCAGTGTCCGAGGAAGAGGAATCGTCGTCGGGGAGCCACTGGATAAAGTCGCAGTGAAGATTTCTACATTCGGACTCAGTCTCTTTTATGGAAGTCGAAAATCTCCAACTGGATGAAGCTGCAAGCTGTAGTTGAGGGCTCCACAAGGCCTGAGATCCCTTCTGCGAGGATCCCCTAACAGGATTTGCTGCTGCGGAGAAGAACATAGCGGGAGCTGCTGCTAAGGTAGGCCTTCCAGCGATGCACCTTGGGTGGATCTGAGAGCAGGTAGGTCCCAATCTCCTCTCGATTCTCAGAGCACTTTTTAGCAGAAAAGTTTTATAAGTCCCAAGTTTTAGATTTTGGCTATCTGGACACATTTAGCACCACTTCCAAGGGTCTAGGATTGGAGGGCACCACTTGGAGGGTCAGGACTCGCTCAGACTGGGTCCAGGTGAGGCGTTAACCCCTTTGGTGCGTCGGACAGCCGGGGGACGACCGACGCACCAGTGCTCATGTGCGTCGGACAGCCCCCGGTTGACCTAGCACATGGCACAGGGAATCCCTCTGGCGCGGGCACCAGAGGGATTCCCTTTCACCCCCAACATCCTCGGGAGCTGGAGAAGAGCTTCCCCAGCTCAAGAGGCTGCAGCTTTGGTTTCCCTGAAATGACGATCAGCGTGCACGTCGCTCTGACGTCATTTCAGTGAAACCGAAACTGATATGAGCCAAGAGGCTCATTTCAGTTTCGCCTTCTACGTGCTCAGGGGGCTATCTCAGCCCCCTGAGCACGTAGAAAGATGGGAGAGTTACCCCTCCCTAGTGGATCCCCTAGGATCCACCCACTAGACACCAGGGAGGAGGGAGCGGCCCCTTGGGCAAGGGCCTTTGCTCCCCCCATAAAGAATTGGGTAAATTCAGTCTTTCTGCCCCCGAAAGCCCACTAGAAACCAGGGATTTTTAATGGAAATTTAAATTAGGGGTGGGGGCTGCCCAAAACGGGCATGCCAATGCCCCCACCCCCCTCCCACAAAAATTACAGTCTTTCTGCCCCCCCGCAGAAAGCCCACTAGATACCAGGGATTTTTTTCTAAATTGAATTAGGGGTGGGGGCTGCCCAATATGGGCATGCCAATGCCCCCACCTCCCTGCCACAAAATGACAGTCTTTCTGCCCCCCCGGGGGGCAGATGGGGGCAGTATCCCCCAATCTGCCCCCCGTGGGAGCATAAAGCCCACTAGATACCAGGGATTTTTTTTTCTAATTTGAATTAGGGGTGGGGGCTGCCCAATATGGGCATGCCAATGACCCCACCCCGCCGCAAAAGTAAAGTCTTTCTGCACCCGGGGGGGCAGAAAGCCCACTAGAAACCAGGGACTTTTTTCCAAATGCAAATTTGGGGTGGGGCTTCCCAATATGGGCATGACAATGCCCCCACCCCGCCGCAAAAGTACAGTCTTTCTGCCCCCACTGGGGGGCAGATGGGGGCAGTAGCGCGCAATGTGCCCCCCCGGGGGGGCAAAAAGCCCACTAGACACCAGGGGTTCTTTTCAAGATGAATTTAGGGGTGGGGCTTGCCCAAGAGGGGCATGCCAATGCCCTCAGCCCTCCCCCCCACAAAATTCCAGTCTTTATGCCCCCCCAGGGGGACAGAAAGCACCCTAAATGCCAGGGATTATTTTTTTTATAGGCCCGGGGTGGGGGCTGCCCAGAATGGGCATGCAAAGAAAACAAAAGACTTTCTGCCCCCGCAGGAGGCAGATGGGGGCAATAGCCCCTGATCTTCCCCCCGGGGGGGAAGGGGCAGAAAGCCCACTAAGCGCCAGGGATTTTTCTTTTTATATAGGTAGGGGTGGGGGCTGCCCAGAATGGGCTTTTCAATGACCCCACCCCCCAAAAAAGCTACAGTCTTTCTGCCCCCCTGGGAGGAAGATGGGGCAATAGCACCTTATCTGCCCCCCCGGGGGGGCAGAAAGCCCCCTAGCCACCAGGGATTTGTTTTCTCCAAAGTGCAGGGTGGGGGCTGCCCAGAATGGGCATGCCAATGCCCCCCCACCCCCAAAAGATACCACAGTCTTTCTGCCCTACCCAGGAGGCAGATGGGGGCAGTAGCCCCTGATATGCCCCCCGGGGGAGCCGAGAGCCCACTAAGCGCCAGCGATTATGCTGGCTTTTTTATACGTAGGGGTGAGGGCTGACCAGAATGGGCATCCCAATGCCCCCCCACCCCAAAAGAATAGCCACAGTCTTTCTGCCCCCTTGGGGGCATATCGGGGCAATAGCGCCTGATTTCCCCCCTTCCCAGGGTGGCAGAAAGCCCTCTAGGCACTGACTTTTTTTAGGAATGTGCCTACCTGTGAATTTTGGGTCCTAGCGCAGCCGGCACCTAGGGAAACCTAGCAAACCTGGATTTTTTTGAAAACTAGACACCGAGGGGAATCCAGGATGGGTGACTTGTGTGGCTCTCACTAGGTTCTGTTACCCAGAATACCTTGCAAACCTCAAACCTTGTAAAAAAAACACATTTTCCTCATATTTCAGTGATGAAAAGTTCTGGGATCTGCGTGAAACCACAAAATTCCACCCACCACGCATTCCCCAAAGTCTTCCGAGAAAAATGGTACTTCACTTGTGTGGGTAGGCCTAGTGCCCACGACAAGAAACGGCCCAAAACGCAACGTGGACACTCCACATTTTTACAGTGAAAACTGACCCTTTTTTTGCAAAGTGCCTAGCTTTAGGTTTTGAACCCTAGCTCTGCCGGCACCTAGGGAAACCTAGCAAACCTATATATTTTTTAAAACTAGACACCCAGGGGAACCCAGGATGGGGTGACTTGTCTGGCTCCCACCAGGTTCTGTTACCCAGAATCCCTTGCAAACCTCAAACTTTGTTTAAAAAAAACACCTTTTCCTCACATTTTTGTGATGGAAAGTTCTGGAATCTGCGTGGGACCACAAACCTCCACCCACCGCGCATTCTCCAAAGTCTCCCGAAAAAAATGGTACCTCACTTGTGTGGGTAGGCCTAGTGCCTGCGACAGGAAACGGCCCAAAACGCAACATGGACACACAACATTTTCATGGTGAAAACTGACCCTTTTTTTGCAAAGTGCCTAGCTGTGGATTTTGAACCCTAGCTCTGCCAGCACCTAGCGAAACCTAGGAAACCTATATATTTTTGAAAACTATACACCCAGGGGAATCTACGATGGGGTGACTTGTCTGGCTCTCACCAGGTTCTGTTACCCAGAATCCCTTGCAAACCTCAAACTTTGTAAAAAAAACACATTTTCCTCACATTTCTGTGATGGAAAGTTCTGGAATCTGTGTGGATCTACAAATTTCCTACCACACACCATTCCCCCAGGTCTCCCGATAAAAATGGTACCTCACTCGCGTGGGTGGTTCAAGTACCCTCGACAGGCAAGGGCCCAAAATGTATTGAGGAGTCATCAAAATTACCTATCACAAAACAACCTGGTTTTGTAAGGGGGTCACCTGGGTTTTTGGCCCCGAGCTCGGCGGCATCCTGGGAAACATACCAAATCCACACATTTCTGAAAACTAGACACCCGCGGGAGTCCAGCGAGGTATGGCTTGCTTGGGCCCCCTAACGTTTTCCTACCCAGAATCCCCTGCAAACCTCAAATTTAGCTGAAAAAAATCAAATTTTTCTCAAATTTCTGTGTGGGACAGTTCTGGAATCTGCATGGATCCGCAAATTTCTTACCACCCAGCGTTCCCCCAGGTCTCCTGATAAAAATGGTACCTCACTCGCATGGGTGGGTCAAGTACCCGCGACAGGCAAGGGCCCAAAACGCATTGAGGAGACATCAAAATTACCTATCACAAAACAACGTGGTTTTGCAAGGGGGTCACCTGGGTTTTTGGCCCTGGGCTCGGCGGCCATCTTGGGAAACTACCAAACCAACACATTTTTGAAAACTAGACACCCAGGGGAGTCCAACTGTTATATTTCATATAGGTACCCCGATATAGGTCTAGGTAACATCATAACCCTTCACCTACATTCTCTCCTATACTACATACATAACAGATTTGTAGGACTGACCTTTTACCCAGTTACAATACTACACACAAGTACGTAGGGTTTTTCCCTGGACACTGGCCTCATAAATTATGCATGAGGATTCTTAGTTTCTTGGAATCACAGCAGGACCATCATCTCCTGCATAATAACTGTGTATAAAGTTCATTCCCGATGTCATCCTAAGTCCGATACTGGCACAGCAAGGTAGAACCCCCTGGGGATACCTTAGGGTATATAAACACCACATCTTGCTGAGATAGAGAGAGGAGATTACGACTTCCATGCCGACACATTGACGAAAGACGCTGAGGTTCCTGCATGCAGATACTCCAACTCGCAGTGGTCTGACATCCCTCGCGTGGTGTTCAGCTCGAGACCAGAACGGGGTCCCGCAGTCTCACATCAGGTATTGGGGTTGGCTTTATCCTAGCGGGATTCTTGGCTTTACACCTACTCACATGCTAGGTACACTTAGGTATATCTAGTTAGGGTGCATCGTAGGAGTACGCATTTTTATTGCCATGTATTTTATATACTCGCCTATAATTATGATTTTAGCAAAATGGTAGAAACCTACCATCTGTTTACTTTCCTAGTGCTGCTACTCATTTATATATGCTACTGTCTACTGGCAGAGGCGCAATTAGAGCCACATTTCGGGGGGGCTACTAAAAATTTCGGGGGGGGGGCAAATTCTTCCAGGGATAGTCAGAGTGGAGATGCAGGGACTCTAAGAAGGGGTGAAAAAACAACAAAGCCTCGTTAGCAAGTAAATGGTCTTTTAAAGACCTGTGAAGTACTCGGGTGTGGCTGTGTGTGTGCCCGGGAAGCTGTCTCAGCTCGGGCTGACACACACGACGGGGGGGGGCTGAAGCCCTTTCAGCCCAATGGGCGTTGCGCGCCTGTCTACTGGTGATTTCAGTACACTTATTTTACGCTAGAATAACGACTGTTCAATAAATACTTATTGAAAACATCCCAACAGTTTATTCTGTGTATCTCTCTGAGAACAAGTGAGCACGAGTGCCTGAGCGAAAAGTAAGTTACTGTTTCCACGGTCCTGAGGGATCAGGGTGATCATGTTCGATAGTTGCCAAGAACTATTCTCTCCTTGGTAAGAGGAGGTTATAGTGGCATTGCGAGCTAGCTGGTACACAGGCCAACATACCCGGTGGGGGTGTCTGGAATCAGTCTGGACACCAGTCCCGCAGTGTATGTTGTCTAAACGCGCAGATCCTATAAAGGTCTTATAGGAACTACACGACATGGCGCCGCCAACGTTGGTACTGGCACTTATTTAACAGTCAAATCTGAGTAGTTCAGTTGTGCTATTCTCAGGGACCCCTACTCACATTTTCCCGAGACGTCTGGAGTGGGAGGGAACAGATCCGTCACAGCTGAGTAGGAAAATTCCTATGTATTAGCTGTTGGTTTAATCAAGCTTGAAGGATACAGTGTTCCTAATTGTGCATAACACCTTATCTCAGTTCCCTTGAAACGCTCTCTTTTCTAAAAATAATGACCGAACAGGGAGACGTAGATGTTATGTTATGCTATGTTAATAGGATTTATAGAGCGCGCGAATACCCGGAGGTGTCTTGGCACTAAGATTGCGGTAAGCCCAGCCAATGCGTCTAGTTCTGAAATAGCCAGGTTTTTTGCACTTTTCTGAAGATGGTGAGGGAGCTTGCACTTCTAAGCTCCATTGGCAGCATGTTCCAGAGTTTTGCTGTGCCATATGAGAAACTTCGGCCTCCCCAGTTTGAGGACCGTATTCTGAGAATTTTCATGAGTTTAGCACCTGAGGAACGTAGCTGTCTAGAAGGTTCGTACCTGGCAAAGAGGTTCCTGAGAAATATTCATCCTGTATTGCTCAGTGCCTTGTATGCTAGACATAGTGACTTGAATTTAATTTGTTGTGCCACCGGAAGCCAGTCGAGTTTGCGAATTTCCTTCGCTACTGATTCATGCTTTGGGATGTTCAGCAGAAGTCTTGCAGCTGCATTTTGAATTGTCTGAAGCTTTTTTTGATATGCTTTTGCATACTCAGGTAGAGCCCATTACAGTAATCCAGTTTTGACTGTATTAGTGTAGTAACAACCGTCTTTCTAGAGTCAGTGGGGATGCAGGGTAAGATCTTCTTAAGTTTCTTTATCAAAAAATGGGAGGCCGGGGCGTGGCCAACTGCCATGGGAAATGGCCGTGCATTAGCTCGGCTCCGGCGTACCACTCCCGAAAAATCCGGAAAATGGACATCATGCCGAGCGTAAATCGCTGCAACAGAACCCATGCAGTCCCAACAACTCAGGCGTTCAATATGCCGGGCGCCGCCAGGATTGAATGGGTGTAAGCGGAGTTTTATCCTTATCTGTGTCAGACCAACCATGCACGCTTACCTTTAATGTGCGCAGTTGAGTTTCGCAGAGACGCTATGGACCAACTTCCCAGTACCCTACCTTATAACCAGTGTATGTATATCCACTCGAGCTAAGTAATAGGGTTCAGGGAGGAGGGCCGGATACTGGACGCTGGTGGGCTCTTGTTGTCGACCTGCGAGGCAACAAGATTTAATTAACCTTAGTGTCTCTGTTGTATTTTGACGCACAACTAGTTCCTTCTTCCCTCTTAATTTGTGTAATTACATTGGTTAGCTTTCCTACCTGTGAACTCGAGCTGGTGAGCGCCGCGTCCTAGTAGACTTGTGATGGCTTAATTTTTCACTGTGTAGAAGTTTTTGGAGGGTCGTGTTTATAAAGAGAGGAGTTCCTCAATCTTCTTCTTCTGAAGAAATAAATAGCAATTACTTCTGTGAACTTATTACAAGTTTTTCATTATACAGTATAGTCTTATGTTTTTTCTTTACAACACTTACTTTTCTAAGTTGCCCCTGATGTGTTCCATCACTACAAGAAAATAAACAAAAGGCAAAAACAAACAAAACTCTCTACAATTTCACATATGACACAATTATGTGAGGTCTTAATTGCAAAAAGTCTTTATCGCGATAAATGTTGTCCTTCTTTTGAAAGTTCTTTACAATAATAATAATTGTCCAAACATGTTTTTCCTGTTGTAGAAAAAACGGTCCAAAAATGTTCTTGAGTTTTTAATATAACACTTTAGCAGGCATTGCTGTCTTGCGATGGGCGCCGTAAATAAATAAAAATCACTTAGCTTTCTCTTTGTCTTTTTCTCCAGAGGTTTGCAGCTGAAATGGTGCAGAGATGCTCCAGTGAAGCTGCGATGTCACCAGAAGAGAAATCAGGAGCCGAAGAGGAGCCGCGCTGATTTCAGGTAAACATCCCTGGACACAGCTCTCTCCTTGGCAACGGACGGAAGGCTAAGCACCTTCCAGAAGTTGAGTGTGGCAATAAATAATAGCGCAACACCCAAGATGGCCGCTACGCTGACGTACGCTCTGCTTGACGCGCCGTGCGCGTTGCTTAGCTCTTTCCTTAGTTTTACACTGTGGCAGAGACGTGAGGCTGATTTTGGTTCGTGGTCCGAGGCTGACTTTGACTCGTGGTCCGGACCAGAATTTCTTTACTTTGTTGCGCTATGATTAAACTTTGAAGTCTGCAAATGTTTACATTTACAGTCTGCAATAACATCCTAACTCAAGAATCACCTAAGTGAAGAAAAACGTTTGTGCTCATTTATACAATATGATTTTTACAAACACTCATGCTTATTATAAAACGTGATTTACACAGTACTGAAACACAAATGACATACATTTACAAATACAGTCATATTCATGTTTAAAACATTACACATTCGGTCGTGCTGGTTGCAGGGATAGGGGTGGACTTTTTTTATATATTAATGACTCTGCGATTTGCAGAGAAATCATGACAATCCGGACCGGTGAGGCGTGAGACGTGGAGTGCGTCACAACGAGCCCCGGACGCCCAGCGTTGAAGAAACCGCGATCGCGGTAAGGGACATGAAATATTTATCGCGGAGGGGGCAGCGGAATTAGGACGCACATCACTACCTGCATTTTTGAGTGCCTGGCCCCCACGATCACCGGGAGATCGTCGTGCCCTGCAGGCTCCCTGCCAATGATCTGTGCGGCTGGCGGCTGCCGTAATCAATACACTCCGACTCCCGTGGTTGGCGCCCGGGACTTAAACAGACACTGAGGCGCGGTGAGGAGGCACCTACACCTCTGGTGACGACCGGAGTGTGGAAAATGCAGTGGGGGCCAGACATATTGCAATACATAATCGAGTGCTCCCCCCTCTGAGATTGAGGGCAGGACGGACTGGGCTCCCATTCATTAAAGGCCTAGCTGGTGAACTCCAACAAGCCGGACAGGGCCTCGGCCCTTGAGCAGGTGGCAGAGAGTAGCCAGCGCGGCCTGAATTTCTCCACTGGCACCACATCACTCGCCTGAACAGAGAATGGCGAGCGGCGGCCGCAATGCAGTGCAAGCAAAATTGGACAAATGCGCATGGCAGAAAGGCCAAGACGACGCACAGGCAGCCTCGAAGCCGACAGGGGACCAACAAGACCCCACACTGCAAGACATCTTGGTGGCCGTAACGACTGTGCGCACATCCCTAGAAAACCGGATTGATACCGTCCCCTCAGAAGTCTCATTGATTAGGGCTGACATGCGGAACATGAATGATCATATCAAGGAGGTGGAATCCACAACTAAGGCCTTAACAACTGATACCACCCTCCTCCAATGCCAAGTTGCGGATCTCCAAGCTGGCCAGGACAGAATGGAACGCCAACTCGATGACTACGAAGGTAGAATGCGGCGCAACAACATCTGCATACTGGGGGTGCCAGAACAGGTGGAGGGGCAGGCGGCGGATCTTTTCATGGAGGAACTGGTGCTGCAACATCTCCAACCCAAGGGCCTGTCCAACTACTTTTCTATTGAAAGAGCACATAGAGCACCGGGCGGAAGATCAAAACCCAGCGTGCCTCCCCGGCCCATCCTTGCAAGAGTATTTAATTTCCGGGACAGGGACATAATACTCCATACAGCGTGAGTGGCTCCCCCGGTCAGCCTCGAAAACAGTAAAATAACATTTTTCCCGGACTTTACGCTTAAAGTGCAAAGGCAGCGCCGCAGCTTCCTGGAAGTGAAACGCGCCTTACGTGATCAAGAAATTAAGTACGCCATGTTGTTTCCGGCAAAATTACTTGTTGAGTCTGAGGAAAAAACATGGTTTTTCAATAGTCCAGAGGAAGCATGCGACTGGCTCAATGGATGGCGCACTGTCGGCAAGCGAAATCGCAAAGAGAACCGTGGCAGTGGAAACAAAGACAAGTCAGGCCGCGAAGTAGGAACCCCGACAGACACCACAACGGCGCGAGGCTCGCCAGAATCGGACCATGCAGATTGAACACAACGTGACATCGACTTATAGCCAGAGGTGTCAGACTCCCATTGACTCTGGTGTCACTCGGCGCTATTGCTGGACGCTTTGAAGATATAATTGCAGCCTGAAACGGGGTACAGTTATGATGTTGTATCTAGTCCGAATAACGTGAGACTTAGGGAGTGGGGTTGGATCACGTTCCCCAGTATTCCAGGAGTGGGCGATAGGCACTTTGCACGTTTGGGGTGGCGGGAGGTTCAGAGCCCGCAATGCAGGGAGGCAGGGAGGGGTGAGGGGATGGGTCATTTTGGGGGGGGGAGGATTTGTTCAGTTAGTTTTTGTTGTTATCTTGTTGTGATAGCGGTGAGGGTTGTGATGTCATCCATACAACCACAGTCAAGGCTACCGTCATATTCGCACCAGCGATAGAAATTTGCACACACGCCCTGGGCGAGAGGCGACCTAAATCACCCAAATGAATCATGTCCGACCATGGTATGAACAGAACGCTCCGTATCATCACTTGGAACGTTAACGGGCTGGGGGGCAAATTAAAAAGAGGGGTTGTGCTCCAATACCTCAAGCAACAGGCCCCCAACATTGCCCTGCTGCAGGAGACACATTTAGTAGGTAACAAGTGTAAGGCATTAGATAGATGGGGATACAGATTGGCTGCTCATGCAGGCTTCACTTCCGGTTCGAGAGGGACTGGCATCCTTATTTGTAAACAATGCCCATACATAATAAACAACACATGGGTTGACGCCCAGGGTAGATTCGCTGCGGTGGCTGGGACATGGGAAGGGAGGCCACTTAATATACTTTCGACTTATGTCCCCCCTGCATTAAAAAAAACTACACTAGCCGATCTGGGCAAGTTCTTGCTTAACCTCCCCGTGGGCATCCTGGTGCTGGGAGGCGATTTTAACCTGACGGTAGATGGTCAAGTTGACCGACGACTTCCTAGACGAGAACCACACAACACCTCACAAATGATGGATTTTCTTTCAGCCTTCGGCCTAGTTGATCTCTGGCGGCATTTTAATCCCCTGGTGCACCATTTCACATTCCATTCAGGCGCCCACGGTAGTCAGTCTAGAATAGACCATCTGCTCACACATGTCGGTGATCTCTCTAATTTTACTGAAGCCAGGTGCTTGGCGCGCGGTATTTCTGATCATTCTCCTGTCCTTACTCAGATAGCACTGCCACATGTGAATAGACGCATTACCCTGACGATAAACCCATGGTGCCTAAAGATTCCGCACGTCAAGAGGGAAATTTTAAAAGGGGTGGATCACTACTTCCCTGAGAACGCAAACACAGTGGATTCCTAACAGATCCTGTGGGGGGCTTTCGGAGTAGTTATTAAAGGCCAAGCACTCTCATTAATGGCAGGACACAAGAAAGAGCTGAGGGCGCGGCTAGAGGCCTTAGAACATGAGATTCGGGGGCTAGAGGATACGGTGGCAACTACAGATGATGAACTAGCTATGCACACTCTTAGTATGAAAAGACAAAACTACCGACAGCTCACAACGGAGGCAGCTAGATCAAAACAGAAAGCTACATCACACATAGGCAAATCTATGAACTGGGCGACAAAACAGGGAAATTGCTCGCATGGCTGGAGAGGCGGGAGGCCGCACAGAGGTGGGTGCCCCTCATTGAGCGGGAAAATGGAGAGTTGTTGAGTGATCCGCAACAGATGGCTGAGGCCTTCGCATCCCACTTTGCCTTAATATATTCCTCCGCCACCACCACTACCATTACTGACTCCAGGGACCTCCTGGTCACCATTCCTGTTACTACTCTCACTCCAGAGGATCGTGGATCCTTCGAGTGTGATCCAACAGAGGAGGAATTAGCACTTGCCATACGAGGGATGAAATCTGGGAAAGCAATGGTACCCAATGGGCTCCCAATAGAGCTGTTCAAACTTGTGACCTCCAAGATAACACCTGCGCTCCTAGCTATGTACCTAGAGAGTTACCAGAATGGGTCCCTTCCTAGCTACCTGATGCTGGCCTCGGTGGTCGTTATACATAAGCAAGGTAAACCAATGACGAGGTGCGACGCCTATCGCCCAATCTCACTGTTAACTGCTGAAGTTAAAATCCTCGCCAAGGTGTTGGCCAACCGGTTAATCCCGGTCATCTGTAAGCTTGTACACCCGGCTCAATCAGGCTTCATGCCTGGCCGGAATACGGCCCTCAACCTCAGGAGATTGCATGGGGTAATGGGGAGGACTAGCACAATCCAAGAAGATGCTGCCCTGCTGTCATTGGATGCAAAAATGGCATTCGATACAATCGAATGGCCTTACCTATTTGCTCTCCTCGAGCGCATGGGCTTCGGCCCCACATTCATAAAATGGGTAAAATTGCTTTATACAGAACCGACTGCCCAAATAGTCGTCAATCAACACACATCCCTTGCGATTCCGATTAGAGCGGGGAACTAGACAGGGTTGCCCCTTGTGGCCCCTTATGTTTGCCCTGATATTGGAACCATTAGCGACTTGGGTTAGGGGTGATCCCATGATCAGGGGGCTGAAATGGACTGAACACCATGAAGATAGAATCTCCCTCTATGCCGATGATGTCTTACTATATGTCGCGGCCCCATCAACCTTGATCTACAGGATCCTTCATAGTTTCGCAATTTTTAGCACACACTCAAGGTATACTATTAATTGGACAAAATCCATATTATATATGCTTCAGGGTCCTTTACCACGGATGCTCAAAGATACAAACGTTACGGTTGCAACTGAGGGATTTCGATACCTAGGCATATATATCACCCAGCAGCCCTCCCAATTCTATGACATGAATCTTAAGGCCCCACTGACTAAACTCCATAATGATGTGCTCCATTGGCGGTCCCTACCCCTGACTCTCCTGGGCAGGGCAGCGCTGTTTAAAATGTTGGCATTGCCCCGATTTCTGTATGTGTTGCAGAACACCCCTTACAAAGTCCTGGATACATACTTCACCAGCATAGAGAGCGAGTTTAGGACTCTTTTATGGGACGGGAAAAACCCACGTATCGTGACACATAAACTGACGAGAGGGTGGTACGATGGAGGAATCGCATTGCCCGACCTCAAACAATATTATTGGGCCTCCCAGCTTGCAGTTATTAATCAATGGGTTTACGCCTCACCGTCTGAACCGGTGTATCGAACGGACAAATGGATAATGAGCCCGGGTGGTTATCGAAGAGCACTTTACTCTAACCCCAAACGCCAACGCCTTACAGGTCCCACGGCCCAAACAGACGCAATTAGGCACTGAGCTACAAAAACACTGTGGTGGCACAAGAAAATAACGCTACCCACCCCTTTGTGGGAGACCGAGCAACTCGGCACGCTGAGTAAATGCCAGGGTTTCAACAAATGGGACGTAATTGGCATCTCTTCAGTTGGTGACCTTTGGAAGCGAAACGAGATAGTCCCATTTAGAGAACTACAAGTAGAATATCAACTGGCTGGGTCGGAGACGTTCCGATATTTACAAATATGCCACGCTATAACTACCACTGTAATGAGCGGTGAAGCTTTGCCTGAGGCATCCCCACTGGAGGATAGACTCCTAACGGAACCCATGTCACGTAAAGCAATATCCCTTACATACCGTAAATTAATAAATAATAAGCCAGACCGGTTAATACGTCTCCGGAAATCGTGGGAAATGGATATTGGGTATCTGGAGGAGGACGATTGGCAGGAGGCACTTTCTTCCCCCAGAGAAGTCGCTATTCCTATGAGGCTACGGTTAATCCAGCTAAAAATCCTACATAGGACATATCTCTCTGCAAGCATGCTGGTTAAAATGGGGCGAAGACCTGACCCTGGGTGCCTTAGGAGGTGTGCCGAGAAAGGCACACTTTTCCACACGCTCTGGTATTGTCCAAACATCCGTCCATACTGGGAGAGAATTGTCTCCACACTTAAAGAGGTGGGTGGGAAGGACATTACCAACTCCCCACGACTCTGCCTACCGACCTAACCCAGACCGAACGTACGTGGGTCTCACTGGGATTCACCCTTGCTAAGAGAAATATTGCTCAGACTTGGGGGACTGGAGATTTGCCTACACATCGGAGATGGGCAAACGATATGGACAGTGCGATGATTGCGGAGAAAGAAGTATTTAAACACAGGGGCTGTCCTAAGAAATGGGAACAAAAATGGGCCAAACGGACTGTATCGAGAGCTGTGTTTCCCCAGCAGAGGAATTGCGAAGGGCAAGAGTGGGAATTAATCTTAACACGAGTTAAAGGTGTAAGGAAAATGCGCTCAATCTGTATGCTGCAATTATTCATTGCTGTACTATTGTTGTATCTGAATGTTATGTGACCTCGCATTCCTTCTCACTGTACTGTCACAACTGTTTAATAAAAAGAATATAAAAAAAAAAAAAAAAAATGGGAGGCCGAGACGATGGCATTTGTCTGGTGAGATAGTGTTAGTTTATTATCGATCATAACTCCCAAATTTTTGGCCTTCAGAGCTGGTTTTGGTGGTTCACCCATCTCTGCCGGCCACCAGAGGATGTCCCATCTGGGTTGCAGATTTCCGAAGACTACTACCTTGGTCTTCTCAGAGTTAAGCTTAAGACAGTGTTTTCCCATCCACTTGTTTATTTCCCTCATACAATTCTGAAACTGTAATGTGGGCGAGGCTTGATGTTTGTACGCTGCCACCACTATCTGGGTGTCATCGGCGTAAGACGTGAAAATAAAACCGAACTCTCAGATCAAAAGGCCGAGTTCAGATACGTACACGTTAAAAAGGGAAGGACTCCGAGATGATCCCTGTGGAACTCCACATGGGAGGACGTATGGATCCGATCTATACTTGTTCAGTGTCACTGTTAGTCTCCTTTCCTTCAGAAAGGAGGACAGCAAGGCCCATTCTGCTCCCTTGACCCCCAATATTTCAAGTCACCCCATCCTGGATTCCCCTGGGTGTCTAGTTTTCAAATATGTATAGGTTTGCTAGGTTTCCCTAGGTGCCGGCAGAGCTAGGGTTCAAAATCTACAGCTAAACACTTTGCAAAAAAAGGGGCAGTTTTCACTGTGAAAATGTGGTGTGTCCATGTTGCGTTTTGGGCTGTTTCCTGTGGCGGGCACTAGGCCTACCCACACAAGTGAGGTGCCATTTTTCTCGGAAGACTTTGGGGAATGCGGGGTGGGTGGAATTTTGTGGATCCATGCAGATTCCAGAACTTTCCACCACAGAAATGTGAGGAAAAGGTGTTTTTTTGACAAAGTTTGAGGTTTGCAAGGGATTCTGGGTAACAGAACCTGGTGAGAGCCAGACAAGTCACCCCATCCTGGATTTCCCTGGGTATCTAGTTTTCAAAAATGTATAGGTTTGCTAGGTTTCCCTAGGTGCCGGCAGAGTTAGGGTTCAAAATCTACAGCTAGGCACTTTGCAAAAAAAGGGTCAGTTTTCACTGTGAAAATGTGGTGTGTCCTTTTTGCGTTTTGGGCCGTTTCCTGTCATGGGCACTATGGCCTACCCACACAAGTGAGGTACCATTTTTCTCAGGAGACTTTGGGGAATGCGGGATGCGTGGAATTTTGTGCATCCACGCAGATTCCAGAACTTTCCTCCACAGAAATGTGAGGAAAATGTGTTTTTTTTTTACAAAGTTTGAGGTTTGCAAGGGATTCTGGGTAACAGAACCTAGTGAGAGCCAGAAAAGTCACCCCATCCTGTATTCCCCTGCTTGTATAGTTTTCAAAAATGTATAGGTTTGCTTTGTTTCCCTAGGAGCCGGCAGAGCTAGGGTTCAAAATCTACAGCTAGGCACTTTGCAAAAAAAGGATCCGTTTTCACTGTGAAAATGTGGTGTGTCCACGTTGCGTTTTGGGCCGTTTTATGTCACGGGCACTAGGCCTACCCACACAAGTGAGGTACCATTTTTCTCGGAAGATGTTGAGGAATGCGGGGTGGGTAGAAGTTTGTGGATCCACGCAGATTCCAGAACTTTTCACCACAGAAATGTGAGGAAAATTTGTTTTTTTTGGCAAAGTTTGAGGTTTGCAAGGGATTCTGGGTAACAGAACCTGGTGAGAGCCAGACAAGTCACGTCTCCTGGTTTCCCCTAGGTGTCTAGATTTAAAAAATGTATAGGTTTGCTAGGTTTCTCTAGGTGCCGGCAGAGCTAGGGTGCAAAATCTACAGCTAGGCACTTTGCAAAAAAAGGGTCAGTTTTCACTGTAAAAATGAAGTGCGTCCACATTGCGTTTTGAGCCGTTTCCTGTCACGGTCACCAGGCCTACCCACACAAGTGAGGTACCATTTGTATTGGGAGACTTAGGGTAACACAGAATTGTAGAGCAACTGTTATTACCTATTGACTTTTGATGCATTTCTGCCTTCCAAATGAAAGACAATGTGTAAAAAAGTAGTCACTTTGAAAAATGTCCTATAATTCTCATGCTAGTATGGGTACTCACAATTTTGGAAATGTGCAAATAGCTACTGTTTCTAAACTCTATATTTTGTTCCAATTTCAGAAATACATAGGTGTCTTTCATCCCGATTTTTCACTGTATATATTTTCCCAAATGAATTGCTATATACCCGGTACATAATAAAAAACCATTGCAAGACGCTGCTCAGTTATTGGCTCTGGGTTCGTCGGGTTCTTGGTGAACCTACAAGTCCTATATATCCCCACAATCAGAAAGTTCCAGCTAATGTAATAGTATATTGCTTTCAAAAATCTGTCATAATTAATAAAGTTACAGGTGAAAATGTTGGCACAAATGGCTGTTTTTTTCAACTCATTTGCAATTGTTCCTATTTTCATCTGTTAGTTTCTATAAAGAAACCTTGAAGGATCTACACAAATGACCCCTTGCTGAATTCAGAATTTTGTCTACTTTTCTAAAATGTATAGCTTTCCAGGATCCATTATTGCTTTTATACCCATTTCTACCATTAACTGGAAGAAGGTTGAAAGCACAAAAAATAGCAAAAATAGGTTATGTCCCAGTAAAATGCCAAAACTGTGTAAAAATTGTTGGTTTTCTGACAAAAGTCTGTCAGTCCCTGAAAGCTGGGAAAATGGCGATTTCAGCCCCACAAACCCTTTGTTGATACCATTTGCAGGGAGAAAACCAGCCACTTTCATTTGCAGCACGTTTTTCAAATTTTTCCCCCCAAAAACAAAATTTAGTTGTATTTTGGCTAATTTCTGTGTCCCCTCCAGGGGAATCCATAAACCCTGGGTACCTTTAGAATCCCCATGATGTTGTAAGAAAAGGACGCAAATTTGGCGTGGATACCTTATGTGGTCAAAAAGTTACAGGGGCCTAAGCGCGAACTACCCCAAATAGCCAAAAAAAGGCTTAGCACAGGGGGGGAAAAGGCCTAGCA
Organism: Calotriton arnoldi; assembly: GCA_963921515.1. Lineage (NCBI taxonomy): Eukaryota > Metazoa > Chordata > Amphibia > Caudata > Salamandridae > Calotriton > Calotriton arnoldi. Next base: position 221,120 of record CAWUFW010005032.1, read on the forward strand.
ACGAAAGGGTTAAGATGGTTGGAGCCTTTTCTGTCCCGAGGTTCTGACCAGGAGGCATGCCAACTAGCTCTTGGAGTCACTCTGAAAGTCTTGGGTTGAAGCAGGAAAGCAGGTGTCAAGCAGCATGACAATCTTCTGAGGGCTCAGGGAAGGCTTCAGGCAGCAGAGCAGTCCTCTGAGGGCACAGGGCAAGCTTCAGGCAGTAAGGCAGTCCTCTTGGTGCAAAAGGGCAGTCCTCTGAAATACACAGCAGGGCAGTCCTCTGAGAGTCCCTCCACAGGCCCAGAAGTGAAGTAAAGAGTGGGTCTGAGAGTCCTATTTTAATACCTGATGCCCACTTTGAGGTGGAAGAAACATCTGGAGTTTTCCCCCCACATAAGTGTCTGGAATTTCCTGCCTCCCGGCTCTAGTCCCAGTCTGTCTGTAGTCACAATAGACTAGTGTGAAGTTCTTTATGTGTGACAGTGTGTGAAATAGGGTTCTGCACATCTGCCCCCAATCCTGCCTTGGATGCCCATCTTGCCAACAGCCAGTCCCTCTATTTTGTGGGTGTCTGGGAGGACTACACAAAGACCAACTTCCAACTGCACATAGTCATGTGACCCACGAAACAGGCTGCAGGCACCAACATGGGTAGGACAAGAAAATGCCAACTTCATAAAAATAGTATTTTCAGAATTGTGACTTAAAATCCAACTCTACCATTAAAGAGAATTTTAATCTACAATTCCTTAGAAACCAACCATGATATTTCTACCTGGTCCCAAACAAAAGCTAACACTTATCAGGATATGAAAACAATAAAAAGTACATGTCCAACATTTTAAATACAATGGACCTGGCAAGGGGTGTATTTTAGCAGGTTGAATTGGCAGTTAAAAGTACATACAGGCTGCAAGGACAGACTTAAAGCATGTTTTAAGGGACTGCAAAAGTTAGTGGCTCATTAAGTGCTGCTGGGCCACTAGTAGCATTTAATATAACAGCCCTGGGTATATGGCATACCATTTTTTGCCAGGGACTTATAGACAAATTAAATATGCCAATCAGGTGTAAGCCAATTTTAATATGTTTTAGGGAGTGAGCACAATCATAGAGTCCAACAAAAATGAATTCAGCAAAACTGGATAGGAGAAGGTAAAAAGGTTGGGGGATGTCCACCCTAAGGCTGACAGGTCTAACACTCATTTTGCATGAGAGCACAAGTCCTTGAGCCAGGGTGCTAATAAAGTGACTCCTGCAACTCATGGAGGGGGGTGGACGTACCCCCAGAGAAGGTATCAGCACAGTGCTTCATTTAAAAAAAAAAGATGTTTTCATTTATTTTAATCATGCTTGCCCAGGTCCCAACAGCTGCACACTAATGCCAGGTAACTTTCTTCTTTCTTCCATGCTTCCCACTCTCTTCCATTACCAACATTTCTTAAGGATTCCTTTATTTTATTAATACAAGGGCCTGGCAACTGCACAGTGCTGTCAGGGGGCTTACTTTTGAGCCCACATTCCCCACACTGTCATTTTCACCTTGTTTACCATCCTTTTGCTCCCCCACTCACTACTTATTTTAATAATCGCTTAAAATTAATTTTGCAAAGGGCTCAGTAATTGCACAGTGCTACCAGGCTGCTTGCTTTTTCCCAATTCAAGGACTTAACATACTTTAGTTTGTTTTAATTTACCATTCATAGATGGCCATCCACCATCTTGGAATGGTAAATTAAAAATAAAGTAAAAAGATGGCCTCTGCGAATGCGTGCACACTCAAGGGGGGGAGGGGCAGCTTTGAATGGGTTTTTTTTTGGTTTAAGAAAAATATTTCAAAGATGGCCACCATGTTTACATGCTAGGGTGGTCAATATCTAGTAAAAAAAACATTTGGCAAAGCCAAAAGTTTTCATGGGAGAGATCTATTGTTTTCCAGTACTTGTGTATGTTTTGTACTTTATTCCTGACTTCGTCTGTACTATGTGAGGGCTATGAGAAACCCTAATGTTTGTGTCACCTCTTTCAATTTCTTTATGATAATGGTCTGCACACTCATTTCAAAAGTACCTGAAATGCCCTCTCGAACTGCATATGGTGAAGCAGCTTTATATCAAAATCTATTAAAAACATTCATAAATAAATCCATAGACATAGACACATAACACGTGCATATAAACATCATTTTTCTTCTTTAAATCGCATGAAAAACATGTTTCTATTTGAGGAATCTCATCCTCCTTCACTACCTTAAATGTCTTTGTGTGTTTTGTGAGGCAAGAATGGGAATCCCCATCAGACTGGATCCTATTTTCCAAACGACATGCCTTTTTATTAGTGTAATATATTTAAAAACAGTTGACATATTTGAAAGGTCTTTGAAGGTTTATGCTGTGACCCCTCTCCGATTACTCCCCTATCTTTTCTGTTTGTCATTTTAGCTTGATTGTTGTGGTTCACAAATTCTTTCTTTCTTTTTTATCTTGTACATTCTTTATTTTTTCTTGATATCAGTTAGGCCAGTGATCCTGACCTTTACATGCAGTCCCCTGGTCAAGTGCTGCTGTTTTTTCAACACAGTTAAATAAAAGGGCAGGCCTTTATTTAAAGGTTAATTAAAGTTAAAGGATGTAACTAGGTTATCCTGCACCACCTAACTTTAGAAACACCTTTATTTTTAAAGACATCATGCAGCAAAAGTGCAAAAATATGATAAGGTCTCTTCAAAATTTAAAAATTGTATTTCATTAACATGCAGAACCATTTCACCATAGTACATCACATTATATCAGTGCACTGAGAAGTATTTTTATTCAAAACACTAGTTTTCAAACATGAATTTACAAACATTCAATCTTGCCTCCCACCCGACAATAATGTCAATAGTGAACTAGGATGCAAGACCGTTGTCAAGTGCACTCTTTGGGCTGGGCTCCTATTATACATGAAAAACATAATAGTTTATTAAATCAAACACAGGAGAAGGTTTTGTACAATGCACATCCAGAAGTCATGTATTTTGATGTCCTTTTATAAATGATAATGAAGAAAAAGGAGGTAAAGTGAAATTAAATAATTGCCTAGGATCACACAGTTTGGTAAAGTGTGGAAGATGGGATTAATCTCAGGTTTTCTGGTTTCACATTGTGTAATTCAGCCACTGGATGTATGCTTTGCTTCCCCTACACCTATCTTACTGGCACTCCCATCCCCGACCGCCACCCTGCTGGCATCAATACTGCCCTCGGTCACATCACAGACAAAACCTTTTGGCCCCATGGGAAAATGTTTTTGAGTACCAATGAGTTAGGCTAATATTGAATGTTCAGATGCTCTTGAAGGGCATGATAGCACTCGTTCATTTAAGAATCCCCAAAAAAGTGGATCTTACTGCATGCCTCGCGTTAGGTTCACAATTACCCATTTTATTTTTCTAATGCAAACCTTTAAACATTTTCACCATGTTCTTTATTGAAGTACTTCACTTAATTTATGTATTGTATTTTATGTACTTTATTTCTATAGTAATTTTGTGGAGAACATTTAATGTCAAAGAATGTGGGAGCGGTTAACATAGATCAGATGCATGATAAAAATCAGATAGAACAATTGCATGTATACAACAAAGACATCTTAAAATAATCCTGCCATATATTATCATCAATATGCTGAGGACAACCAGGTATATTGAGTTGACTTGAACTCTTAGAAATGTTCAGTCCTGTATTACGACTTATCTCCTCAGATTTAAACCCAATAAAACAATGTACCTTGTCACTATATTTCTATCCCAGTTCAACATTGGTTGAATTCCATTATTATTGTAAACTGCTCTCTAACAGTTACTAAAAGGGCAAAATCACTTGGCTTTACCCTGTTTATAAACACAGGAACACCTTGGCTATCAATGTTATGTTATGTGAATTTGTAAAGCGCAGCTAATCACCCATGAGGATATCCATGCGCTGAGTTGGGCAGACCTGAGGGAGAAGGAGGAGATCATGCCTGTTTCATCTGGAAGAGCCTTGTCTTGAAGTTCCTTCACAAGCCCATGAGGGAGGAGGAGGTTCTGAGGTGTTTCGGGAGGACTTTCCAGTTCTTGGCTACGAGGTATGAGAAGGAGCATTCTCCACTTCTGGTCTTCTTGATGTGAGAGAGGTGTGCTCTTGCCTGGGATGCAGGTCAAAGGTGTCAGGTGGGTTGGTAGAAGTTGAGGCACTGGTTGAGGTAAGCTGGACTGGTGTTGTGGAGAGCTTTGTAAGCGTGGTTGAGTAGCTTGGACTTACATCTTTCCTGGACTGGGAGCCAGTGGAGATTGTTGAGTTGTGGAGAGATGTGGTTATTTTGAAGGATGTTCAGGATGTGTCTGGGGGTGGTGTTCTAGGCAGTTTGGAGTTGGCATAGGATATGTGCTGGGAAGTCTACTTGTGATAAGAGCCTGGGTGACCGTTCGTCTGGTGTTCAGTGGGATCCACTTGACAATCATGCATAGCATTCATAGGATGTAGAAGCATGAATAGGAGACAGCATTGATCTGTCTGCTCATTGAGAGGTTGGTGTCCAGGATGATCCTGAGGTTCTTGGCAAGGTCCATAGGGGTGGGTGGAGGGCTAAGTTCGGAGGGCCACCAAGAGGTGGCCCAAGGGGAGTGGTTGTTGCCAAAGATTAACACTTCAGTTTTTGTCTGGTTTGAGCTGGAGGCAGTTGTTTTTCATCCAAGCAACGACGTTGCTCATGCAGTTGCTGAAGTTTGCTTTGGTGGTGCTGGTTGAGTCAATAAGGGAGAGGATGAGCTGTGTGTAATTGGAGTAGGATAATATGTTGATTCCATGGGCTGACGATGTCCATAAGGGGCATCATGTAAACGTTGAAGAGTATTGGGGTGAGTGAGGGAAAGGAAGCCAGGCACCAAGTTGCTACCAGCTTGGTTGTTGATGCATGGTGGGACTGTCAAGGTGGACGCAGGTGCACTACATGCCAAGAAGGAAAATATTAGAGCAGGAAATTGGGTGAAGATCAAGAAAGGACGGGTGGGGGCTGTTTTCTCAAGTTTTGTGAACCTTTTAGAGTAAATGCCTTATATGATTGGCATGTGGTACTTGAGAATGGAGACAAATGGAATAAGCTTTGTGTAGCCTTGTATTAGAAGGGAGGTGAATTCTTTCAGAATGTGAATTCCATTTCAAGTGGCTTTAGAGGTTTTATGATGAGGGAGGATGGAGAAATGGTTGGGTTAGGAAAGTGGTGAGTGAGAGGGTGAATGGTGGTGTGATGGAGGCGGTTGTAGGAATGTTGGAGTTAAAGCATTGAGTAGAACACAAAGGAGTTGCTGACCTCCTGTATATTTAAAGGATTATATTCAGAAGTAAATTCCATCTCTCATTTGCTGTTGCTAAGGTAATGTATATTTCATTTGTTTCCCATTGCGAATTCATGGGGGTAGTTCTAAGTTCCTTTTGATGTGTTATCTTTTTTGTATATTTCTTTATTGTTACTGTGGTCATTTATAAGGAAGGGAGTTGTGTTATGCCTTTAAGGTATCATAGTGTTTGTGTTCCAATTCCATGTTCTGTAGAGCTTCCCTGAGTGTGCTTTCCACTGTTGTCAGTTAGATGTTGGCTGGCAAGAGGAATCCAGGCTTGGGCAGGCTGTCTGAATAAAACTCAGTTCTTGCAATATATTAAAAAGTCATCCTTCATTCACTACAGCATGGTATTTAAAAAGAAGGACATTATATTTAAAGTTTTACATGTCCTGGCAGTGAAAAACCTACAAAATAATTTTTCCATGTAGCAAGACTGACCTTCCCATAGAAAAACACTGGGGTACACTACATTAAATTATAGTGCTTAGTTTAAATTTGGGAGCTACTATAAAGAAGATAAAAGGACTAATTTTAATAGTATTTTAAAATCCAACATAATGTTAAAGTCGAATTGTATATTACTATCTTGAATATGACACTTTAAGAAAGTGGTCATTTTTCTGCCTAAGCCAAATGTGCCTCTCTGCCAATGTCTAGTGTCACCTGACTGTTGAATGCCACCCTTGTGTTGAGATGCAGATTGCACCCAAACAGTGGAGAAAAGGCTTGGGAGTGGAGAAGCGTTTTTCCTCCTTGAGCAGGATGGCCTGGTGGCCTGTGCCCAACCACTTCCTGAGCTCAAAGGATGCCTACCCTGTTATTGCCAGATGTAGCTCACAATGGGACCTGCCTCCCTTTGTCTTCCTCCCAGTCAGAGATGGGAGCTGCTCCAGAACTGATCCTTAGAGAGCACCAGGGAGGCTTTGTCCATTATCTTAGTTACACTTCTGGGTGGCCACAGGGAGCTCTGACCAAGGGAAGAAGGGCTTAACCAGGTTAGAGTTAGGTAGACAGGGGTACTGTGAGATAGCTTACAGTACAACACAAAGAAAGTGCTGCAAACGTAGAAGGGTCACCCCTGGGATCTTTTACCTAATTGGCTAGGGATTGGCCAGGAGCTTCCCTCACCCACACACTGGCATTTGGCATAAATGTAACATCCCCAGTACCCTCCTCTGTGTACTACTGGACCTATGAAGAGCAGAAGAAGGACTGCCCTTCTGTCTTGATCTTGAAGGAAGCCTAGATTTGCTTGCCTTGCACCGAGGACCCCAGAAGTGACTCCAAGGTCAGTTGCTTAACCTTCTGTTTGAGCTACAGGCACACAATAACCTTCCAGAGGCACTTTACCTGCAAATGCTAAGCTGATCAGTACCAACTGGACCTGCTGTGGACCCTGCTGCTGACCTCTATAGGAGTGAGTTCTAACCCCCAAGTGGTATCCCACCCAGGTCCTGGACCCTGGGCTGGTGTTAGAGTGTACTCCTGCCCAACCTACAAAAGCTGGGAATTCACACATTTTAGCAACTTTACTTTCAAAGAACCAGCAGGAGAATGGGACCACCGCTGAGCCGAATCCATTCGCAGGGAATTGTTATGTTATCTTATGTTATGTTATCTCGGTATTTGTAAAGCGCGCAGCTACTCATTGAGTGTCCCGGCGCTGAGGGCATCTAAGCGGGGCTGACAGAACGCTGGCCAAGGAGGAAAAGTACTATTGCTGAAATAACCAAGTTTTCAGAGCCTTTCAGAAAGTGAGACGGTCCTGCATCTGTCTAAGGGCCGGAGGCAAACTATTCCACAGTTTGGCGGCTTGCACCTGAAAGGAGCGTCCGCCTATTCGAGTGCTCTTGAACTTGGGGATAATGGCCTGCTGCAGTAAAGTTCGACTTGGGCAGTAGAACTGGGCTCTTTTCCTGGTATAAGAAGCACCTATGCCATGAAGGGCTTTAAAGGCCAAAACGCCCGTTTTAAAACTCATCCGCTTACGAATCGGTAGCCAGTGCAGGGATTTCAGATGGGGCGACATCCGTGCTCTGGGGAAAAGCATAAGAACTGCCCTAGCCGCTGCGTTCTGGGCCACCTGAAGACGTGTTAATAGATATTCAGGTATTCCTAGGTACAGAATGTTGACATAGTCCAGCCTAGATACTATCAGAGCCTGGACTACCGTTTTCCTGTGTCTGACTGGAAGAAGGGGCAGAAACTGCTTTAGCATTTTAAGCATGCCAAAGCATGACCCCGCTACATCTTGAACCTGAGTTTTCATAGACAAATTGTCATCAAGCTTTACCCCTAGATTTTTGACTATCTTGACCGGGGATGTAGGAGGGGACATGTCAGCCGGCCACCAGTCTCGCCACACGTCGCATGGAGGGGAACCCAAAAAAATGATCTCCAATTTCTCAGAGTTACACTTCAGTTCATTCCTTTGAAGCCAGGAGAACACCTCCGATAGACAGATGTTTATCAAATTGCTGGTCAGATTCAACTTACTGGTTTGCCCCACCGAAGGAGATGTGATTTCCATCAAAGTTTGTACATCCAAACATAGAGAGCTTAATTTGGACCAAAGTTGAGCAGCATCCCATTGATATGAAGGCCTCCCCGGGCATGGACTTTGGACTTTGCCTGTTTGGAACATTTCCACCTTCGTCAACAACTGCACCGGTACTATGCTCTCCAGCAGCTTGCCTTTATCAAGCTCAGCTTCAGATTCAGCCTGCAGCTTGCCTCGCCAACAAATAATTTTCTCCACAAAAAGTTCAAAGTCCAAAGGTAAACTTTCCACCAGGACAAACATGGTCCCTGTATCCAATCCACTCTCTATCGCAGTCACCTTTAAGTTTTGACATTGGCCGGTCTAGCACGACCTGATAACTGCGGTTGGCGCTTTGTGCTTTTGCGCGCTATTTTTAATAAAAAAATTAATACTTAATAACTTCAGTTATACATATTTGATTTTTGTCGTTGTGGTGTCATTATATTTATTATCACATGCTCTAGTTTTCTAAATTGGTATGGGACTTTTCCTCTGTTGTGTTTTCACTTCATTACTATTTAAGTACTGAATAAATACTCTACAGAGTGCCTCTAAGTTACACCTGACTGCTGTTGTGCCAAGTTACAGAGGATTAAGCACAGGTTTATTTAGTGGTTCACCCTGACAAGGATTGTGTTTATTATTTGAGGTGGGTTCTCACTCCCCTCAACTAAAGTCTCAAATGTCTTACAGTGGTCTGTTTGGACATTTTTCATATTCATTACCTCTGTTTCATTCACTCACATACTGTGCTATGTAAAGTGCCCTGGTCTTTTGGTCCTTGTATGTCTTATATAAAATTCTCAAATAAAAAACAAATAAATAAAATTTATAAATGCAAATATGCATCTATAAATAACACAGGGAGCCACATATTTACAAATACATAGTGTTATACTTATTGTTCAATAGGAAATTGAAGAGTTATGAAGCATGCACAAAAAGCATTCATGTAACCCTCATCACTTTCAAGCTAACACTATACGTTTTCCCATAACTTCTCAAAAAATACATAATACGACCTATTGATAATACAATGGTTCATCAGTTGCAATCAGCCAGGCCTTTGCCATCAACCAATCTATGTCTAAACATCGGTGGGCCAGCATCTTTATCTTACCTTATTATATTTAGACCCCTGCCATTTCAGTGAAATAAAAACAAATCTTCTCCTAGCTATCGCCCTTCACCATATTTTCATTATTGCCATCTCAGGACCATCAGTTACAAAGAGGCATTAGTTTTCTTGAAAAACGAGTTAAATAGCCACATTTCTGGAAAGCTATGAACTGCGCTCATATATTTCCAAAATTCCGATTCTCTTGGTGACTGCAGCATCTATCTGAGCAATCTGCACTAAACCTAGCTATTTGAGTGGGCATAAAGTGCAATGGACTGGAAAATAATTGCTGGTATTATTCTCTTGCATATAAGAGTTTGAAACCATAAGAGAAAGTTGCTCTCAAATCACAAACTGTTTTCTTACTTGCATATCCCATCAGTTCTCCATCTGTTTGTAGCTTTCCTCTCAGAAAATAGTAATAGCGGTCACATTTGCCAACTATACTTAAATCATCAGCTATTTTTCAAACAACCAATCACTCTAACAGAAAAACCTTTAACTGTTCTGGTCTGGTCACCGAGAAGCTTCTAATCTAAAAAAATTTAAGATAAACAGGTGCTGAGGCGGTTCTCTCAACACTTTCTGAATTTCAGAGAAGCCCCAAAACCTCACATAAACATAGATCACTAACCACTTAGATGCCTATTCACAAACTGCATTTTGTAGCACATTTGTAGTACTATGGTGCACTAAATGTCTGCTCTTGCCTGAGTTTGCACGGTAACGGAGCTTGGTGTCCTGTTGGCTCCCTTTCCTGGCATACTTTTATGGCCTCACCATCATGGTGTCTCATACAACTTCTGGGTGAGTGTGCCTCCAAATTAGACTAGGAAAAAACATGTTTTTTCTCGAAATTTTTTTGTTTTCCTGTGAGGTGATTTTTTATAATACATCTTGGGTTATGGGGAGCCATCCTCACCCACTCTATCTCTAGTTAAGAATCATATGCTTAAGGAGTCAATCTCGACATATATCATTGTGTCTTCTTCCATAAAGGATGTTTTCTTTCATTCTGTTTACTCTTGTCTGCATTGACTGCTGCCATTTTAGATGTGCTTTTGGAAGCTCTTCATTAAGGTTTCTCTTCAGTGATGTGCAACTTCTTTATTTCACCATTTAATAATTCTTTTCCCTTTTTTCTCAGAGATCTTCTTCTTCTTTGACCTTTATGGCACAAATTTATGCTTTATGGGCAGAACTTGTTATTTGACAAGATTTCCTCTTTCAAAATCAACCTCAGGAAAAGTGGCCTCTAACTCGCTTTTGAATATGAAAGCTCAATCTTCTTCAGCTAAAAAAAAGAGATTTAAAAATTATACCATATCTCCCATTGCCTTATCAAATATTCTGGTCTTGAACACTATGTTAGATTAAATTAGGGAATTACATCCCTTCATGATTGTTACAAATCAGAAATTAATGCAAATCGAAGACAGATCAGTGCTTATGGAAAACAGACCGATTGTAATGGATCACTAATGAACCAATTTCAAGTCATGTCCATTAAAATAACCAAGATGGAGCATAAGATTATCCAGTTTCAAAAACACTCTGAAGATTTGGAAAATTATAATCAATTCAACAATATCCATCTCTACAGATACTCTTTTTTTTTTTTTTATTGAGCGGAGCAATAGGTATATAAACAAACATCATTCTTAAATATCATATAAAAAACAGCCCAATTTTACATATAAAAGAGAAAATATAAAAAACATCGCATAGCTTCTGAATCCCTAATAAGTTTCAAACACATAATTATAAGACAAAAAAATCTTCAGTACAGTAATCTCAAACAACAGTACATATTGAATAATATCGAGGAAAAAGTGCTAGTGCTTACACAGTGCAAGAAATAGAAAAGTGCAAATGCAATATAAATATAAATATATTTGACTGGTGCATAACCAATATCTGTCAAATATTCATATCCTTCAATTTTTCTAAATCACTAATAAACTTCCAGTTCTTTCTGAATTTTTTTATCGCTCCTAGTCGTTTTGCATAGGCTTCCTCAAAGTTACGAGTTCTCTGCATTTTCTTAAACCATTTTAGATGGGAAGGTATTTCATTCGAGTTCCAGTTCTGGAGAACTAACGAGCGTGCTACCGTGCAGGAAATACACAAAAACACTTTCTCAGCCTCAGTTAGTAACAATTTATCTTTGCAAAATCCAAATAGTGCAGCATCAGCCTCTAACGGCACTTTCTTTCCCAAAGCCTGTCCAATATCAGCGAAAATTGATTCCCAGAAGGAACTCAAGCGAGGACATGTAAAAAAAATATGGTGCCATCCACCTTCCCCATCTTTCTGACATCTAAAACATTTATTTGGGACTTCCGGAAATCTTTTTTTAAGTGCCGCCGGGGTATAATAAGAGAACCAACGAGATAAAAAAGACATTCTCTTAAAATTCGCCGCTCGAAGTGTTTTATTTCCTAAAAGGCTGATATCCTCCCAATCTTTAAGAGTAAAAAAACATTGGGTTTCACTGGCGATTCTCACTAAATGGTTCTCTAGTAAGGGTTTTTGGCTATGCTGTTGTAACACCGATACCAATTCCCCACACCATGTAGTTTAGTGGCATAAAGGGTTGTTATTAAATAATTTGGAGCATCAAAAATTTCTTTTATATCTGATAAAAAGTGGACAATTTGAAGATATTCAAAGAAAGCTGGTTTATTACAGCCCTCAGCCCTAGCCATTATTTCTTGCCAAGAAATCGCCCTATTCAACACAGAAAATTGTCTTAGCTCGGATAGTCCACAGTTCTTCCATACTTTTATATTTTTGGATCGCAGCTGGAGACCCAGATTACTACATTCTCCCAATTTTACAAAGTGTAAACCTGATGAACTCGTTTTTTTAAAGAAAGCTAAAAGTCTAGAAGAATAGTCTTTTAACGTTTTGTACCTTGTCTTCTTGGGAAACTTGGAAGTTTTTAAGAATACTGAAGTTTGTGAACCCATTTCTTGAGTCATTTTATCCAGAAAAAAACCATCTCTCGTACCATTTGATCTTAACAGTCCAGAAACTAAATCTAAAAATGCGGCTTCATAATAAGTTTTCAAATGCGGCAAAGCCAGGCCCCCTTGTTTTATAGGTAATTGTACCATAAGCAGCTTAACCCTAGATGCTTTTTTCGCCCAGATAAATTCTCTAAATAGAGTTTCCATTTCTTTAAAGAAAGAAGCATATACTTTGATTGGAACATTTATAAAAAGAAATAAGAGCAGCGGGAGTATAGACATTTTAATTAAAGACACCCTACCAATCAATGAAAGGGGAAGAAGAAGCCATTGTTGCAACAATTTTTTAATTTTATCTTTCATTCTTATATAATTTAGTCTAAAAAGCTGCTGATGTTGATTAGACACAAACATCCCAAGATATCTAATTGGATCCGTCTTAGATGCTTGAGCTTCTAAGCATAACGGAAGAAAATTCGAATCTACATTAAGAGCGAGCACTTCGGGTTTATTAGAATTTATCTTATATCCCCCAATTAATTCATAGTTCTTGAATTCTTTTAAAACTGTCTCAAGATTCATTTTATCAGGTTTTAAATATAAAATAATATCGTCTGCGAATAATTTTAACTTTGCCATTCCAGGAATTGGAGGCAAAATATCAGGGTTATTACGCATCTTGATAATCAAAGGCTCTATAAAAAGGTAAAGAGCAGCGGCGATAATGGACAGCCTTGTCTTGTCCCACGGCATATTTTAATATTGCCTGCTTTTATAGCATTTATAACTACCGTGGCTGTTGATTCCTGATAAATGTTCTGTAACATCTTAACAATTTGGGTTGGAAAGCCGAAAGAGCCGAGAATAAAAAATAACGTTTTCCAATTAACCAAATCAAAAGCTTTCTTGGCATCCACCATTGTAATACATGCCGGGGTAAGATTAGTATTAAAATAATCCAAAGCATGGATTAAAAATTCTGTATTTGCCGCCATCGATCTGCCCTTAATGAAACCAGTTTGGTCACTATGAATAGTCTCTTGGGCAGGCAACGAAAAGACCTCCGCCCAAATTTTCATTAGTATCTTGTAATCTGAATTTAAAAGACTAATGGGCCTGCAAGAATTGACATCGGCGGGATTCTTATCTTTTTTCACAAAAGACACAATTATGGATTCCTTAAAATTCGCGGGTACCGAGCCTCCATCTTTAATATAATTAAATAGCTTTTTAAGAGGGGTCAGTAACTCCCCTGAAAAAACTTTGTAAAATTCAATAGGGAAGCCATTTTGTCTGCAAGCTTTAGCCCCAGCGGTCGTTTTAATAGCGGTCAGAATCTTGACGGATTCCACGTCCAAACTTAGTTGACCAACTCTTTTTGCCGAAAGTTTTGGAATATTTAAATTTAAAAAATAATTCTGGATCCATTCATCCTCTAACTGATGTTCTGTTGAATAAAGTTGTTGAAAATGATTCAAAAAGATCTGACAGATCTCATTACTTTTAGTTGCTTCGCCCCCTGTCTGAGGGTCAAGCACTTTCAATATTGTAGCTGCCTCTTGTTTCTTTTTCGTTAAGTTCGCTAGTAATTTACCTACTAGCTGGCTTTCCTCATAGGTTTTTTGTTGATAATTTTGAGAGCTACAAATTTCTTCCAAACAAAAAACTCCCTTAATACTGATCTTACTTGAGCATACAGGTTCGGGAGTGACTGTAGCAACAGTGCATACTCTTTTTCAGCCTCCAGCTGTAGCTTGGCTATTTTTCATCATCATTGATACTTTATTTCGGCCACTTAGGCCATTAAAGTGCATCAGTAAAACAAACAGTATATACATCTGCATTAAAAAACACTAGATACTCACAAAGGACTTCATATACAGTAATCAACCCACAAAAGAAAAAAAACACATAGCACAGACTACATAGATACAGCAGGGATGGAAGTTGTATATGTTAAGCGATACAAAAGGGGATGATGGACGGAACGTTTGAGCCAATCAAACACTCACCCCCAGTCAACTGATCTGGGTTTAATCCATCATCATTCTTTAGCTCACTCCACCACCCCAGTTCAGACATGGCCATATGCAAATCAGTCTGACCCTGTGCCTCATGGGAACAGTCCAGCCCGAACTGCCAAGCCATGTCTTCCCTGGACCGGAAACCAGCATCCTAGGACCGGTTTCTGGCATTCCAGCCGTCATCAGCCAGGCTTGCTTGAATCCAGTGGCAAAGTGAGCAAGGGACCCACGTCTGGGCATACCCCCGCCAACTTCGGGCGAACAAAGCGATACAAAAGGGGATGATGGACGGAACGTTTGAGCCAATCAAACACTCACCCCCAGTCAACTGATCTGGGTTTAATCCATCATCATTCTTTAGCTCACTCCACCACCCCAGTTCAGACATGGCCATATGCAAATCAGTCTGACCCTGTGCCCCATGGGAACAGTCCAGCCCGAACTGCCAAGCCATGTCTTCCCTGGACCGGAAACAAGCATCCTAGGACCGGTTTCTGGCATTCCAGCCGTCATCAGCCAGGCTTGCTTGAATCCAGTGGCAAAGTGAGCAAGGGACCCACGTCTGGGCATACCCCCGCCAACTTAGGGCGAACAAAGCGATACAAAGGGGATGATGGACGGAACGTTTGAGCCAATCAAACACTCACCCCCAGTCAACTGATCTGGGTTTAATCCATCATCATTCTTTAGCTCACTCCACCACCCCAGTTCAGACATGGCCATATGCAAATCAGTCTGACCCTGTGCCTCATGGGAACAGTCCAGCCCGAACTGCCAAGCCATGTCTTCCCTGGACCGGAAACAAGCATCCTAGGACCGGTTTCTGGCATTCCAGCCGTCATCAGCCAGGCTTGCTTGAATCCAGTGGCAAAGTGAGCAAGGGACCCATGTCTGGGCATACCCCCGCCAACTTAGGGCGAACAAAGCGATACAAAAGGGGATGATGGACGGAACGTTTGCGCCAATCAAACACTCACCCCCAGTCAACTGATCTGGGTTTAATCCATCATCATTCTAGGATGCTTGTTTCCAGTCCAGGGAGGACCTGGCTTGGCAGTTCGGGCTGGACTGTTCCCATGAGGCACAGGGTCAAGACTGATTTGCATATGGCTGGGTTCAAACTGGAATGGCATGGTGAGCAAAAAAACGATGGATTTAGGCCCAGATCTCTGTACTGGGGTGAATGTATGACATTGTTCTGCATTCTGTCCATCAACTGTTGTTTTTGCATTTGTCACCCCGAGTGGGACGGGTATGCCCAGACGTGGGTCCCGTGCTCTCCATACCACTGGAATCAAGCTATCCTGGCTGAAGAGGGTGAAACCCCGAAACCGGTCCTAGGATGCTTGTTTCCAGTCCAGGGAGGACCTGGCTTGGCAGTTCGGGCTGGACTGTTCCCATGAGGCACAGGGTCAAGACTGATTTGCATATGGCTGGGTTCAAACTGGAATGGCATGGTGAGCAAAAAAACGATGGATTTAGGCCCAGATCTCTGTACTGGGGTGAATGTATGACATTGTTCTGCATTCTGTCCATCAACTGTTGTTTTTGCATTTGTCACCCCGAGTGGGACGGGTATGCCCAGACGTGGGTCCCGTGCCCTCCATGCCACTGGAATCAAGCTATCCTGGCTGAAGAGGGTGAAACCCGAAACCGGTCCTAGGATGCTTGTTTCGAGTCCAGGGAGGACCTGGCTTGGCAGTTCGGGCTGGACTGTTCCCATGAGGCACAGGGTCAAGACTGATTTGCATATGGCTGGGTTCAAACTGGAATGGCATGGTGAGCAAAAAAACGATGGATTTAGGCCCAGATCTCTGTACTGGGGTGAATGTATGACATTGTTCTGCATTCTGTCCATCAACTGTTGTTTTTGCATTTGTCACCCCGAGTGGGAGGGGTATGCCCAGACGTGGGTCCCGTGCTCTCCATGCCACTGGAATCAAGCTATCCTGGCTGAAGAGGGGTGAAACCCCGAAACCGGTCCTAGGATGCTTGTTTCCAGTCCAGGGAGGACCTGGCTTGGCAGTTCGGGCTGGACTGTTCCCATGAGACACAGGGTCAAGACTGATTTGCATATGGCTGGGTTCAAACTGGAATGGCATGGTGAGCAAAAAACGATGGATTTAGGCCCAGATCTCTGTACTGGGGTGAATGTATGACATTGTTCTGCATTCTGTCCATCAACTGTTGTTTTTGCATTTGTCACCCCGAGTGGGACGGGTATGCCCAGACGTGGGTCCCGTGCTCTCCATGCCACTGGAATCAAGCTATCCTGGCTGAAGAGGGGTGAAACCCCGAAACCGGTCCTAGGATGCTTGTTTCCAGTCCAGGGAGGACCTGGCTTGGCAGTTCGGGCTGGACTGTTCCCATGAGGCACAGGGTCAAGACTGATTTGCATATGGCTGGGTTCAAACTGGAATGGCATGGTGAGCAAAAAACGATGGATTTAGGCCCAGATCTCTGTACTGGGGTGAATGTATGACATTGTTCTGCATTCTGTCCATCAACTGTTGTTTTTGCATTTGTCACCCCGAGTGGGACGGGTATGCCCAGACGTGGGTCCCGTGCTCTCCATGCCACTGGAATCAAGCTATCCTGGCTGAAGAGGGTGAAACCCCGAAACCGGTCCTAGGATGCTTGTTTCCAGTCCAGGGAGGACCTGGCTTGGCAGTTCGGGCTGGACTGTTCCCATGAGGCACAGGGTCAAGACTGATTTGCATATGGCTGGGTTCAAACTGGAATGGCATGGTGAGCAAAAAAACGATGGATTTAGGCCCAGATCTCTGTACTGGGGTGAATGTATGACATTGTTCTGCATTCTGTCCATCAACTGTTGTTTTTGCAGTTGTATATGTTAAAACATAAACAATTAAAATACAACCAGCCAGATAAAAAGCGTTAAAAAAACCCATCAAATGCATAAAAATATCCAGACAATAAAATCTTATACTAAAATCTTATGATACAATAAAACTGTGGGACATCAATGGAAGGCCTAAAACCCAGACATAGACCTACTCACCCTACACCAATTCCCTTCAACCCCCAACAATCACTTTAGGTAAGCCCGACGAATGTGCCACATACAATTTAAAAAGCGCGATACAGCAAAGACAATTGGGGGTGCGTGTCATATTTTAGAACTCTATAAGCCTCTATGGCGCGCACAAACCCTAGGTTTTTGCATAGTTGGATTAACCAACGCTTGCGCGGCAGCCGATAGGCGGGGCAGAGGAACAGAACATGTATTTCAGACTCCACCTTGTATTTGCACGCAGGGCATTCACCAGTTTGGTCTCTCAGCCATTTACTGGAGTATGCTGCAAGTGGGAGGGTCCCCAGTCTCAATTGCATATACAGTTTCCTTGCCATTGGGGGTTCAACAAAATCTAAAAAGGTTTCCCTGCTATATACATCCTTTATTGCTAGAAATTCTACAGTTAAACGACCACTTGAGGTACTTTCTCGGGTGGCCCTTAGCTTGGCTGCTCTGTAAGAATTAACTAGGTCCAACCTTGAGAGCTTGGCACACGATGTCTCAGGCGTGCTCCAAAGGTCCGGCTTGCCCATCTTGAGGGCAAGGTCCCTTATATGGCGGAGCCATGGGATTTTCTTTATATTACACATAGATAAAAACTCCGGAGAGTTCAGCCCTAAAAACAGACAGCTCTGGAGTCACCCACATCCTCCGCCAAAAAGTTAGGGGTCTTATGGCAATTTCTTCATCAAGCGGCCTCAATCCGAGGTCCATACGAAGGGGAATTAAAGGGGTGCTGCGGGGTAAGCCTAGTACTTGTCGCATGAAATTATTCTCTACCTTTATCAAGTTTCCAGTTGGACAATGTGCCCACAACTCTACCCCATAAAGTGTAACACCCCTCGCTTGGGCTTTATAGATTTCCACCACAGGGGCAGCTGGTTTAAAAACAGAGGATCTATACAATTTCATTATACCACCAACTGTCTGTGTTAATCTAAGCCTCGCTTTATCTATTTGGGGGCCCCATTCAAATTTCTCAGCCAAGGTATTTTTAACTTCCGCGCTTTATGCTGGGCGGCTGAAAAAGTAATTATTTGGCCACGAGCCGATGCTTTAAACCCTCCCCATACCGCGAATGGCTCAGCAGTATTGTTATTAATTTGAAAATATTCAGTAATCCATTTTCTAAAACTGGCCATCCATTCCTGATCTTGAAGAAGGAGGCGATCTAATTGCCATCTAGGGGGCTGTCTCATATCCCCCTTTAAAATTAGCTCAAGACTAATATATGCGTGGTCAGAGAAAGGATTACACCCTATTCCTACCTTAGAAGTCTGAAGAGATCTAGATATGAGGAAAAAATCAATTCGGGAGGATGTTCCAAAGCAATGCGAGTGGCAAGTATAGAAATCCATATCTGGGTACTCAACCCGCCAGGGATCCACCAATTGATATTCTTGTTTAAGAACATCAATTAGTTTTTTAGTATTCGGTTTCAGTTGCTTTTTATTTTTATTTGAAGTGTCTTTTCTTAAATCTTGTATATAGTTAAAATCTCCGCCGAGAATAACCTGTCCAGGTGCACCCAACAGGTGTTCGTTTATTTTAACCAGAACAGAAACATCATCAGTCACAGGTCCATAATAGTTTAAAAATTCAAAATTTTCCCCTGCAGCCTTGTAGTAACCCAAATCCACCTCCCTTGAGGGTCTCTAACTATTTTTTACAAATTCCCAAAGAACTTTATTGGAAAAGTAAATAGCTACCCCCGCATAGCAAGACCTGCTGATGCGAAAAAAGCATGAGGAAAAGCCCTGGGTATAAATATTTTTGGAAAATTTGTTTTTAAATGGGTTTCCTGCAAATATATGACGTGAGGGCTAAGTGATATTAACCATTTAATATGAGCGCCGCACTTTTTTTATTCATCAGGCCATTGGCATTCGCTGATATAACCTTGCAATTAATAATTTCCATTATAAAGTCAGAAAATAGGCTATTAATTTAACCAAAAACCAATTCACACGTTGTTTATTAAACATACCTTCTGCTCCTTTTTCCAAAAAGCGCCGCTCTGCCGAGCAAATCTACTGCTTCTCTTTCCGAGTTCTACATCCAAGCCTTAGTCTGCTTCGCCGGCGTACCTCCACATCTACAGCGGCTCTCAGTAGCGGTAGCGGCTCGCGAAGGGCATAGACTCAGCAGCTCCATCTCACGCTGCATCTCCGTCGAGAAACGCCAAACGCCAAACTCGATCCGCCATCACAGGGAGGGGGCGGGCCAACAACCACCTACGGCTACTTGAAGGCGTGGTCCTCCATCGCCGTCCACAAGCGCTTCCGGCGTGAGATGAAGGAGACTCAGAAAATCGAGACGGCTTCCTTACATCAACGACTAGGGAAAATCGAGGAAGCAATGGCAGCCTTTCCAACTAGACTTCAGGAGGCAGAAGGAAGAATTGCGGCTCTCGAGGATCAGATGACAATAGTAAGGGGTGAAGTGAAAGAGGCTACTAAAAGTAAGAAATATCTCGAGAACAAGCTGGAGGAACTGGAAAACCACTCCCGGAGGTCTAATCTCCGGATAGTGGGGATTCCTGAAGGTATTGAAGGCTCCCAGCCGCTACAATGGGTTAACTCTTTCATTAAACAGAAAGTCCTCCCAGAGTTTGAAGGCGACCTCCCACCCATCTGAATGCGGAAACCCCCTTACCCCCCACGCATACTGCATTTCAGCCCTCCCTGTAGTCTCCTGGGTGTCTTGGAATTACACCCTGGGTGGCTCAGCTGGCCCTAAACCCCATCCCTCCTCCATACCAGATCTTTCTTCTTTACTCATTCCCATACTTGCAGTAGAAAGCTCTCTTCTTCCAAAGTGCTCCCCCCCATTTGGATTCAAGTGAGACCTGAATATTTATACTGTTTCTAAACCTTTTAGACTATATAAACTATTTCCTTCAAGCTCGAGAGCCATTAGAGCCATTAGAGATCTCTTTTAATAGTGCCTGGGCTTCTTCCAAATCGGAAAACATAAAAAACTTTCCTTTTACTAAAACTTTCAACTTGTATTGCTGCGCAATCAAAGCCTGGGCACCATGAGCTTTAAATAACTGTAGCATTTTCACAAATTCTTTCCTTCTACGTGCAGCAGAGGCAGTCATATCCGAAAATATTCGACATTTTGCAGTATTATTTACAACAAACTGTCTCTGCTGAATAGCTTTGGTCAATATTCTTTCTTTCACACGGAAGTCCGCCAAGTTAAGTAGTATTGTACGTGGCATTGTAGAAATTTGGGAAAGGTTGAGCTGGAACCCGGTGGGCCCTAGTGATGGTGAGGTCGCCTTCAAACTCTGGGAGGACTTTCTGTTTAATGAAAGAGTTAACCCATTGTAGCGGCTGGGAGCCTTCAATACCTTCAGGAATCCCCACTATCCGGAGATTAGACCTCCGGGAGTGGTTTTCCAGTTCCTCCAGCTTGTTCTCGAGATATTTCTTACTTTTAGTAGCCTCTTTCACTTCACCCCTTACTATTGTCATCTGATCCTCGAGAGCCGCAATTCTTACTTCTGCCTCCTGAAGTCTAGTTGGAAAGGCTGCCATTGCTTCCTCGATTTTCCCTAGTCGTTGATGTAAGGAAGCCGTCTCGATTTTCTGAGTCTCCTTCATCTCACGCCGGAAGCGCTTGTGGACGGCGATGGAGGACCACGCCTTCGAGTAGCCGTAGGTGGTTGTTGGCCCGCCCCATCCCTGTGATGGCGGATCGAGTTTGGCGTTTGGCGTTTCTCGACGGAGATGCAGCGTGAGATGGAGCTGCTGAGTCTATGCCCTTCGCGAGCCGCTACCGCTACTGAGAGCCGCTGTAGATGTGGAGGTACGCCGGCGAAGCAGACTAAGGCTTGGATGTAGAACTCGGAAAGAGAAGCAGTAGATTTGCTCGGCAGAGCGGCGCTTTTTGGTCCCGGGTCTGGGGCTTGGTGTGGTGCAGTGTGCCGGCACTGGTTTCCTCGGGGACTGGAGGGCTGTATTGCTGTGCTGCTGCGGGGAGTAGTTGAAGGAGCCGGAGGAGAACAGGTACCTTTCCACTTAAAATCCAAATGTGGAGAATACTAGAGACATTGGAGACATTGGAGAAACTTGAGCTGAGAGGAATGGTGGGAGAAGAGGTGGAGATTGTAAGGAGCCAGAACATTAATTGAGGAATACGAACTGGGGAGGAGGCAGAGAGTGGAGTGGGCGGAGCGAGAAAGACGAGAAGGAGGATAAGAGGACAAGAGGAAGAGAGGAAAAATAATAGAAAAGCAGCAAAAAAAAGCAGGAGGAAAAAAAAAAAAAGAGGATAATATATAATAAAAGGGGTGGAAGAAATCAGAAGTAAAAATGGGCAAAACATTGAAACATGCCCATACGGCTAAACAGGACTCTGCAGGTAGGCTGAAAGCCAAAACAAGATTAGCGCAAGCCCAGGCGAAGGAAGCCAAAGAAGCGATGTATCTAGCAAATAAGGGAGACCCGTCGTGCGGCCTGAACTCCACCCCGGAAAGTTCGGAAGGCGAACAGACATCTATTATCCTATCGGAGCAGGATGAAGCACAGTTAGAACAGAGCATCATCATAAGTGAGACATCAAACCTGAGAAACAATGTAGCAGGTCTGGGAAAATCCCCGAAAGGTACATGTATGTCAGACTTGCCCAAAAATAACACTAAGGAGGTTAAGAAATTTTCACTATTTCTCAAGAAAGCTACCCTGCCAGCTCTCGCTCCCTCTTCATCTCCAAGCTCGAGCTCATTAGTAGAAGGACAATCAAAGGTACCTGGCCCACTTCCAACGTCAATCGACACGAGCTCTAAAGGAGAGAGGAAGGCTGCAGCCTTAGAGAAAGGCGATGGTCTAGACCAGGTTCATGCTCCGGCCCAGGAAAGATCAGTTTTATCAACGACTACGCAACTCTATGCCCCTAGCCTCTCTCCTACACAGTTACAAGGAACAGGAGATTTGAGTAAAGACCCGAGGAAAAATATCGTAAAAGAAGTAATAGAGGCCATCTCAAATCCTGGCTCTAATCAGACTTTGCTTATACACCAGTCCCAGATGCAATCTCCACCTTTGCTTTCGGTACAGAGCCAGGACCAGGACGTGCCAGGGGACCAGGCATTCCAAGTTAATACTATGACCAATACAAGTATGCTGACAAATTCAGCTGGAAGCAGGACTACTGATGCCCTTGTACATCAACAAGAAGATTTTGGTCAAAATGTGGCGACATCTGGGGTTCGCCAATTAGATATCAAGGATATGCTAAATTTGATACTCGATGAAATACGTGAGATGAAGGAGACTCAGAAAATCGAGACGGCTTCCTTACATCTCTACAGATACTCAAATAGTTTTTTGCAAGAAAAACATTGCTGATGAATGTCAAAAACTAAAAAGATGTTGGTTATAAAATGTTGTTTTTACTCTTGATGCTGGTAGGAAAAATGTGGTTGCTATTTTGTTCCATAAATCAGTGCTTCCCAAACATTGTAGAAACATAACCCAATTTTTGAACAACAAACCTTTCAACCTCAATGAACTTTAATGGACATGAGGTGGGCTATTTTTAATGTACTACCAGCAATTCTTTGCAGATATCTCGACCATGACCACGCCCTTCGATATCAGACAGTGTCCAAGATATTGATGTACCCATAAAAGAGGCAGATGGTGAACTGCACTGCAGCTGGAATAAATTTCAGAGAGGGGTGCTGGCCCATAGCTTCGGTTTCCTAAAATCACAAGGCTTCTGAAAAATCGGTGTATTGATACCATTAATTTTAGCAAATTTTAAAAACTGCTTCTGCGGCAGTGTATGGGGTAAGGCCTCAAATTTACTTTTTGGGGAAAACAAGGTACAGTGGTGAGTTTTGAACTCCATATCTAAATTGTACGTTACAGTTTTATATGGCTCGAACACTGCACAAAGATATTGGAGCACTTTACACGAGCCCCAGATTACACTACACAAGGTCAAATTAATTTTATTATAATCACAGGAGATTAAGTGATTTGCCTTGAATAAAAGGATGTTGAGCCAATGCCAGGAATCGAACCTGGTTCCCTAGATTCAAAGTTGGCAGTCGTTAGGCCACATCTATATTTCTTAATTGATGTATGAAAGCCATACACAAGTGATATGGTTTTGTATGATCATATATAGTGAGCACATTCTCTTTTGAAATGGCTTTGTGAAATTACAGCAGTAACAAATACTGAAAGGTTCACCCGGTGTCTTGCTTGGGAGTACCTGAAAGGGTTTGTTTTAAAACTGGACTTAGAGACATTGTCCCACACCCTTGCAATGTTGCACAAACAAGGCTAATCATTCTAAATATTACTTACCAGAATATTCACGACCCAGCAAAAATTGGTTCACAACCCACCAGTGGGTTCCAACCCACAGTTTCGGAAAAGCTGCTATAAATCACTGAAACCTGTTATAATTTCTCAAGAATATGACAATGAGGGTTGTTGTGGTTCGGTTATTGTTAAACGTGACCAGATTACTCTCTCATATTTTAATGTATATGGCCCAGTAAAATCTGGTCCTTCCCTTTGGAATTTAATTATAGAAAAACGTACGTGCCTTTCTAATCCTAATATTATTTTTGGAGGAGATTACTGTGAGATACGCACTCTTTTTTAGATCACAAATTAAAAATTGAAATTTAAACCAGACAAGTCTGACAAAGCTTTTAAAGCAACTATTGCATCACATTCATTATTTGACTCATGGCATTCCTGTTATCCAGATTTATGAGAATGTTCTTTTTTTCCACCTCTCATGGGTCTTCAACCAGAATAGATTACATATTCATCTCACGTTCCCTCATATATTGCTTCCACTCCTCACACATGGGCTCCATTGTCATATCTGACCATGCATCTGTCATCTCTTGTTTTGATATATTCTCTGAGCCTCCTAAATCTAATTGATGGTGGTTTTACAACTATCTCCTATCTGATATTGATTTTATTACTAAATGTGAATATATTTTTGTGATTACTTTTTTCACTTTAATATATCCTCTGATTATTCTGTTGCAAACAATTAGGATACCTTCAAGACATCTTTAAGTTCTTTTGTAATTTCTTATGCTGCTCAAAAGAAGAAAATAGTAAAGCTGAATACATCTCTTCTTAACAAAATAAAAGTTCTTGAATATCAATATCATAGCTTTAGAACTAAAATGATTCCGAATGAACTAATTAAGAACAAAATTAAATAAGGTCGCTACTGTGGAAACTTGCAATATTTTATTAGTTTTAAAATGTACATACTATGGCGGTCAAAATAAATCTTATAAAATACTATCAAATTATCTGAAAATTAAAGCTGAACATAGGCAGATTGGTCAAATTATTAATGGAACAGATATTTCTATGTCTTTATCTAATACTTATATCTCTATTTCTTTTGATCAATTTAATTAATTGCTTTATACAGATGACACAAATCCTCTCTGATCAGAATCTTGATAACTTATTCTAGATATACTTAAATCTAAATTACAATAATTTGATTATGACAAAACATAGAGCAAAATATTACAGTCCAGGAAATCTTACTGGCCACCAGGACCCTGACACTTTCTAAGACTCCTGGTCCTGATGACATGTCAATTGAATTAATTGATAAATCTTCTTTATTGTTTGTTCCCCAAATTACTAGAATAATGTAACTCTTTTTTGTATGATGTTAATCTTTGTTCCTCTTTCTTTCAAGCTCTAATTACTTAAATTCCTAAAGCAGATAAAGGCTCATCTTATTGCAAAGATTATCACCCTATCTCCTTGATAAATTACGATTGTAAAATCTATGCTAAAATTTTATTTACACAGCTTGAATCCATAATTCCATCTTTAGTGAAGACTGATCAATCAGGATTTATTAACAATAGACTTACATCAGATAATGAGTTTATGCAAATGTAATCGCATTAACATCCAAATCCCTACTGCTGCCCTTTCACTAGACGCCGAGAAGGCGTTTGACTGGATTAATTGCCATTTTATGTTTAAACCTCTGCAAATATGTAGATTTGTCCCCATTTTATTTTTTTGATTAAGAGTTTGCATATGTGTCCTAGCGCTAGTGTTTATGTCAATAATACATTTTCTCCTTATTTTAATTTAGATCAGGGGATAAGACAAGGTTGCCTTTTATTTCCCTTATTATTTGTCCTTTCTCTTGAACCATTCTTGGAACTCAAACAATTAGACCCTTCAGTTTCTGGTATTAAATGCAATTCTATGGAAATCAAATTATCTGCTGATGCAGATGATGTGGTAATATATATTTCTAATCCCTCATCCACTTTGACCACCTTTTTAGAAAAGGTTAACACATACTCAAAGGTTTCAGGTTACAAACTTAACTTAAATAAAACAGAAGTAATATCTCAGTATTTCTTTTTATATACGTATTATGTTTCAAGATACTTGCTTTGGGCCTGACTACGAGTTTGGCGGTCTTGGGATCGCCATCGTGGCAGCATCGGATTCACTGCCGCCAACTAGGTGGTCCACCCGCCGTATTACGACTTTTGTGGTTTCCTGAATGAAAGACTGCGGGAGCACCGCCAACACTGCCAGCCATTCGTTGACGGCGGTCAGGGAAATGCAGCTGTCACAGGGCGGTACAGAGAAGTTCCCCGCCGTCCAAATTACTTACCCATTTCTGTTTCCTCCCTTCAGCCACTGACATGGATACCTTCCTCCAGGGCTCCCCTTCACAGCAGCATCTTGACCCCAACAAAAAAACGACCCTGTTGGTGCTGAAATCCAGGTAAGTTTGTTTTGAACTGTTTACTCATTGACTGGACTGTGCACATTTGGTCCAGACTCCAGCAATGTGAAAGTACTGGTAGTAGGTATTTTTTCACGTGTCATGCATATGTGTACACTGCAGTCAAAACATACACACCTGCATCAACACATATAAAAAAATAGACATCGCCGTCAGAAACACCAATGCCAGCCCCTCAGGAACATCGTAATACGGTGAGCGGGAGACCACCGCTGTGGCGGTCTTTTTGGGACCACCACCATGGCCGTCTGACCACCAAACTCGTAATCAGGCTCTTTGTATGGTCTCCCTGTAAAAATAAAAAAATAAAAAATCAAGAATAAATCTTTCTCTTGGAAACACTGAAATGTCAAAGGTATAATCTGGTTTAATCAGATTTAGGGTGGTGGTTTTCACCTTTTAGGACACCTTTTATGACACTCCCAATTAAATATAATTTACCTGATTACTTTATTTTGGATTATACCTAACTATCTAAATCTATTTCTGTATGCATATCCAATGCTACTTCTGATTGTCATCCTATAAATATTCCACCACATAACCTTTATAAGCTTATTTGTAGTCATACTATTCCTAAAGCTGCTACTATTTATAATTTGTTACACGAATCAACCTCAAGTAGAGCCAAATCTACTTCAGAACTTACTTGGGAGAGTGAGATGCAGCACAGTTTTGATACATGATCAATGTTTGGGAGAAAGTGTTTTGTACTTCCACGTCTGCTACCATTACGCAGTCTTAATTTATGAGAGATTACTGATTATCTCATGCGAATTACAAAATTTAACCCTAACGGTTTCAATTTATCTTGATCCTGTTCTAAAGAACCTGGTTCATGACTATATATATTATTCCATTGCATCAATGTTTTACCAATAGTGGAAATTGGTTAGGGTTAAATGTTCATTAATATTTAACTTTTCAGCATCTTTATCAATTAATATTATCTTCCTTCGTTCAGTTGCTTTCACTGAGTCTACATCACATAGTAATGTTAAATTATGCGATCTTTTTGTTGCTGTAGCGACTATGGGGCCGATTCTGATGCAGGTTGGAAAAGCTTCCTGACCGAATCGGTTGGGAAATGGTGTCCGACCCCCTCGGATCGGGAAAGTCCGACCGGCGGAGTAGGATGCATCCGGATGCTTCCAGATACGATTTGGTTGAACTCCCATTGACTTCAATGGGAACATTTGTTCCTACCCGCATCAGAATTGGGCCCTCGGTCGGGAAGACACGTTCCCGTTCCGATTTGGAAGGAGCAAATGCCGTTAGGAGGCCTTCCTAACCGCATCAGAATCAGGCCCTCGGTCGGGAAGCTTTTCCAACCCGCATCAGAATCGGGCCCTATGTGTATTATAGCCTCATGGAAAGATTCTTCCACTATGTTGAATTGAGACAATTTCTGCTCAAACTGTTCATTTCCTCCTTCTTCTTATCTTTTTAATTTCCTTTTCTTTCAAAATGAGGTTTCTCCCATTATTACAACATGAAATGTTTTACTTGTATAAATATATCTCTTAAAATATGGAATGTTATCTATTATTAGATAATTGACAAATTATGTGTATTAAATACTTCATACTTGTATCATCTTCTTTTTAACCTCAATAAAATCTTATTAAAATGTAGTACTACAATAGAACTACAAAATGTGCAAAGATTTTTATTCAAAACTTATATGCAGAGATTACTTTTCGTTCCCTCCACCTGTCTTTTTCTGTGCTGAGATCTACTGCCTGACTGCGGAGTCTCCGCATACATAAGTATACAGTAATAAATGTCAGATGCGATTGACTGTAAAATGGGAATAAGTATCACTAAAGGGGTGGAAATTAGGGAGGAGTAAACCCATTGCTATGCACAAACTGCCTTTCTAAAGTTACTATGTCCATAAAGGGGCACAAATCAGTAGTAAATTATTCCAGCTCTGAACTGTAGTAAGTCCAACACAACATACGGCTAACCACAGGGAGACTCCACAGTCAGGGTGGAGATCTATGTATGGTAAATCATGTGGAACATTAAAAAGTTTATTAAACTTTGAAAAAGTTATTAAATTTACTTTTATATTAAATACTATTGTAAGTTGATTTTATATATTTATTTCAAATGTAGAACAAAAGAAAAATGCTACAGCACTATTAAATTATTTTTTATTTAAGTATTTAATTCATCTAAATTTATCAAAATAAATTAAATAAAAATTATTATGATGGATTTTAAATTAAAAAGTAAATTCCCACCTAAAGATTTTTATTTTTTATTTTGCATTAATAATTATTAAATGTGATTTATGAATTAACTTAAAAGTTTTGTCATTATATTTTATTAAAATGTAATTTCACCTTAGTTGATACATTCTAAAAAGGTTGTTAAAATATTAAATTAAATGTATTTATATTTGTGAGTATTTGAAATATTTTATTTTAATTTAAAATTATTTTCTATGAGTTTTTATTTTAGGTCCCTGCCTCAATTATTATATATGAGAGAATGTTGCAGCACTAGTGTTTGACCATGTGTGGTTCTGAATGTATTAGTTTCTTTTTGGCAGTAGTAACAAACACTTGTAAGTTTGGCTCCAACCCTTTTTTAGAGGGTGGACACAGGTAAGCCTACACTTTTGAGCAACTTTACTCTCAGATTATTTAAATAGCCCAAGGTAGTAAAGTTATTCCAAAGCGCAAGAGTAAACTTACATTTGTAATTTACTCACAAATGTATTGGAGCGTTTGACAACTAGAAAAAATATTTGTCGTTATTGTTGATTTTCATAATTTTATAAAGTTTCCCCAGGAAGGGAACCCAAAAAGCAGTTTAAAAAAACTTTCAAAATAGATATGAAGAACCGTAAATTATATTTTCTTAAAGAAGTTGGAATTAACAAAATGAAAATGGCACGCTGAGCCTGCTGAGGGGACAATATACAAGAAAGCTGGTGAAATGGTCCTCTGCTTCACACATAGGATGAATCAAGCTATAAGAATTCTCATTCTGGAAGTTCAAGCTGCTGTTCTAACCATTGGCATTGCCTAAATTCTTTTTGTAGCCTGTATTGTTTCTGCTAGGTTATTCTTAGTCTACGCAGAAAAACTAATGCAAACATTTGAGTGAATGATAATTAATGCCCAACAATTTTACTGTTAGCACTTAAAAGAATAATAAAATCTTCAGGAAAAATGTTACACCATACTTATCTCACCAATTAAGTTTGTATTTATGTAATCCAACATCAATTTGTAGATTTGTCACTGTTCTTAATAATTTATAGTCTAACTATATTTTTGAAAACCTGAGGGATTAAAATGTCAAGATGTTTTGTTTGCTTATGAGATGGCAGAATATCAAAGTGATTCCAGTGATGATCTCTGGTTGAATATACCCCAAGCATAATGCAAATGTAAGTATAGGACCATCCTTTATGAAATGTAAGAGTTAGTAAAAGGTGATCTTGAAACAAAAATCTAAATTTCCAGGTTTGACATATAATCCCATAAATACACAGTCTTCATTTATTGATTTGGCATAGGGCTAAATGAATAACAATAAATGTCTTTATTGTATGACATTGGTTTGCAGAATAACATACAACATATGTAAAAAAAACAATCAATATCAATCACTTCCCCAAAAAATAAATAAGTATTAAATACATCTGATTTTATGGGCATAAATTCAGACTAATTAGAACACATATTTCAGATTAAATTAATTTAATGTTTGACCACATCTATGTGTAAAGTAACTCCCCTATGCTACTCAAACAACTTTTCACTTATTGTGATATAAATAGTTTGTCACTTCAAATGTTGGTCCAAAACTACAGTCAAAGCAAGAAGGACAGAGATATGTTTCTCATTTTTCAGTAGAGGATAAATCAACAGCATGTACTGCAGAGAATCAGTTGATTCCATTTCAGATCTATATACTCTCAATGATAAAGAAAAACTGATTCTGGGGCACTAATTATAAATATTAAGAGATAAACACTATTGCAGTAAATGTTAGTTAAATCTTGATTGTATTACTTGCTGCAGAATTTCTTTTCTTTCACAAGTTCATCGAAATGCATAGTCTTCCTCACAAGTTCTATTTTTATATTACTTCTTAAAAAATACACAGCTGATAAGGTTGCATTTCCTACTTTGTAAAGGCTAAGAACTCATTAAAACAGGAAAAGAAGAAAGTCATTAATTCACAACTGTTTTTTATTGTATTAGAAACTTGAGGTATACTTATCAAATACCATCAGAACATGAATAGAGACTGCACAAGTTAACTAAAACACAGTTTTGTCATCATTTCATATATTTCAGAAGTTCCTTAAAAGTTACTTAAATGAACACAGGACTGCATTTATCATAGTCAAATTATCTACAACAATGTTTTTAGTAAATACACTGAGAACAGAAATCGAAAAGCCTTTTCATTCTTCCCAGTCAATACAAATACATAGTAAAAGATAATAAATGACCCCGTTCAAGATATCATATGCGCCTGTATTACAAAGTATAATTCACCCACAGTTACATTTGAATATTCCTTGATTCACCCAACTGTTCATAATCATGAACAAACATAGTGCGGATCACCTAGGGAACAAGGGCAGCTCCTCTGCAATGGTGGAGGAGCGGTGCCTCACTGGCGGAACCAGCAGCTAAAAAATAAAACAATATTTGTTTATCTTTTTTTTTAAGCAGGTGGCTCAGCCAGCGTTTGCAGGGAGGGCTGGGCCGGGGCATGGGAGGGGGTAGGAGGAGTGCTATGTGCACACTTTGGGCCCGATTCACAAAGGTAAAGTTAGACTTAGACTTTAGGACTTTGGTATTCACAGAAGGCATTTACTACTCGTAAATGCCCTTTGTGAATACTGAAAGTCGTAAAGTTAGACTTTTGTCTCACTTTACCTTTGTGAATCGGGCCTTCTAAGTGAGCATATGTGTTTGGCCGGCCGTCTCAGGCCGACCAAAACACACATGTCCACTTAGGTTTCTCCAGTCCGGCTGCATTGAGCAGCCGGGCTGGAGAAACACCACAGATCTCCAGACCTGAGCAGAGCGTCTTTTCAACCTGCTCAGGCCAACCCCAGCGCTGCTCTGCAGTGCGGGGATTGGACAGGGAGTCTGATGCAGCCTCAGTGCCTGCTGGGACACGGAAGAGGAAACACCTGGTGCAACGCGGGATGTGGCCGGCAACTTAAGGTAAGTTTTTTCTTTTTTATTATACTTCCCCCCTTCCCCGCACTCCCCCTTCTGCACACCCTCCTCTCCCGTCCCACTACCTTTTGTATGTGGAAGCCACCACTGCTAGTGAGATTGGTTCTGGTATCATCCTAACCTTATTGTTCTATATTCAGTGATGTTGTTTCTGCAATAATCCCATCTTTGATCATTTAACCGGATGATGGTTTGACCTTTGTTGAAGTAGAATTAGCGTTGGCCAAGGCATCAACAGATTTGAAAGGTTCCCAAAGAAAAATTGCGGCAAGCCTTTCAATACATCTAGTAAGAGCCGTGTAATTATGTGAGAATATGTAAGTAGGTAATTTAAATAGTTTGTGCAAAGTTTATGAAATGTTAATGTGCTAGGTTTATTGCAGGCTCCAAAATGAAATTATAACACATTTTACATACATATTTAGTGTTGAAAATAGTTTTCCACTTATTAATTATGTTTAGGCAAACATGATTGTAAGCCCTTCGTGAATCTGTTTTATTGAAAATGATGTATCTTGCACTTAAGACTGGGCATTAAAGGCAGTGATAAAGATACTACACTGTACCCCTGTTACTGTAATGGCAGTCTACACACAAGTAGAGGTCAAGGATTTATTTTGGTCCAGAAAGCTGTGGGCAGTGACTGAGGAGGTGGATGGTTGCATTAACTATTTCTATATGGTATTGCTCCAGAGGTCTGTCTACTGCATCTTCAGGAGGTTATAGGGAGTATGTCTTCCCATGTGGAAGAGGCATACCCAGTGCAAGAATAAAAGTAGAGCTATAAAGAGGTTATGGAGGTAGTCAGCCACAATGCGGAGAAAACATCTTGGATATCTTTATATCCATCTGGCATGTCTGGAGCAAGTAACACGCCTCCTTTGATGGTGATGTTTCTGTGGTGGAAACTGAACCTGAAGCATCAGTAAAGCAAATATGCCTTTTCTCTGTGTCACTCCATGTATTGTATTTTCAGTGTCAGAGCTTACCCACAAACAATGTGAATTGTACATCAATAGGAACAAAGTACTGACATTCAGAATGATCATATAGCAACACTTTTATATAGACAGTAGTATGACTAACTACCAAGAGTAAAGATGTGCATAGTTTGTTCCTCGCATTGTATGACTATCTCTTGTGAAGTCTATGGAAAATATGAAAGTGCCTGGGGGTTCTAGGAAGAGGAACCTTCCCCATGAAAGGTTTGACTTTCATTTTCTTTAAGTCATTATAATGATGTCCTGCAGTCTTCCCTCACATGTATTTACTGTTTAGTCATTCACAAGGCAAACATATGTGAAGCTTGTATTTGCATTCAAAATGCTCATACGTTTCTGCCATAACTTACTTTTTGAGGACTTACAAGAGAAAACTAAGTAGGGTCCTTGCTTACATACAAAAAACATTGAAGTATTTGGTGCAACATGGTTTCAGAGTTCTCATTGAAGTTTCTTAGTAGCCATGAGATGTGATGATTTATTTTGTTGATGGTACAATTTTAGTTGTGGAGTGAAGAACTGTTCTAGTTGGTGCATGAAGTAGATGAACGAAAACTGGCAACTTTGACTATGCTGTTGAAGTGTGAAAAACACTAAGGTGGATACTTGCCAAAGTCTTAGCCATGTTCAGTAATTTAAGACCATATTCCAGCATGGGACTTCATTGGGATTTCACAATTGGGGGACGTCTGGGGAGGGGACCACTTACGCACCTTTCAGGACTTGAAAAACCGGTGCTCCCTCCACACTTCACAGTTTTATCGCTACTTGCAGTTGCGCCACGCCCTTCACTCTCACATCTCGGAGGGCACCTCCTTACCCGAATACAGCCCGCCCGAAGCCCAAATCATGACTGGCAACCTGGGGAAAGGGGGGATCTCCCGTATCTATCGCTCCCTCACAAACAACACCCCCAACACACTACTCCGGCTCAGAGACAGATGGGAGGGATGGCTTGGGTCCTTGGAGGATGACGATTGGAGGGACGTGCTGATGGCCCCCAAAATAATCACAGCCTCGGCGAGGCACCGCTTAGTCCAAATATACTACCTCCACGCCGCATACCTTACACCGCTGCGCCTCCACCGCGCTGGGCTCAGACCCGATGCATCCTGTCCCCACTGCAACCACCCACAAGCTGATTTTTACCACATGGTATGGCTTTGCTCCGTAGTCACGCACTACTGGGAATCGGTGGTAGGGGAGCTTACTGAGGTCCTAGGCTGGGAAGTTCCTCTCAATCCAATGAATGTGCTCCTGGGAATCACAGAGGGGATGGACGGCTCCAGAGCTGACAAACTCTTTCTGAATAAGGCCATGATGGTGGCCAAGAGGGACATTGCGGCAAACTGGCTGAACTCGACTGCTCCCACCATGACACGATGGCGCAGGGGGGTGGATTGGTGCGCTGCGATGGAACGGCCCTTGTATGAGGCCAGAGGATGCCCAAAGAAGTATCACAAAATGTGGGGCAAATGGGTGGGGGTGAAAGAAGATTGACGCTTTCATTGGGCAACCGTGGGCTGTGGTGGGTGTTACCCTGCTTTTCCCTTGACTATTAGGGTCATGTACGATGTTATAATGACACCATGTTTTTGCTATGCGCTGATATCTGCCCAAGCTGCTGGTCTTTTGTCATCTTTTGTTGGCCTCTCACAAAATCAATAAAGTTGGTTATCAAAAAAAAAAAAGACCATATTCCAGCCCATCGTCTTTTGCCCACAATACTACTGCAGAAGGAGACCAGCCATATTCAATTTAGCCCTGGTCCTGCTGCAGTGGGAATAGTCTAGCATGAACTGTCAATATATGTCCCTTCTGGATGGGAACACAACCAAATCCAGGCTGGTTTTGGCCTGGTAAGGCCTTATCAGCAAAGTGCAGTTTGTAACCTGTGGAACAGTGAGCATGTCTAAGCATACCTGTCATATTTAGGATGTTGCTTTGCAAAATACACCAAGGTGATATTGGAATGCTTGCAAAAGTCAGAACCACTGCCAGACTCTCAGGCCACATTTTACTTCACCCATTTATGTCCACTATGCCACTTTTGACAGAGATCAGCCATAAGCAAATCATGCATAATCTTGCTCCAATTAAAACAGCCTAGTCTAACCTTCCTGCACCATTGTTGAAGTGTCATCCAAGTGAGAGGTTAAAGTCAAAACTAAAGTCTAATGGCTTGAAGTCTTCTCTTAGGGCTTTTACTTTGGTGCAAAGTATGTTCCTTATATGTATTTTTTGCTTTTTAAATGAAATCTGATAATAACTATTCACTCATTGTTGGGTTACTGTTTTTGTTGGAGTGATGTTTGCTGTTGTCTCAAGTTGGTCATGTTTTTCTGTATCCAGGTTTTGGTAGTTATTTTTGGGTGGTTGATAAACCAGTGGTGCTAAGCAAACACAAGGAGATGATGGACGGAGCGCTGAAACTTTTCAGACACTCACCCCCAGTCACAGATCTGGGTTGAATCCATCATCATCTTTAGTTCACTTCGCCACCTCAGTTCAAACCCAGCTATATGCAAATCAGTCTTGACCCTGTGCCTCATGGGAACAGTCCAACCCGAACTGCCAAGCCAGGTCTTCCCTGAACCGGAAACAAGCATCCTAGGACCAGTTTCTGGGTAACACCCTTCATCAGCCAGGCTAGCTTGAATCCAGTGAGCAAAGGACCCACGTCTGGGCATACCCTGCCAACTTAGGGCAAACAAAGCAAACACAAGGAGATGATGGACGGAGCGCTGAAACTTTTCAGACACTCACCCCCAGTCACAGATCTGGGTTGAATCCATCATGATTCTTTAGCTCACTATGGACTGCATCTCATAAAGGAATAGTTGTGGTTATGGACTGCTTTCCTTATCTCGTCTTCTTCCTAAGATAATGCCACAGGATCCAAACTAAGATTGATGAATTCAGAAGCAAACACTTTCATAGTGTTTCAGTGTTGCCCATTTAAGAGTTCTCTGTGAAGAGGAGTCACAGTACACAAGATCACATTCAATTAAAGAAGGTACACATCACTGCATTCAGGATGTAATTGCAACTAGAGGTCAAAATGGATGTAATCACTCTTTAGGCACAGCAGCATTTCAAAATCATATACAAAGTCCCAAATATAACTGCTAAACAATATAAATTAGGTGAAATGAGATCTGGTGGCTATTTTGTATTTTGTGTGTGTTTATCAAACTGACCAGTCTGACCTAAAGTGGCCATTAACCATTTTTACATTAATATTGAACAGAAGAAATTTAAATATAACATTCTTCAATTCCAATGTTTCATCATCCATAAGGACAAAGCCTGCAATGGCAAATGGCTTGTTGAGTCAATCATTGTGACTCATATTTATATTGTTAAGAAACACATTAATATCCTATGTTATGCTTACTAGCACTATTCAAGCTTTTAAATCAGAGGAAAGCGCACAGCAGATTAAAACTATCTACTTTGATCACACAATTTAGACATATGTCCTTGCTGATCCTAGGTTTCAGCATTACTAACAGGAAGTCTTTATAGTCAACGATGAAGATTTTCTTTTATTTGGAACCAATCTTTATTTAGATTTTTACAATGCTAATGGTAAATGGTAAATAACCTACAAATCATTATGGAAGAACAAAACTGTTGAAAAAGACCATCTCCAGATAGTTGCCTTCTTTTGCTGAATGCTCCGTGACCACGTACAGCACTGTGCTTAAAGCTCAGCTATAAGTTAAAAGAGGTGAGAAAAGAGTGGGTATCTCTTTCTATCTCTTCTTTACAAAAATACCCATTCCAAAGAAAATCCATTAAAATGCACCCTCATTCATTGAACATTATACAGAGTCGAAATTGCTATGGCAAAACTAGGACCAGACTCTTTACCTGACATGATTTCAGTTACTATGGCCCATTCATCCAGATCAAATGATTTTTCTGCATCTTATGACACTGGGATCAAGGGGAGGATCCTTTTTGTGATTTGAACAACAACAAACTTGCAAACATGAGCATTTAACTATCTTCCAAGTATGAATCCCAATTGGTCTAGATGTATCCATTTGGAGAGCATCTGTTCCATTCACAAGGTGAGAAATTTTACAAATATTTTTGCACAGATGTTCAGCAGGAGTACATGTGTATGAGATACAGACATAAAGGGGTACTTCCCTGCTTAGGAAACCAATATTAAAGTATACCCTTTGGAGAGTGCCAATTTCCTCTCCTTTATACAAGAGTTAAATAGGTCAGATACCAGATCTAATTAAGGCTGCATTAAGAAAGCCATTGAGATCAAAAAGCATTGTTTGGCTCCAACCGTTTAAGTGCAGCAAATACAAGCTCTATAGTAACAGACTCTTCGAAAAGTTTTTTATCTAGTTCAAAGATCTTAGGTAGAGGGCTACCCAGCAGGTGTGATCTAATGCCCTTTTTTGTAGAAGCTAAAGGTTTTTTGAAAGGCCTCAACCATGTAATTCTCCTTAACCAATTTATCCTACTTTGTTTAATTCTAGTTTTAAGTCTAAACACAAGAAAGTGTCTGGCTTATTGTCTCTCTAATAGTGTTTTTGCTTTATAACAAGGAAAAAAAACTCTGCTTTATTATTTAGCACCATATTCTGCTATTCACTTACCTTTGTAAAGGTCCTTCTAGGGGTCAAAGTGTTTATGTGCCTGTTCAAGTGCTTTCTGCTCCTGTTAAAGTTTCTCCTGTTCCACCCTTAACCCTTTCTCAGTTCAATGCCTAAACTATATATAGAGCTGACAGGAGCTCTGGTGTGTCAGTTCAGTCTGTGGGTTGAAGAAAGACTCTAATCACCTTAGCAGGTTTGACTAAAATGAATCTCTCTTTAATTTGGAAAGAGTTCAGATTTTACTTTTTGGACCTTTTCTCCCTAATACCTATAAACAAATTTAGTATTACAGGACCTTGCTCTGAAAAAGTACTGGCGTCCAGCTTCACCACAAGCATGGAAATTTTATCTACGAAGATAAAGCGTATCTCCACATAGGAAGCACATGAATATGTGTAAAATGTGTGATGTTTAACCCTGAGTTTTGATCTCTCTATCACATATGCAAGTTTCAGCGAAGATCTGAAAGGCCTCAATAGAAATAACAATAGAGCTTTGCTTGTCCATCTTAAATCCATCTAATTAGGTCTCCAATAAGTCGAACTCCCCCAGGTCAGAGAGCTTATCATGGGCAAATTCATCAGTTTTGAGCAGCAAATCGTTGGGAGTATCATCTGAGCAACTGTTCGAGAAGGAATCAACTCCAAATCAATTTGGAATTCAATAGTTTGTTTCAGATTCAGTTTGACATGTTGAGGTCGATCCTGAGCTGTGTATGCCAACGATCGGTCCAGCTTCAGTATAATGTGTAAAGGCAGGTCCTAGACTGTGGTGACACTCGTCAACAAACTTATATTAATTAAACACTGCATAAAAAAGAGTAGTTCAGTAGTATAATTTATTCATGACAGCCATCAGCAGCTCCCAGGATCAACAACTCAGAACTGTCATATCATTCAATCCCAAACATTATGTATGAAATGACAAATGGTGATGAATGCATCACATTACCACACTCATGCTCTCTTGTTGCCTTCAGGATATTTTCTTTGACTTATTTGTAGTTTGATTTCATAATAACATTAACAGGGCCACTGGAATTATGTGATTCTGCAGCCATCGCTTTTTTCACATAATTATGGATTTGCCACATAATCCATAATCTGTTGCATCATCTGAAGATTTTAACTAAACAAAATTGTTTGAAGCTCAAACAGATCAAAAGTTATTAAAAACATTGTGACATCTGTTCGCGCACAGTGGAAGGCCCTTCACAAAGAAAAACTCGCCATGTTTCAATTGCTTATTTTTGTATTTGGTTGCTAAACTGATATTAATTAGGTGAATCTTTGCCAGACATAATTACCATGTGTAAAAGTGACAAAATAATGAAGTAATACTGTCAAAAAAAGAGCTGCATTATGCCACATTGTTTGCTTTTTCTTGCTGCATAAATTAGTCAACCCTGACGCACAATTCGGTGCTCCTCTGCTGCATAATTCCAGTGGCTCTGAACATAACCAAGGCCCAATCCCTCACCTACTTTGAAGGGGCCCACCCTGTGCACTCTTTTTTGAAAAATCCCTTGTAAATTCAGAGAGATCTTATGAAACAATTCTAGCACTCAGTAACCAAAGTGGTCCCCTTCCTTTCCCTTGATCAGGCTCTTAATACAAGATTATGTCTTTGTAGCTGATTCTCCAACTCCTTGCACTTTTTAGAAGACTAGTGCAAAGAATTCTGAAGATAATCAATGGCATCAAGCTTTTGAAGATCCTGCCATTTAAATTGCACTGCACCTTAATTGTGGTTAACCTTTTGCCCAAAGGTCTCAAGCGCACTTTCAGCTTCCTCATTGTCTTCTAAGTTGTACTAATTTCAGCCATGATAGTTTGTACTTCGCAGAAAATCTTGTTCATCCTTCAAGAATTGTAAGCAAATAATAAGGTCCTCTTTAGTTGTTAGAAATCAGACGACTGTCACACTCTCTGAAGTTGGTGTACTTATGGCTATTAATTCCTCTCTTCCGTTAGGTGAATTAACCAGGGAGGCTTCTTCATTACAAGCAATCTTGAAGAATCTCACATTTGCATGCATCTACTTCCTGCCCAGTGGCCTTAAATAGGCCTCTTCGATTACCGACTGGAGGTCAGAACTTTAATTTCAAGCTGACAGCTTTAACTAAAATCATGCTCCTTGGCTTTCATTATCCAATGAAATTTGTATTGATGAAGTGATTTTCCAGGAAGTCTCAATAAGATCTATTTCACCTTAGAGTACCTGAACTGTAAGTGTACTATGAGGGCTTAAAGAAATGCAGGCAACCCTGAGAAGAGCTATTTGCCAGGATCAGCTTTTCTGAGAACACGACATACCTGGAAGCTAGGACCAAAGTGACCAGCTTATATCACTTTCACAGCTGCTACAAATTCTCAGCTATGAGTAAGATTAACAGAACAGGAGCTCGGAGGGATGCACAGCAGGAATCTCTGCCTGTGCAGTAGCCCATAGATCCCCCAAGAGGGGTCTTTCACTGCCATGGACTTGGGATACCAGCCACCATGTTTGACATCTTGAGCATCAGGTGCGGGTCCTTCAAGGTGAGAGTCAACAGCCCCCAGGTTCCAGGGTGCACCAAATGATGAGACAAATTAATCCAACTATACAGTCTTGACATACCACCATCTCACAAAGGGGAGGCAGGCTTCAGTGATCTTTTCCCCAGGGTCACAACTCTGTGCCACTCAGAGGTCTGCCATGATGACAACGCTCAGGCTGATCAACAATCCACTCATCCTACCCTTCACTTGTCACTGACAGGAGCCCTTTTGCTGCTCCAATCTCCGGCTTCATGTTTACTTCGTAGGAACATCAACAGCCTCTATATTTAAAAAGAAATGTGTTGCAGGCATAGGAGATCAGTGGCTTACTGTGTTCTTGCTAGAAGAACATGCAGACATCCTATTTTCTGATTAAACTTTTTAAAGTGTGATGTTACATCTCTTTACCTTGATACTGTATTCAGTAGTATTGTTTCATTAGGCATTCCTATTTGCTCCAATGAGGAAATCTTACACTTACTCTTTGACCACTACAAGATAAGCAGCTTTATAATGTCTGTAAGCCATGGACCTTCTAATGTACGATGTATCTGAATCTGATTTTGTTTCAGTTTTTGAAGGAAACTCCTCATGTTCTTCAACCAAAAGAAAAAATATCCTAGTAATTCAGCATGACATTCACATGGAGATCCTCATACACTAGACTATCAATTAACGTATTAAAGAAACACTGCATAGATAGTATCTAAAAAGCTTTTAGAAAGATCAGAATTCTTTTCTAGACTTTATACAACTAAAGATAGGTAAAAGGGTTTGTAAAATGCAACGCATCACCCGAAGTTTTAAAGAAGGCTAAAACCAAGAACGGTTAAAAGGGAAAGACAGTGTTGTGTCGCCGTGGTTTAAGGAAATAGAAAACACACAAGGTCATGGTTTAACGATAAATTTAGGCAGAAATCATTAGATCAGCTATGGAATGCCACCTTAGGATTAAAATAGCTGTAAAGTATGAAGCTGCGGTCAACTGTACACCATTTGCTCCCCCCTTGACTTTTTATTGTATATGCAATGATACAAAGCAAACACATCATCTCCTTGTGTTTGTTTTGTTCACCCTAAGTTGGCAGAGTATGCCCAGACGTGGGTCCCTTTCTCACTTTGCCACTGGATTCAAGCTAGCCTGGCTGATGAGGGGTGTTACCCCGAAAACGGTCCCATGATGCTTGTTTCCGGTCCAGGGAAGACCTGGCTTGGCAGTTCGGCTGGACTGTTCCCATAAGGAACAGGGTCAAGACTGATTTGCATATAGCTAGGTCTGAACTGGGGTGGCGAAGTGAGCTAAAGAACGATGATGGATTCAAACTAGATCTGTGACTGGGGGTGAGTGTCTGAAAAGTTTCAGCACTCCGTCCATCATCTCCTTGCGTTTGCTTTATTCGCCCTATGTTGGCAGGGTATGCCCAGACGTGGGTCCCTTGCTCATTTGCCACTGGATTCAAGCTAGCCTGGCTGATGAGGGGTGTTACCCCAAAACCGGACCCAGGATGTTTGTTTCCGGTCCAGGGAAGACCTGGTTTGGCAGTTCGGGCTGGACTGTTCCCATGAGGCACAGGGTCAAGACTGATTTGCAAATAGCTGGGTTTGAACTGGGGTGGCGAAGTGAGCTAAAGAACGATGATGGATTCAACCCAGATCTGTGACTGGGGGTGAGTGTCTGAAAAGTTCCAGCGCACCGTACATCATCTCCTTGTGTTTGCTATGCAATGATACAGTCAGTGCTACCCATTTACACAGATATTATGAACTGATTACTGTCATCTTTTAAACTTTGCCATTGCAATTAGGTGTAGTCAAGAAAGTTCACCCTTAGTGAGGGCTGGGAAGGTTTTTTGCCCTACCCCACTTCACCGGAGGTGAAATTTTAGCACCTTTACCTGCTGCAGTGATGATTTGCTGCTGTAGCATGTCGCAAGGGTGGAATATCTTGATGCAGAAAATCGTGACTGCAATATCCCATATTTGCTCAAACAATGAAGCGTACTGGGGATCTGCAGGTGCAGTGCTAGATGCAGAGGGCCACAGGCAGGGTACAGTGTAGGAAAAGTGTGGTGTGATAATGGAGTTCCTCTGGGTGAGGACAACGTGGGCAGGGGATTGAGACTCTGGCAGTGGACAATGCATGGTATGTGAGGCTGATGAAAATGTGGGGATTGCTAGTAGAGGCACTGGTGCTCCTCAACTAGTGATAAGCGCAGGATTGGGACTCCATGCAGAAAGATTTGCTAGTATGTGTGGATTCAAGTAGGGGAGCTGCAGCAGTCCATCACTTTCCTGAGTAGCTTTGGGAATCATTTTCTGCCATCACCAAGGGCGGCTGTAGATGCCTCTTTAAAAATATTGCTAGCTTTGCACTTTATAAAGGTTGTGAACTTCAAAATAAATTACACAAAGTTATGATTCAGCTAGCTTTGTAACTTCACACATCTCTAGATATCACCTTTAGGAGAATGCCTTGCCTAATATTGTCCTATTATTATGATGCATTTCCTTGAAGATACGTAAGTTAATTATTTTTATGACTTTGATCTGGTTTCACAAATCCTGTTTACACACGTACTGTTACTTATATCATGACATTTAGGAAAAACACAAGAGTAAAGGTATGTTTTCCTCATAATTACATTTTAGTGGACTGTTGGCCATTCCAAACCACAATATCTTTACTCTCGTGATTATGATGTCATCAAAATTCTTCATAGACATTATACAATCATCCTACATGGTGAATTTTGTTAATATCCATTCAAATTCTTCGAAATTTTGAGATTTTAATTGCTGACGACTGGCTACCGTTTTGCTTAGAGTATTGCACACAAACTTGGGGCATGGAATGCTTGCTTTGAAAGCATTAGGCGAAAGCATTTATGTCATTAGTGGACATTTCAAAGCTTGCAGTAAGTAGCCAAGTACAATAATATGACTAAATATTTTCCACAACAAAATACACAGTACACATAAACACCAATGTTTTTGACATACCTAAGAAGCAGGCCTTTTTACATGTGTGGCTGCATATTACATATGGTTATTATTTGTAAACACTATTATAACGGGTTATATTGACATATTAATTCCATCATGGGTATCTCAAAACCCTAAACTTGCACGTCGACTTAAGTGTTTTAACTTAATGTGCGTGTTTGTATAACTGCTATAAAGGTACATTTCATCATTGCAAGTCCATTGAGTTTCTGGCTCGAAACTGAAAAAAATGTACACATGTACAATAAACTACCATTTAAAATAGCTGCTTCAGTCTGATATTGGCACAGTTTTGAACCAAGTAGGAGTATTCAATCACAGGCAGTGTTTTGGTCAGTGCGGTGTATTCTTCATTGAATATTGTCAAATCTGTGCGCAACATTGGGGAAATATCAATTCGTTTAATGAAAACAAATATTCTACTGCCTCATCTACATGATAAAGGGGTCCATGGCTGGAAATATCCCGTTTTGAGAGCCGTCTCCTGGAGGCTGGGTTTTATGTGTAGTACTAAGCACCAATAATTGCAGCAGTCTAGACACAGGAACAGATGCAAACTCAAGTCCCATTATATCAGTCGTGTCCTGGTTCAGTACAATCTGGAAGCGCCGAAAATATATCTGATCACAACTGATTTCTGCTTTGATGCTGTTGTGCGTTTTGTTGAATTTTAGCCTACAGGAAAGTAGATGAAACATTTGGGAAATAAAGCAAGAAATACATCTTGCGAAAAAAAGGGATCAAGAAAACAATAAATTGAAAATTAAACGAGTCAATATTTTTAGGAAAGAAGCATTTTTTTAATCTGATATCCAAATTAAAGTGCTGTTTTCCTTTGTAAATCAGTTACTAGCGCCCATAGCTAAACGTTATCAAGTGTCAATTTGTATTGCATACATAATTAATTCCAACATATGAGGCACACAAATTAAAATATTTGCATGGAATAAGAGGTTCTAATAAAATATTGATGTCTTTTGTATTGTACACGTTTTTGTAACTTTCAATAATCCTCTCATATGATTATAACGTTTAAAAAATATATAACATGAATACAGGATTAAAACGCATTAGAAAACGTTTGAATCTATAAAGTCTCCCATATGCTCCACTTTTTCTGGAGCGCTGTCTACTGTAAATCTGTGAACATATGCTAAAAAAATGCCACTTTTCTTTTTTTATATCAGCCTTTATCACACAGCAATGAATTTACACTCTTATCTTTCAGCAAAATAGGATTATAAAGTATCAAGTTTCTTTTCCTTAAAACTACAACTGAAATTATTTAAATTGACAGTCTTTTAAGCAAGTAAACACATTTTAACTAGTTTTTTTCCCAATCCTCCCATTCATTTCAACTATAGAAATTAGCTTTCACTCTTCCTTCTCTTACACATGGATAGGCACACTTGCATGGACACAAGAAAAATTTCTTTTCTCCTGTCAGCATTCCTAACCAACAATGGTTAGATTAGTGGAAATGAGGGCCTCTGCAGAGAAAGGACATTCAGCCACAGAAGGCTCCCTGCAGGAACAGCTGGTAGGGGTTAATGGCTGCTGAACCTCACAGCCAGGGCCTATTCTCTATTGTGTGTTCAACTCCTGGGAAGGAGGGAGACTAGTGACAGCCTCTGGGGTGCAGAAGATAGGCGGTGGAACAGCTAGGTCATAGGAACTGTGTGCGAGTAAGTGGCCAGCTAAGGAGTCTGTGAAAAATGAGACAAAACAAAAATGAAAGGGAACAAACGGTGTCAAAATGCTGCATGTAAAAAACAATCAGCCTTTGCCAATCTAGCAGATATGTTTAGTATCAATGTCATGCTAGATTTGGTTCTTGCTGAACAACTTTCCTAAATTTAGGCACAATGTTTATCATGGGAACAGTTTTGTATGATGGTTTTTGAATTCATGTGCAATGCTGGCCATATCACATTGATAGGTCAATGTTGGCAGTATTTAAGTTTGTCGGCAGTAAAAGCTGATGACTGCATTTTAATTGGTTCTGCAAAATGTTTTTTTTAGTTG
Organism: Calotriton arnoldi; assembly: GCA_963921515.1. Taxonomy (NCBI): domain Eukaryota; kingdom Metazoa; phylum Chordata; class Amphibia; order Caudata; family Salamandridae; genus Calotriton; species Calotriton arnoldi. Next base: position 265,371 of record CAWUFW010005032.1, read on the forward strand.
AAACAGCACTGGTAAGAATGCAAAAAAACATTTTATGGTGCAATATGGTGGAAACATAAAAATTGCACGTTTAAGGGTCACTAAATAGAGTCCTGCTGTCAGCTTTCACCTCATGCAAATTAAAAAAGACACACATCTGTTTTTGAGAAAGTCAGTCCTATTGACAATTTCAGATACCACCAGCACCAATGTGTTTATGTGATATACATCAATATGACGTTGCACTTGAAATGAATATATTTTCAACAAATAACATTCCACAAAATGACGAAGTAAAAAATGCCCAGCATTACTTTGAGATCTGGCATTTGTTATGAAAAAACAACCTGTATTCAAAATTGTTTTCTGAAAATGAAATCAGCGGATTCTTAATTTGCAGGATGACTTCATATTGTTGGCCCTTGGCCCTGATGTTAATGGTTTCCCTAAACCATCTTAGAGTGGAAAGGAATCTAAGAGAGCTTCTCAATGATAAGGGAGCATTGAAAAAGCTAGACCTTTAGAATGACAGAATCGATGCTCTTAACATTAAGGATGTTCTTTACCGAGGGATTGAATGTGACATCATAAAAAACGAGACCAAAGCTCCGGTGGTCAGTGATGTCATCTGAAACCCGTGGTACAAAAATACATTTGTTGACAGCTATCCAGATACAATTGTAAGTGATGGATGGGTCCTGTTCATGTTTGTCAGTAACATACTTTTTTTAACCTTTGAGCAGGGATTCTACAATTTATGTAAATCAAGTAAGATATGTTAATTTTAATTACAATACCTTTTTTGGTTCAAAATGTCCTTCTATATCTTTGACAGCAGCTAGAATTGTTTGTTTTTTATTTCACAACTTAAGCGGAAAATGTCTTTTACTTTAAGGGGCGGCACCCTGTCATTGTAGGAATGCTAAGGCTTTTGGGAAACAGAGCCTGGCTTGAGGGTAAACATTTGAGCATTTGAGAGTGTGACGTGGCAGCACTAAAAACAGTTTGGCATGCCACTGCTTTGACCTCATAGCAGTAAATTCATATATTTTTGCTTTTGTTAAACATGATCCTACATAAGATCAATAGAAAACTACATCATGCATGTGATGGGATTGTGCAACATTTCCAAACTCTTAGATTTAGAATACCCCCCTTTCACAGCATTGAATGTTGCAAGCAAATCCCACTCACATTTTAAAGTGAATTTATGGTATCACGGAGAAGATGAGAAGAGACGGTATAAAAATAGTTTAATATAAGTGCATTTGAAGCATCAACGGGCATGAAGCAGTGCCATCTATTTTGTTGGTGATAGGTGTTAAGCGTTTTAGTCTTGCTGTATTGTTTGCTCATTCTCCTTATTTTGAAGCAGGGCTATCATTTCTATCTATATATCCGTTCAGGAAATGCGAATAGCGGCACATGTTGACTTCTTCCCACTGCTATTCTTAACAAGGTAAAATCAAAAGAGAAAAACATAAAATTAGGCTTTCATTTCTATTAATAAACTCTTGATTTCCTTAGGGAGCCGAGAATGATTTTGAAGAGTTTGTTGTCACATTTTGCAATGGACATTATAAAGCTTTATAAAACAAATTGAACAAAAGATGCTGTTTACGAAATAAAGAAAAAAACAAACCCTTCTTGAAGCTCGCTCACTGCTCACACTCTGTCATAAAACATCTAGTCAAGCGCATTACAAAAAAAAAAACCAAAAAAAAAAACACACCCACATGAAAGGGTTAAGCTTCCTGACTTTGAGTTACAATGAAATTATGACAGGAAGAAAATTGCGCCATTTTAGCATGAAAATGGTTGTACAAATACTGTCGTTCCTTCCTTCTTACTTTCTTTATAATGCCTCGACGTTCGCTAAGATGACAGACATTTGACAGGTATCTGTAAGCACACAACCCAGGCAGCTCATTAAAGTTTTTCTTTATATGCACCAGCTTTCACAAAGGCAAAAACCCATTAGCATTGACTTTTTTGCAGATTAGAAGAATTAAGGGCTTCAAATGTTGGCTTATACCAAGCAATGTCATTTGTGAAGTGATGTTTGCTTTATTATTTTCCCTTCTCTGCCTCTGAACCCAGCCTGACACGACTTTAGCTCAACGCAGGGCGTAATGTGCAAAGCAAAAGGCCTGGCTCACCGATGAAAAGAACCCCCTTTCCCTTTTATACATGACTGGAATGGCAAAAGGAGGGGACGCAGCGCTCACACTTTCGGCTCATTAGTAAACTGATTATGATAGTTCTCCGGTGTAATCTTTAATCGACTTTGACACTGGAGTTGCCCCGTTACAAATCCTGTCATGCAAATGAAGTCATTTGTGTTGTCTGATATGGAAAGATCTGCTATGAAATGAAAGATTAGTCCACAGATGAGGCACTGGAGACTGCTGCCCCTACGCACCGCGAAGCTGATTACAAGGCTGAGAGTATCCATTTTACACCGCTGTTAACATTTGGGAGAGGAGATTAAATTGACATCGTGTCTTCCTCTTCATGTATGCAAACATTGTGACAGGAGATATCTGTTTTGATAACCTCTGATTCCACCGAGAACACAATAGGTGCATTTATTGTTCTGTTAACTGAGAAAAACGCAGATATATCCTGCCCTGGAATTAAGGCTGTCTTTTAATGCTCAATTGGAGTCGGGGAGATGGGGGAATGGGGCATTTCCCTTAGTTTCACTAGAGCCCATGGCACCATTCCTACACCACTGTCCATCTGCTTGCATGGAAGCCCAAATAAGTCCATCCGTAAGCATACAATAACATGAAGCATAAAAAACAAATAATATCCTGGCATTTTCTCTTCCTGAGAAGAAATACCCACCCACTTATGGTACCGTAGTAGTGTAGTACAGTTGTCAGAGTGGTGTAAATGCGGAAAGTAAGATTTGCATAATTTCTAATAAAATGCATAGTTATAAAAACCTATGTGCAAAACGTTGTTAAAAAGTACATCTGAAGTCAAAAGCTACTAATAGTATATAGCCTACAGCAGTAGACCTAAGTCTGATGTAAGTATCCTGAGGAGTCGCTGTTATTGCCTGCTATGTCCTTCTTGTAAGAAAGTATTCATGAGCCAAATAGTTGGCCATTGATGAAACTCAGATTAATAGCGTACACATAGGAATTTGATTGTTAACCTCTCAGAAGCTCACGGCTGGTCGCTATTGTCAAAGCATCGCAGAAGCTGTGTGCTGCTCCAGTGCCACCCTCCCATCACAGCCCCTGGGTTGGAGCGGGAGACTCTTCTGCACTGTCTGGGGATGTGATGGTCTTTCAACTGACTTGACTGCGTCACTGATGTGATGACATCATTTGCAGGGGTGTCACCCAGGAAACAGCTTCCTGGTTTCCCTGCGAGCACAAATGGGGCCGAAAAAAGCCCTATTTTGCCTCGCTTGCAGGGAACTGTGCTAAAAGGGAGGTATCCTTGGACAGCTGAGAAACTCAGCAATACCTCTCTTGGCCTGCAATCACAGTTAGATTAGACACCAGAGATTATTTTTTTAGGGGGGCCATATGCATTTACTCTTTCCCACCCCCAAGAGCACAGTTAGTCTTTCAACACCACCTGGGAAGTAAATGGGGCAGAAAGCCAGGGATTTTCTCCCTTGTCACATGGCGTGGGAGGTCAAATAAGGCATGACCTTGCCCCACTAATTAAACAATAAATAGCTAAATAAAGTCACTCCTTTAGTCCAGAAATTTGAACAATGCATCACATTTTTTGAGTTTCTGGAAGAAAGATGGGTGTATTATTTTTTTCCTGCCTGAAAAATTGGCTTTTAGTCAGCCCCTGCGACTGTTTTTAATTGGTATAAATGGTGTGCTTTAGTACTGTTTAATTCCACATATGAACCCTGCATGGTGGATACTGTAAACTAAGTTGCCTGTAGTGGTCAGGCTGTTGGTGAGTGTTTATGATGGGGCTCAACATTTCATGCTTGATGTCATCCCGCATTCCATGTCTTTGTTTTTTCCAAATGGTGCGTTTCAGTACTGTTTCATGCCACATATGACCACTGCATAGTAGATACTGTGAACTCATTGCCTGCAGTGGTCAGGTAGTTGGTGGATGTTTATAATGGGGTTCAACATTTCCTGATTTATGTCATCTTGCATTCCATAAAAGGCTTTTGCTTTTTCCATATGGCATGTATCAGTAGTGTTCTAGACCTCTGGAGTTGAGGATGAAGCAGGGTAAGTTTCTCACTTTGCCTATCACTGTCTCTCTCATAAATGTTTTATGACTATATGCTTATCTAGTTTTTGCCCTCTATGCAGAGTACACTGAGCACATTTTTTATACATGTATTACCATTTTGTGTGAAAGTTTTTGAAATAGTTACTGCAGCTTAGCTTGAATGTCTAGAATGCTGCTCACGTTACGGACATTTCTACTGTCCATAATATTTTTATGTTTGTAAGTGCTACTAAACATATATGTATTTTTGCATTGCATATTGTGATTACTGCTGGTGGAAACTTGCATTTTGGTTTTGAGTTGGATTTTAGAAGTTAGAGTCTTTTGCCTCTATTTGTATTGGGTGTGTTTCAGTAGAGTCCTTTATTGCTGTATTATTGGTTGTTACTTTTTGTGTGTTGTGTAGTTGATAAAATGGATTAAACTGTTGGATTTTGTTAAAATTTACGTTGTACCATTGCTTCTTCTGTGTAGATTATATTTCTCTTTTGGCATTATCTGTAATGTGTGTTTCCGCAGTGTGGTGTGATACCTATTTTTCCACTACTACTTTTAGAGAAGTCTGGTTGTTTTTTCAAACAATCACAGTGCTTCACTTCAGTAGATTTTCACTGTGGTTTTTTTTGGCATTTTTCTTTTGAATTTATTTTGCTCTTAGCTTTCCGATATGACTTCAAGAAGGATGTCTGCTGCGGCAACATTGTATTTGTTTGTGGAATCCATTTCAGAACTGAAGCAGATGCATGATTCAGCTACTGACACCACATTGGAGGTTGAGGGTGGACAGGACTCTGGTACTGATTTCTCTGTGAGAGAGGAATTGTCAGAGGAATCTGATTTCTCTGAAGATGACACCACATCTGTTGTTGCCGAGTTAAGGTCTTTGAATGTTGAGAAGGAAGTGGAACCACCCCAGGTAATGGTACCTCGAGCTTAACCACAGTCGCTTAGGCTTGTGCCTGATGGAACAAGGGTGGTGGAGGAACTATTGTGGGTTGCTCCAGATTGAGTTCATCTTCTTTTGAACCTTTTACAGAGGTTGCTGGTTATGTTGTGGACACAATTTCTTTGCAGCTGATTATTTGAATCTCTTCATAGATGATTAATTTCTCCGCTAGGTTGTTGTTGAAATGAACCTCTATGCTGAACAATATCTGATGCAGCACGGGGATAGGCTTCAGCCTCGTTCAAGAGTGCACCAATAGACTCCAACCAGTATTGAATAATTGAGGACATTTTGGGGTCTTACTCTCCTGATGGGCGTTATTTGCAAGCAAACACTGTCCTCTTATTGATCTTGTGCCCCAGCATGGTGAACGCCATTGTTCTCTACTACCGTAAGTAGAGATTGTTTTTTGCTTCTGCAACGAATACTGCATTTAAATCAGGTCCTTCCCAGAGACCATCCAGACTATGATTAGCTATTCATAGTTCCCCCTGCGCTTGACTACTTTGTCATGTCAGTAAGAAAGACAGACATGATTGTTAGGGTTTAAGGCTTCTTTATTTCTCCATGTTCACCAGTTCCTTGCTTCTCCCTTTTCTCACCCCTTCTCTACTTCCTGTGGTTCCCATCTCCTCCCACGTCCTTTCCACTCTAACTTCCGGCCTGCCTCCCTCTTCCGTCCCTGCTCTATCCTGCATGGTCCTAGCGCTGCGCTAGTGTATCATGCATATCAACATTACACACTTTGCTGGGAGTTTCAAAGAAATATATAGACAGAGAAAAAACACAGATATGGATGAGACCTTGATGTTATACAAAGGTCAGCTGCAGTTTAAGCAGTCCATCAAAAACAAGACAGTGTTCTATGGTATTAAATTGTACCTACTGTATTATAGCTCTACTGGCTTTACATACACCCTAACAGCATATACAGGGAAGGACTCCAGCAGTTAACCACCTGGTCACCCTGAGTCATTAGCTACCAGTGTTTGGGATCTTGTGAGTCCCCTATTGTACAAGTGGCCCCACTTGTATCCAGCCAGTTTCTACACTGGAATTCCACTCTTCAGGGTGTTGTTTTCTATGGCCAAACATAGGTTTGTGGTACAATTAGGAACGACAGAATAGAATTCCCAGTGGAGTTGATACACAGGAAGCTTGAAAAAGGGCAGTGCAGTGATTTACATTGTAAGGAACAGTTAGCCCTCAAATTCCAAGATCAAACAGAAATTTATCGTTTGACCACTATATATGATGAGACATTCTCAGTCTCTGCGCATGTAAAGATGGCTGAAGTCCAGAAGCCAAATTACATACTGGACTACAACAGTTACATAGGTGGGTTTGACAAACAGAACCAGATGCTTGGTCCTACATTGCTGCATGTAAGTCCTGCATCTGGTATAAGAATCTGGCTGGACACCTGATGGAAATAGCAAGGTACAATCACCATGTTGTGCATTTCCATTTAGCTCCTGGACCTAAGGAAGCATTTTCTTGACTTTGAGAAGGCAGTCCTCTGCAAAAGCTTTTCGGTTGAATCTGGAGTTGTTCCAACTGAGTTAGAGTGCATTTCAAGGTTGTATGAACAACACTTTTCCATACCTTTTTCTTCAACAGAGAAAAAAACACCAACCTCACTGGAGATGTCAAGTTTGTGGCAGAAAGGAATGAGAGACAAGGAACTGTTGTCCCCAGTTTTCCTGAAATCCTGCCCTGTTTAATTCCAAATGTTTAATTATATATCGCACAAAGCAGAACTTTTAGGAGACTCCTTGATGAAGGATGTTTTGTTGTGGTAGAATTTCAGGCACGGAGTGTTTCCTAACTCTAGTAAATAGGAACAGTAGAAAACTGCACAACAGTTAAGTGCTACTTAACCGCACCTACCAGTTGGTTTACCTTATACAACTCCCCAATTGCGTACCTCCTCGGGTTAGCTGTCAAATACCCAGAATTTACAAATAATATCAAGATGGAGAGGCATCTTTCAATAGCTAGTTCATTGAGTTCAAATAATTAAGACTTCAGATGTCTTGAAATAGATTTGTTGTGGGTAAATACATTTCTTTATTGTTCTGCACAAATTCTTTTCTTTGTAAAATACCACCATACAGCCGACACGTTTCGCTCATACACCAGAAGCTTCCTCGGGGTGTAATTCCTATATATTGTCCAGAAAAATGTTTGGTCATCCATACACTGGTTATGACTTTACTATTGGCTTGACAATGTTCCAGTGGAATGTACGTCATTTGGTTATGTATTTGTAGCTTTTGGTACAAAAAACCAATGACTTGAACCAATGGCTTCAGCAGGAGCTCAACAATTACATATCCAGCATCAAGGGACCCTCTCTGGTGATAACCTTAGCATTACCCTCCTGGAAGATTTTGACTTCCATTTCGGACACTAGGGGCCTGATTACGACTTTTAGCAGTGTGGGAGGCATGCCACAGCCATGCTCCCACACCTCCAAGAGTCGCCGCCGCCCACCAGATTACAAGTAATTTTGTGGTCTGGTGGGCGGGCGGCGTGACGGTCTCGCGGCAGTGCCGTTTAAAGGCTCATTGTGAGCCTTAAACAGCACCGCCGCAGGACCTCTAGTGCACGTTCCTGCACGGGAAGGAATGCACCATGTCGTATATTACTTCCAGTGCAGGAACAGGGGGTGCAAAACTGCAGGGGAGCATAACATGTGCCCCCTGCATGCACCCCTGTGCACAGGGGCAAGAGGGGGCTTTTCTTCACCGCCAGCAGTTACATCGAGGATGAACCTCCATGCAACTGCTGGCAGTGAGGAAAGTTGTAATATGCTTGGCTGCTTGGCGGGGTCTCAGTGCACCACCAAGCATGTTGCAGCTCTCAGACCGCCGCAGGACTGCCAGGGAATGCGGTCTCCTGGTGGTTGCAATGGCAGTCCAACTGCCAAAATTGTAATAGAGCAGTCGGACCGCCGGTGCGGCGGTGGCTGGACTGCCACCGCCGTGCCACCATGGACTCGTAATCAGCCCATAGGTCAGAAGGTAAAAACTTCGACTAGGGCAACCGCTTGGTGTATCTGACCTCTGCTCCATCTTGTTTAGCCTGAAATTTTGCCTAGGTCCGGGTCAACCAAAAACATAGACTTTTGACTGGCACTTTTTTTGTTAGACCTTTTTGCATTAAAAAGTTTAAAAAATCCTTTATCTAGTTCTCCTAAGCTTATTTTAAGGATCTTGGCATATCTTTGCTCATTGAATCTTTCTCTACTTTTCTCCATTGGTTTGGGAATTTTGTTGTTGTTGTGATCTTTACTTTTAATTTGTTGGTACTGCTTGCACTTCACACACTGTTCTCTGCTGCTTCTGCTATAGCTATCAGGGGTTGAGCAGAGATTCTCTCAGGACTGTTCTTTGACCTAACCAGTGTGGATTTATTACATTGGTAGGAGTACACCCTCGCAGATGAATTCCTTCATTCTTGCCACTATTGATATGTTTTCCAGATTTATACACAAATATAAAAAAAAGATGTCACCAATGATGCATACAATTGTATTATAAAATGTTTGTGTTTGCTATTTGTACCACTCACTGTACCCTAACAATACTTTTGCTCACTCCAAGACCTTGACATGCTGTTTAGCCAGGTTCAGGCAACCAGAATCAAAAATCCATCTTCTCTTTGAGTAGACTTTAAAACTTCCCCTGTGCATTTGGGTTCATACATCCATTTATGCTTCACTAAATGGGCTTGCTTTTAGTAACAAAATATCAGACCATTTACACATTTATTAACCCACTCCTTATGTTCCTCTTCCTCTATGATATCAACCCTAACACACATATATTCTCAGCAATTATGCACTGATGTGCCTCTTTTTTTGCACAAACCAAGAATAGTTTGTTGTGACACTCCAGTTATAAACTTATTTCCTCAGAATTGATTATGCATACATAACACTGCCCTTGGCAGCTTATCTATTGCCCACTTCCAGACTAAGGGGCCGATTCCGATCTCGTAAGGAAGGCCTCCAAACGCGATTCGTAAAGAGCAAATCTGATTCGGAGCCTATCTTTCCGTCCGAAACATCCCCTGTTACAAATGACCAAGTATGATGCGAAGATCGCGTCTGCGCCGTCCGAATCGTTTACGAACCCGAATCTATGCGTCCGACTCGTACGGAGCCAAATCGTGCCGCGCAATGGAGCCAGATTCAGAACGGGCAAGTACGATGCACGATTCAGACAGCTGTATCGACTCGGTCTCAGCGAGTGTAAGCAGTTGTCGGAATCGGATTTCAGGGGGCCAGAGCAGGCCCCCCTTCACCCGGAGCACTCCAAATCAGTCATGGGGGGGTGCGCATGTGTCCCCCCGATCCAAGCATGCACAGTGTGGTGGGCAAAATGGGGAGTCTGCCACGGTGTGTACGCTTTTCCCCACCCACCCCTTTTTTGCTATGGGAGCCTGTGTACGCGTCCGTACACAAGCTCCCCTGTGTACGCGTCCGTACACAAGCTCCCCTGTGTACGCGTCCGTACACAAGCTCCCCTGTGTATGCGTCCGTACACAAGCTCCCATTGAGTGCTATGGGAGTCCGGCCGAACCGAGTCCGTAACCATGCGGTTGCATCGTACTCGCTTGGTTGGACTAGCACAGCGCGTCTCGCTTGGAAAGGCCTCCAGGTCGGATTTGTACGGAGGGCTTACCAAGCGAGATCGGAATCAGCCCCTGAGCTTGCCCCTCAAGCCCTATCCTGGGCCTTCTATGTGAAAGAGCATCGGGAGTTATAATTTCTCAAGTCCAAATAGATCTAATCTGTTGTCCCACATTGTACACATCCCCTCCTCACACAATAAAAATCTGAAATATATTTGTCAGACATAAACACATCATGTTAAGTATCTTTTAAGATATTGAATTCTTCTTCCTTATTCAGTCCCCCTGTAAACTCTCCTGACCACAGCAAGTGATGACCAGAATTTATAGTTGTGCTTCAACAATGTCACTGTCATTTCAGAGGATGTGTATGAGATGAGACAAGTTCACTTTACCTTTTGCAAGCTGAGTCACTGATTTGTTCCTAGTATCATCTGTTTGTCTTCGAAAAATAAATACTGATTTATGAAATCTGGGTTAAAAAGAGAAAGCCATCAAAAGTAAGAGGTAGATACATGTTCTGCTGAAACAGTTAACAAAACCATTTAGCTCAATGTTAGTCAAAGACAAGAATTTCCAGTGCAGGTAGACAAAGATTCAAGCAGTCCCACATGAAGACAAAGTTACTGTGTTGAGGAAGCGTTTCACATCTGTCAGGTATTGCCACTTGGGGTCTTAATGCCGGGTATGCATCAGCTTATTTTAATATTGCATTGCTGTATATTGTGCATAAGACTCTGGAAATTGTGCTTCATCCACTATGTTGTAGGCCTTGTTGATATGGCAGATTTTGAAGCCTGTTGAAACAGGGTCTAGTGTTCTCGCACTCACAAAATCTTCTATAATTGGCCATAACTGTATCTCAACTGTGGGTACCACTTGCCCAACTTATAATGGGAGCCTTAGTAGCAGTGGAGGGTTTGGGTTTATACATGCCCAGTCTACAATCATCTCAGGAATTATATTTCAATTTAACACAGTAATGGGTGTCCCACACTACTTTGCTCTTGTGTTTAAGAACACCGAATAATCCAAGAACTTGAAATCACTTTTAATGCACTGAATATATGATTAACAATATCTTTCTAAAATGACAAAATATATCATTATTCACAAAAATGTGTAAATTGATGTTCCATCAGTCTGACACGCTAATCATCTTAAAATATGTCAAGTTCTAAACTTATAGAATTATGTCTGTATAATGTGATATATAGACGACAAAACTTTCAGCAGTTGTAGTTTAGCGAAAATAATTTAAAGTAAGCATGCATATATTTTAATAATAGTCTCAGTACTTGAAATTTCTTTTAGGCCCTATTTATTTACCCAGCTTTCTATAATGATTTCATCTTTGAGCACCTACGAGAGTTTAGAATGCAGTAAATTTCAATGGTTATCAATGGACAACAATGATAAAATGTTTTTCTTCTTCTTGCATGCTCACACGTGCATGCGATGTCTTTAAAAAAATTTAGCCATACCTGTTCTCTCTTTCTACTCTTAAGCAGCCAATTCTGAAATGACTCATAACTCTGTGGCGTGTATGTTGGCAACATTTATTTCTTTTCGTCTGCCTACTTTTCACTGCTCTTTGCTGCACCCTGTAGAGAAGTTCACAGTGGCACATGGTTAATTATGGAAGATAGCTGTGACCAACGCTGTAGGGTGTACTAGACTGGACTAAGATGCTTTTATCATGTGATTCAGTAATAAAGTAGGTGTCATGCCACGTTTTCTTTTAAATCTTTCTGTATATATGATGTCCTCCTAGATGGGTTGTGAAATCAACTAATGTTCTTTTTGCTTTAAAAACAGTAGGTGGCAGATAGCTTAATTTGCTGGATGTAATTTCCATTGTGTAAACCTCTCTCGCAGGCAGGAGTGGTTCATATTAATGAAAATGTGTGAGTAACGCGACCACTGTTACACAAATGACCACCTTCAGAAAAATCTGGTTCTTAATTTTTTTGTGGGGAAGGCCACTAGTAATGCAACAAACTGCTAAAACTTCAAATTAGGAGTATGGAACAATTCAGGTGGGTGAAAACTTTTCAACAAATATTTTAATTTCTTTTAATTTAGGTTTGTAGGTTATAATTCTGTTCTATCAGGGCAATCTAATTCACTTCTCCCATACATCTTTGGCACATCTGTTACATTTGTATGCATGCACCTACATATGTACACCCATCCATGAGTTCTATAGAAGAATGGAAGAATACGACTCAAGTAATTTCCATTAGTCGTAGGATATTGTTTTACCAGGTATACAAAGGGGGTCACTGTTCCTTAAGAGGAGAGTTCAAAGTGGAGAAAGAAAAAGGAAAAGGTGTCCTGTGCTACTCTATGTGTAGGGACAGTGTGTCCTCATCATGATGCCCTCACACACCCCGAAGGATGTCATGCTTCATCATTGGGCTTTTTGCTCCTCGTCGGGCCGGTGCTGCAATGCCCTAAGGATCCCCCGAAGGGTCTCTTTTTCGGAGATCTTTTGATGAAACAAGCTGTTAGGTGCTTGCGTGTGAGTGGAAGTGAGGTCTCAACTAGTGTGTTAAAAAATGACTGGAGGGAGAGTGGCTATTATTTATTAAAGTGGTCCCTCTGTCATTAGTAAAAGGTGTGTGGTGCTGCTAGTGGGATATTATGTCCCTCAGTAGCTAGATACGAGTCCTTAGTGGGTGTCTCTAGTGGTCGACATGTTTCGCGCTATCTGTGGCCTCTGGTGGAGATCCAAAGCGCTTCTTCAGGACCAAGGTGAGTTTAAATAAAGTATCACTAACGGCCTAAATTTTCAGTGCCGCCAGGTTGATGGAAAGGAGTAGCGTCTCTGAAAAGAGAAAGGGGTAGGACAGAATATGGGTATAGCTCTAATGTCAAAAATGCATATAGTCCAGGTCTGCCATTGGGGGGGCCTGGTGCATATTACCGTTCCCATCGGCCCTCACTGATCTCATGAGGCCATAATGATAGAAACAAGGGGTGAGGTTTATGTTTTTCATTTATTATAAACAGGAACAGTGTCCTTAGGTTTCCCATCAATGGTGGGGCCCCTCTAGTGATACTCATAGTTTCTACTTTTAACCTTTTAACTAAATTTTTTTCAAACTCCTTACCAAGACAACTTTTCACCGATTATCCACTCGGTATAAGTCGTGTATAGACCAATTACTACTGGATACAGCACTGCATGATACTTGTGACCAAAGAGCGACAAACTCATCCTCGATGTTCTACATGTTGATTATGTTCTTTCTTTCTTTGTATTCATTTACTTATTATCTTTTCACTTTTTTTACATCTTTGTAAATAATAACACAATGTAGATATTCATACACCCATACTGACCTATAGCGATAAGTCTCACGCTAATGGTAATATGCACCAGGCCCCCCCAATGGCAGACCTGGACTATACACATTTTTGACATTAGAGCTATACCCATATTCTGTCCTACCCCTTTTTCTTTTCAGAGACGCTACTCCTTTCCATCAACCTGGCGGCACTGAAAATTTAGGCCGCTAGTGATACTTTATTTAAACTCACCTTGGTCCTGAAGAAGCGCTTTGGATCTCCTCCAGAGGCCACAGATAGCGCGAAACATGTCGACCACTAGAGACACCCACTAAGGACTCGTATCTAGCTACTGAGGGACATAATATCCCACTAGCAGCCTCTGTCATTTTACTAATGACAGAGGGACCACTTTAATAAATAATAGCCACTCTCCCTCCAGTCATTTTTTAACACACTAGTTGAGACCTCACTTCCACTCACACGCACGCACCTAACGGCTTGTTTCATCAAAAGATCTCCGAAAAAGAGACCCTTCGGGGGACCCGCAGGGCATTGCAGCACCGGCCCGACGAGGAGCAAAAAGCCCAATGATGAAGCATGACATTCTTCGGGGTGTGTGAGGGCATCATGATGAGGACACACTGTCCCCACACATAGAGTAGCACAGGACACCTTTTCCTTTTTCTTTCTCCACTTTGAACTCTCCTCTTAAGGAACAGTGACCCCCCTTTGTATACCTGTTACCAATCGGGAGCAAGGGTCACTGGACCTAACAATCAGCTCCCACCGTCCCCCCCCTCTCTTTTTGATAAATAGGAATATTGTTTTACCAGACCATCTGTCTAATCCTGCCCTTCTGCCTCATTCCATGCAGGACGAATATTTTGAATGCCTTATCAGGTCTACTATTATGAAAGGAATCTCCAAACTTTGAGGAAAACACTTGTGTATTAAGATAAACACCAAAAATCGCTGTAGAGAACTTTTGAATGACAGTTAAAAATATTTGACTCTGATTACTAATGTTAGATAACACTTTCCCATTATTTGCAATGACACAGTCTGTCCGTAGTGCTGACACTAGAAAGTCTACAGCATATGATTTACAAGATTCAAGACTGCATATTGATCGTAATGATGTTCTGAAATAGTTTGCATTCAGTTTCACAAAGGTAAACAACTTTGTGGAAGCGCAATTCTTCAGGAAGGTCGGGCAAGTATGGAAATCATAATTGAGAGAGATAACGTGGTATCTTCAATTAAAACATCAGTACCATTTTAGGGCCAGTTATCAGGGCATATGGCATAACACAATACCTCACATTAGAAAGAGCCAGGTACGAAGGTGAAAAGAATGAAAATAATCTTCTCTATTAATGTATGAACTGTTCAACACCATCACCAGCCCAGCAAAACGACCAAAGATGCAACAATATATAGCACATGACCCCAGGCATAATAACGAAAAACCTTTCTTTCCATAGTTTCTACACTCTCAGATTGCGTGCTCTCTCAAAAGCCTCCTCCCACTTTATTCCTAATACCCTGCTTGAAAATTGACCTTCAATTAATTTTATGGATTGTTTTCTTTCCTTCCTTTGAATTGAATGGTCCACTTCTTACGTTCCATCCCTCATATTTCTTACAGTCTGCGTGTAGCCTTCTCTGTGCTATATTTCTGCAAATTGACCAGGCTTCTCACCAAGGCAAACTCTCCTTCTGTGTAACCATTTCTTGTAAGTGAACAGTATCGAATTTCCTCGAGTCTATCTATTCCTCCTACTTTCAGTTTGCATGATTGCACACTAGTGATCACACCTACTTCATATTAACTTAATCTACTTAAAATAAATTGGAGAAAATGCATGGAAGAGTTTCCTGGGAGCACAATACCAACCCCCTTTAACCAACAACAACAATAACTAATACCCACTGGAATAACCGCTAACCTTTTGTTGCTGATGAAGGTGCTACCCACCATAATTCACTTCAACACCGTTTCAGGGGTAGCACGTGCTATACATATGCAATTACAATATTATAGAGGATGATTGATTACTTCAACAGCACACATTCAAATGGATGTAAGCCCATCATGCATGAGGTTGCAATGATTTGTTTTCAATAGTTATGACAGCAAGCATTATCACAAGTCATTGCCTGCTTACAAGTAGCTTACATTTAGAGGTTTTCATCTACTTTGCTAAAATGATTTGTTTTACCCCACTTCCACTTTTGTTGTTTGTTTTATGAAGAGGTGAATCACCAGCATTCCAGATCACTAAGAACTTCACCGAATCCTGACTTACTTCGAGTTTTATGTCACCGTAGCATCATTGGCTGGTGTGTTGGAGAGGAGGAATAATAGTGCAGGTGTATGTGTCCTAAAACTTGGATGAGAATAGCATGGCTGACATTCTTTAGAATTCAGAGATGCTGTTGGCTAAATTGAACATATTAACTCTTGGCTAAACAAAAAAACTTGTGTAAACAATAAATGTGTCAGATCCTTATTGGTAATAGTGTCATCGAACACAAATGGACTGTAGTAGCTCTGGTTACATTCAGAAACAAATGATTATTAATGTGATACAAGTACTCACAACTTACTAAACCAGAAATGTGGTTCACAGATTACGTGAATAAAAGTTTACAGTTATAGTCCAACATTCAAATATGAGAATTAAGATTTTATAGTGGCCATTTTTGTTTAATAGCATACACATACCACATATTTGGTAGTGGCCAACAGTTCACAATTCTGTAAACATCATTTAGATTCTATTGATTGCACAATTTAGAAGAGGTAGGCAATGTGTTCCACTGCCTTAAGTCGAGCTGCTGCCCTTGGAGACTAGGGGTCTTTATTTCTATTCCCTTGGCCCAATCTTCACGAATAATTGCTTGTGTGCAGGCAAATCAGCAAACTGTACATCAAATTTCATATATGTGTAATGTATCTATCTAAAAAGGCCTCTCTAAAGTGTGCTGTTTGTTGTGGTTCCAGATACCTCTTGCATCTATCAGATCATGTACTTGTTTTTATAATTTGATGTCAGATGGACCCTACTCACTCAACTGCTCTATGTAGAGCTCCTCATACTTGAGATGCTCCTTCCAAATAAAGGTGCACTGTAATGGGACATATAGGGCACAAATATAAGAAGAAAAACCCTAAATAACAAGTCCTTGTCTAGCGTCCAGTGGGATTCACAGGATCGCAGCACTGTAATATAAATAAATACATTTGCCCCCAGGGGTCCAGGTTATCCCTACCCTGCCCCTACCCTGCCCCTTTGAACTTTATTTTTTCCAATTTCAGGGCACAGGGAACAAGTCGCTGTGCCCTGTTATGGTGACTGCAATATTTCTCTTCAAGTTGCAGCAAGTCAATCAGAGTGGAAGCTCCTGTGGGACTCACAGGAGCCTCTCGATCCCATGGGAGCGAGGCAGCCAACAGGAAAAAAAACCTCTAGACCTCGCTCTATTATTCAAAGTTTTGTGTCTGCGGGACTCCAGTGAAACTCTGATGGAACTCCCACATACCCAGCCTTCTAAATGTCTTAGCCTTAATTTCTCAAAAACTGAATGAATTTACACAAAATCAAAAAAACATGCATTCTGGGTATAGATCTAGCTTTCCGTCAAATTTGGTGTAATTCAATTCAGCCATTTTGGCTACAGCGCTGTTCACAAATTCCTCTGGAAATAGCATGGGGAATTACCTTTTGGGGGCCCCCTTTTCCTTGGCTTCTGCTCGATGGATCACCCATCGCCTTCCAGCAAAGAGCTGAGGAAGAACAACTTTTTGTTTTAGAATGTTTTGGGAAGATTCATCCAACAGCACCAAACTTATAGCAAAACAAAAAATCATTTTTCTGTTGTGACTAGGTCCTAACAATCACTACACAGTGGCAAATGCCCCAGGCCCCTAGGGCCCTGCTGGATCCCCAGCCAGCACCTGTACTAGGTGCTGGCTAGAGCCACCTATTCTTTTTTAAGGTGGTGCCCTGGTCCCACTCAGGGCACCCAATAACTTTAAAGCATTGAGAGCTGTTGGGGGAGGCTCATGTCCCCTATGGCCTCACCAGCTCCTCAGCCTGCTGCCATCCAGGGTGCCAGCGGGAGCCATAAACTCTTTTTTATTTTTTCAGTGGGTGCTCTAGTCCCACCTGGGGCATCCACAAAATTGAGACTCCTTGGGGCTACGGTAGGAGACCCATGACCCCCACAACCCCACCGGCTCCCCTGCCAGGAGCAATTCTGGGTGTAGATGTGA
The DNA here is from genome assembly GCA_963921515.1 of Calotriton arnoldi. Taxonomy (NCBI): domain Eukaryota; kingdom Metazoa; phylum Chordata; class Amphibia; order Caudata; family Salamandridae; genus Calotriton; species Calotriton arnoldi. The sequence goes on from CAWUFW010005032.1 coordinate 282,743, forward strand.
GCTGGCTCCATTGGCAGGAACAGGATTTGTTTCTGCTCCCTTTGGGTGGGAGCAAATCCATTTACATTGCCTGACAGATCACAAGCATTTCTATTCCTTGCCCATGCTCTCCCAGGTATGGAACAACTCTGTGTCCTGGGGAACGGGGTCCCCAAGACACTAGGTGGAATAGGGCCTCGGGTAATGAAGTCCCTGGGGCCATTGTATGGCTCAGGGATGGGGGCCTTACCCCCTCATCCCCAATTAAATGTTTCATCGGGCCCTTGGGCATAGGGTTTCTGGGGTCAATAAATGGCTTGGGGAGAGTAATGCATATCCCACTTAAAAATATATATATCTAGAGGGGCCCCAGAAGATGGGGTCCATAGGGCCATTAAAAGGCTCAGGAAAGAGGGGGGCACATGCCCCCTCCAACTTATATGCATTATGCAGCAACCCTCCTGGGCCCTGTCCTACCCTGGGGGGATTTCAAATTGAAATCACCAGGCCTAGAGGGTCAGAATATCTCAATCCTGTCCCCCTATATATTTGTTTTTATTTTTTCTATTATTTTTTTCTAGACAGATGGACTGAGCCCCCGAGTCCTAAAAGGGCTGACAAACATCTTTGTTGATGTGAGGCAGTCAATCAGATTTGAGCTTTTCTTCTGCCGGTCCAGCACTTCTACTGTATCTCTAGATATTAATACATTTTGAACTTCAATTTCTCAAAAACTACTGAATGGATTTACACCAAATCACAAAATGCATGCTTTCTGGGAAAAGATCCAGATTTCTGCCAAATTTGATGTAATTCTGTTCAGCCATTTTGTCTGCAGCTGTTTCTAAAGCTCATACAAGAAATTACATGTGGAAAACATGTTTTGGGACCCCCATCTTTTTCTCAGCCCCTGCTTGACCCATCACCCCGATACTTTCCAGGAAGAAGCTGAGGTGAATGCACCTTTTTTTGGAAAGTTTTGTGAAGATTCGTCAAGTGGCACCAAAGTTATTAGCAAATCAAAAGATCCATTTGCTAGGGAAACCTGTTCATATTTGTAACTATACAACAGCGACTACCACTGTGTATAACACACACAAACACATATACACACATATATGTATATTCACTGTTTATCATTATTTCAAGTAACTAAAACATGTGCCCCCGCCATGCACAATGTTGTAATCAATTATGCCATTTAAGATTTAGCATTGATGTTATGAATGGTGTCATAGAACACGTAATGAGCGATGTAATATGTTAGGTAAATAGCAGTGCATGGTTAGGGCTCAAGTTATAGGTACTTTAGGGCAAGAGTCATAGTTACTTCAGATAACTATAACTGGTGAATTTGAGTGGTTTTATTAGTTTTAAATGAAATGTTTTAACTGACAATTTCATCTAAATATAACATCTCTTTAACCTTTGTTTTTTTCAGTAAATTTCTAAGGCTTTTTTTAATGCAAAGCAACATATCAATACAATTCCTAACTATAACGTCACTTAAACCTTTGTTTTTAAGTGAATTCCTATTTTTTAACAAAAGATGCTGATTACAATGTGCAGTGTGGGGTTTGGTGCTGAACCCCTGCCAAACAGAGCCCTGTGGCCCTGTGTGGTGTGGGGTTGGCTGCAGGGTCTGGTCACAGGCCAGGCCCTGTGCACAACACCCCCCTTGACTTCCCAACCCCCCTGCCGCACAGCCTTTGGCTGTGTGTGTAGTGTGGTGTTGACCCAGAGCCTGGTCTGTAGCCAGGCCCTGCTGTAACCCCCCTGAGGGGTGCCCAACCCTGCCGCACAGCGTCTGCTCATGCATGGCATGGACTTGGCTTATGGGCCCATGCAGAATCGTTTGAGAAGGTTTTTATAAAACGGCACAAGCAATGTTTTTCACTACTCACATCGGGCAGGAGCAAAATTGTGTTTTCTCCCAGGAGAGTTCTGGCATGGTATGCCGGCACTCTCCCAGGCAGAAAACAACAATATACCAGGGGATGAGGTTCACAGGAACCTGTAGCAGTATCATGCCTCAGGAAATGGGGTCCTCAGGTCTGATCTACGACTCAGGGAGGGTAGTCCGACACCACCACACGTGTAAAAAATAAACACTGGCCCGGGGGATGGGGTCTTCGAGGTCTTACTTTTGCTCCAGGAGGGGGGCTGTACATGCTCCTCCCATCTAATTCAAAGTGGGCCTAGGTGATGGGTCCCCAGGGCCGAGAAGAGTCTCGGGGAGGGGGGCCGCACGCCTCCCTTGCCTAATAATTGAAATGGCCCTAGATGATGGGGTCTCCCATGCCTCATTGAGGCTTCAGGAGGGGGGCTATGCACCCCTCCCCTTAACATAAATTATTGGCTTTGGTTTATGGGTGCCCAGGGCCTCTCCTAAGTTCATGGACAGGGGCCTCATGCTGCCTGCCCCAAAAATATACATGTGCCCTAGCCTGTTTCAGGGGTTTATCAAAAATTGGCGAGGAACTGCATTATGTTTTTTTGCGAATCCATGGAGGAGAGTAAAAAAATTCAATTTTTGGCCCTAAGGGGGCAGGGTATTTCTTTCCTGCCTGCCTATATCTTTTTTTACTTTGATCTAGGACAAGGGACTGAGTCCCCAAATCCTATAATGACTGCTGCCACATCTTTGTTGATGTGGTGACAGCCAATCAGATGTTATCTGATTGGAGCTTCTGCGAATCTTCATTTTTTAAACTTAATTTCTTGAAAAGTATTGAACTGAATTACACCAAAACACAAAAAGCATGCTTCCTGGGCTAAATTCTTGATTTTCCCAAATGTGGTGACATTCTGTTCAGCAGCTTTGCAGTATCACTGTTCAATTGTACTATGCAAAAATGAATGGGAAACCTATAAAGCCTACTCCATAGCCAAGTTAGTCCATCCCATTGTGATGGCTTGCAATTCACAAGGATAAGTAGGCATGAAGAAGGTGTGACCTTTTTTGATATGTATAAATATTTTGCAATCAAAGATCTGTTGACAGCTTACCAACCTTTCAAACAGGTGCTAGGGATTCACAAAGTGGAAGCTATCAATGATGGGCAATTTTCAATCTGTGAATCACAGCTGTGGTCTTCAGAGGAGCAGACGGCAGTTCCTTGGACTATTAGCATGATGCTCCAATTTTGTACAAGGCAGCTCTTGTTCCTTTAAAGGACAGGGGCTGCTGTTTTGGCATTATTTAAATCCAGAGATGGAGGTCTGCTTTCCCTGTCAAGTCATTCATAGGGAAACATAAATGCCATTCCTATCTCATGAATATAATTGGGTAGGGATTGTGTGAACCCAGCCGAATGCCACTTTTCAATTTTGGCAGAATAGTACATCCATGGCAGTGGAAATATAATCCTGGGTTGCATCTAGGCCTGGACAGAATTTTAATTACACTGGGGTAATCGGAGTAATTTCAGTAATTCCCCATTACTCTTTGATGTGGAATTACCGATGATTACATGATTACTCCTTGCATAATTTAGAGCTATTTGGCAGGAAACTTCTACCCCAAGAATGCATTTAGCGAGCGCGAGTGTTCTGTTGCATTTAGCGCTAGCTCTTAGCGTGAAATACAACCTCGCATCCATTTTGCAGAAGAGGGGACATTCTTTCTCTAAGAAATAGCTCTAAACACAGAATTACTTTTCTCGTGCAATTCAAGCATAATCTTGCGGAATTCTTTTGTAATACACGGAATTATGCCCACCCCTATTGCATCTCAGATGCAATGGAAAAATTGCACCTGATATGAAAACCCATTATTAGTACATCAGACACTATATAAATTATGTTAGAAGAGACAGGAATAACAACAAGAGAAAATGCTCCCAAAATAGTGTTCTACAGTTCTTGAAGATTAGTAGAAAGTAATCATAACTGAGTAAAACATTTCTTTACACAATGTACAGATTTTGGAAGAGAGTAGAAATCAGACTTAGTTGAGGTTGATGTGCTAGAGGCGAGTTTCAGATGTTTCCTCATTTGGGAAAGATGGTTTCATAGTGATATGTATGCACAGAAAAACCTAAGCAGAGGTTGCAGGACCAAAGTAGAATGGTTTCTGTGCATGAGAGATATTGAATCCAGAAACTTCCAGCTCTGGGCACTCTTCTGGTTACTTCTAAGATCCATTAGGCCTTCTGTGATGGTGAGGAGCTTAGTTAAATCAGTAGGTTTCTTCAGATGTAAGTCTTAATACCCGAGTCTGCACCATTTGCATTTTCACCCTTGAATTGACGTGGTAATCTGTGTAGACCCCTTAGAATCAGTGTGATGGGACATAACTTAAATTAACATTTCTGAAGTCTAGCCTCGAGATGACTAGAGTTTGCACAGCAGTGTACAGGTGGTTGGGGCAGTTTAGATGTTTGTTTTTATGTGTGTTGAGGAAGAATTTGTCACCAAATTGATTTTAGATTTGAGGATAGAGTCTAAAGTAAAACTAGTTAATTTACTGAAGACGAGGGTGATGGTGAGAAGCTTTCTGTTGTCAGGGCATTCACAAAGAGGGTCAATTTCGATGAGACAGGAAGGAATTCTGTTCAGTTTTTAAAGTTTGAGCCTTAAAAGCTTTCCTGACATCCTTATGTGGAATTGTTCTACACACGAGCAGAGGGTAAGGATGTCACAGTGACCAGATATTTTTAGGTATATCTGTATGTCACCAACAATTTAGTTTATGGAGAAACCTTTATCACTGAATATCAAACTGGTTGAACAGAGCAAGAGCCAGCATTTAGCATGCAGGAACCTCACAAGTCATTGCAGTTCCTCATCAAATGAAACTCTTTATCTTTCCCACATGTCAGTTGGTGAGGAAGGGAGATCACCAGCACAGGACATTACAAGGAAAGTCCATGTTATGATGTAGGGTATCGGTAAGCATTTCATTATTAACTTGATCGAAGACTGCCAGGAGATCAAGGATGTGTAAGCAGGAATCTTCAACATCCAGGTTTTTCGGAGTGTCTGTTTAAATGCTACATTCCCAGTGGAAGCAGTTTGGTAACCAGATATTCATTGGCAGTGGCCATATCTAATTGCCACACAGCTCTCTATAACATTATCTAACAAGGAGAGATTTGATAGCAGGCATTAGTTGGAAAGTAGGCTTAGATTCAGACGTTTGTTTGAGGATAGGGATGATTTGGCCACTTTCTATACTCCTGGAAAAATCCTTAACATACAGATGTGTTTATTCGTGAGTTTAAAATGGCTTCACAGATGTTGAAGTTGCCTTTTATGATGTTAGGTTGCAAGCAGTCTAGGTAGTAATGTGTGACTTATGTGAAGTTTTTATCACATGAGCGTACGTTCACAACGTTTCTGATTAATGGCCCACCTACAGCTCACTGAGTTTCCTACTTTTTCCAAACATACACACCCACGTAGTTATCTCTTGCAAGTGTTAAATAACACCAGTAACTTGAAAGCATATCATATTCAAGACAATGCATTGCAAAGCTTTTTCTCATCAGCACTCTGAAAACGTAAATGGTGAAAGCATTGTGCAGACAAAAGCATACCTTGCTAAGCTTCTCCTAATGAGCGATTCAACACAAATTACACTCATGGTCAAGACTGTTGAAGAAGTCCCAGTTTTTATGCAAACTCCCAAATCATCTGAAACGTCTTGCCTTTAGTATGTTTTCACAGTTATTGTGAGAACTACCTGAAGTGTGTGAGAAATAACTTTACAGCTGGAATTATTTAAGAAAACTCTCTCATTTCTGAAGTGATGAAGGCAAACTGAATGTGAAGTTGTGGTGGAACACATGCAGGAGGTTGAACAGCCTGAAATAAAAAACAAAAATGAGATGCTTTTCAATAAAGTCCCATTTAACAGATATAACAATGTATACTCTACTTTAAATTTACACTGTTGAGCAGCAAAGGAATTGCTCAATGGTACCCATTTTCCAAGTTTCTAATCGCTCTTCTTTTGTTGCAAAGGGATTCCAAGAACCTTTGGATTTTTCATGTCTTCTTTAGCTGATGAGGAAAGTCAGCTGAATGATTGTATCGCAATTTAAGTCAGAACTGCTGGTGTCCACAATTAGGTCAAACTGCTCAATTTTTGAAGGAATACTTTTTGAGCACATGAGAGAATGTTTTTTTTTAATGTTTTCCAGTGGTCTGATCATTGTTTGACATATGTCCTTTTATGCTTAGGTGAGGTGGGCATAGCAATGTGCAAGAAGTTAGAAGAGTGGTAACACCAGCCAATTCGAGTAGGAGGGAAATGTGGTACCAATTGGGAGCCATCACACTCACAGATGGTTGTCTGTGGTCCAATGAGTAATTTATGATTGAAACTATATTAGATATTGCCTGTAAGAAATTAGGAGTATTAGACGAGGGAGGGGGTGAACCCTTGAAATCACTAAACTAAACGGAGCTCAACCCTCATTTACCTGTGTAAAGTATTTATGCAGGGCCAAAACAGTAATAAAGTCAAAACACAAGAAAAATCCTGAACCAATTCGGAAAAATAGAGTAATTTCAATCAAGAAAAAAATTAAAATGTTTAACCCCTAACTGCTGGGCCTTTCCCCCCCCAGTGCTGAGCCCTTTTTTGGCTATTTGGGGTAGTTTGCGATTAGACCTCTGTAACTTTTTGACCACATAAGGTATCCACGCCAAATTTGCGTCCTTTTCTTCCAACATCATGGGGATTCTAAAGGTACCCAGGGTTGCTGGATTCCCCACGAGGGGACCCAGAAATTAGCCAAAATACAGGTAAATTTTGTTTTTTTGGGGAAAAATGGGAAAAAAGGGCTACAGATGAAAGCATCTAGTTTTTTCCCTGCAAATGGTATCAAAAAAGGGGTTGCAGTGCTGAAATCACCATCTTCCCAGATTTCAGGTACAAGCAGACTTTTGCCAAAAAAACAACATTTTTTACACACTTTTGGCATTTTTCTGGGACATAGCCTATTTTTGCTATTTTTTGTGCTTTCAAACTCTTTCCAGTTAATGGTAGAAATGGGTATGAAAGCAATAATGGATCCTGGAAAGCTATACATTTTAGAAAAGTAGGCAAAATTCTGAATTCATCAAGGGGTCATTTGTGTAGATCCTTCAAGGTTTCTTTATAGAAACTAACCGTTGAATATAGGAAAAATTGAAAATTAGTTGAAAAAAACAGACATTTGTGTCAACGTTTTCACCTATAACTTCTTCTAATTATGACAGCTGTTTGAAAGCAATATACCGTTACATCCGCTGGACCTTTCTGGTTGTGGGGATATGTAGGACTTGTAGGTTCACCAAGAACCCGACGAACCCAGAGCCAATAACTGAGCAGCGTCTTGCAATGGTTTTTTATTATGTACCGGGTATATAGCACTTAATTTGGGTAAATATATACATGGAAATATCGGTATGAAAGACACCTATGTATTTTTGAAATTGGAACAAAATATAGAGTTTAGAAACAGTAGATATTTGCACATTTCCGAAATTGTGAGTACCCATAGTAGCATGAGAATTATAGGTCATTTTTCAAAATGACTTCTATTTTATACATTGTCTTTCATTTGGAAGGCAGAAATGCATTGAAAGTCAATAGGTAATAACAGTTGCTCTACAATTCTGTGTTACCCTAAGTCTCTCGATAAAAATGGTATCTTACTTGTGTGGGTAGGCCTGGTGCCCGTGACAGGAAACGGCTCAAAACGCAACGTGGACACACTTTATTTTTACAGTGAAAACTGACCCTTTTTTTGTAACGTGCCTAGCTGTAGGTTTTGAACCCTAGCTCTGCCGGCACCTAGGGAAACCTATCAAACCTATACATTTTTGAAAACTAGACGCCCAGGGGAATCCAGGATGGGGTGACTTGGCTGGTTCTCACCAGGTTCTGTTACCCAAAATCCCTTGCAAACCTAAAAAATTGTCAAAAAAACCACATTTTCCTCACATTTCTGTGGTGGAAAGTTCTGGAATCTGCGTGGATCCACAAAATTCCACCCACCCCGCGTTCCCCAAAGTCTTCTTTGAAAAATTGTACCTCACTTGTGTGGGTGGCCCAAGTGCCCGCGACAGGAAACGGGCCAAAACGCTACGTGGACACACCACATTTTCACAGTGAAAACGGACCCTTTTTTTGCAAAGTGCCTATCTGTAGATTTTGAACCCTAGCTCTGCCGGCACCTAGGGAAACCTAGCAAACCTATACTTTTTTGAAAACTAGACACGAAGGGGAATCCAGGATGGGGTGACTTGACTGGCTCTCACCAGGTTCTGTTACCCAGAATTCCTTGCAAACCTAAAAATTAGTCCAAAAAACCACATTTTCCTCACATTTCTGTGGTGGATAGTTCTGGAATCTGCGTGGATCCACAAAATTCCACCCACCCCGCGTTCCCCAAAGTCTTCCGAGAAAAGTGGTACCCCACTTGTGTGGGTAGGCCTAGTGCCTGCGACAGGAAAAGGCCCAAAACGCAACGTGGACACACCACATTTTCACAGTGAAAACAGACCCTTTTTTTGCAAAGTGCCTAGCTGTAGATTTTGAACCCTAGCTCTGCCGGCACCTAGGGAAACCTATCAAACCTATACATTTTTGAAAACTAGACACCCAGGGGAATCCAGGATGGGATGACTTGGCTGGCTCTCACCAGGTTCTCTTACCCAGAATCCCTTACAAACCTAAATAATTGTAAAAAAAACCCACATTTTCCTCACATTTCTGTGGTGGAAAGTTCTGGAATCTGCGTGGATCCACAAAATTCCACCCACCCCGCGTTCCCCAAAGTCTTTCGAGAACAATGGTACCTCACTTGTGTGGGAGGCCCAAGTAACCGCGACAGGAAACGGCCCAAAACGCAACGTGGACACACCACATTTTCGCAGTGAAAACTGACCCTTTTTTTGCAAAGTGCCTAGCTGTAGATTTTGAACCCTAGCTCTGCCGGCACCTAGGGACACCTTGCAAACCTATACATTTTTGAAAACTAGACACCCAGGGGAATCCTGGATGGGGTGACTTGACTGGCTCTCACCAGGTTCTGATACCCAGAATCCCTTGCAAACCTAAAAAATTGTCCAAAAAACCACATTTTCCTCACATTTCTGTGGTGGAAAGTTCTGGAATCTGCGTGGATCCACAAAATTCCACCCACCCCGCGTTCCCCAAAGTGTTCTGAGAAAAATAGTACCTCACTTGTGTGGGAGGCCAAAGTACCCGCGACAGGAAACGGTCCAAAACGCAACGTGGACACACCACATTTTCACAGTGAAAACGGACCCTTTTTTTGCAGCCAATTTTGATGTCTCCTCAATACTTTTTGGGCCCTTGCCTGTCGCGGGTACTTGGGAATCCCACACGAGTGAGGCACCATTTTTATCGGGAGACCTGGGGGAATGCTGGGTGGTAGGAAATTTGTGTCAGACCAGTGATCCCACAACTTTCCCACACAAAAATGTGTGGAAAAAGTGATTTTTTCAGCTAAATGTGAGATTCGCAGGGGATTCTGGGTAAGAAAACGTTGGGGGGTCCATGCAAGCCATACCTCCCTGGAATCCCCCGGGTGTCTAGTTTTCAGAAATGTGTGGGTTTGGTAGGTTTCCCTAGCTGACCGCCGAGCACGGGGCCAAAAACCAAGGTGACCCCCCTTGCAAAAGCAGGTTGTTTTGTGATAGGCAATTTTGATGTCTCCTCAAAACGTTTTGGGCACCTTGCCTGTCGCGGGTACTTGGGCCTCCCACACGAGTGAGGCACCATTTTTATCAGGAGACCTGAGGGAACGCTGGGTGGTAGGAAATTTGTGTCAGACCAGTGATCTCACAACTTTCCCACACAAAAATGTGTGTAAAATGTGATTTTTTCAGCTAAATTTCAGGTTTGCAGGGGATTCTGGGTAAGAACACGTTGGGGGTCCACGCAAGCCATACCTCCCTGGAATCCCCCGGGTGTCTAGTTTTTAGAAATGTGTGGGTTTGGTAGGTTTCCATAGCTGGCCGCTGAGCACGGGGCCAAAAATCCAGGTGACCCCCCTTGCAAAACCAGGTTGTTTTGTGATAGCCAATTTTGATGTCTCCTCAATACGTTTTGGGCCCTTGCCTGTCGCGGGTACTTGGGCCTCCCACACGAGTGAGGCACCATTTTTATTGGGAGACCTGGGGGAACGCTGGGTGGTAGGAAATTTGTGTGAGCCCAGTGATCCCACAACTTTCCCACACACAAATGTGTGGAAAAAGTGATTTTTTCCGCTAAATTTGAGGTTCGCAGGAGATTCTGGGTAAGAAAACATTGGGGGTCCACTCAAGCCATACCTCCCTGGAATCCTCCGGGTGTCTAGTTTTCAGAAATGTGTGGGTTTGGTAGGTTTCCCTAGCTGGCTGCCGAGCACGGGCCAAAAACCCAGGTGACCCCCCTTGCAAAACCAGGTTGTTTTGTGATAGGCAATGTTGAAGTCTCCTCAATACGTTTTGGGCTCTTGCCTATCACGGGTACTTGGGCCTCCCACACGAGTGAGGCACCATTTTTATCGGGAAACCTGGGGGAACGCTGGGTGGTAGGAAATTTGTGTCAGCCCGGTGATCCCACAACTTTCCCACACAAAAATGTGTGGAAAAAGTGATTTTTTCAGCTAAATTTGAGGTTTGCATGGGGAGGTTGGGTAAAAAAAACAATGAGAGCCACGCAAGTCATTCACCCTTGTACTCCCCCCGCCCTTGTCTACTACTCAAAAATGTGAAGGTTTGCCTAGGTGACAACTGAGCTAGGACACAAAGTCCCCTGCTACTCATATTGACAGAAAAAAGTCTTACAAACGGCCATTAAACCGCCACAAATATAACTCTAACACTAATTTGATAAAGCTAATCCACCAATTACACTGGTTGGTTTTAGCACCTCCTGAAACGCTGGCTTCAAAGCACAAATACTTATCAAAGTATATAAATATTGAAGCCAAGTCTTCTGAAGGGGAGCCATAAAGCCACATCAAGGCACCAACCACTTTATGGTCCATTCACACGCCATTCACGCACCACACACAAGACTTCCATACCGCCAGCCACGGGCCCAAACAACCGGATCACTTGCACTCACATAAACATACCGCCACCATGCAAGGGCCCATCACATTCATATGCCAAGAGACATAATGAGTTTGTCTACATTTTACCACCTGTAAAGTCCCCCCCTCCTTCTTCCTAAACATTACCAAACACATGCCGAGTGAACCTTTACTAATGGCACCAATGACAGCCACATGAGGCTCAGGAAGACATGTCTTTCATGCGCCTTTAGCGCACTCACTGTGCTCAATCCAACTCCTTCCAGTTTGTGGATGCAAGTTGGGGGGTGCCCGAGTATGCCGCAAAGTCATTCCTCGAGCTGAGCAAGCATATCTACCTTTGAAACTAAGGCAAACATGCTGGAAATTTTCAAAAGCTTTCTAAAGATAACATCACAAACTCTGAAGAACGGATGAATGTGAAACACGGGTAGTCCATGACAACGTAGCATATGTCCAATCCACCGTTATGTGCAGTGACTGTAATGTACTTATCATACAGCAAACTGACCATCTACTAAGTTCTAACGGAGGATGAACATGGCAAGCAGCATTGACCCATAAGTACTACAGTAAATTCAGTGTGAGTGTGGCAGCAATGGATTTGAATCCATGGGTGAAGATGAAGTCATGACGTGTATCTATACTACCTTTACTATCTGCCTTCTACCTTTGCAATATTCCTCGGAAAGCGCACCTACCGTAAGCTGTTCTAACCCATTCGTGTGTCTGTCCTCAGAGTCCTGACTAATCCTGTCCAATTGTCAAGAGACCCTATACTAATGCCTTCCATCTCTAGCTACTTGAAGCTTGAGTAAACATTTCTGTCACGTGCTATCAATGCTCTCACTATGCTCAATCCAACTCCTTCCAGTTTGTGGATGCAAGTTGGGGGGTGCCCGAGTATGCCGCAAAGTCATTCCTCGAGCTGAGCAAGCATATTTACCTTTGAAACTAAGGCAAACATGCTGGAAATTTTCAAAAGCTTCCTAAAGAGAACATCATAAACTATGAAGAACGGTTGAATGTGAAACACGGGTACACCATGACAACGTGGCATATGTTCTGTCCACCAGTATGTGCAGCGTGGGGACTATAATGCACTTGTCAATTGGCGAACAGAACAACTACCACGTTCTGAAAGCAGATAAAGGTGTTGAGAAGTCCATGATTTCCTGATGCAGAGGAACAAAAATTCTGCACCTGCTTGCGTAGTGAAGGAGTGGCCCACAGACAGTAGGTATCCATTCACACCAATTGAAGGGTTTACCTATTGGCAGCTCCACCTCAGTCAATTTCCCAGTATTTTGCTTTAGTGTGATACAACATAAAGCAAGTAGGAAAACAGAAGGCAGGCTTACTTGGGCACTGGGGACAGTAAACACGAGTCTCCTGCCTCTTTCCCTGCATCGAGCACACTTTACAACGACGACATGGTCGCTCCTTTTTGGGTGTTGCAGGAATTTTATCAGCAAAGTGTCGCTCCTGCAGCCTTGCCATGTCCTCCAGAACACGAAGTGGAGGCTGCTGCTTCTGTAGCAGTGAGACTTTCAATCACAGACAACTGAAAGTCAAGGAAAGACATGAGTCTTCCTGTGGTGGTCTGACGATAAACAACATACGCATTGTATGTTGCCATCTGGATCAGGTGAGTAAACAGTTTCTTATACCAAGTGCGAGTTTTACGACTCGCATTGTATGGCTGAAGAACCTGGTCGGTCTTGTCCACTCCGCCCATGTACTTGTTGTAATCAAGTATACAGGTGGGCTTGTGGACTTCGGCCATCTGACCCCAAACCGTGACAGGGGAAGTGCTCTCAGCATGAATTGTAGTGAGCACGTACACGTCACGCCTATCTGAGAACTTGACAGCGAGCAGTTCGTTGGAACGCAACGCAGTACTCTGGGATTTCTGGAGCTTCTTGCAAACAAGCTCCTGCAGGAATCCTTTGCAGCGACAACGAGTTGTACCGCAAGGCACAGTGCCAGCTTTGTAGAGCTCACTGAACAGCTCTACTCCTGTATAGAAATTGTCCACATAAAGGTTATAACCTTTGTGAAGAAGTGGCTGGACAAGCTCCCATACGATCTTTCCTGTGACCCCTAGCGTGGGAGGGCAACCTACAGGGTTAAGACTTGTGTCCTTCCCTGTATACACTCTCAAGCTGTACACATAGCCAGTCGAGCTCTCACACAGCATGTACAGCTTGATGCCATAGCGAGCGCGTTTGCTCGGAATGTACTGCCTAAACAGCAGCCGCCCTTTATACAAGATCAAGGACTCATCAATGGCTATATTCTTTCCAGGAGTATAAACCTCTGGAAACCTGGCAGACAAATGTTCCACGACAGGCCGAATTTTGAACAACCTGTCATGGTCTGGATAGTCCCGGGGCAATGCAGCAGAATTGTCATTGAAATGCAGCATGCGCTGCAATAGCAAAAACGATCTCTGCTCATGTATGGTGCGAAGATGGGGGTTAACCAAACCGTGCGAGTAGACCAGTAGGATAGCAAGGTTGGTTTATGCACTACCCCCATTTTAAGTGTGAGGCCCAAAAATATCTTCAACTCCCCTAAAGAAGTGGGAGTCCACTTGCGCGCCCTAGAATGAGGCCCAAGAGTGCCTCCTTGCTCCCTCAGAAATTGTTCGGCACGCAAATTTGTTTGCTGCACAATTTCGTCAAGGAAGTCAGCATCCAAAAAGAGATGGACATAGTCAATTGGCAAAAAATTCGCCGTATCGACTTTACATCCAGCGTCACCAGTGAAAGGCGGAATTCGGGGCTGAACTAAATTGGGAGGCTGCCAAGACAGCACTCCGTCTGTGCTTGCGGCCGCACGTGCCTGCGCTCTGGGTTGCTCTAACCTGTTACTGGTGTCCTGCTGCACAGACTGTGCAGGCAAAGGGACAGCACGACTGACATCGTCTCCTTCAGAATCGCTGGAAGATGAGTCGTCGGATGGAACTGCGCCGACTGAAAAATCACTCCCAGATTCGGCTCCATTGTCCTCTCCCTCAGATGCTGTCTAAGTATCTGCTGTCTCAGTCTCTGATCCTGCCTCAGAGCTGGACTCCAGAACCAGACTTAGGGCCTGGGCAGCATTCATCCAACGATATGCCATCTCTGCTAGTGCCTAAAACTATCCTTATAAAACACTGACCTACGTAGAAGGCAGATAGGTTGTTGGTTTCAAAGTGTAGGTGGGTGTGTGCGTGAGTGAAGTGTTTAACAGTCAATAATGATGAAGTCACCTTACCTTTCCTTTGCGAAATCCGTACGGTCTCCAAAAAGACTAAGAAAGAGAGAAAAAAGACACAGTATTACTTTACCTTGCCACATACCCATCATCGCAGCCTTTTAGCACTATATATATATTAAACAATTAATTCCCAATGTCAGCGCGCTCAATACCTGGTGCAGGCATCAAAGGGTAGAATCCTTACCCGATATTTAAATTCAGAAACACAAAGGATGCCGCACTCCAGAGACAGGTTTCAGAGTTGCTTTATTTTCACCACCACTACCACCAGTCGTGGTGAAAATAAAGCAACTCTGAAACCAATCTCTGGAGTGCGGGATCCTTTGTGTTTCTGAATATATATACATTTGGCTGTGGATGAGTTGGACAATGAGGGCCAAAGAGTAATGAGTACACACAATGGAATCAAGTTTACCTTGGGGCATTTTAAAACAGGGAAGACAGGAGACGCTGCGACCTCACAACAAAGGAGCGATTGTAAAACCCGCTCACAAAGAAGAAGGAGCAGGCGCAAGGCCAGTCAAAGGCACAGAGAACACGGGGCAGAGTAAGGTATTAACGAAAGACGTCATCAACAATATGATCTCAATGGGCAACAAAAGTATTAACAACATTATAAAGTAGCAGGACGCCAATACCATTATAAATTTGGCTAGTATTGATTTATCTGCGGCAAAAGCTCAGTTGTTGTCCTTGGGACTATCTCATTGCCCTGAGTCAAACTTTAATTATGTCAGGACAAGAGCGGATGTCTATCAATATATCAGAAAACTGAAACTTAAGAAATTTCATTTACAAAAGCCAGCGCCCAACCAACCAGGAGAGATATGTCAAGTACCTAGTGAGTTGTACCCCCCAGGATTGACGGTCTCTGATATAGGCTTATATCAGGACTTATGCGAACTAGAGAGTGGTGTGGAGTCGGTCTATAATGCTGAGAATGTGCAATTGTTGTCTCCCCTGGCAACTAATGTGAGACCGACTACGCCATTCAAACCAAAGTCTAAATTTGTTCCAAATATGGCCCGGGATGGTTTGGATATGTTCAGCGAGCAGGTGGTGTCCCAAATTAAAAAAATTAATTTAGATATCAATGGACAAGCAAAAAGGAAATACACGAATAAGGAGAGTCAGTATAACCAACTAATAACCAGGCTGCAGAAAAAAAAGTTGATAATCAGAACATCTGACAAGGGCGGTAATATTGTCCTGTGGCCGGAGAAAGAATATATGGAAGAGGCATATGGCCAATTAAATGACCAGCAATGTTACAGGAAAAGTAATCCACTGAAATTTAAGAGCATACAGGATTCTTTATTTAAACATCTCCTGGCATGGAAAAGTTTAGGTCTTCTCAGTTGGGAGGAATACAAATACCTCAAAAAAGATTATCCATTGGTCCCGGTGATTTATTTTATACCCAAAATTCATAAGAGCATTGAGAAACCGCCGGGGAGACCGATAATTGCAGCTTGTGATGGACCGTTAGAAAATGTCTCTAAATATATTGACTATTTCTTACAAGGGTTTATGAAGAATTAGAACTCTTATGTGCAAGACACGTGATTTTTTAAGAAAAATTGACAATATTATTTGGAATCCAGACTATCTGCTCATAGCTTTGGATGTTTCATCCTTGTATACATGTATTCGGAATAAGGATGGGATGAGAGCGGTAGAGCATTTTCTTAACTCTAGGCCCATAGTATTTGCTCAGCATACTAAAATGTTGTTGGATATGTTGCTTTTCTGTTTAGAGAATAACGTGTTTCTTTTCAATGGACAATTGTTTCAACAGATCCAGGGAGTGGCTATGGGGGCCAGCTTCTCCCCCAGCTATGCCTGTTTATTTATGGGCTGGTGGGAGGAGCTGGTCCTCATGAGACAATATGAGAATATTTATAAAACTAATGTCATTTCATGGATGCGGTTCATTGATGACTTGTTTATAATATGGAAGGGTGACAAGGAAAGTGCAATTGAGTTTATAGAACAAATCAATAAAAATGATATCAACTTACGATTTACATCTACTATAAGCAATAGCACTATAACATTTTTAGATGTGCAGGTCCAACTTATTAACAACATTTTAAACACAACCCTTTTTAGAAAGCCCACGGCAGGCAATACATTGCTGCATGCGTCGAGTGCCCATCCCCCCCATCTTATTAAGAGTATTCCCTATGGGGAGATGTTGCGCATTCGACGAATATGTAGCAGCAATGAGGATGCAGAGGAAAAGCAGGAGGAAAGTCGTGTTAGGTTTTTAGTTAGGGGTTGTAGTCCTAGAATAATTGAGGCAGCTATAAAAAGATCCAGAGTTCAAGCTAGGGAGGACCTTTTAAAATATAGAGCTAAGAGGACAGAATTAATGGATAAAACAGAAACCCCGCAACCTACGAGATTGATCCTCTCTTACTCCAGGCAGGAAAAGCAAATAAGAGCTATTATGAGACGCCACTGGCATTTTATCCGTGATGACCCGGTAATTGGGAATTCAGTTTTGTCTAACCCATCTATCACGTTTAGGAGAGGTATGAGTATGGGAAATATGCTAGTGAGCAATAACCAGGAGAAAAAAGTGCAGGATACATGGCTGACGACCAGAAAGGGCTTTTTTAAATGTTCAGGGTGCAAAGCCTGCCAATTTGGTACAAATACTAAATCCTACATAACTGCATTTAGTACAAAACTTCAAGTGATTAAACAGCATTTGACATGTAAAAGCGAGTTTTCTGTATATGTCCTTGAATGCAGTTGCAAACTTAAATATGTAGGCAGTACTAAATTGGCGGTGCATAAGAGAATCCTGCAGCATGTTAGAGCAATCGTAAACAAGGATCAAAATTATCCAGTGGCCCGACATTTTGAGGTTTTTCATAATAGTGACCCAAAATGTTTGAAATACTTTGCCATTGATGCCGTCCCCATATCCAAAAGGGGTGGGGACAGGGAGGCTAAATTGAGACGCCTGGAGACCAGTTACATTTTGGAATTTGATTCCAAGCACCCGGGCGGTCTCAATGCCACTGAGCTGTACACTTTCCTTTAACTGGGACACAACACAGTTGCACTCTTGTCGAAATTATAACATCTAGCTGTTTTTTAAGAACATGTCTTATGAGGTTTTTAGGTTTTATATGTATTTATGGTCTTATTCATGCATATTTATATATTTAGATATTATTTGAATGGTTATTGGCATAGTTTATTACTCAGGTTGATATATTGAATTTGTATGACTTTTTAATACATCAAGCAAATAGATCAAGGGAATAAGATGCCTCATTGTATCAAATCTTCCTTAGCTGAATGGAGTCTCGCCTTACCTTATCTGTAAAGTTTGTCCGATGTTTTTTACCACAAAAGAAGCACTCAGCACTTTAAATATAGGCCTATAAAAAAAGGTTTTTTTTCTTGCTATGTACTGTAGCACGTAGTCACTTTTTTACTTAAATAGGTTGTAGCAGGTCGTAATTGATCCCAGAATGGAAATATATAGCATTGGCATTCAAGTCAAATGCGGTTTAGAAGTATTATTCATGGGAGAGTTAACCTTAAGATCTGCAATTTTGTAAATGTAAAAGGACTACATAAGTGTGTCAAGTTGTTTTTAAGTTATAGTTTTTTAGCACATTTCCACGTTGTATAGGGGGCACTTTTAGAATTTTTAAGGCACTATAAATCAATTTTCAGGACATGATACGATTTAATTCAATTTTAAGCATTTATGCGTATATTAAATGATGGATACTAGAAATGAATGTACATAATATATATGTATAAGAATTATTATTAAAAAAAAATTCTGAAAGGAAATCATCGATATTTCGAGGGCCCAGAAAAATATACATTATTAAATTGTTCTAGTTATTCTAATTGAGGCATTTATGCATTCACATGAAGTATTTTGTTTATGTCCATGAAAATGTTTAAGCACTAGCACTTTAAAAATGGAGGCTTCAGTTAAGCAGTGTCATGTGATCAAGGCCGCTTGGACGGCAGAAACGCGTCATGGCTGACATCTGTGTTTGCTGATAATAAAATTGCACTGCAGCACGAATTTGGGTCCACGCTCGTAATTCTTGGAGAAGAAACTGCGGGGTGATTGATATATATATATATATATATATATATTCACGTCCCAAGTGCGCCCAAGACCTCCTTTATTTCTTACTCCTCCTCTGACGACGCGTTTGGAGCAACTAGTGCCCTTGATCACATATATATATATATCTCCTGCTTCGCCTCTCATACTCCTTTCAAACAGGAACATACGAATGCGGACCCAAGTTCTGGTGCAATAAGTTTTATTTCGTGCCCTGCACCGCCGCCATATATATATATATCCAAGCTCCGTTTCCTTGTTTCCCAAAAAGAAAAACAGCACTTGCGGGGGCAGTTGCTAGAGTTTATTGGCAACGCAATAAACTCTAGCAAGTGCCCCCGCGAGTGCTGTTTTTCTTTTTGGGAAACAAGGAAACAGAGCCTGGATAAATATCGCGGGCGCACCCCCGCGTTTGTAAAGCACCCGTCCGCGAGTGCGCCGTTCACTGTGCATCAAGGAGCATATATATATATATATATATGTCTGTGTGTGTGTATATATATATATATATATTCACTGAAAAAACCATAGGTTTCAGACACGTTATAGTTAGAAATTAGCATTTAAAAAACCTTACAAATTCACTGAAAAAACCATAGGTTTTAGGGACAGTTATAGTTAGTTGGACATTGCACTTGTACAAAACCCGTGAAATTCCCCCATTATAATTAGTTCAGCTAACTATAACTCGCGCCCCCGCAATGCACTGCTGATGACGTCACATATTACATCACTCATGACATGGTCAGTGACATCACTGATGACATCACTGATGACATCTCAAATGACATCACTGATGACATCATCCAGTGACTGTGTGTTTCTGTAAAGTTTAAATATTTTTAATATATATAGGGAAAGGCGTATTGAAGAATGAGTGGGTGTATAAGTGTCTGTATGGATGATTTAGTAGGTGCGTGACTAACTCTATAAGTGAGTGATTAAACGTATCTTACTGAATGCATGGGTTAGTGACTAAACTGGGTGAATGTCTGTGTCCGTCTGTCTATTGCTGTGTAAGTGGCTGCATGGGTTTGTGAATAGCTACATGAGTGTCTATATGAGTTATTGATTGGTTGTCTGAGTATCTGTATGGGTGCCTGAGTGTTTGTGTGGGTGGGGTGTGTGCGACTCTGTGCATAGATGTGTGAGTGGGTGATTCACTGGGTGGATGGTTTCAAGAGTGCATCTGTGATAGACTGTATGGGTGGGTAAGTGTGTGTAAGAGTGTGTTAGTGAGTGAATGTATGTCCCAGTGGTACATGTGTGAGTAACTACATATGTGAAAGGCAGTATATATGTGTGTTGGAGTATATAAATAGCTATAGGCGAGAGTGTGTGATTGTGAGAGTGACTGTATGGATGAGTGTGTGCTTGTATCAGTGATTGTATAAGAGCGTAAGAATGTGCTAGTATTTGTATGAGTAAGTGAGCTGGTGTGTGTATAACTGTATAGGTGAGTAAATGGCAGTGTGTTTAATTATTTGCATGACTGACTAGGTGTGTGAGTACCTCTATGGATGAGTGGCGGTGTTTGAGTGTCTATATAGGAGTATGAGTGCATATGATAGTCCTGAACTGAGTGACCGTAAGTATGAGTGACTGTACGGGTGAGTGAGTGGATGTGTGTGTAGACCTAAGAATCAGTGAGTGGGTATGTAGTTATTGGTGTTGGAGTGTCTATGGTTTTGCGAATGGCAGTCTGTAATTTAGAGTGAGTGTATCAAAGGTTATATTAGGGTGTGAGGAGGTGCATCAGATTATCACGTGGATGATGTCATCAGTGATGTCATTTGAGATGTCATCAGTGATGTCATCAGTGATGTCACTGACCATGTCATGAGTGATGTAATATGTGACGTCATCAGCAGTGCATTGCGGGGCGCGAGTTATAGTTAGCTGAACTAACTATAACAGGGGAATTTCACGGGTTTTGTATGAGTGCAATGTCCAACTAACTATAACTGTCCCTAAAACCTATGGTTTTTTCAGTGAATTTGTAAGGTTTTTTAAATGCTAATTTCTAACTATAACGTGCCTGAAACCTATGGTTTTTTCAGTGAATTTCAAAGGTTTTTTAAATGCTAATTCCTAACTATAACATGTCTGAAACCTATGGTTTTTTTCAGTGAATTTCAAAGGTTTTGTAAATGACAATTTTTAAATGTATTAATTGTTATATTTATTTTTTTGATACTGATTTACTACATTTTTTTAAACTATTCATTTTTACATATTTTATTTTTTAAATTACATTGTAATTACATTATACATTACATTACAAAATATACTTTCTCAGAATGAATTACTTTAGTTTAAATACTTTGCAAATAGGCAATAGACTTTTAAGTACAGTAGTTACAGTTGTTGCAATGGGCAACACAATTTCAAACACAATGCAACATTGAGCTCAATGTGAATTTCTAGTTAAATGCAATTAGTTACTTTATGGATTACTTTTCTAACCACAGGACTGGATCCTAGATTCAGTCCTGGGACATCTCCTGTAAACAGTTGAGTAAAAGCATTTTGGTTACAGTAGTGATTTTTAAGGAATATTATTGTATTTTAAAAGTTGACACTTAGAAACTTTTTCACATAGAATCACCAATGTTATCCCATGGGAGGAAATTCACTTAGCAGGTAAGTAGTGTTATCGTTACTTTTTCTTACTCAGTGGTGGATCCTGGATCCAGCACTGGTGCATCTCCTGTAAACAGTTGAAAGAATGCGTTTAAGTCATACAGGCGATTTTTAAGGAATATTTGTAGTTTGTGAAAATTGACACTTTGAAACTTTTCTGCTGAAAACCAGACAATGGATTCCAATGGAAGGAAATACAAGTTACTGGTAAGTACAGTTAGAATTACTTTTCAGGGTCAGTGCTGGGCTAAAAGATGCAGCACTGGGTTCTCTCCTGATAACAGGTGAGTAAATCGGAATTCGTAGTTCGGCTGATTTTAGAGGAATATTTGTATGTTTCAAAAATCGACACTTAGAAACTTTTTCAGCAAAAAGCAGGCAATGATATCCTATGGAAGGAAATTCAAGTTACTGGTAAGTACGATTAAAATTACTTTTCAGGATCAGTACTGGGCTCAAAGATGCAGCACTGAGGTCTCTCGTGATAACAGGTGAGTAAATCAAAATTCGTAGTTCGGCTGATTTTAGAGGAATATTATAAAGTTCCAAAACTCCACACTTAGAAGAATTTCCAAGTGAAACCAGTCAATGTTAGCCTATGGAAGGAAATTCAAGTTACTGGTAAGTACGGTTAAAATTACTTTTCAGGATCAGTACTGGGCTCAAAGATGCAGCACTGAGGTCTCTCCTGATAACAGGTGAGTAAATCGGAATTCGTAGTTCGGCTGATTTTAGAGGAATATTTGCACAATGGTGAAGGAAAGGGGTGGGGCCTGAAGTGACATGTCTGCAAACACGCCCTGTGGCGCGTTTTAAGTTGGAGAATTAATTCCTCCTCAATCCAGAGGGTCCCTAGGGGCCAACTGGCCCACCAGATACCTCCAGTATGCGCCAGAGAGCTGCGTTGCAGAGAGGTGTTCAGAGGCCATGCCCCTTTTTACAACACTCTGCAACGCAGCTCCGTGGCGCTTACTGGAGGTACCTGGTGGGCTAGTTGGCCCCCAGGGACCCTCAGGATTGAAGAGGATTTAATTCCCCATCTTAAAACGCGCCACGGGGCCTGTTTGCACACATGTCACCTGAAGCCACGCCCCCTCCCTTCACCACTGTGCAAACGCGCCCCGTGGCGCGTTTTAAGTTGGGGGATTAAGTCCCCTTGAATACTGAGGGTCCCTGGAGTCCAACTAGCCCACCATGTACCTCCAAAAGCGCCACAGAGCTGCGTTGCAGAGAGGTGTAAAAGGGGCGTGGCCTCTGTACACCTCTCTGCAATGCAGCCCCTGGCGCATACCGGGGGTTCCTGGTGGGCTAGTTGGCCTCAGGACCCCCAGTATTCAAGGGGATTACTTCCCCTTCTTAAAACGCGCCAGGGGGTGCGTTCTGCAGACTGCTGCAGGGAGGGCGGGGCCTCCGGCATGATGACGGTCTTTTTTTGCTTTTTTCTGCCCAGGGGGTCCTTGTGGGACCCCCTGAGCAGACCTAGGGGGTCAGGGTGTTTCTATCCTGCCCCCTTTGTGCGTTTTGCGCACTTGTTTCTTCTGTTTTTTTTTTTTAATCGGCGGGATTCGCGCCCCCTAAGCGCATCCCGCCGATTTGAAAAAAAAAAATGCTTTTTTCTGCCCAGGGGTCCTTGTGGGACCCCCTGAGCAGACCTAGGGGGTCAGGGTGTTTCTACCCTGCCCCCTTTTTGC
Source organism: Calotriton arnoldi (assembly GCA_963921515.1). Classification (NCBI taxonomy): domain Eukaryota; kingdom Metazoa; phylum Chordata; class Amphibia; order Caudata; family Salamandridae; genus Calotriton; species Calotriton arnoldi. Next base: position 305,473 of record CAWUFW010005032.1, read on the forward strand.
GTTTTGCGCACTTGTTTTACTGCTTTCTTGTTCCTCGGTTCGATGGCTGCCAACACTTCCTGGTTTGGAGTGTTGACAGCCAATTAGCATGCAGCTCGTGGTCGGGAGGGTGCGCGGATCCACTGCGGCCATAGATATTGATACTTTTATTTTGGATTTTCTCAGCAACTACTGAACGGATTTACACCATTTTTAAAAAGGGTGCTTTCTGAACCAAGCACTACCTTTTTGCCAAATTTGGTGTAATTCGGTTCAGCAGTTTTTGCTGTAGCCTTGCATAAAGTTTCCTATGGGAAATTGATTTTTTCACTCTTATTTTTTTAATTTCTCTGCAACTACTGAACGGATTTACACCATTTAAAAAAAAGGTCGCTTTCTGAACCAAGCGCTACCTTTTTGCCAAATTTGGTGTAATTCCGTTCAGCAGTTCGGGCTGTAGCCGTGGCTAAAATTTCCTATGGGAATTAACATGGAGAAAACATGTTTTGGGACCCCCTTTTTCTCGGCCCCGATTGATGAATCACCCCGAAACTTTCAAGACAGGAGCGGACCGGAGCGCCCCACTAGTTTTGAAAATTTCGCGATGATTCATCAAACGACGCCAAAGTTATTGGGAATAGAATGTTACGGATTTCCTATGGATAATAGGTCCTAACTATAACTATCTACTGGCGACCGCCAGTAGATAATATATACATACATATATATATATATATATATATATGTATGTATATATATATACACACACACAGACACATATATATATACATAGAAGATTTTATCTCTACATATATTTATATATATGTATCTATATACATATATATGTATATAGATACATATATATATATCATTCACTCTGTAGACTTATGTATATATATGTATCTATATACACATACATATGTATATAGATACATATATATACATATATCATCTACAGAGAGAAAGAGACTCTCTCTCTCTCTCTATATATATATATATTATATATTATATATATATATATATATAAATTCACTGAAAAAACCATAGGTTTTAGGGACAGTTATAGTTAGTTGGACATTGCACTCGTACAAAACCCGTGAAATTCCCCTGTTATAGTTAGTTCAGCTAACTATAACTCGCGCCCCGCAATGCACTGCTGATGACGTCACATATTACATCACTCATGACATGGTCAGTGACATCACTGATGACATCACTGATGACATCTCAAATGACATCACTGATGACATCACTGATGACATCATCCAGTGACTGTGTGTTTCTGTAAAGTTTAAATATGTTTAATATATATAGGGAAAGGCGTATTGAAGAATGAGTGGGTGTATAAGTGTCTGAATGGATGATTTAGTACGTGAGTGACTGACTCTACAAGTGAGTGATTAAACGTATCTTACTGAATGCATGGGTTAGTGACTAAACTGTGTGAATGTCTGTATCCGTCTGTTTGTTGGTGTGTAAGTGGATGCATGGATTTGCGAATAGCTACATAAGTGTCTATATGGGTTATTGATTGGTTCTCTGAGTATCTGTATGGCTGCCTGAGTGTTTGTGTGGGTGGGATGTGTGTGACTCTATACATAGATGTGTGAGTGGGTGATTCACTGGGTGCATGATTTCAGGAGTGCATCTGTGATGGACTGCTTGGGTGGGTGAGTGTGTGTATGGGTGTGTTAGTGAGTGAATGTATATCTCAGTGGTACATGTGCGAGTAACTACATATGTAAAAGGCAGTATATATGTGTGTTAGAGTATTTAAATGGCTATAAGTGAGAGTGTGTTATTGTGAGAGTGGCTGTATGGATGCGTGTGTGCTTGTATCAGTTATTGTATAAGAGCGTAAGAATGTGCTAGTATTTGTATGAGTAAGTGAGCTGGTGTGTGTATAACTGTATAGGTGAGTAAATGGGTGTGTGATTAATTTTTTGCATGACTGACTAGGTGTGTGAGTACCTCTATGGATGAGTGGTGGTGTGTGAGTGTTTATATAGGTGTATGAGTGCATATGATAGTCCTGTACTGAGTGACTGTAAGTATGAGTGACTGTACAGGTGAGTGAGTGGATGTGTGTCTAGACCTAAGAATCAGTGAGTGGGTATGTAGTTTTTGGTGTTGGAGTGTCTATGGTTTTGAGAATGGCAGTCTGTAATTTAGAGTGGGTGTATCAAAAGTTATATTAGGGTGTGAGAAGATGCATGAAATTATCACATGGATGATGTCATCAGTGATGTCATTTGAGATGTCATCAGTGATGTCATCAGTGATGTCACTGACCATGTCATGAGTGATGTAATATGTGACGTCATCAGCAGTGCATTGCGGGGCGCGAGTTATAGTTAGCTGAACTAACTATAACAGGGGAATTTCACGGGTTTTGTACGAGTGCAATGTCCAACTAACTATAACGTGTCTGAAACCTATGGTTTTTTCAGTGAATTTCAAAGGTTTTTTAAATGCTAATTTCTAACTATAACGTGCCTGAAACCTATGGTTTTTTCAGTGAATTTCAAAGGTTTTTTAAATGCTAATTTCTAACTATAACGTGCCTGAAAACTATGATTTTTTAAGTGAATTTCAAAGGTTTTTAAATGCTAGTTTCTAACTATGCCAACAGAGGTAGGACATGTGAAGAAAGAAGAAAAAACGCACAGAAAGAAGCAAAAGATGTGCAGAAAGAACCAACAGAGGAGCAGAAAGAGGCCTTGTTTCAAAATCATCCTGTGCCCACAACTTTTTCAGACGGGTACTGGTGGTAACTGACTCTGACTAACCAGAGCCAGTGCGCGTTTGCACAGTGGTGAAGGGAGTGGGGGCCTGAGGTGACATGTGTGCAAACACGCCCCGTGGCGCGTTTTAAGTTGCGGGATTAAGTCCCCTTGAATCCTGAGGGTCCCTGGGGCCCAACTAGCCCCCCAGGTACCTACAGTTATGACCACATAGCTGAGTTGCAGAGAGGCGTTCCGAGGCCACGCACCTTTTTCACCTCTCTGCAACGCACCTCTGTTGTGCTTACTGAAGGTACCTGGTGGGCTAGTTGGCCCCCAGGATTCAAAGGAATTAACTCCCCAACTTAAAACGCACCACAGGGCGTGTTTGCGCACATGTCACCTGAGGCCCCGCCCCTCCCTTCACCACTGTGCAAACGCGCCCCGTGGCGCGTTTTAAGTTGGGGGATTAGGTCACCTTAAATCCTGAGAGTCCCTGGGGCCCAACCAGCCCACCAGGTACTTCCAGTAAGCACCACAGGCCTGCGTTGCAACGCCTGTAACAAATTGTGCAGTTGTGTTTAGGTAGTGAAGAGGGTCGTGCTGGGGGTAGTGTTTTAGGGTTTAGGGTAGTGCAGTGGTGTTTGTGTAGTGTAGGGAGTCGTGCTGGGGGGAGTGTTTTAGGGTTTAGGGTAGTACAGTGGTGTTTGGGTAGTGTAGGGGGTCGTGCTGGGGTTAGTGTTTTAGGGTTTTAGGGTTTAGGGTAGTGCAGTGGTGTTTGGGTAGTGTAGGGGATACTGCTGGGGGTAGTGTTTTAGGGTTTAGGGTAGTGCAATGGTGTTTGGGTAGTGTAGGGGTACTGCTGGGGGTAGTGTTTTAGGGTTTAGGGTAGTGCAGTGGTGTTTGGGTAGCGTAGGGGGTACTGCTGGGGGTAGTGTTTTATGGTTTAGGGTAGTGCAGTGGTGTTTGGGTAGTGTAGGGGTTCGTGCTGGGGGTAGTTTTTAGGGTTTAGGGTAGTGCAGTGGTGTTTGTGTAGTGTAGGAGGTCATGTTTTAGGGTTTAGGGTAGTGCAGTGGTCTTTGGGTAGTGTAGGGAGTCGTGCGGGGGTATTGTTTTAGAGTTTAGGATAGTGCAGTGGTCTTTGGGTAGTGTAGGGGGTTGTGCGGGGGTAGTGTTTTAAGGATTAGGGTAGTGCATTGGTATTTGGGTAGTGTAGGGGGTCATGCGGGGGGTAGTGTTTTAGGGTTTAGGGCAGTGCAGTGGTGTTTAGGTAGTGTAGGGGGTCGTGCTGGGGGAGTGTTTTAGGGTTTAGGGCAGTGCAGTGGTGTTCGGGTAGTGTAGGGGGTCATGCTGGGGGAGTGTTTTAGGGTTTAGGGCAGTGCAGTCGTGTTCGGGTAGTGTAGGGGGTCGTGCTGGGGGAGTATTTTAGGGTTTAGGGTAGTGCAGTGGTGTTCGGGTAGTGTAGGGGGTCATGCTGGGGGTAGTGTTCTAGGGTTTAGGGCAGTGCAGTGGTGTTCGGGCAGTGTAGGGGGTCGTGCTGGGGGTGGTGTTTCAGGGTTTAGGGCAGTGCAGTGGTGTTCGGGCAGTGTAGGGGGTCGTGCAGGGGTGGTGTTTCAGGGTTTAGGGCAGTGCAGTGGTGTTCGGGCAGTGTAGGGGGTCGTGCAGGGGTGGTGTTTCAGGGTTTAGGGCAGTGGTGTTCGGGCAGTGTAGGGGTCATGCTGTGGGTGGTGTTTCAGGGTTTGGGGCAGTGCAGTGGTGTTCGAGCAGTAAAGGGGGTCATGCTGGGGGTGGTGTTTCAGGGTTTAGGGCAGTGCAGTGGTGTTCGGGCAGTGTAGGGGGCGGTGCAGGGGTGGTGTTTCAGGGTTTAGGGCAGTGCAGTGGTGTTCGGGCAGTGTAGGGGGTGGTGCAGGGGGTGGTGTTTCAGGGTTTAGGGCAGTGCAGTGGTGTTCGGGCAGTGTAGGGGGTGGTGCAGGGGTGGTGTTTCAGGGTTTAGGGCAGTGCAGTGGTGTTCGGGCAGTGTAGGGGGCAGTGCAGGGGTGGTGTGTCAGGGTTTAGGGCAGTACAGTGGTGTTCGGGCATTGTAGGGGGTGGTGCTGGGGCTGGTGTTTCAGGGTTTAGGGAGGTGCAGTGGTGTTCGGGCAGTGTAGGGGGTCGTGCTGGGGCTGGTGTTTCAGGGTTTAGGGCAGTGCAGTGGTGTTCGGGCAGTGTAGAGGGTCATGCTGGGGCTGGTGTTTCAGGGTTTAGGGCAGTGCAGTGGTGTTCGGGCAGTGTAGGGGGTCATGCTGGGGCTGGTGTTTCAGGGTTTAGGGCAGTGCAGTGGTGTTCGGGCAGTGTAGGGGGTCTTGCTGGGGCTGGTGTTTCAGAGTCTAGGGCAATGCAGTGGTGTTCGGGCAGTGTAGGTGGTCTTGCTGGGGCTGGTGTTTCAGGGTTTAGGGCAGTGCAGTGGTGTTCGGGTAGTGTAGGGGTCGTGCTGGGGGTGGTGTTTCAGGGTTTAGGGCAGTGCAGTGGTGTTCGGGCAGTGTAGGGGGTCGTGCTGGGGCTGCTGTTTCAGGGTTTAGGACAGTGCAGTGGTGTTCGGGCAGTGTAGGGGGTCGTGCTGGGGGTGGTGTTTCAGGGTTTAGGGCAGAGCAATGGTGCTCAGGCAGTGTAGGGGGTTGTGCTGGGGGTGATGTTTCAGGGTTTAGGGCAGTGCAGTGGTGTTAGGGCAGTGCAGGGGGTCGTGCTGGGGGTGGTGTTTCAGGGTTTAGGGCAGTGCAGTGGTGTTCCGGCAGTGTAGGGGGTCATGCAGGGGGTGGTGTTTCAGGGTTTAGTGCAGTGGTGTTCGGGCAGTGTAGGGGGTCATGCTGGGGTGGTGTTTCAGGGTTTAGGGCAGTGCAGTGGTGTTCGGGCAGTGTAGGGTGTCGTGCTGAGGGGTGGTGTTTCAGGGTTTAGGGCAGTGCAGTAGTGTTTGGGCAGTGTAGGGGGTCGTGCAGGGGGTGGTGTTTCAGGGTTTAGGGCAGTGCAGTGGTGTTCGGCCAGTGTAGGTAGTCTTGCTGGGGGTGGTGTTTCAGGGTTTAGGGCAGTACAGTAGTTTTCGGGCAGTGTAGGCGGTCGTGCTGGGGCTGGTGTTTCAGGGTTTAGGGCAGTGCAGTGGTGTGCGGGCAGTGTACGGGGTCGTGCTGGGGCTGGTGTTTCAGGGTTTAGGGCATTGCAGTGGTGTTCGGGCAGTGTAGGGGGTCATGCTGAGGGTGGTGTTTCAGGGTTTAGGGCAGTGCAGTGGTGTTCGGGCAGTGTAGGGTGTCGTGCTGGGGCTGGTGTTTCAGGGTTTAGAGCAGTGCAGTGGTGTTCGGGCAGTGTAGGGGGTCGTGCTGGGGCTGGTGTTTCAGGGTTTTGGGCAGAGCAGTGGTGTTCGGGCAGTGTAGGGGGTCGTGCTGGAGGTGGTGTTTCAGGGGTTAGGGCAGTGCAGTGGTGTTCGGGCAGTGTAGGGGGTCTTGCTGGGGGTGGTGTTTCAGGGTTTAGGGCAGTGCAGTGGTGTTCGGGCAATGTAGGGGGTCTTGCTGGTGGTGGTGTTTCAGGGTTTAGGGCAGTGGTGTTCGGGCAGTGTAGGGGGTCTTGCTGGGGGTGAAGTTTCAGGGTTTAGGGCAGTGCAGTGGTGTTCGGGCAGTGTAGGGGGTCGGGCTGGTGTTTCTGGGTTTAGGGCAGTGCAGTGGTGTTCGGGCAGTGTAGGGGGTCTTGCTGGGGGTGGTGTTTCAGGGTTTAGGGCAGTGGTGTTCGGGCAGTGTAGGGGGTCTTGCTGGGGGTGATGTTTCAGGGTTTAGGGCAGTGCAGTGGTGTTTGGGCAGTGTAGGGGGTCTTGCTGGGGGTAGTGTTTCAGGGTTTAGGGCAGTGCAGTGGTGTTCGTGCAGTATAGGGGGTCGTGCTGGGGATGGTGTTTCTGGGTTTAGGGCAGTGCAGTAGTGTTCGAGCAGTGTAGGGGTTGTGCAGGGGTGGTGTTTCAGGGTTTAGTGCAGTGGTGTTCGGGCAGTGTAGGGGTCGCGCTGGAGGTGGTGTTTCAGGGTTTAGGGCAGTGCAGTGGTATTCGGGCAGTGTAGTGGGTCATGCACGGGGTGGTATTTCAGGGTTTAGGGCAGTGCAGTGGTGTTCGGGCAGTGTAGGGTGTTGTGCTGGGGCTGGTGTTTCAGGGTTCAGGGCAGTGCAGTGGTGTTCAGGCAGAGTAGGGGGTCTTGCTGAGGCTGGTGTTTCAGGGTTTAGGGCAGTGCAGTGGTGTTCGGGCAGTGTAGGCGGTCGTGCTGGGGCTGGTGTTTCAGGGTTTAGGGCAGTGCAGTGGTGCTCGGGCAGTGTAGGGGTCGTGCTGGGGGTGATGTTTCAGGGTTTAGGGCAGTGCAGTGGTGTTTGGGCAGTGTAGGGGGTCGTGCAGGGTCTGGTGTTTCAAGGTTTAGGGCAGTGCAGTGGTGTTCGGGCAGTGTAGGGGGTCGTGCTGGGGCTGGTGTTTCAGGGTTTTGGGCAGAGCAGTGGTGTTCGGGCAGTGTAGGGGGTCATGCTGGGGGTAGTGTTTCAGGGTTTAGGGCAGTGCAGTGGTGTTCGGGCAGTGTAGGGGGTCGTGCTGGGGTGGTGTTTCAGGGTTTAGGTCAGTGGTGTTCGGGCAGTGTAGGGGTCTTGCTGGGGGTGATGTTTCAGGGTTTACGGCAGTGCAGTGGTGTTCGGGCAGTGTAGGGGGTCTTGCTGGGGGTAGTGTTTCAGGGTTTAGGGCAGTGCAGTGGTGTTCGGGCAGTGTAGGGGGTCATGCTGGGGGTGGTGTTTCAGGGTTTAGGGCAGTGCAGTGGTGTTCGGGCAGTGTAGGGGGTCGTGAAGGGGTGGTGTTTCAGGGTTTAGGGCAGTGCAGTGGTGTTCGGGCAGTGTAGGGGGTCGTGCTAGGGGTGGTGTTTCAGGGTTTAGGGCAGTGCAGTGGTGTTCGGGCAGTGTAGGGGGTCGTGCTGGGGGTAGTGTTTTAGGATTTAGGGTAGTGCAGTGGTGCTTGTGTAGTGTAGGGGGTCGTGCTGGGGGTAGTGTTTTAGGGTTTAGGGTAGTGCAGTGGTGTTTGTATAGTGTAGGGGGTCATGTTTTAGGGTAGTGCAGTGGTGTTTGGGTAGAGTAGGGGGTCGTGCTGGGGGTAGTGTTTTAGGATTTAGGTTAGTGCAGTGGTGTTTGGGTAGTGTAGGGGGTCGTGCTGGGGGTAGTGTTTTAGGGTTTAGGGTAGTGCAGTGGTGTTTGTGTAGTGTAGGGGGTCGTGCTGGGGGTAGTGTTTTAGGGTTTAGGGTAGTGCAGTGGTGCTTGTGTAGTGTAGGAGGTCGTGCTGGGGGTAGTGTTTTAGGGTTTAGGGTAGTGCAGTGGTGTTTGTGTAGTGTAGGGGGTCATGTTTTAGGGTAATGCAGTGGTGTTTGGGTAGTGTAGGGGGTCGTGCTGGTGGTAGTGTTTTAGGATTTAGGTTAGTGCAGTGGTGTTTGGGTAGTGTAGGGGGTCGTGCTGGGGGTAGTGTTTTAGGGTTTAGGATAGTGCAGTGGTGCTTGTGTAGTGTAGGGGTCGTGCTGGGGGTAGTGTTTTAGGGTTTATGGTAGTGCAGTGGTGTTTTTGTAGTGTAGGGGGTCATGTTTTAAGATGCAATGCTCCAATACCTGACCAGTCTGCACTACATAAAACTGCAAAAAACTAAAAATAAAAAGTGTTTTGCACACTTTTGTCATTGGGCTATATGTGGGCTACATCTGGGTAATATTTATGCTACATTTGGGCTCTTTTTTCACTGGTGGCCATCTTGGAAGACTTCTTTGTTATGAAGTTTCCTAATTTCTTCATTTACTGCAGTCTCCTCAGTAGGAAATGCTTTCAGTTTTTACTTTGATTCCATCAAGAAGGCATTCAGATGTGTCTCACATCTGCCATAAATTCAGAATGTTAGCACTCTAGTTGCTCATTAGATCACTGGAGTAAAGCTACTGCTCACCAGGGAGTTAACTGGTAGTCTGCTGCTGGTATTGAAAGTGATTGTTTCAGTCTGCATGTCAGAATTTTCTAATGAAATAGAAGAGGATTTGAGATCTCACTTAAAACATGCCCTAATTTTTCTTTCTGCAGCACTAACCATAATTTCTATTTCAAAAAGAACCCCTCATTTTGTTCCTTTTTAAATTAAATGTTTTAAGTGTTACTGGTTTATTCCAATCAAGATGGCTTCAGGTGTGCCATACTTTTGTCATAAGTAAGGCTGTTAGCGCTCTAGTTGTTCTTTAGAACACTCTGGGAAGCTGCAGTAGAACACAAAGGCATCAACTGGCAGGCTGCTCCTGTTGAAATATAACAGGAAGATATTTGAGATCACACTTGAAATATGTCCTAATTTTTCTTTCTACAGCACTAACCATAATTTCTATGACAAAATGAACCCCATCATTTTGTTCCTTTTTAAATTAAATGTTTTAAGTGTTACCAGTTTATTCCAATCAAGATGGCTTCAGGTGTGCCATACGTTTGTCATAAGTAAGGCTGTTAGCGCTCTAGTTGTTCTTTAGAACACTCTGGGAAGCTGCAGTAGAACACAAAGGCATCAACTGGCAGGCTGCTCCTGTTGAAATATAACAGGAAGATATTTGAGATCACACTTGAAACATGTCCTAATTTTTCTTTCTACAGCACTAACCATAATTTCTATGACAAAATGAACCCCATCATTTTGTTCCTTTTTAAATTAAATTGTTTAAGTGTTACCAGTTTATTCCAATCAAGATGGCTTCAGGTGTGCCATACTTTTGTCATAAGTAAGGCTGTTAGCACTCTAGTTGTTCTTTAGAAGCTGGGAAGCTGCAGTAGAACACAAAGGAATCAACTGACAGTCTCTGCCCTTGTTGGATGTACATGTTTTACTGAGAATGTCAGACTTCATTCTCACATGAGTGAGAAAGATAATGTGAATTTACAGAAAATATGCTCTCATTTTAGCTTCTGGAGCACCTTCCAAACCTCCATGGGACAAGCATGAGAAAATAGTGTTCTCTCAAACATGATTCATGATATCCCAGCAGAAGGTTTTTCACATGGTAAAATCACCTTAGAATACACCACAATTCCTAAAATTAGTATGGTACCATCAACAAATAAATTCTAATGTAACTAAAGCCTGTTATCACCCTTTAAAGTTCTCCTTTTGGTGACCCTCAAAATCTTCTATTCACTACAATGCATTTCAATGAGGTACTATCATTTATATTGGTCCCAAGATGGCTGCCAGCAATTCCAGGATGAAGTGCTGACAGCCAATCAGATCTCACGATGACATGTGTGGTTATGCTCCGCCCAGATATATATGTGACTTTACTTTTGATTTTCTCAGGAACTACTGAACGGATTTACACCATTTAAGCAAAAGGCACGACACTGAACCAAGGGCTACCTCTTTGCCAAATTTGGTGTAATTCCGTTCAGCAGTTCGGGCTGTAGCTGCGACTAAAGGTTCCTATGGAAAAATGAATGGGGAAAACGCGTTTTGGGATCCCCCTTTTTTCTCGGCCCCCGCTTGACGTATCACCCCGAGACTTTCAGGATAGGAGCGGACCGGAGCGTCCCAACAAGTTGGAAACTTTCGCGAAGATTCGTCTACCGGCGCCAACGTTATTTCAAATAGAATGTCGCGGATTTCCTATGGATAATAGGTTTTAACTATAACTATCTACTGGCGACCGCCAGTAGATAATATATATATATATATATATATATATATATATATATATATATATATATATAAAGAAAGAGATATCTCTCTTTCTCTATTTTTTTTTTATAGCTATGGCTTCCCTGGGGGTTGATTGTGGCGCCCACGGAGAGCACATGGCTATAAAAAAAAAATTCCCCCACAGGGGGTCGGCCACTGAGCAGGAGGACCGACCCCCTGCCAATATCGCCGCCATTTTTTTTAAAAAAATTTTTTTTACATTTTTGGGGGGCGATCGCACCCCCCAAGGAGAGCCAACATTCTTTTATAATAAAATATGCCCCCGGGGGGGGCGACCCATTACCACGAGGTCCGACACCCCCCAAAGACATCCCTGGTGTCTAGTGGGGTTTCCTGGCCGTGGATAGCAGCGCTGCCGCGATCCACGGCCAGGAAACCCTTTCAGGAAGGCCTCGTTTGAAAGGGGAGACTCTCCCCTTTCAAACGAGGCCTCCCTGAAAGCTGGGGAGGCCGTTTTCGGCCTGATTTCCCCATCGGAGTCGAGCGCGGCCTTACCTGCGGCTGTCCTCGGCTCCGGTGGGGAAATCAGTGACGTCAGAGCACCTCGCGGCGCGCTGACATCACAGATGGGCGGGAGGGAGGGCGGGGGGAGACGCGGAAAGCCTTCCGTGTCTCCCCCAGGGGAAATTTTTAAAAAAACAATCTCTGGTGCTTTGCACCGGAGGTTTAAAGGGGGGCCTCCCTGGTGACGGCCAATGGACGTGCACCGCACCAGGGAGGTAGTGCTTGCGTCGGCCATTGGCCGACGCAAGCACCAAAAGGGTTAAATGTGAAAATAGCGCCAAAAAGTGATAAGTGCCAACTGCAGTCATCTGCTTGCATTTGACCAGTACCTAGGCGCAAGTTAAGGATAATCATGATGAGGCATGGGATGGACACAGAAACTAGGTTTGACATGGGTGGAAGTTTACCTTCACAATTAGTCCCTGAAATGGAAGTCAAAATTCTTCAGTGGGGCAAGGCAGCAGATTGTAACCTTAGTGGGTGCCACAAGGTCAGACACCTTCTCCGTGAGGTGTAGCTGAATCAGATGTGCTGCTGCATAAAAGCTCAGAGCAACTGGAATCTTTGACCCAGATGCAACGCATGTTTGTGGGAATGGCTTGGCAGGTTGCTCCAGGTCCTACAGAGGTCTTTGGAGCACTAAAAGATACTAAGTCCCAGGAAATGTTAGGAGGAGTACACTTTGAAGCCAGCCAAGGGTCTAGGACCATGTATTGTTTGACCCTTATAGATTAACTTTTTTCGCCAGTTTAGCCTGTGATAAACCCTGTGCTGTTAAACTACGTTTCACGCCGAATGACCAGACCCTCTGTTCTTGGAAAGACAGTGACTTGATCCTCATGCAGATTAACAAGGTTTAACAAAGTGTGTGCTTCATTCCTTATGGATATTCATTTATGAGATGATTTAATTTCTCTATTTTGTTGAAATATATAGTGTAAACTGTCTGCCCAAAACTTGCTAAGTACCACCTTAAACCATGATCCTGTGCTTTCTAATGAGAAGGTACATCTTTTATAGATGCCTCTCATTTACTGAGTTATCTCTGAATCAAAAGATAACAATTGTGGAATTGATTGAACATTTCTTTATTCCGATCTGACTGAATGACCATCATTCGTTTTCATAAAATATATCAAAATATATAATTGTGTTCACAGTGCGTGCATTAACACCTGGTGATGTAGGATCAACTCAACAAATGCACCTTGTGAAGGCATCCTCTCGTTCATATTTCTTGATAATCTTTTATATACGTCCACATTACATTACAAGCTTTGTATATAATTAGCATGTAAAATTTGTGTATATGTGTTTACGATTTATACTTACTGAGTACAGCAGTCAAGGACTGTTATCTAAATACCCATCCTACAACAAGACCTCCATCATATCATATGGCAAAGCATACATGGACATTCTCAGTGGCGGCCGGCATGGATCGGTGCTGGCTGGGCGGGGTGGAGAGGCGGGGGTGCTGGGGGCAACAGGGTAGGTGGGAAATAAAAAATAAAATTAAACTTACCTAGTCGCCGCACCCTCCTCGTCGCGCCTCTCCTCCGGCTGGAACACAGAACAGGAAGCACGCAGGCTGAGGCTCCCCTGAGCCAATCACAACACTGCAATGCAGCGTTGTGATCGGACTGAGTGCCGTGGTTTGGCGCTCAGATGGGGACAGGGAGTCTGGGCATGTTCTCCACATGACAGCTGGCCAAACATTCATGAGCACTTAGAGAGTGAAAACCACTCCTCCCCTCCACTGCTCTGTCAGCAGAGCAGCCCGGCATGCCCCGTCTGGCAAAGCTGTGCACCCTCAACAGGAAAAAATAAAATGAAAAAACTTTCAGGTATTATCATTTTATTTTTCCTTGCACTACTGAAAAGCAGTGGGGTGACGCTCCTCCGCCTTAGCGGAGGAGCCACCACTGGACATTCTACATAATATAAACAACATTGGGAGGGGAGGCTTGACATGACGCATTATACTCCAACATAATAATAATAATTTGTTGCAAGTGGCTTACTTTACTACGAAGCAGGTAATTTTAAAGGCAATATTTTGTTCCAATAAGAATGTGTTATGAGAGGCTTTTACTCAATTTGAACTAAAAACTGTAAATTGTAAAGCTCAACTTTCATTATCATGGCTGCAGCTAAGGTACAGTTACATGTTGCCCTGTTTAAGCACATAAATATTCCTAGGTTTTGCTTACATGTCTGCCCAGAACTTTATCTCAAACCAAAATACCGAAAGCATAAACATTTCCATCAAGAAGAGTGGGATATTTAAATTTGAAACCCCCCACATATTGTCATCACCATCAAAATACAATAGCAACTCTTACCATCAGGCTTACATACTGCTAACTATATTTTCTGAACAGCGCAGATAGTACTTCCCTGTATGGATTTATTATCTCATTTGACATATAATATTTATAGCGTAAGAAAGGTGAAACATCCTGCTGCATGCATGTAAAGATTAGGATTTATTGTCCAGGAATCCTTGAACAATTTTATCAAAAGCCCATTTCTAGGTGGTGTTTTTCTGCAATAAATCATACAGCAGAAATCTATCAGTGGACACCAGTAGGAGATAAATGAGAGCGTAGGAAAGAGGGTCATCACCGATTTTTCCGTCTGTATCATGACCTGTCATTGGCAGAAATCCATTTATTATGGTTCACAAATGATTTTTTTTTCACCTTCTCACCCAGTTTGCGATTCCTACATGCGCTTCCCTAGATGTGTAATGAGTTGTAGAAATCCGTCATTTAGGGAATAATTAAAACTGAGAGACACACAAATACGCATCTGATATAGTTTAAACAGTGCAAACCTGGTTTAGTCGAAAACCCAGCAGTGCCATTTTTTTGCTATGATTTAATTAATTTATTACCTGCAAGTATGGTAAACTGACACTGAAACAGTGTTTTGAAACCAGTAATAGATTGTTGCTTTTTTATCCTTGCTCCATCTAAAAACTGAAATCCACTCTTATTTAAGTACTTTTGCACCGTCATGCCATTTAAAAACTACCATAAATTTCTGCTATCACATTTGAATGAAGGATGAGCTTTGTGTGCCAGCGAGGATCCATGTTGTGTCTTCTTTTAGCAATAAGGCAAACAAGCAGTGGCAAAGCCAATAAACTTGCATTGGCTGGTGACCATATTTATTTTGGTTGTGAATGTTTTTTGCATGAAGGCATAGATTGTATGAAAACTACCTTTGTCAAATAGGCAAAAAATATAGATGTTATTTAAGGGAAAGCACACATTGCACCAGTAGTTGCAGGCAGTGAAGGGGAAGAGCGGAATTCTGCAACTCACTTTCAGGATAGCCAATAGCTACAGTGGGCTGACCCTGTTCCCTTTGCTCTTTGCTGAGGTGAGCAGAATAAAAATGTGAATAACACTACAACAGACCAATGGAAGAAGGGGTATGAATGAAATCCACTGTAAATAAGCTTGTTTAATACATATATTTGTATTCAAAACAAAAGGTCGCTACTAATGCCTGACTTAAACATATCCATGCAAAACGTTCACAAAAGAAGTTTCCACAGTTTGGTAATTGACAGTGTAGGAAATAACAAAAAACAGACCATTGGAGGAAGAGGCATGAATGAAAGCCACTGTAAATAAGCTTGTATAATACATATATTTGTATTAAAAATAAAAGGTCGCTACTAATGCCAGACCTAAACATATTCATGCAAAGCTTTCACAAAAGAAGTTTCCACAGTTTGGTAATTGACAGTGTACAAAATAAAAAAGGGTCTAAAAACAAGCAACATGCATAGCGACTGATGATTCATACAGTGTGCAAATTAAAACCGAAGGATGTTGTCCACTGTCAGCTGACCTCCATTCTCCAGGCAAACATAATCAAAGGCAAACCGAACAGGTTCTGCCATATACATTCAGTAACAGTTCCAACATTCCCTCCTTCAACAAACAGTCAAAGCACCCCTCACAAAGATTGGGACCAAGCCCGGGCATGGGCATTACACTCAGCATAGGTGGTATAGAAACAAAATGTACCACATGAAGATGTACATGTGGGGGGCGTGGCTTGCAGCCGATGGCGACGGACGCGAGCTGAGGAGCTCCGGCCGCCGCTTCCGTGTGCACAATCATCCTGACCCCCAGACACGGCGGGGGGAGCTAGAATCCACGAAGTGCGGCACCGGAATGTGGGTGCTTCCGACGGCGGAGCCCTGAGACGGCTCTGCAGCTGCGTTTGAGCGGAATTTGAGGAGCTCCTGGCCGGATGGACCTGTGGGCAAAATGGCGGCTGGCTTCTGATTCCCGCGGCCGCTGCTGCCCTGAGGGTTTAGAGGATGCTCCGAACCCGGCGGAGAAGCCCGTGCCGGGAAGTGGAGCCCAACGATACGCAGCGGCATTAGAGAGTGAGCGGCGGCTACCACGGTATCCTGCGTGTCCAGCCCTGGTGACCTGCTGCTGTTTTGGTGGGGCCGGTGATAAAATGGCGACGGCGCCGCCCATATCCTGAAGAGACTGCCGCGACAGTGAGGGGACCAACCGCGGCGGACCGCAACTGGCCCCATTGGGGACCCTGAAGCCTTGAGCGTTCTGGAGGGGTGCTGGCCTATGCTGGGGAGCCACCGGGGCCGTTACACTACTGCGATGGGGGTCAGGTAGAGCCGACTGCAAGATGGCGCCCGCCTGGCTACCGACTTGGCAGCTCCCCTAGCACCCATCTGATCAGCGCCCAACGCCCTGCAGCGATCTTGCCCGGTGAGGTGGAGAGGTCTGTGGCGTCTCGTTGGAGGTGAACTCAGTGGGAGCGGGAAGCGACCTGTGTACCGGCGCTGCCGGAGTTGACTCTGATGGGCTCTCTCTCAACTGGCGGCAAGAGAGCGGGGGCGCCTGCAGTGGCTACTGCGGCGTGACCCGGCCAGACGGCGGTGGATCACCCCCAGTCCCTGCAGAGTGCCTGAAGCGGTGAGCGCGCCCGCGGGCCCTGGGGTGTGCGGTGGCGGCGGGGAGCCCACATGCAGTGGCACCTGGACTGGCAGGAGTGCAATGGAGTAGGTGCCAGTGTTCTATATACGTTAGCGAGGGAGGAAAGGGAAGGTTTATAGTGGCAAGCAGAACCTACCCCGCTGGCGGTGCCTACGTGGACTGAGAGCCGCCTGAGCCCACCGATTGACAGATAGGGCCAACTAGGGTGCGGGGACGCCTGGACTGGCAGGGGGGCAGTAGAGTGCAGTCTGCGCCCTGTCCGCCTCATGGTGCACGGAGAACCCTGCAATACTGGTGGACAGTCCAGCGTTTAGCGGAAAGGGGCCAGTGATCGATACCGCGCACCCTGCCGTGACGGCGGCGTGCCTGATGTAAAGCGGTCCCTACCTGGGCTGGAACGGAGACGGCTTCTGTCCTGATGGGGCAGCCCACTACCCGGCTACCACTACCAAAAGGTGGAGACTCCATTGTCTTGCTGTGACGTTACTGCGCTCTGTGTCCCTGGGAGGGGACCTCCCCAGCTGTGAGCATCACTTGACCCCACGAACGGGCCCCTGCTGGAGTGTTGCCCTGACTACAAGACAGAGATCCCATGGTGGCGCGGCTCCCATGCGGAGGCCTGTAGTGAGGGGAGGCTGCGCCCTGCAATCGGCTGATAGTGCTATCCGGTGAGTGGGGGCACCTAAGCTGCTGAGTTTCGAGGTGGGGTGCGCCCCGAGCCCAGGCCGCATTCCGGTGACAGGGGGAGTTGCCCGGTGACCGGCAGTAGAAACAAAACGGCTACACAGCTCCCAGAACCTGGCGAACTGGACCTAATGGGGGGCGCCAACAGCACCACTGCGAATGCAATATCCCTGTGGTAAAACGAGACAGGGACAAGGAGTTGAGAAGAAGGATTGGGGCAAGTAGCTGCAAGCGAGCGCCAGGAGACACTGGTCCAGCTGCTGAACGTTGCGGAGCTGGTAACGAGAGGTCAGAGGCTGAAACCCAGTGGGGATGGGCCAAACACAGAAGAAGCGGGGGTTCAACGCCCTCAGTACAGAACACCTGGGTGCCCACACAGACGACGAGGAGGAAGTGTTGGAAGGGGGGAGTGATGCAACCCCCAGAAAACCTACTCTGTCCGACATCATGCAGGCAATCACGGCCTCCAGAGAAGTACTCGAAGGGAAGATCGATGCAATAGGGGTGGACTTAAATATACTAAAGGATGACCATCGAAACTCAAAGAGAGAGTAACAGCTAACGAGAAAGAGTTGGGGGGCCTGCCAGACACAGTTCAAGGGATGCAGCGCTCCCTCACGGACCTCGAAGCAAAGATAAAGGTTCTAGAAATGCGGGCCGAAGACAGTGAGGGCAGGTCTCGTAGAAACAACATTTGTGTCATTGGCGTGCCGGAGCGGGCAGAAGGGACCAACATGGTGAGCTTCTTGGAAGACTGGCTCCGCACCGCGGTGGCCCCAGAAGGGTTGTCCCCCTTCTATGCGCTGGAGCGCGCGCACAGGGTCCCAGCAAAACCGCCAATACCGGTGGCCCCTCCCCGACCTATTGTAGCGCGACTGCTGCATTTCCGCGATCAGGATCACATTTTGCAACAAGCCCGCCAAAAGCAAGGGTTGCAAATTGACAACAGTGCCATAATGATCTTCCCGGGCTTCACCAGGGCGGTGCAGCGGGCCAGAACATCCTTTCTGGTGGTGAAAAAGAAACTCAGTCAGTTGCAAATTCCCTATGCAATGCTGTCTCCAGCGCGACTCCGGGTGGCAGACCCTAGGGGACCTTGTTTCTTTCAGTCACCGCAAGCGGCCTGGGAATGGCTTGATTCACGAGGACCAGTGTTCCAGCAGGTTTCTGCATCGACCTCTTCGCAGCGGAGCCCTCGTAGCCAAAGATCTGGCTCTAAAGCACCATCGCCCAGGGATCTCAGCTGGGAACGCTGAAGAGCACTGCAGGCAGTGGTGTCCCATTGTCAACAAACTGCCAGTCCCGCATCGAGCGAGAGTGGACTGCACGCAAGACGATCGGAGACGTCACAGGTGAACAGCGACTCTGACATTTCAGAAACGAACTATCCCAAGGTCACGCCTCAAACTGCAGATGATCTCATGTGAAGCGCTGAACACGGCAAGGAGGAGTAATACCTTCCACAACAGGGGAGGTACCGAAGATCGCTCCTGGCTACGCTCTAGTCTGCAGATGTGCTCATGTGACGGCGATACTGTAGTGGCAGGGGCTGAAGTTTCCGGCGACCAGGCATGGCCTCTTTACCTGGCACTCTCGTCAAAGACCTGAGTGCACTCCGCACTGCGGCGCTGCCCTTGACCAACAGGTCTGGGGGTTATGATATTGGACTGCGATGTCTGATTCATGTGCTGGGGAGGCGGGGGCGCAGCACCCTGGCACCGAGACTGTAAGTTGTCCACCCCTTTAACTGTCACTGGATGATGGTATGGTTTAGAATGGTTTGGATGGGGGCTAGTTCTTCGGCACCTGTCCTGGGGTGGGGGAGTTGGGGTTGTTTATTCAGGTGGGGTATGTTTTGGGGACCCAGGCGTGTCAGGGGGGGTTTCATAGCTGCAAGATTACACCACGACAATGGGATCCTCACTAGGCTTGAAATGCATTTCGTGGAATGTGCTGGGTTTGCACTCAATGGTACGCCGTCATAAAATTCACTCCTATCTAGTTCGCAGGGGTATTCAAATAGCTTTCCTACAGGAAACCTACACATTGGCGAAGGAAGGGTTGGCACTGCAGCACCGCTGGAGGGGTCAAACATATTACACCACTTACTCCGCGTTTGCACGAGGGGTTTTAATTTGGATAAGAGCAGGTATTCCGTTTCAGTGCACACGTCAGGTCATAGACCCTGAGGGACGCTATATTGTGGTGTCCGGGAAGCTGGATGGCAGGGACCTTACACTAGGGAGCATATATGCACCTAATTCGGATCAGCCGGCCTTTTTCTCTCACCTATCTCGCGTACTGGCGACTGTCCTCACGGGCCCGGTCCTGCTGGGGGGAGATTTCAATTGCGCAACAGATGTCATGCTAGACTGTTCCCATCCCCCACTCCCTGATGCACCGGCACACAGGCTAGCAGCAGTGCGTTGCCATTGGCAGCAGAAATGGGGCCTGGTAGACTCCTGGAGGGCACAACACCGGAGACCCGGGACTACTAATTCTTCTTAGCCTTACACGACCTCCACGTCCGATTAGACGCCATTCTGTGCTCACGGACGTCCACTGGGGGATTACCAGTAGCGAGAATCTCATGCGGACACTCTCGGACCACAATCCAGTACTGGTGAGCCTGCAATGGTCTTGTGCACGACCAAAGATCCCCACCTGGCGCCTGCGTCCCGAGGCATTAGAGGACCCGGTTTTTAAGGCGACAATAGGGGAGGCTATTGCTAATTACTTCTAAGATAATGAAGGTACTGCCACATCCTCATTAGTGGAATGGGACGCGTGCAAAACTGTCATTAGGGGGAAATGCATCTCCGAGATGACGGGATTCCGGAAAACGTTGCTTCAGGATATTGAGAGAGCTGACCTGATATTGCGCGACCTGGAAAGGGAAAGGCCCGAGAACCCAGACAAACAGCAGGAGCTCTTAGAAGCCAGGGAGGAAGTGGCAGTGCAAGTGGAGCGGTTACGCTGCTTCGATTATAAAAAGTATATAACCCATGCGCACTCGGAAAGGGACAAGTCTGGGGCCCTACTGGCTTGGTTAGCCAACCCGGCCAGGAGAGGCTCAGTAATTCTGGAGCTTAGAGACCAACAGGGGATGGCTAAATACGACCAGCAGGGAATCAACGACCTGTTTCTCGACTACTATACTGGCCTTTATAGTAGTCAGCTAGCTCCTACAGAGGAAGAATTGAATGACTTCACGCGGGATATTGAATTGCCAGCAGTGGACGAGGACACAGCAGAATTACTAGGGCGGGCAATCGAAATAGAGGAGGTGCGGGGAGCTATCAAGGGTATGGCCTGCAACAAAACTCCAGGCACAGATGGCCTCCCCATTGAATTCTACCTAGCATACATTGAGATACTGGCCCCCAGATTGGTGCAGTTATATAATGATGCCAAAAGTGCTGGCTTACTCCCTACGTCCACCAGGGAGGCGGTTATCGTGCCGTTACTTAAACCGGGCAAACAAGCATGGGATAGAACAGCATACCGTCCGTTATCCATGCTCAATTTGGACTATAAAATCTTAAGTAGAATCTTGGCCACCCGTTTGCTTCCCTATATGGCTGCACTGATCCATACTGACCAATCCGGGTTTTTCCCCTCTAGAAACACTGTGATTAATGTGCGGCGCCTCCTGCGAATTTTAGAAGGCGCCTATTATGACACTGACACGGCGACGGTCTTTGCCGTCGATATACAAAAAGCATTTGACAGCCTGGAGTGGCCTTACCTATATCATGTGATGCGGAAAATGGGGCTGGGTGAGGCCTTTGTGAGCTGGACGGCTCTCCTATATATGGACTCCACTGCCCGAATTAAAACCGGGGGACTCATCTCAGGGGTCTGCAGGGTGGGAAGGGGAACACGTCAGGGGTGCCCCCTTTCCCCCCTGTTGTTTGCTCTGGCTATGGAGCCACTGGCAGCGCGGGCCAGATCGGGGCACGCCTATCGGGGGCTTAGTGTCCATGGGGTGACTCACCACATAGCGCTGTATGCAGATGACCTGCTGCTCTTTCTGGCTGACTCGGGGACGGAGCTTGTTGGGGCGAAAAACCTGCTTCAGGCTCTCAGTGGGGTTGCAGGACTCAAAGTGAACTGGACAAAATCCTGCCTGTTCCCAGCGAGAAAGGGCAGAATAGGCCCACGAGACTCAGAGGGGGTGGCCTGGGAAGACAGATGCCTGACGTACCTAGGCACACGAATATACCATGATGAAGACGACATCCTGGAGGGTAACATAGGGAGGGCCATAAGGGGGACGAAAAATAACTTGGACTTCTGGGGTTCCTTGCCACTTTCGGTTGCAGGCCACTTGGCACTGCTTAAAATGGTCACCCTGCCGCGTTTATTATACTACTTTGGTACTCTACCGATTTGGATCCCGGCGAAGTACTTTGCACAACTCCGGTCCATGGTCACTGGGTTCCTTTGGGGCGCTGGCAGACGCAGAGTGGCTCTGACTACTCTTATGCGACCTAGAGCGGAGGGGGGCCTAGCAGTTCCCAATTTCGAGACCTACTATTTAGCAGCACAATTTCAGTGGCTAACGCAACGAGTAGCACGCAATACTAGGGGGGCTGAGGAACAGTGGGAGGATTCTGGAACCCAGCAAATATTGTCCCGCATAGTCCTGAGGCTCCCTGTTGGAACTGAAACCCTTCCTACGGAGCTGGGCACAGCGCGAAAGTGCTGGAACCGATACCTGCGTAGGGCTAAAATTAAGTGCCCTTATGCTCCGGAAATCCCATTATTGATGTGTAAGGCCTTACCACATGGCGGCAATTGGTTGAGACTGCAGAACTGGGCGGACCAGGGGTTGGCCAGTTTAGGAGACCTATACGAGGAGGGCACCATGCTCCCATTCAATGATCTGCAAGCTAGGTATGACCTACCCGGGGGGACTTTCTGCTGTATACAGCACTTACTGCGGCTATCCGAAAGCACTGGGGAGAGGGCCTCAATGAACCAAAGACGTCAATGGGTTGCCAATACGTAGTAATGGCAGCAGGCACGTTCAAAGCAGCGACGTGCCTATACAGGCGCATGACATTAGAGGCTTTACTTCCCCTGACTGACTTGAAGCTTAAATGGGAAGCTGACCTTGGGGAAGATATCCCGGAGAAAGCTTGGGGGGAATTGGTGGACAGAGCTTGGAAGAGCACCAGGAATGCACGGTTCCAGTTAGTACATTTCTATATCCTGCATAGGGCTTACCTAACCCCGGAAAAGCTTAATAAGTATTTCCCCAACACCTCGGCGGCTTGCCCGTGATGCAATGCCGCGGGGGCAGACTTTAAGCATATGGTGTGGGACTACCGGTTTCTAGACAGTTACTGGGAGGAATTAACAACGATACTGACTGATGTCACGGATAGGGAACTGGAACCGTCCCTGAAACACTGCGTCTTACATTGGTTCCCTCATACGTCCAAAAATAAAGTCACAAGTAAGTTTCTTGATTTGGGTTTACTCCTGGCTAAGCGTAATATCACTATGAATTGGAAAGCGAAGGGGACCCCAAGCATAGCACGATGGAAAGCTGAGCTCCTTAAATGCGCTGAATGCGAAGGAGTGATTAGATTGCAGATAGCGAAACGCACAGGGAGTGAGAAGGCGTTGGAAATGGCGAAGGCCTGGGAGACATTGGTTGTAGCACTCAAATCCCCTGATAATAGCGATGATGACACCTTGGTGGGAGGCCCCGCATTTGACACAGGGTAATCAGTGGGCGAACGCAGAATTCCGGGACCTGCTGCCCCGCCTCAGGAGAACTCATCAAAACACCTTACCGAGGCGAGCCCCCCCCCCACAGTGATTCCCCATCTAGTGGGGATGCCCGCCAAGCCCTGTATGGTTCTCTCATATCCCTGATCTAGAACTACATGACACGCCTGGGAGGGAGAGATGGGAGGGAGGGTAGTTGGAGGGGGGTGTTTGGAGGGTAGGGGGGAGAGGGCAGTTTGGGGGCCAGAGGCTGCATTTTCCGCAGTTGCAACAGGACCGGACTGCAAGAACTGATGCAGAGCCGGTTAGCCGAGGGGTGCACCTCAAACTCCAACTGAACTGCCGCCCTATGGGTCCTGTTTTGCTCTACTTTTGTTCCAAGTAACTTGTTGTTCAACTGTATGATTAGCTGGGGCGAGATACCACGGCCTATCTTCTTTGTATGAAACTCAATAAAGTCCGTTTAAAACAGAAAGAAAAAAAATGAAGATGTACATGTGCTAGCAAATCTTACACATGAGCTTGAAGGCACGGTGCGATACCACAAAATAGGCATGTAAAAATTATGTGAAAGTTTGTGATGTTGGTGAAATATGGCATGACAACCCAACACAATGAAAAGCCATGCTGTTTAGTTGTGTTAAGAGAGAAGGAGTCGAAAGATGTTGAATTGCCTAAAACCTTCCCAACTTAAATTAGAGTTTCCCCAGGTACCACCCCCCCCCCCCAACAGGCCCACCAAGTTCAAACATGCCTCCACTAACAATGTTAAACTCAAAGTTTTTAGTCTCATGGATTCACCTCGGACAAGCAAACATCAACTCGAAAGCAAATGGCACACAATTTCAACCTCAAATCTTTTATCTTAAAGATGTGTGCCTTCAGCTTTATCTGAAGGCTTATAAATTTCATCTTGATAGCTGTGTGTCCTCTTTCATATATTTAGAATTTGTTATAAAAATCAACAAAATAATTTAAGAGTACTGAAGACATTTCTGCATAATGTTACTTCCTGAGAGAAAACCTCATTTAAAAAGACATGAAATCTAAATTATTTAAAATTACTGAAATTCGTCAGTTACAGTACACTAACAATCATAATTCTCTCCACTGTGCTGCTATTGACCTCGCCCTTAATGTCACAGATGAAGTCACAAATAACATTTTCAGTAATATCAGTTGTGATGTCAGGTATCTCCACCGGGCTCTGGGTACGGGGTCAGTGCAGTCTTAAGCAAAACCCTTCAAGCAGTCTGCTTTCCCCCTCAGGCCAGTACCTGGCTCTCATCAGCGCCCAGCACCATGCCCCTCAAAATTAGTGCCCACTTTCCTAATGAATAGGGCTGTTTTTAAAAATTTAGGTTTACACACCGTTTGAGATCAGGAACTGATAAGAATCATCATACAGTTTTTTAAATAACTAGGTCTGTAAACTATTTCACAAAGCAGAAATAATTGTAAACAACGTTTTTTACATGAATTGGCCAACTTAGCATGTACATTTGTGGTCTACAGAATTGGGGTATGTGGGACCTGATGAACTTGTGCTGGTCTGAAGAACGCTTTGGCTGTAGAATGTTATGGAATGGCCGTACTCCATTCTTACCCTTTTGGTGTTGCGCCATACAGCGTTTGCTGTGTGGAGGAGACCAAGTAAATTTATAATTTGGATCAAAATGTCAACCTACGAATCGTCCTTAACCCTCAACAAGAATTAACTTGGCACAAGGAACACTATTTGATTGAACTTCATACGATGGATACATGGGGAACATCCTGGTCTTGTATATATGTGGATCATATTTTATCATTCACATTTCTTTCACTTAAGAGCAATGTACAGTCTGCACATCGTTGTAAAGTGTCTCATCAACCAAAGGAATAGAACAATCGTACTTTTTTGCATCAAGAAAGACCTTGTGTGCTTTCATTTAATGAATGTGTTAATACTTTGACTAAAATAAGCAGCGCCAGAATGGGAACAGCAACCAGCCCTGGCAGATTGCTGCTCGACCGCCCTGGGAGTGGGGGGTGGGGGTGCTAGCAAAAAGCACCGCTCCCGCTTTTGTTACAGGTCACTGCTGCAAAACCGGCCCCCACCCCTTCAGCACACCGGTGAAATGCCAAGTACCTGCTACGGACAGACCGGCCCTGAAAATAAGACCCACATGACCTTTGTTCAAATTTTGAATGGTTTACCCTGGTTCTGGCATTAAGGTTATTTGTCCTTTGTGTTGCTTTTCTTAATAAACATAGGGCCCGATTTGCTCAAAACTAAAAAATAACTGGGTGCAATTTGTGACCAGTATTTTGGTACCAGTTAAGAATTTTACAAACTGACCTATGTTCCAATAGGATGGTTTGTAAAATTTTAATTCAGAGTGAGTTGCAATCTAGCCTACCTTATGAATATCAATGAGGCAGGTCAGAAATAGTGACTTTCTCCGATTGGTCTCCATAAACGAGATGGAAGCAAACTAGGGTCAACAGACCACCATATCTGTGACCTTCTTTTAATAGAGAAAACACTTCTGTTCATGCAATCCGTTTTCTTTAAAGATAACATTGCTGTGTTTAAAAATAAATTAGCTGCTATAACAGGGGTGGAGGCCTGCTAGGGTCAGCAGATAAACATGGGTGTGATTGCCTTTTAATAAAGTTAATATTTTTTAAATGCAGGCCATTTTCTTTAAAGTATACAGTGCTACATTTAAAAAAAGAGTTTACTTTTTTTAAAAGTTTGTTTTAGAGTTGGTGATGGTACTCTGGATTACTGCTTACTCCTCAACAAACTTTTTTTTTACATTCACAAAGGGGAAGGTTTTCTATGGGTTTAACTTCCCTTTTACAAATGGCTCACCACCACAATAATTTGGCAATATTTTTGTGACTAGATTTCAGTCACAAAACATTGATACATTTCATTGAAAATCTCTGGAAGGGACACCTACAACACATCCTTTCCAAACAGTGATTCAGAATGGAGTTGCAAACCTCTTTTAGGAATCAATAGCAATTTGCTGACATCGAAAATGCTATTAGTACATAGCAAGAAACGTTTTTGTGGTCACAAACAGCTATTTGAACTGTTTACAACCATTAGAAACTCTCTCTCTATCACATAGAACTTGGGTGCTATTATAGGGCCCGAACAAGGGCGTAGCTTCAGTGGGGGGTGTATAGGGTGTTACACCCCCATATAAATATTTATTCTGGTAAATAGTTGGGTACAGGTGCTTTTAGTCGGGTTTGGTGAGGTGTCTGTCGGATTTCACCTGGACTTTTTATATACACACAGACAAATACGCATAAACACTCTCTCCATCTCTCGGTTTTGAAAATCTTCAAATATGTTGGCTAATTTAAAAAATGTGATTACCAAACCACATATCTCTCCCTTTTCACTGCCCCTTTATACCGTTGGAAAATCTGAAGCTCACCCCCCCCCCCCCGCCTCCCCCCCCCAATCTTGCTGACCAAGCCAGGACCCAACCTGACAACAGGAAACATAATTGATGATCTGCCCATATAAAATTTACATGGTGCAGTGCAGCGACATCTTCTTTGATAATATATTATAATTAAGTGCACAAAAGAGAAACATAAATAGAAATATGCAATTAACTGTTCAAAATGTGTTTTTGTGGGCACATATGAGTGAATGCTGCGCAGGTATCACAGTGTGTATTCGGTTTAGGTGGCACTGTATCTGCATTAACAATTATGCAATGAGTGTGACCTGAACTGCAGGTATTCCCGATCTCGGATTTGGTAATTTTCCTCAGACAAGAGAAATTAACCTTTTTTTTTAATCAATGTATGTTGTCATGTACAGTGTGGCTAGTCTGGTGTTAGACTCTGGTGGACCCAGGACATACACTTTTATCTATTTTTCCAGGACTTTAGAAGTTTGATCATATCATATATAGAAAATTTGAAAAATGTTTGCCTTATAATGTAAAAGCACCATGTTGTCTTTCAGATACAAGTCCTATTGTCAGCCAATACTAGCTGCACAGAAAATGAAGAGAGCACTAATATATGCAAAGCAGTACTACTGGTCACCAGGGTTTTAAATACATAAGTGCTAATATTGAATGTGAAGGTTTTTAATGGGTTATGATTTGTTGTTGCGATATGCACATATTTATTATGTACATTTTTGCTAATACTAATCCCTACTGAAATTGTAAGTGTAAAGTCGGTCAGACCCAACCAATGAGAGCAGGAGAGGGAGGAATGAAAGGAAAAGAAGGGGAGACTCAATATTTCCGTGTAATGATTTCACTCCGCTCTGCAGGGTTATGCTTTCCCTTTTTTGGTATTGTTACTTTTACTTATTCCTTATGAGAAGGGTTAAGGTGCAGGGTAAGTTGCGATTCAGATCTTGTCTTTGGTTTCTTGGACGTTGCATTCTAGCAATTGTAGTTTTAGTATCCCCAGTGTATGAGTGGGCCTCCAAGTTCCAACTTGCCATAATGCCAATTGGCTGAAAAAGTCATTGATGGGAAAAGTTTGATAAAGAAGGTACTAATTAATTTAAATAATATATAAGTTTAATAATACGTATCTTATGACTCGCTTTTTTAAAAAGCCATATTAAAATAAACCTTTCTTGATAACAAGTTCACAGACATGACATTTGTTACTGTTTATACGGTTAAAAATAGCTTTAATATATAGACCTGGTTCAATGTTATAAGGCAGGGGCAGTTTTTCTTGGAACCACGGTAACAACAGTTGTGTGTTTCTGAGCCCTAAGTTGCTCATTTGTGCAGAACGGTTTCCTGGAGATTTGTGGACTTGGCATCCTTCAGCAATTGAATATTCCAGCATGAGTGGTAATCTCAATAGGTCTCTTTCAACAAAGGGCTTTTCCCATGATCACAAAAAATGTGTAAACCCTTAATGAATAAGGCCTCAAGGGAGGAATTTAGGCACTTCTATGTTTCCCAATACAAAAGGGACATGCCTTTTTTGTCCATGTTAGCGTGAGATAATGTGATGGTGATATCATGTTACCACAAGCTGTTCATTGTATTCAATTACCTGCGATTTCCCACTTCTGGGGTTTTTCATTAGAAATCACTTGCCACGTTGCCAGTGCCACATAATACGTGTCCCTTCGGTAAATATACTTCAGATTTGAGTGTACCTCTCAGGACATCTGCGGGTAAATGGTGAAGGGCTCAGGGGACAACCTTTGTCTGCCTCTGCCGCCATTCATGTAGTGAAGCATTCTGCTCATGCACTGCACAGCACAGACTAATCTGCCATCTAGGGCATGTGGTACGGTTCCTATGTAGTTTTGCCACTGATTCACTTATAGATAACATACATAGAAATTAATATGAACATCAAAAAATAGATAACATTATCCATGTGCACTGCACAATTAGGCTTATATATTCACTATGGAATTATATAAAGTAAGTTAAGATGCACTTGTATTGATTAAAATAAGAATGGGTTGCATTTGCATATATATTTGCACTGCTTTGAATATGCATGACTTTTCCTGAAAAGGAATGCAGTTTTGTAACAAAAGAGGTTTAGAATTGGAAAATCCTGTTGTAGGAAATGTCTATGTAGTAATGGGGCGCCATTATGGAAGGTTTTTTTTATCTCTTTTTCCATCAAAAGAATGCATTGGTTACTAATCCCTAATATTTCGTACCCAAAGAAATATAATCAGATGATACACAGTTTGCTGACATTTTGAATGAGTGGGGACATTTGCAAAGCATCGATTCGCGCAGTAAACTATTCTGCTGAAAAGATACTATTAATTGTGTGCATGAAATAATGCATCAAGGCTACCCATGGTGCAACATAAGGAAAACACAGATGCTGATTCATGAAGAAAAGCAGTACTTTACTAAGCCTAAGTTTGCATCGACAGCTTCTGTAAAATATGTTCTTGGGACGCACAAGCATGACATGGCCTGTTCGCCATAGGATACTTAAAACAAAGTGTTCAGCATGATTGCCTCAATCTAAATCGTACTAAATTCTGCTGGCAGAAAATCTTCTGGTTTCCCACCACGTTCAAAGCCACATTTTTTTCTTTGCTCTACATTTGGAAAATATTTTTTTCCTAGTGAAGATACCCCTTCCTTAATACCCCATAAAAAACATGGGGGGATATTCTCAAGGACTTATCGCCGAGTTAGCGGCACTTTATCGCAGCCAAAGTGGCGATAGATATATCGCACCATTCACAAGCTGGTGCTAACAGCCGATATCGCCAGTTTTCCTGCGATAGCAGCTGCAAAAAACATCGCCACGGATGACACCGGCAACTAACGCTATTGAAATGCAGAGTAGGCGTTCCTGTGCAAAAAGCTGCGAAAACACCACTTCGCAATATTCTCTACGACCAGCCAGATCGGTGATAAGATCCCAAAACAAGTGATAAGGCGCGTTAGCAGCAGGGATTTAACACCTGCTCCTACCTGCTGTTAAGTCGGACGACAACCTGCACCACAAAAGGGAGGCCAGACCAGAGCCTCGCCTGAAGAACAACAGATGCCATGGAGCTACTGATCATGCAGCTTGGAGCCCCAAGAGGGCCACAACACCCACCGCCACCACACCCAGGCCCGCCACCCCCCCGGACCCCACCCGCCCCCCAGACTACCACA
This sequence comes from Calotriton arnoldi, assembly GCA_963921515.1. Taxonomy (NCBI): domain Eukaryota; kingdom Metazoa; phylum Chordata; class Amphibia; order Caudata; family Salamandridae; genus Calotriton; species Calotriton arnoldi. Next base: position 334,481 of record CAWUFW010005032.1, read on the forward strand.
GAGGCAGCGCAGACAAAGACAGCGGACCTTCAGAAAACGCACCAGCCCCACAGACTCAACACCAGAGGATGTCATTGCCCACTACAGGCTCAAAAGGACAACCATCCTCCGCATCCTGACCATCATTGCCCACAGGCTGACGGTACCAACACAGCGGACAAACAACATCCCTCCGCAGACAAAGCTGCTGGCTGTGCTGCACCTGTTGGCCTCTGGTACCTTCCAACCAACAACTGCCAGAGTCGGAGGAGTCTTGCAGCCAGCCCTATCCAAGTTCCTCACACCTGTCTAGGATGCCATCATCAGCTTGGTACCCCAGCACCTTTACTTCCCACACACTGCACAGGAACAGCTGGAGACCAGGCAAGGCTTCTACGCCATAGCTGGCTTCCCGCACATGTTGGGGGCAATCGACTGCACACATGTACTCCTCATGCCCCCTGCCGCCACTGCACACAATTGCCGCAACAGGAAGCACACGCATTCCATCAATGTGCAGGCAATAGTGGACCACCTGGGACTCCTCACCAATGTCGTCGCCAACTACCCAGGCAGTGTGCATGATTCCTTCATCTTCCGACAGTCCACCATCAACCAGCGCTTTCAGGATGGCACCCATGGGAATGCATTGCTCGTTGGTAAGTACCAAATAAACACACCACACACCTCAACTACACAGTCATGCAAATCACGACTCTGGGAATGCACACATTACAAACCCCCATACAACATGCCAAACAACATGCCCACGTACCAGACACAACAGCACAACTTACTGTGGTAACCTGGGCCAGCCATGTACACAAGCCATGAACTGCATGGCACCTCAGCCACACAATAGCAGAATGTGGTGAGAGGTGGGAACCAGGCATGTGCGAAGGAGGCAAGTGACCCATGCATGAGAATGTGCACAATGCCAAGTGTGGCGTGGATGTGCTGGCCAGACTGCTGTATGCAGACCACAGACATGTCCATGTTGACAAATACTGCTGGCATCTGGAGTGTAGAGGACAGTGGATGCAACCATGTCACCCCAGGCAGTGGGGAAGATCGCAGAAATGTAGCTTGTTATGTCCCCCCCTGTAAGCGTGAGCAGAGTGGGCTGGCCCGGCGTACGCCAGGCCAGCATAGGGGTATGAAGAAAAAGCATGTAGCGCCGGGCGTGGTTCTCTTCCGGAACGGCCAACGTGTCTGCCAGGGCGGCACCTCTCAGCCCGTCACGAGGCCGACACCGTGAGCGGCGGTGCCTGCGATCCTGTCCGCCTTCTGCACCCCAGGCCGCTGGTCCCCAGACCCGTCTTGGCCGCACCTGCGGAACCAGGCCTCACTGCTCACCTGCCGACACCGGCGTGTGTCAAAGAGGGCCCACCACGTGCCGGTGCAAGCTCCAAGCCCGAGGCCCGCGACCTTGGCAGCCTCCTCAGACCATCACGGCCTCCGCAACATAAGCCCCCAGCACTCCTTTCTCGTTGACGTACTCCACCGCTGCCTCCGGAGTACACCGCGGTCCAGTAGGTCACACATTTGGAACTGAGTCTTGATTTATTTATGGGAGAGTTTATACCATTGTACAGGCCTCATCGCAGACTGCATCCCCTTACAGCTCTGGTGCCACTAACTCTGTGCCACGAAATTCATGGACACTCTCTGGTTGAACTTTGGTGGCGTCTCAGTCAATGGCCTGGGGGTTGTCTCCATCATCATGTGGCTGGTACTGACTTGGTGTTAAACATGAGTCTGTAGCATTCATCTCCATATTGCCTGTTTCTGCTTGGTTCTGCCCTCTGCATCATGCCCTGGAAGAACACCTTCCACTGTCCACCGGAACACTCCGCGACATTCACCTTTGACATCGACGAGGACTCGCTCAGCTCTCGTGGCCCTACCTCAGTGCACCGCAAGTCACCGTCCCGTGGTGGTGTGCCTGTGCCGGCCGCAAAGCATCCGGGGCCACTAACTCTGTGCAGCTCAAGTCCGGGACCCTGTCAGATTGAATATTGGATGGCCTCTGAGTCGATGGCCTTGGGGTCATCAACGCCATGTGTCTGTGGCCCTGCACTGACCGCTGCCTCCGGCCTCAACTGCGGTCCACCAGGGCTCACACATCAAATCGAGACCTGACCTTCACGGACAACGCATCACCGCTGGCTGCACATGCCACCACTGCCAGGCCCACCTCCAACCAACAACTGCCAGAGTTGGAAGAGTCTTACAGCCAGACTACCAGAGTTGCTCACACCTGTCTTGGATGCCATCATCAGCTTGATACCCTGCTCAGCTCTTCAGGTGCCACTACCTCAGTGCACCACAACTCATGGACCCTGTCTGATTGAGTCTTGTGCTGTGTACAGCGGACGCAACCATGTCACCACAGGCAGTGGGTAAGACCTTGGACATGTAGCTTTGTCGTCCCCCCCTTAATACATAGGAGGGGTGGACTGGGCCGGCGTACGCAAGTACAGCGTAGGGGTGTGAATCATTATCCCTGGGCTCTGGGTGTAGGTCATTTCTGGGCTGGTCAGGAAACCAACTGATGCGTGTATCTCTGTTGCAGTGGCTGCGCCACACGGCCCGCAATCGACAATGTTGCATGCACCCGGAGGGCGCCCACGCATGAAGGGATTGTACAAGGAGCACAAGGGCGCTCGGGCTCTTGGCTCATGCATGCCAACTGTTGTGTGTGTATCGCCATTGGTGCACCATAAGCCTAAGGCCTAGCCTCAATTGCAGCTCGAAAGCCACATCACATTTCCAGAATGCAAGCAGTATTCAGACTAACATTAGGGATGAATGCTCCTTTTTCTCAATACAGAAGGCGGAAGGACATCTGCACCTCCGACCTTGGTCTTGCACGCGGCAGGCACACCCTGAGAGAGATACCATATCAGATGATGACGACTCCCACACTACGCACAGTGCAAATGAAAGACCAACGTATCCACACCCCACACACAGAAGTTCTTGCTCGAGGTACTCTTGCATGGAATGCCCTTGACACTTACGTACACAACAACCCATATGTCCAAACGTTGAACACACATACGACTCATTGCTCCGAGCTGTGGCATATCATCCACATAACTGCCGCAGGTCAGAAGAGTGCCGGTTCTACGTGAGCCACCAACGCAATGGCAAAACATCCCGGGCGCATGCACAGCGCCTGTCACGTGGAACTGTACCGTGTCCGAATGCTGCCTGTTATTGTCTGATGCATTGTTCTGCATGTTGTGGCCCTTGTCTTGCCCGTACTGACACGCACATGCCAATAAAGTCTACGCAACTTCACTAGTGTTCAACTGTGATGAGTGTTGATTAGAATGACAAATCGTGTGCCTCAATGAGCATTGTCCGTACACAGGGAGGGACTGACTGATGCATTTCACTTAGGAGTGAGTCCCTATTGCCAGCTCCACCTCTGTGTGCCAGACAAGGTGGTTGGGATAGTTGCTGATAGACCTGTGCTCTTACGTGTCTTCAGCAATGTGAGTATGGTGTCCATATTCTTGCCTTGTGGATCAATGTGATCCATCACTGCAGGCTATGTCCACGCAGTTGTGTGTGAGTAGGTATGCGAAGAGATGTTCTGTTGTCAAATGTGATGGTGGACACTACTTTAGGCCTGCCAACGACTTTGACATCTCATACCCACCCCTATTTCTGACATTGCGTGGGGCAAAGCTGAGAAATTGCGCGATTGTTGTTTCAGAGCAATGAGGCCACAGCTAGTGCACACATTCCCAGTCATCTCACTTCCTATGTGTGTCACGGTCAGACATGCGCATTGCTTTCATTTCCCAGGGTGTACCTTTTTGGGCAATCAATGTCCTTACATTCATCCATACTTTCATACTTGATCGATTATGGACATGACACATCTGTGTGAATTTGAATGATTTATTCACATTCGGTGGAGTGTCGGAGCTGGAGCAGTACATGGCCATGCAAACCCCATATTACATTGTAGCCCAGTGGAGGGCCAGCCAGAGTCATCCAGGGATTGACAAGTACATAGGAGGAGGAAGAGTCCAGTCCGCAGTCTGATTGCTGTGTCATTGGTAAGCAAACAAAATATGGCAGGCCATGTTGAGGTCCAAGGTGAGTGTCGCAGAGTGTTTCGGGGGACAGTGGGAGGTGTTGTTACAGGCATGATGCAGAGGGCAGAACCAAGCTGAAACAGGGCATATGGCGGAGAAGACTGCTACTGGCTCCTTCTTACTGCAAAGGTGGAATCACCCGCATCTTCGTCCTCTATGTCATCTGTCTGACATGTGTGTGCTGATGTTTGGTCTACAGCACTGTGTGCCACTGACACATCAGGGGACGGAGATGTGTGTGTAGAGGGACCATCAGCTTTCATCAGCGACTGCCTTGGTGGCAGCAATGCGATGATGAGGATCTGCAGGGCATGGAGGATCCCAACAACTTTTCGCTGGTGTGCATCCCTGGCAGACATTCTTTCTGCATGCATCCGCTCCATGTTCTCCATTATCCTCAGCATCTGTGCCAACTCTCGGCTGACATCGCTGAGGCCACTCTGACTAGGCAGTTGTTCTCCTCTCAGAGTCTTGACTCCAGCGATGTCGGGCATGGATTGTTGGACATCATGGAGCGTACTGTGGGTGTCCGTTAGGGAGTGTAAGTGGTCCCTGATGGGACTTAGACACCCACGTATGTCATCTAGTTTGGCTGCCATGAGGTTGAACCCCACCCGCACCTGTTCAACCACCTCCTTCTGGCAGTCTAACACATGGCCTTGGAATGCGATGTGTTCTTCGTTGAGGTGCTGGGAGTCAGCCGTGGTGGTGGGTGCTTCCTGCTGTGTGGTCTGTGCAGGGGGTGGGGTCTCCTCGATGCAGCTGGGCTGCCCTGCTCCTGGAGGTGGGTTGCCGTAGCTGTCCATGAGCTGTTGTAGGGCATTGGTGTCGAAGGTGTGGAGGTCCTCTTCATCATCACTGCTGAGTTGTCTGGTCTGCTCTGCAGGAGGTGTTTATTGTCCCTCTGCACTGTGAAGGGGAGATGCATTTTAACATTGTGTTGACATGTGTGTTGACGCATTGTTCAAGTTTACATACGGACTGCATGACAATGTACATTGTGACTGTTTGGGAGGAGCTGACTATGTGATGCGGGACAGTGGACATTTGAACTACATCACGGATGTGAGGTTGTACACGTATATTATCATCTCACAGTTTCCTGCTATACCAGATGTGATTGGCCAGTTTCTATGCACAAGCGGGACCAGTTGTGTCCTCTGTTCTGTAGTGAAAGTGTTGCACTTTGTACCACATTGTCGTCAATGTTGATGTGCTGTTATTGCTATGTGTGTGTGCTGCATTGTGGGAGAGTCGCCCCTGCAGCTGTGATTTTGCTGCCCCATAGCCCTTTGAGGCGGTGTGCCTTTGTCTTCTGTGCTTCTACAGTGCTGAGATGTTGCAGACTTGGCTAATTTTGGCTCGAGTTCGTATTTTGGACTCTTGGGCATGGTTTATCCGCAGATGTGTTGTTGACGTCAGGGGTTGTTTGTGCACGTGGATGTGTCAGAGTGTGACCTGCTCCTTTACGGATGTGGTCCACACTCAGCCACCTCAGTGTCGTGGCGTGCACCATGTCATGATGATTGGACTGCAGCCATGCTGTTCGTCATGCGGTGTCACTTGCATTGTCAGTGTGGCTCACAGACACGCAGCTTTGCTGGTTTAGACACGTGTGCATGGGTTGGTTGTGGGCTTGGTGCTGTGTGGGGAGGGACCCCTTTGTGCCCATAGTGGACAGGGGCCTACTTGCTGTTTGTATGTGTGCTGCAGTTTGCCAAGGGGATCAGGGACATGATCCAAAGTCATTGTGGGTGTGCAGTGTGCTCTGCTTAATTGTGCATGTGTGCCATTGTGCCCTTCTCCCCCCGTTCCCCCAGTCCCTGTTCGGTACTCACCCTGGTGCTGTTGTGTCAGGTCATGTCGAGCAGTGTCCGGACACCCAACTCCTGCCACCGTCTCCCCACTGATGGCTGTGGCCACCATTTCCTCCATCTCATCCAGCTCCTGGTGTTCCACTGGCCTGCCACCTCCAGACTGCATTGCTGCCTGATGGTTGTCAGCGAGTTTCTTCTTGGTTTTGCGCTTCGCATCATTCCAGCGCCTCTTGACCTCTCCAATTGTCCTCCTCCTCACTCCGACTGCATTCACCTTGTCCAGGATGGACTGCCATGTTGCATTTTTATTTGCCAATGACACGTTGGGGGTGACGTACAGTTGTTGGTGGTGTTCTGTCACCTCCGTGATGATGATCCTATTTTCCTGCGGACTGAACCTCGTCTTCCTCGTCTTCTTCTCCTTGGCCTTCTGTGACCCCGAGGTCCCAGGCTGGTCCTCCTGGGGGCTTGTGGGGTTCTGGTCGTCCTCTGTACTTGCTCCGGCTTCCTCCATGGTGCTACGCAGTTTTAATTCTTTTGTTTGGGTTTTTCAGTGCTTTTGTAGTGCATTGTCCCGCATGACGCGTGGGAATTGCAGGCCTGTTGCTGGTTATCGCTGCTTTTTTTATCGCGGTTGGCCACATCGAACTTTTTTCGAGTTCGTGTTTTGCGTTTTTTCGGCATCGCGTTAATTTTGATGAGATCATTTGGCGCGTTGTCGTGAGACTATCGCATGGTGCCGCCGGTTTGAGAATACAACGTTAACACGGCGGTATTTTCCCACGATAGACTGCGATGTGCAAAGTTGCGTTAAGCTAATTTTGCGATAATTATCACACGTTCTTGAGAATATCCCCCATGGTGTATTATTTCCTTTCCCAATCTAGGGAAACACAGGCTGAGATTCATGTGTATTTGTTTCAGGCTTAAAATAATCCTGAATTTTTGGCAACACCCAAACACATTCCAAGCAATTGTCTAGACACCGCCTGACAATTCAGAATCTCCCTTTTTCCAATTCCCGACTTCTAAACGTAGTCCTGTGGAAAATTCACCACGTATAAATTTTTCCCAGATGTAAACGGAACTGGTGTTCAAAATCATTTGCAACTGCTGATTCTAAAAATCGAAATCTATGGTTTCAAACTGTAAATTTATCTTCTTATGCAGCTTGTTTACATGCAGATGTAGAAAATGGTTTGTGTCATAGGACCTTTTGGATTCGTGGGTACAAGATGATCTCTCGTACTGCACGCCCTTTATATTGTTTTTTCATTAAACGGAGGGTTTTCTGTAATAGCAATATGTCTGCAACATTTCTGAAACTGCTGTTTTCTGAATTTAGCACAGATCCAGGTCCAGATCAGACGCTGAGCAGTTCCAGATAAACAAATGATCCAAATTGGTCAATTGCAGTGGCTTGTTCACAGCTAAAAAATGCATACGCATCTAATAGGCATATATTTATAGCATATTATGATAAATGCACAATTGCCCAGTGGCTTATTACAGCTAAGCCAACTATTTCAACCAAAAAACTAAATGAGAATAAACAGTTTTCACATTTTTCTAAAACAAGCAATAAGAATAACCAGCAAACAAAGACAGTGGCACTGCATTACATAAACCTCAAAAACTTCTTTCAAGTTTCTTAATGTAGTGATTTACAGAAATAAAATGAAAATGGGCCACTGCCTTTTTAACTGTATGGAGTTTTGGGGGCATCACGTAGCACTCTGTGTTATGCTAGGTAACCACTGAGCAGTTGGACTGTGGCTGGCTCGGTGGAGGCCGTAATAAAAGTATTACTTATAAGAAGTGTAGCGTCTACCTTCTTAACACTGGCGCCTAGTTACAGTGTGCATCCATCCATCAACTCTGCGTGCAACCTTGAGGATTTAACTTTACAGACTTTCCAATGGATTGGCCTTGGAAGTGAGATGATATTCACTCCTTGCTTTTAAAAGTAGCAGGACTGCAGTGGTGAGTTATTTCAGCAAGCGGTTGATTCCGGCAAAACTGTGACATTTTATATATTTCGGAGCCTTACCTGCTTTACTATTGGTGTTGCGGGCTTGAATGCCGTGATTTTTTAAAAGTCACTTCGTGGCTGGAGTGCACGTGAACTGTGGCTATCATGCGAGATCCCCGTGGGATTTGCCATTGTTCCAGTCGCTGTGGTGAAGAAGCCGGCATTCGCGTCATTGTGCCTGGGTGTATGCAGGGAGCACATGCACGGCGTCCTACGTCACAATAGGAAGCTAGTGCATGCATCCCTGTATCACAGCAGGCTGAGGAGGACGTTTATGAACGTGCAGTGCGTGTGCAGTCATTCGGACTGCAATCAGTGCGCTTTCTGACCACATTTAGCGGAGAGGGCAAGGAGGAAAAGAACTTTGGGGCCCATTAGGATAACGGGCGGATCGCCCGCCAAATGTCCCTGTTGCACCCCCGCCATATTAGTATGGCGAGGGGCACCGCGGTGGACGGAAAGACTGTCCGCTGCATTTCTGCCGGTTGGATTGCCGGCTGGGTGGAAAAGGCATTCAATATGGTGGCGGTGCCTTGCAGGCACCGCCATCCATATTACTATGCCGGTGGTGGGATGCCTTTCCATGGCGGAGACTCCGCCATGGAAAGGCATGCGGTGTTCACTTTGGGGGCCCATTGCGGGCCCACGGGAGGTGGGGGGGTGGGGGGCTGGGGGCTGCACTTGGGGGGTACCTATGGTACCCCCCTACATTGACATACACAAGGTGGCAGGCACCGCGCGGTGCCTGTCGCATTGTGCATGCCAATGCTCAACATGCAGATATTACATTGCGGCGGGTACTGCTCACAGCCCCGCCTGCCGCAATGTGATAGATGTGGGATGCGACCCCCAGGGTGGCGGTCGCATCCTAATGGGCATGGCGGGACTGCCGCACCTCTGGCGGTCGGTCCCATTTACCGTTACGGTGGCGGGCGGACAAAGTCCGCCCGCCATCGTAATAGGCCCCTTTGATCGGACGGCAGCCACATTTTCAAATACTGCGGTATTGTGCCTCACAATTGCTCCCTCTCTTCTGAAGCAGTTTTGGGGGTGAGGTGCACATACATATATAAAAAAATAAGGAAATAGTAAATATTTTCCTTGCCCAACAAAGGGACCAAATAATTTTCAGGGCAACGCAGCCAACAGCCATTTTAGGTTATAATATTTGGACTGAAGCTATTGATTATCATACAAATATTTTAGTTAGTTGTGTTGGCTAATCGTGTTGACTAATTATTTAATTTGTTGTGCTAGTTTATTCATTTAACTTCAGTTGCAGGGATGGCTGCCAGCATAAGTCGACCTCCCCAGTTTCTATCTGAGAGGGGCAAACCATTGTTTCACTGGGAAAAATTGAAACTCTTGCTCGATTCATATCTTGTGGCTGTAGGATAGGAAATGTTCTCCTCGGCTAGGAGAGAAGGAGTTCTACTTCACAACCTAGGTGAAGAGGGTCAAAATATTACGATAGTTTGGATCCCATAGCTGGGGGTGATGGTCAGGGTGAACCTGGAGACCTCAGTGCTTAAGCTACAAACGCACTTTGGACCATGCATCAATGTAGTTATGGAGCGTCACAAATTTTTCATGAGGGTACAAGCCAAGGGATAAAGAGTTGGTAATTATGTAGCGCCATGGAAGACCTTTGCCCAAACTTGTGACTTTGCTGATCTCATTGACTCCCTCATTCTTGACCAACTAAAATGGATAAACAGAAGCCTAACCAAGGCGGAACCAAAGACTCTCAGTTCAAGTGTTTCAAGTGTGGTAGTCCCAACCACTCATCGAATTATCCAAACTGTTATACTCGGAATAACACCTGCAGGATTTGTAGGAAAAAGGGACACTATGCTCAAGTGTGTAAAAAACAGAAAGTGATCAGCATTGCATGTGGCCAGAATTGCATCAACATGCAATTCTGATTGTATTTGTGTGACTGAAAGTGCGGAGCTTGTGGATAATGATACTGTGACAATGCCGAAATGTGATGTCACCATTGTTGGCAAAAGAGTACTAGTCTTAGCAGACTCTGGATCAACTTTTACTCTAATTGGCAATAAGAATTGGGAAAGGATTTTTGGGTTAGAAGCTACTATGTTGAATCAACCTGACATAAATCCCATAGGCTTTGGGAGGGTCAGAAAATTTTAATTTAAAGGCAGGGAAACTATTTCCAATATGTATGTGGCAAAACGGTGTGACAATCTATTGGGTTGGCACCATCAAAGAGACCTTGGCATCACGCTTAACCCAAACTCACTGGAGCAAGTCATGCTAGTAGCACAAGTCAGTGGGGACACTGACATTGTGCAAGAGTTCCATGAAGTGTTCACAGATGAATTGGGTTTATTGAAAGGATTCAAACACAAAATAATCAAGAGTAAAGCCTAATGTTCACAAAGTAAGGAGGGTACCCAACATCATGCTAAAACCCCTCAGAGAGGAACAATATAGACTACAGCGTCTGGGAGTAATTGGAGATTGAATCTTCTGAATGGCTGGCCCGGTTGTTTTAGCCCCAATGGATGGTGGTAACAAAATTAGGATGTGTGTCGACTTGAGCGACCTATACCAGTGTATATGGGTGGACCGACAACCCCTACCTAACATTAGCGAGGCTTTAGCAACACTGGTGAGATCAAAAGTGTTCAGTGTGATGGACCTATCAGCCACTTAAAATCGGATAATGTTACACGAGGACTCTAGAGCACTAACCACTTTTGTCACTCCTTTGGGAGCATTTAGGTTCCTTAGAATGCCTTTTGGTTTGGCCTCGGCAGCTGCAAGCTTCCAGAGGTTGATGAAAGAGGTTTTGTCAAATCTGTACTTTAAATACGACATTGGAGTGTATGCCAAGTACAGATCTAGTCATGATGTGGTACTCAAACATTTTCTTACTAGGCTGAGGGAGAGGGGACTGACTCTCCAAAGAGAAGAGTGCAGGTTTAGGGTTGGCACGGTTATCTACTTGGGACACACCATTTCGGGGGATCGCATTAGCCCCAAATTGGAGCTGGCTGAAGTTATATCCCAGGTGCCTGCACCACGTGATAAGGACCAAGTTAGATAAATCTTGGGTTTATCAGAGTACTACTCAAAATGTATTTGCAATTTTGTAAGCGTAGTCACCAGGAAAATTATACTTAGCATGGATGAAAGTTTGAGTGGTTTGGGTGCTGTCCTCTCCTGGTTAGTTGATGGTGAAGAAAGAGTTATAGCTTTTGCCTCACGTTTGATCTAAGGGGCAGAGGAACGCTACTCTGTAATTGAACGTGAGGCATTAGCCTGCCTGTGGGCCATTAACCATTTTAATTATTTGCTGTTCACTGTAAAATTGGATCATAGGCCTTTCGTCCATATGCTTGCTTGCAGACATGCAGAGAATACCACTCCTAGGATAAAGAGGTGGGTGGAAGGATTGATTGAGTACAACTTTGTTGTAGAATACTTACCTGGAAATAGGAACATTCCAGCTTATTATTTATCAGGATGCAGTTGGATAAGGAACTGGTGACATCACCAGATGCCCCGATACTTTAGGTCAAGGAGCCAGCTCTTAACAAACAGGAGTGAGAAGCTGGATTGTCCACTGGCGCAACCAGGAAACAAGTTTTAGATTTTGTGGTGAAAGGTTGGACAGGCATAGGCAATGTACCTGCTGATGCAAAAACTTTTTGAAATGTGCAGGAGGAATTGAGCATTGTGAATAATGAACTGTTCAGGGGTGAGAGATTGATTCCTCCAGAAGATGTGCGCAGTAAGATTATCAACTGGGCTCATGAAGGCCACATGGGCTGAAACTTAACAAGAGCCAGAGTGAGAGAGATGTTTGGGTGGCCAGGGGTTGACAAGCAATTGGAAGGGATTGTTAGGGATTGTTTATTGTGTACTGGTAATGACAAATCTAATAGCAATCAGATCTTGTCTCCCATAGAGATCCCTGAAGAACCATGGAGCAAATTGGTGCTAGACATTGTTGGTCCATTTGACGTTTTGTCTGCAAATGAAAGATTTGTACGAGTTTTGGCGGGTTATACCTCCAAATGGGTATCAGCATGTTGTGCTAGTTCCATTATGACGAGAAAAGTTCTGGAGTTCTTGAGGGATGTCTCTGCTTGTGAAGGCATTCTCAAAAAATAAAAACATTGTATCGGGCAATGGTGTCCAGTTCATTTCTCAGGAGATGAAGGAGTTTTTGGAGGATTTATCCATTAAACACCACCGCACTGCCCTCTATGCACCTCAAGCCAATTGTCTTCTGGAAAGCATGAACCATTTAGTAAGAGCATGTATGCAAACTGCTATGGAATGTAGGCTGCTGTTGAAGGGGATCCTGCATGAAAAGCTATGGGCACACCGAACACACCTAACATGTAACAGGAATTTCTCCTTTCCAGAGGCTCAGAGGAAGAATTGCTGGCTCAAAATTAAACCCTGTTTGGTTGAGTAGTGGTACTGGCAGAGTGAACCTGTGTTCACGCAAGCTTAGGGATTATCAAGAAAAATATAAGGTGCATTTTGACAAGAAGCATGGTGCTAAGCATAGAAGATGGGAGGTTGATGAAATGGTATATGTAAAGAAACCTGGTTGGTCTCCCAAAGGTGAGACGAAGGTCATTGAGCCTAAGCGAATCATTGAACTAAGGAAGAATGTGGTTGTTTTGGAGGGAGGAGATGTGTGGTACATGTCAAGGATATCCAAATGTAATTTCAAGGTCAACCACGGCATAAGGTGTGAGAAGGACATCCAGACACGTGATGGGAGTCATGGATCTGGAAATAGTGGTGTGGGTCCTGTGTGGGATAGTACAGTTGGGTCACGGAGTACGCTCAGACCCAGAAGGCCACCAGCTTATCTAAATGATTATGTGGTGGAATAGGGCTCTGGTTCTGGGGTTCAGTATTTCCCAGTTAATTTCTGCAATACTGTAATTTAATATTTCCCATTGTTCTTTTTACACTTATCCTATTCCCTTTGGATGGCTTTAGCTTTTGTTTCCTTTTGGGTATTTGGTATTTCCTTTTGGCTCCCTTAACTGAGGATGGTTTCTGTTCTTCATCCTTGTTCCCTTTCCCTCCTACATTTGTTAAAGTGCTATGTTGGGGGAAGATGTGTTTTAATCTACCACTGCATCTTTATCTGTATGCAGTTGGATTGTGCTTACTCAGTGGATCTGTGTTACCCTTTGGTGGATGCAATAAAGATTGTTACTTATAAGAAGTGTAGCGCCTACCTTCTTAGCAGATTTTGGACTGGTTATGATGCTGGATTGTAAGCTATTGAAGAGAATATAACAGAAGAGAAATGAAATAAAACTTCTAGGCATCTATCAACAACTGAGCAAACACAACAAGATGATAGACGGAGTGCTGAAACTTTTCAACCACTCACCCCCAGTCAAGAGATCTGGGTTTAATCCATCGTTCTTTTACTCACTATGCCACCCCAATTTGGACCCAGCCATGAGAACAGTCCAGCCCAAACTGCCAGGCCATGTCCTCCCTGGACCGGAAACAAGCATCCTAGGACCGGTTTTGGGGTTAACCCCTCATCAGCCAGGCTAGCTTGAATCCAGTAGCACAGTGAGCAAGGGACCCGCATCTGGGCATACCCATGGCCACTTAGGGCAAACATAGCAAGCACAACAACATGATAGATGGAGTGCTGAAACTTTTCAACCACTCACCCCCAGTCAAGAGATCTGGGTTTAATCCATCATTCTTTTGCTCACTATGCTACCACAGTTTGAACCCAGCCATATGAAATTCAGTTGGCCCTGTTCCTCATGGGAACAGTCCAGCCCGAACTGCCAGGTCAGGTCCTCCCTGGACCGGAAACAAGCATTTCTGCCAAAATTAATGAAATTACTTGCAGTATTTAACAAGCAGCATGCCTTTGTTGATCATCTAAAAACAATATACTACCAGGCATCTTCAGCACCTTACTCATGGAGTTCCTGTACATAATTAACTTTTGGGGCCAGTATGTAATTAGTCACCATACAGAGGCCCTTTGGACGTTTTGAAGCACACTTCCCAAAAAGGAGAAAGGTAAGAGCCCCCCTACCACATGGTAGAATGTTGTTTAAGAATTAATATCCCAAACTCCATCAAGGTGCCAGTGTCAAAGAGATTGTGTCCTTAAAGCGATGAGGCCTCTGGCTGTACCCCCATACAGCAGAACCCACAGACCTCCCTCCAAGTTGTGAGTTAAGCCTTAAAGTATCCCTTATTTGTCAGGTATTTTGGAAATGGACTTTTAAGTCTTTGGGCCCTACAAGGAAAAATTTCCTGAAAATAAATAGTTGAGTAATCAAAATCTGGTACTCACTAAATGGAGGTGACATTAATCACAACATGCTGCTGGAACATCTTTGGTAGAAGTATGGTTAAAACCTTTATTTAACCATATTAATTTGTAGGTAATTATTAGGGAGTTCTATTTACTAAGGTAAATGTACACATTATTAAATCTACATGTTTAGATATAATGTTACACCTTGTAGTACTCTTACTAAATTTGGAAACTCCATATTTATGAGTGTAAAGTTACTACAAAGTGGAGACTTATATATCTCCTTCCCGTCAGTCTGCATTAATATAAATAAGTGTAAAGTTACTGCTAGTAACTTTACAAACATATTTTACATACTACATACAAGGCAGGGGCCTCTGTAACCAGGGTAGAGATCTCCACATGGAGTGGAACAGGAGAAGGATATACACTGAAAGGAAACATACACACCTGACACCCATTTGCTTCCAAAAACATGCATACCACCCACACCATAGGATCTGCTTTTCTCCTCTTTATCTTTAAGCTACTGCCCCCCACATTATGCATGAAGGATTCAGACCCCACTTCTCAAGAGGAAAAGAAATGTCACTAAGGAGGAGACAGCCCTTGTAGTAAGATTAGTGATAAAGCATTACAAAAAACTACATCACCTGCCTCCATTCACCCTCTGTGGAACACAGAAGGAAGGGTTATGCAGGAGGTGACAAACTCTGTGGATGCATTGGGGGAGTAGGTAGGCACTGTGTGGGCTTGTGGAGGAGGCACATCCTATGGAAGATGGGGAGAGGAGTTGGCCTAACGGCTAGGGCGGTCGACCTCGAAGCTGGGGAACCGGGTTCGAGTCTCGGCAACGACGCTGAACATCCTGTGATTCTGGGCAAATCACTTAATCTCCCCGTGCCTAACAAAACAAGCATTGGCATAGCCAATAGGTCTCGCCTTTGGGACCTTATAAGTGTTTAGCCATGCAACAGCTGATGTTGTTGCACCAAGGATATTGTACTGCATAACTAAATACTTATAAGGTCCCAAAGGCGAGACCTATTGGCTATGCCAATGCTTGTTTTTATTTGAACTGAGCTTCTGATCTAATATCAAGTCATGGTAGCTTGAAGTTCAATGACTGGGCATTAAAAAAACAGTATTTATTTCCTGCTCAAGTAGTGTTTAACACTAGAACAAGAAGCTTGGTATTAAACATGATCCCCAAATTCTGAATACTGAAGAACCCCTAATTTTTTTTAGCTGAAATCACTTTGGTGTACAACTGTAAGGAAATGTGGCAGCTTATTTGCATTAAAGACTAATTGTTACCATTCAAGCGGACAATACAAGAATGGAATAGTTTAATGAAGGTCATCTGGAGTGTGGGTAGAAACTAAAACCATTGGGAGCTACAGAGTACAGGATGGCACTACATAATGATATGGGGGTTAAAGTAAACATTTAATGGTTCACGTTATCCCAGGAAGATGACGCGGTTCTGCCAGCATTGAAACCTGTGACCTGCAGGTTAGACTTCGATTTCAAAAGTAATGGTGACTTAACTCCCTGACCTAACAGGAAGGACTCACAAAACAAGGATGCCGGGGTAGAATGGAGAACTGAGGAAAGAATACAAGGGGACGGGATGGGTGGACTGAGGACAGAAAGAAAGAACACAGGAGGAAGCAGACTTAGAAAGCACTGGGGTCATAG
The DNA here is from genome assembly GCA_963921515.1 of Calotriton arnoldi. Lineage (NCBI taxonomy): Eukaryota > Metazoa > Chordata > Amphibia > Caudata > Salamandridae > Calotriton > Calotriton arnoldi. The sequence goes on from CAWUFW010005032.1 coordinate 350,423, forward strand.
GAAATAAAAGAAGGACGGGCATAGTTGGAAGGAGGCAACAGAAATGGGTGGCCGTCTGCAAATCGAGATGGAATGAGAGACAACGTGACCTCTGAAGGGAGACACACAAACAGGAAAGGACGGAAGGGCTGAGGAGTGGAAGGAATGCGCGTGTGGCTGCGGTGACAATGAAAGAATGGCTGCAATGTACACACAGGCGAGAGAGAAATGAACTTTAACAAACAGGCCGGCACACAAATTAGAGACCCGAGAGAAGGCTGCCGGGACTCACTCCCTCAAGATCCCTCTTCAAAGCGGCCGAGGCTCTAATGCCTGTCCCTGACTCACCCGGCAGCGGGGGTGCGGTGCACTGCAGAGCGGCCTGGGGGATGTCCCAACCCTGCCAAATGTGGTCTGCTCTGACTGGAACCTGTGCATTCCCGTGGAAGGAATTTGGTGTCCAGAGGCAGCCGGGCCTATTGTGAAATTGTGAATTTCAAGAGCGGTGGCCCCCTTTGAAAAGCCAGTGGGGTCGGGGTTGAATCAGCCACGTCGGGCGTGCCGCCAAAAGCCTGATAACACTGAAGTATAAGTGATTCTTCCCCGACAAGACCGGCCTCTCCGCTACATTTGGGATATCCCTCGAGCCACAGGAGAGTAGACTATTTAACTTCAGGACCCAGTCCACATTTCAGGATGAACTGGTTCAGTTGTGTTTTTCTCTACTTGGAGTATTTGGAGGTTACATTAGAGCAGCTGCAGGGAAGGTGAGCACATCGCTGCACAGAGGACATTCCTGCAGCCACCAGCAGTGCAGGTTCCTGCCGAAGATCTCAAGCGCGCGCGCCTCGCGCTCACAAGTGGGGGGAGTGCGGCTGAGAGCAGGGACGCGCAGCGTTTCCCTTGCGGGAGCGAGCGCGATAATTGCAACCAGATGGCGCCGCTCGCTCCCGCAAGTGAATCGCCAAACGTGCACGCATTGCCATTGAAGGCAATGCAACGCGTGCACGTTTTAGGCTGAAAAGCCGAATCGATGGCAAAAGGTCTTTTTGCCTAAGCAGCGCATGCGCGCTGCGTAGGCGAGACCTAAAAATGAATGTGTCCTCATGTAACGCAACTGGTGCTCATGTAAAACGCTCTGATACCCGATACCCTTGGGTCAAGTTCACGCTATATAAAACTCTGTAAAAAAAAAAAAAATAGCAAAATGAGAGGTTGAGGCGAACTTCTCTTGGACTCATGTGTCACAAGGGCTTACTAGAGGGGCACCTGGATCCCTCCCTTGCCTCATCCCCTTGAGGAGTCTGTCATAATGAACCATCCACCTACTATATGGGCTGCCTCTTTCTGACAACACCACTGTGGTGTCGGGTAAGATCCTAAACTCCCCTCTTTCCCTAAAAACAAACATACAATCACTCACCCATTTCTGTTCTTCAGCAACACCTTAATTTTTAGACAAACATCACACACACCCCTCAAAAGCAACCACTAACACACACTATAAATTCATAGATGTTTTTGATATATTGCTAATATTTTTACACTTTTCACAAAGCCACTCTTTCAGGAAGATTGGTTGCTTCTGCTGGGGTAGGAGTCTTTGCAAGTGCTGTAGGATAACACGCAGGGCGGGACTTGCAACACAACCCAACTAAACACACACAGGTCTGACTTTATGCTAACAATGACACACACACACTCTAGGGGATTTCTATCACTTGGTTTGTGAAACCCTAACACTATATTGTACAAGGTGTGCAGTGGCTTATAATTGTAGTCAAATATAAGCTTAACATGTATATTGATACCCTATTATATACGGATGTATTTTTTAACCATTTAAGGCCCTGTGTTTCTGCCAAATCCACCACCTGCCACAACATATACTTCTGCTACTAGCACTGCACTAAAACCCCGACTGGCTTCACACAGCACATGGATGGTATAGATTGGTAAGTTAAATGTCTGCTCTTTAGGCTTTGGGTCCAACCTCCTTATTTATTACTGAAAGAGTAGCTTTATGTCTTTTGTCACACATCGCTATTTGCACCCTGGTCAATACCTAACAAATGCAGTTCTTGACTAAATTATATATTAGTTTATAAAATTGACCTTACACTTAATAATGTAAGGGAAGCACTATAAGATATCTGTTAGACCTTGACATAATTTGCAGGATAGGAATCTTTGTGGTCCTCAAAATGAGTACTTAAACCATCTAAATGGCATAGTCTAGTATGATTTAGGATAGCTTTCTCCCCAATGTCTGTCTCACTCTTCTGTCAGCTTCTGTCATACACCAGCCACTACCACCCATCTTACGAACATCAACAACAATGACATCAATGAACAGCTTGGCAACCGCTATTGGGCCATTTACCATCAATCGGTCAGATAAGTCTGGGAACCTCTAATCAATATAACTTTTTTATATAAAAAATTACTTTTTTATATAAAAAGTTAAAAGTATGTTTTTTCTGTTGATAGTTTAGCTTTCTTATTTGAAAAGTTTTATATAGCGCTGGCTAGACCCGGAGGTATCAGAGCGCTTTACATGAGGAAGAGCATTGTTTCAGAACATAGTTACAAAGTTACATCAGTTGCAAGGAACATAGTTACATGAGTTACCAAAGCATAGTATCAACATTAGAAAGAAGGAAAACAGGCAAGGGGAGAGAAATTGGGGGGGGACAGAGAAGGAACAGGGGAGGTAGACAAAGAATAATAGAGGGAAGAGGCAGGGCGGGGGGTAGGAAACACAGCGTGGAGACGAGGAAAACAGTGTCCGACGTCCGGCTGGGTAGGTGACGGCTGAGGGGTGAACCAGAGCCAAACTCCTCTATAGCTGCATATGACAGCTCCACCGGTCATCGGCCAAAGGTAGCTCGGGCATCGCAATGCATACAGAAGGTTCAGGATTCCACCTAGGGGGGCATCGTCAAAAGTTCCATCGAGAGCGCCGGTCACGGTGTACGGTGCTGTGTTCCCAATGGTAGTGGGACCATTCCCAATCCTCTGCTGAGTGTGTCTCACCTTGTCGCTGTGGTCTCATCCAGAGGGGACTCCAGGGAACAGATGCAGGATGTCTCCCCAACAAGCGGAGAAGGAGTGCTTTGGAGAAGGGCCCACTCATGGCGGCCATCTTAGGGACAGTCATTGCTGTAGGAGGATTTGAAAGTTAAAAGTTGAGGCCCAGGTTCAGTCGCCTGGGAGACTGCTGCCCCTAACAGAGCAAATGACGGTGGTAATAATAGTGTAGGATCTAAACAGTCAATTAACAAGTGTAGGGGACCATTTAGATCATAGCTTTATCAATAGCATCTGTATTCGGACTGAACTGAGTCGGAGAGCAGATTATAGCAGGCCAGGGGCCACAGAGTGAAGAGAGCGCAGGTAGACTTGGAAACCAGCAGTTACACAGGAGATAGAATATTGCGGTGATTTGCGGGTAGACACGGATCGAAGAACAATCTCGGTCACCATTTTAAGGTCAGGCAGGTACAGGCAGTGTCTCAGGAGCGATCGTCGCGAGGGGCGAGAACAGCGCAACAAAGGTAAAACCAAAAGAAAGGGGGGTACTTGAGTGAAGGGTCACGAATGGCTTTCTCCAACGCGAAACAGCCGTTCCGTGAAGAGTACAGAAGAGCCTCAAGGCGCTGTGGTTGGGAGTGTCAGCCATCTTGGAGCCGATGCGATGCTCCAAAACTGAATTTTTCGGCACGAACCAAGCCCCGAACTGAGTGAGTCGTCGGACCGAGCGTCAGATTTTGGGTCGCACAACAAACAAGGTGGTCCGCTGAACGTTGGTGTCGGAGGCAGATCAGCATCGGAGCGCAGGTCTCGACCATGGGGAGAATCATGCCGAACACCTCTTGGCGGCCCCTCGGTATCCACGATATTGAAAAGGCGAAGAGAGAAGGCACGCCCAAACCAGTGGAGAACGCCACCGGGGAAGGAGCGGCATGCCAGACAGCGGTACAGCCCCGCATCGGTTCATCTGTGGGTGTAGGGGACGACTCCCGGTCAGCTACCCGGTGGACCCGATCCTGGCGACGAGCGGCGAGGTGGGCAGGCGAGATTGAGGAACGTCCGGTCAATAGGGGTCGGTCTCGAGGAAAGCCCCGCTGCAAAAGCAGTCCAAAGTGAGTAGAAGTTGCATTCCCTGTAGATTCTGTGTAGATTGGCGGTGGATGGCCGGGCTTACAAAGGGAAATTAACCGATAGGGATTCCCTTACCTGGGAGCTCCAGGGGAGAGCTCCTACTAGGCGGCCATCTTGCGCCATTCTTGGATGCATTTCTGCTGGGTCAGCATTTGTGGCCATGATCACTTTTATAATTAGACAATATAAACATCGGACATCATTCTTATCTCTGTAGATCTGTAGGATCAGGAGATATCTTGGAAATGCCAACTACAAGAACACAGATTTAGGAGCTGACCTTCTGGGGGATATCCAGAAATTGATTATCTGTGGCTAGATCCAGTGAGTTGACATTGTTTTATTGTTTTTTAAATGTATTTTATTGAGTTTCACAATACAGAGACATCAAATGATAGTAAAATTGTTTCTCACCCCATCACATCAGTAAGGATACAAACAGCATCCTGGCGGATTTTGCTAACAGTTGAAACTAGCCGTATCAATATTTCTTATATTTTTACACTTTTCATGCAGCCACTCTCAGATTGGCTGCTTTTGCTGGAGCAGGAGTCTTTGCAATGCTGGAGGGTAACAAGCACAACAAGACTTCAAATACACACATATTCTAACAACAGCATCACCAACTGGGGTCAGCAAGTGCAGAGAAAGAAGAGTAGATCACACATTGGTGAAATAGGAAGGAAAAAGAAAGAAGAACTTATTATCGTGATGGGGAGTGATTCGTGAGTTGGGTGTCAAAGAAGGGGTTACCAATCCTTTAACGTGTCCTACTTCCCGGGGCCTTGGCACCATCCATCTGAAAGAGATTATAGTGAGTGGTGTGGGGCAGCAGCACGGTGTTAGTATAAGCCTTCTAGCATGTCCGGGCTATCAAGGATCCCCTTCATCTGTTTGCACTATCACCCTCCCCACCTGCAGCAAGTCCTCCAGTATTCACGTCCATGCCTCTTCCCAGCTCACTGGGTGCAGTACCCTGTCCACCTTTCTTCACAATACTGCTCTCTTGCAGCCTGCCCATTTTGTGGAGCTACGTTAGCCAACCCTATATTCTGGGCCCCTTGAAGTTTCCTCAAGTGATTGTAAGCTGACTCCTAGCAAGGACTAGTGCTAAATACAGGAACCTAGTTGTTACTGCTCTTGTTTAGGGTGAGGGAACCACCCCAAGAGGCAAATCTCAGAGGTCATGGGCAGCGGGCATGCTATTGCCACCATTACCACTTCCATCACTCTGTTCCAGTAGGGGGTCAGGACCAGGCACTCCCAGACCAAATGGTAAAATGGTGTGTCAGCCTCACTGCACCTGGGGCACCTTGCATTCACACCCAGTGACATCAGAGTTACCCTCTAGGGTGTGATGTATGCCCTGTGGAGGATATAGTACTGTATGAGTTTAAGTTGGGCATTCTGTAAGATCTTCAGTGTATGTTCAAGTATCTTAGTCCAGTCCCCTTTGCTAGTGGGGGTCCCCAAATCTCTTTCCCAGAGTTCTCTCAATGGATTGAGATCTACCTTCAGTTGCTCTAGTAGCTCCCAGTAAAGCAGTGAGGTTGTGTGTCTTAGCCCAGATATTTGGCAAATGTGTTGTAGCCCTTTGTATAACTCGGGTTCGGTTAATCCTGTGTGCCTCCACTGTCGCATCACACCTGTGATCGCCCCAGGAAGTAGAAAGTCGCATTTATCATAAAAGTGTATATGATAAACTTCAACTGTTAACATCTTCTTCCAGGTACTGGGGACATTGCGCTGGATGATGATGCTGAACCATCTACAAGCAAAGGATGTGGGCAAACCAATGAAATAATCCAATTTTCTTCCAAGTTACTATTGCAAAAGCCAACACTGCTTGAGAGGAGAAGGAGGAGCAAGAGTTGGTAGAGAAGTACCTGGATGAGGAGGAGGACATTGCTGCCCCCACTAAGAACATCTCCAAGAAAGCCACTTCATGGCTGGCAGCAGTCTTCCTCCAAAATCACTTCTGAGGATTACCATTCCCCAGCCATTACCTAAGCTGCCATGGTTGTTTGTTCCACCCACACAAGACTTACCTCCACACAGCTCTCAAATAACAGATACCTTTGTACAATCTCCTACACACTCCTCCCTTGAAGGTACAAATCGAGTCTTCTCTAATTCATCTGAGAGAGAGAACACCCTGCTGAAGAATAGTTATCCCTCAGTCAACATTCTGCCCCCTCAACTGCCCAGAAGGCAGTTGAGGGGCAACCTGCTGACAATTTCAGATGGCCACACATGTGGGGGTTGGCATGGTCTAATTCTGCTCTCTGAGAGAATTGTTTATTTCTACAGCAGTCTACTGTGTGGGACGATATTCATGCAATGAGGACTACACTTCATGAGAGAGCTAGCTCCCTTAATGGAATCCATCAGATGACTTACAGACACATCTTGTATAACGTTTTTTAAGTTCTTTCAAGACATGCACAGATATACCAACAACATCTTCAAAGTTTTCAAGAAAGGAGTGTAATACAACAAGCCTTGGCCATGAAGATGACAAAGGCAATAAGCAAAAGATATCAATGCCACTCTTCACAGCCAATAAATGCAGCAGATTCTACAGAGCCACCTCAATCTAGGAGGGACACATCACCTGCCTACCTCACACCTCTGCCACTACCACCTGCACCTCCTCAACCTCCACCACTATCACCTCAACATCCACCACTCCATCTCCACCAACTCAACCACTCACAAGACAGCACACACTCAAACAATCTCACCACCATTATTGCATAGATGGAGTAGGAAATGAAATCCACAAAAATAACTTTTCTTTTGTGCAATATGTCTACTCTATCCCTAACATACTCACTGAAAAACAATTTGCAAAATACATTATTTTATATTTTTTTATAAAAAGAAACTTTCTTTATTTCACCTGCACTGTATGTTTGATGTTGCATTTCTAATGTTCTGTCTGTTACCTTGAAAGTATATTGAATGTAAAAATGTGCGGTTGTATGACACTATATTGAGAAAGACAATATCTACATATATAAATATTGTCATGAAAATATTGAAAACATACATAAACACCATTTGGATGTCGGTTGGAAAGCTTTTGACTGCAGGTCGGAGGCTTTCTGACCGATATCCCTGGTATGACTTCCGACCGCCTACTAACAATGTAGGCGGTCGGAAGTCAAACTGGCTGGTCATTCCAGCTGGCTTCCGACGGGCTCAAGGACCAGCCGGAAACCGCAACATAATCCCTACGGATAGCGTTTCCACCAATGGGATTATGATGTCGGTTTCGGACGGGCATTTCATGTCGGGCTTTCCTACTTGAAAAGCCTGTCAGAAAGTGACTTTAGGGGCCCCTAGTAGGGCTCCCTTCTCTCTGCAGCTGTCAGGGTTCACAGGAGGTTTCCTCCTCGCGAACCCTTGGTAGCCTGTATTTTAACTTCAAGACGCTGTAGGCTAAGTCCTACGTCTTGCACCATACCCAGCTGGAACTTCAAGAAGGCCGCCAACCCGTTCACTGATTAGCGTTCTAGTCTCTTTGGAATTCTCCCGTTTGGTGAAGCGCGCGCTAACGTTCCACTGCCCACTTCACCGGAGAACTTCCAGAGATAGGAGCTCACCTGAAATCTTCTGTCGTGTCAGCTTAGAAAGGGTAGAAGCGGCGGGCGTCGTCTAGTTTCGCCTGTTCCCAGAGACGCTAACTCCCCTTTCTTTTTTTAGGTCAGTGAATTTGCGCATGTCCGTATTCCGTGCACAGTTTTAGTTACGCGCATGCTCGCATTTGTTTCACAGTCATAGTTACGCGCATGCTTGCCTCATAACAGTGTTCCGGGCTCTGAGCATAGCGTTTTGAGAGTTGAGGAAACTTGTGGACATTCTCTCTAGTCACGTCGCAACTCCTAATACTCGCTGTGTAAAAGAAACAAACCTAAATCACAGGCATATTGCTTTCCAGCTTTTCATAGGGAATAGTCTCCTCAGCATACTTAGTTGGGGTTAGACTTCCCAGAGAAATTATAGAGATAAATAGCAGTAACATAAAACTAACAGTATACAACAGGTTACAACTTCTTAGAAAACAAGGTCCCAATTGATACGTTAAAAAAATCGAGTTATTCTATTCTCTATTGATATTAGAAAGTGTATGTAGCACTTACCTGAGTTCTCCTGGTTGAAGCATGCATGCAGAGGAGCTTCAGCTTCAAGCTCTTCCTGCAAGAAACATGAATGGTTAGTTAACCTTCAACTTACCTTTTTCGCAAAGAATTACAATAGCAGTATCCAGCAAGAAAAGACTTAGAAGAGAGGCAAAGGCCAAGGACTATTCTGGTAAGAACAAGTTATTAAAAGTGGTGCTAATTATAGAACGTATATTGAGTATTATAATCTATTTTAGCTACCATTGAAGAAAGAAGAACATGAAACAAGAACAAGCAGAATACGAAAGATTTGGCAGTCTCTTCTTATCCCCATCCCCTTTCCCCCTTGGTACTTACCTGCGAAGGAAAACTAACACCCAGCAGGAACGTTCCAAAAGGGGCATTGGGAATTTAGCGTCGTTCTGCTCCTGTGCAAATTGGGAACGAAAGAGATAATAGTCCTGACAGCAGCCTCTGGTTGGGGGCTGAGGGGTCACCGCCCCCTGTAAATCCCTGCACCATGTGACAGGCTCCGTGAGGGGTCTGCCACATGTTGCAGGGATTTACACAAGCTCCCAATTCTCTATGGGAGCTTGTGCGGCAGGCGTTCCGTCCATCATCTCCTTGTGTTTGCTTTGTTCGCCCTAAGTTGGCAGGGTATGCCCAGATGTGGGTCCCTTGCTCGCTTTGCCACTGGATCAAGCTAGCCTGTCTGATCAAGGGTGTTACCCCAAAACCGGTCCCAGGATGCTTGTTTCTGGTCCAGGGAAGACCTGGCTTGGCAGTTCAGTCTGGACTGTTCCCATGAGGCACAGGGTCAAAACTGATTTGCATATATCTATGTCTGAACTGGGGTGGTGAAGTGAGCTAAAGAACAATGATGGATTCAACCCAGAGCTGTGACTGGGGGTGAGTGTCTGAAAAGTTTCAGTGCTCCGTCCATCATCTCCTTGTGTTTGCAAGGTGTTATTATAACAGTTAGAAATTTTCAGTTTGGTAGTTTATTTTTAACTCATTTTAATGCTGTCTGAATTTTTTTTTATATAATGATGTGATATTAGTTGAACGCCACTTACATACAGCATCAACTGAAAGTTGGCCATTTATTTAACCATTGCAAAGGGTCTGCCACTGTACATTACCCATGTGCACCACTGTGGTGTAACTTGTTTTTTGATCTGTCTCAGCTAGAAAAAAATTCAATTATGCAGGTGGTTGTGGATTAATTTAAGACAAATAGTAATTATGCAGAAGGGTCCCATGGACATAGAATTTTTACTTTTCGATACATATTATTATTTCTTCTACTACTTTTTGCAATAGTGATTTATATGATAGCACTATTACATGGGCAGTACCATTCTAACCAAGGGAAAGTCCACTCCCCACCAACAAAGACCCAATCATGTCCCATCAGATGAAGATTCATGGTGCCCACCAATTCTTTGTATGTGGAGCGCTTCTCACAGGACAGCCCTATTGTGTGATTCCAGTCTTGTTGTAGGAAATCTGAACATGATCATGTTCCAAACTCTCATTCTCCTTCTAGATTTTTCACTTGAGCCCTAACACATGCCATCCTTTAGTAATAGGTGTGTACTATCCTCCCCGCTGAAGTTACCACTATGTAGTAATAAATGCTATTAAACAAGATGCCACATCACACCACTGTCTCCCTAACCTAATCCTCTTCTTCCCTGAGAAGAGATTGTGGTTAACTCCATCAATACATGTGAGTAGCTGTAGTTTCATGAATCATGATATCATTCACAGCTATGGCAAAGTACATGTGCTGCCTTTCAATGCAGAGTTGGGGTTTTAGGTCATCTGCAGAGGCCCTACTATCCTCTACCTGAGAAAGAGAAGAAATAGCCCACTGGTTCTAATTTAACTTAATTAGAAAAGGGTTCCAGGGAGAATTTAACTGTATCATCAATTCATTGGATGTCAAAGTAACCTAGAAATACAGTGTATCATAAAAACATAATTTATTGATCCCTGAAACATCTCCTCATACAAATCACTATGACTAATACAAATAAGACAGTTAGTATACCAATCAATGCTTAGATATGATTAGAAAACATAACACCAACAAAATGTTGGCATCTGTATGTATGATCACCAAGCGACCCCTTCATGTTTCCTTTAAAAGGCCAGGCCAGTACAATATTGGCATCCAATGTCTAGATGAGTAGTCCTATAAGCAGTTAGTGTCAAAATGATCAGCCATGTACTGTCTTGTTTGGATTAGATTTAGACTAGTGTAGGCTAGAGAGTGTTGAGGAGAATCTGATGCAGCATCACAGAACCTGGACAGAGACTCACAAGATGCAACCCTCTTTGTGTAGCAAGCTAAACTATACAGGGTATGGTGCTGAGGCAGGGACTATTTGGTCCTACGAGACCTACCTAACAGGCCCAAACAGGGAGAGGCAGTGCTAAATCCAAAGAAGATGTCTGCATCATTCATTGAAGTATTCCTGACAAAGGCTGAGGTCTTAAATGAAAGCAAGTGTAGTCTATATTTTAAACTCTAAATTGCTAGTCTACAAATCAGGAGGATTTGGCAACTAGAGTCTCTCTGGGGCAGCTATGGCAGCTATTACAAAAAGAAAAGCACACACTACCTAGCCTTAGCCTGCAACTGTTAGTATCCAGCACCACCATGTCCCATAGGGAGGCTTGGGGTTTGTGGGTCACCTTTGCATTTTTTGACATCATCCTGTAGAGGTTTGGTATTGCTTACTCCAAATCTGCTTGCCAACACATCACACAAGTGGGGTGAAGTGTGTTAGAAAATCTATTAATGAGTAAGAGGAATTAGGAACAAGTTGAGAGAGACAGACACTGAATTAAGCAATACTCATGGGCATGGCACATCTGTCATAGAAGGAAATGACAGCTAAGTTAGCACAATTCAAACATTCAATAACACCCCAGAGAGTTTAAAATTAAATACCTATGGTGCAAAATATGGGCGGCACACATAATATAAAATTGTTTACACTTTCTGCTTAAAGAATTGTGCAGCTGAATTCTGTCAATGCCCATTTTGGGAGCAGGTCTGAATCACAGAGCAGAAGCACCCTGGGATTTTCTTTGCAAAGATATGCTTAGTGAGAAAATTAATGTATAATATTTGAGAGTCAAGAAAAATGGTGTCCTGGAGGTTTCAAAATGACTCAGGAGATGATCACCCACACAAAGGCACATTTAGCTGAGGCCCCTCATGTGCACCATATCAATAAATTACAGAATTATTAATTAATATAAATCACCTGTTTTCAATCTAGAGTGACATCTGTTCCTCTATTTTCCATGGAAGCCCCAATAATAAGCAGTGCAACCCTATCAATCTTCTATGAAAATTAAGCATGGAAATTGAAGATCAGGGATGGGTGGTATCTAGTTTAGTTAGAAAATAACATTGTTTATTTTGGAGGATGCTGTCCATTGCAAAGTCTGTGGTCGACATGAAAGTTTAATTTGTTGTCTTTGTTTATTTGTCACCAAGCCAAAATGACTCTGTCCTTGATCATATCGCTGTGCCTCGCACATTTGCGTGCCTATTCACAAACTGCATTTTGTAATACATTCGGTAGAACTGCAATAGTGCTACTAACATACTACAAAATGCTATTCCGCCTCTCCTATCTTTTTCTGAGTGGCGTTCTCCGCCCAAATTGTGAAGTCTTCCCACATTTAAGCATATGTTTTAATAGTGAATGTGAGAGGGACAGAGAGGAGTGGCTGTAAAATGAGGAATACATATGAATAAAGTGGAGTGGTAACGGTGGAGTAAGGAGGTGTTTAGGGAGTATCAGGGAAGGGGTTAGGGAGGGACATGCACGCTCCCGCTGTCGGCCCTTTACTATTCATAAACTGCACTTTTAGAGTTACTTCAGCCAGAAAGGATCCAAAACCCTTGTAAATGTACTCCAGCTTAAAGCTGGAGTACATCCAGCACCACACATGTCTAACCACTGGTACTGCTACATTAATGGAGGTAGGGACTTAAAATAAATTCCCTTATGAAAAGATGTCAAATTAAATTAAATTAAATTTGCTAAATTGGTCAAAAAAAATAAATTAATTTAATTTAAAGTAATCAAACTATCTAAAAATAAAACCTAATTAACATTTTATTTAAAAAATATTTGAATAACCTTTTTTGATCATCAGGCAGAGGTGAACCCAGGTCAATGGTTGATTTGGATCTGGTAAACAGAAAATATATAGGAACATTGTTTTGCATCATAGCTTAGAGCCTAGACACCAGGCCCCTAAGAGCCAGAAACTTCAGAAAAGAGTCAGGAGAGGGAGCGTGGGTGTGGGCAGGGGGATTGAGAAAGTCCTTATTGATGGCCTTGCATGTTTCTTGTATGCGAAAATAAAATAAAATGTCAAGAGGTGTGTGACCCGCCACATCCTGAATACTATTAAGAGAGACAAATAAACCTTCTTGGAATAGGTCAATCGGCGTGTTCAGGTGTAAACATACGAGTTATGAGCAGACTTTCGACCTGGAGGTAAGTGGAAACACAGGGTTATTAGTTAGTGGGATTCCTGGTGCATACACCTGGTCTATATGTGCCCTAGCTTAAAGTTTATCCCAAGCCCCGACTGTGTGATGCCCTGTAGTGTTTCTTGGAGAGGGTGCCTTCCATGTGAACAAATAACTGTCCTAGTTGAGATAGGTGGAACCATATTGATCTCATCCACCATATGCATCTGAAATGGACGGAAGTGGTACCAGTAGTGGGTGTAGTGTGTCTGAGTGCCTAAATAACACAGTTCAAAGTCAGGAGCCATCATGGTTTGCCTGTTTAAATGGGAGTGTAAGCATGTCCCATCTTACCTATGGCTACTTCCCAGCTGAAGCCACACGCTTCTCAATCAATTGAGGAAGCTTCTGTTTAGGGCCATGGGAATGTTAAGAAACTGGCACAAAAACTAGAGTAGGACTATAATGTTTGCCACCAGTATCCAGCCTGCTAGCGACAGTAGTTGTTTCATCCATGAAGATACCTGATGCTCATGTTTGGTAATAGCTGCACCATAAATATCCTGCCATAGGTCCTCTATGCCCTTGCTCAATATTATCCCTCGCTATATTAACGAGGATGAGCACCATTTAAGAGTGTATTTGAGTTCGCATTCTAAGGTTGCTGTGGAAATAGAAAAACATTACTGACTATGACCAGTTAATAGTAATGCCAGATATATGGCTATACTTAATGAATTCCTAGGTGACAGGCAAGAGGTTTACCTTGGGCTTTTGGCTGTATAGCGTGATGATACCAGCGTACAGAGGTGTTAGGAGTCAGCAAGCATGGAAGTTAATCTCTCTTTCAGAATCCTATTGGAGCCGCACCACCAAGGACACCATTATCACAGTAAATAGAAAGGATGACATGGGGCAGCCCTGCTGGTGCCTCGAGTGATCTGGATTTGAGCATATAGGGTCCCATTGCCTCTTATGTGAGCTACCAGCTGGTGGTAAAGAAGTCTCACCCACTTTAAAAAGGTTGCACTGAAGCCCATATGCTCCAGTATCTTGAAGACATAGTGTTATTCAAATAAGTTGAAGGCTTTGGTGGCATCCATTAATACCACCATCATGTTTAATTCATGGTTTATTTGATACAGAGTTGCAAGGATGGTGCGGAGGTTATGCGAAGTAGAGAGCCCAAGGATGAAGCCTCACTGATCTGGCTGAACAATTTTAGAGAGTAACAGGAGTAGTCTACTGGCCAACACTTTGTCCAGAATGTTATTGTCCACATTAATTAATGACTGGGATCGGTATCTGTTGAAGCTGTCACAGGGTTAATCAGGCTTGAAGATTGTAAGTATTCTGGCTTTGCATAGTGATGAAAAGAAAGTACCTATGTGTCATCACTGTCCAAGAGATAATATCTTAAGTTCTCAATCAAAAGTCCACCCAGGACCATATATTATGAGCTTCATCAAAACCAGTGCCCTCAATAGCATGGGATGCTGCATTTACCATATGCGATCAGGTTACCTTCTTCTATTATTTTGTGCAGCTGCATAGTAGTGAGTGGATGAGGTCATCAGGAGATTCTGGGTCTATCTAGGATGCATTCCAATCAAAGCAGCTTCTCGCTACACACATGCATGCCATCTTCTGAGTCTGATATTCTCAGCTCCAGGTGATTTATCTTTTCAACATGTTTATCTTTGCATTGGGCATCCAGTTGACTCTTTCGGTTAAGGTAGCAATCTCTGAGTCATTGGTGACTAGGCTCTGTTTCATTTCAACCAGCAAGGCACAAAGGCCCTGTTCTAGTGGGCCCTCCAAACCCAATTGACTCCCTTCCTCACAGTAGATGTTATCCAAAATCGCAGGAATTTCAGATTCAGTGCTATGTCTCAGCCAGAAAACATCTTGGTTGTCTGAGAATAAGATTGTTTTGAATGAAGACTCTTACTTGTAGTTAGTCAGCTCTTTCAGTTTTCATTATGTCTGTGTGAATAATGAGGTTATTTAATGCAATTTTGGCTGAAATTTGTTGAGTGAGTGTACACATTTGGTAGGTGACAAAGACATGAGAAGACCTGCTCCACCTGTGTTAGAACTGGAGGGTCTCTTGTTGGCAGAGGCATGCACCTTTGTCCGAATAGGGACGCTGGCTTCTAGACAGGGTAAGGAGGACATACACTTTAGATAACCCCTGCTCACCTCCTTGGTAGCTTGGCCTGAGCAGACAGGCTTACCCCAAAGGCAATTTGTGAAGTATTTGTACTCAAAACACACAGTAACACAGTGATAACACCACAAATGGACACCACACCGGTTTAGAAAAATAAAGTATGTTTATCTAAACTCAACAAGACCAAAACGACAAAAATCCAACATGCACGTAGTATAATGGCACTTAAAACAGTTATTTTCAAAATAAAGCTTGTAGAAAACAAATAGCTCCCCTGGAGCTATTATGACATCGTAACAGCAATAAATCCAAAGTACGGTGCCAACCGCGAGGTGCGCGGCGTCCGGCACAGAGTCACACTGACCCCCAAACAAATAGTACCTTTGACAACGGAGTCTATGACAGTGCACGGCGTCGTGGAGGTGAGATGGCAGTGCCAAGATCAAGGCCGGCTCCCTGGCTGCCACGGTGGAGGCGAGGCATTATGTCCCCGAGGAGGAGACGTGTCGAATCCAGGGCAGAGGAAGTATGTTGTGTCGACGTTGAGGCGTCGGTTCCGGTGAGGTGATGCGCAATCGGCGAGTTCGTGGAGTCACCCGCTGGGCTATTGGCGCGTGATAACAGGATGCAGGCGCTGGTGGTAATGGAGTCGGGGCAAACGCTGGCATCGGGAATGGCAATAACTGCAGGCGTCAAAGGGCAGCAAATGGTGTTGGAGTTGCGGTTCATGCCGGGCTGTGCTTCGTACACTTCACGAGTGGTGCCCCTGGCCTCGGTGCAGGTCGTCGCATCAGGGCTGCATGAGCAGACAGGCTTACCCCAAAGGCAATTTGTGAAGTATTTGTACTCAAAACACACAGTAACACGGTGTCAGAGATTGCTTTTCTTACTTCTTTCAGGTTTCTTCCAGCTCCCAACAGCAGGAACAACCTCCAGAGGCCCAAAACTGGAACAGGCACTCCTGGCAGGTCAGAACTCTCAGCAATAGAGTTCAGAGGAGTGGGGGTGAAGTCTTTGTGTCCCTGAGACTTCAGAACAGGAGGCCAGCACACAAAAGCCCTTGGAGATTCTTCTTCAAGCAGGTTTCTCAGCAAAATTCCAGTCTTTGTACATTCCTTGGCCGAAGCAGCAACTGCAGGGCACCCCCACACAGCACACAACAAAGGGGCAGTACTCCTCCTCACAGCTCTCCACCTCTTCTCCTTGGCAAAGGTTCCTCTTGAGTCCAGAAGTGATCTAAAATTTTGTGGTTTAAGGTCCACTACTGATACCCCATTTTGTCTTTGTTCTTCTTTGTGAAAGGGTCTCTGAGCCCAATCCAAACCAGTTCTGGTCTCACTGGTGCAGTATGACCACAGGGGGTGGAGACAGCATTGTGCAAGGGAGACATACCCTATTCAAGTGCAAGGAAAACTCCTCCACTTCTCTAAATGCAACCACTGTCTATTCAGCTCAGCTCTGAGTCATCCAGGAAGGGCCAGGCACACCTCAACCCCCCCCAGTGGCTGTCTACAGTGAATGCACTTTCCCAGCCCCTGTCATTCCAAATCCTGACAGTCAATCCACAAACAGGCAGAGGCACACAGAATAGTAAACAAGAAAATGCCTACTTTCTAAAAGTGGCATTTTCAAACAGATGATTTAAAACCATCTTTACTAAAAGATGTGTTATTAAATTCTGAGTTCAGAGAGCCTAAACCTTATTCCTCCATCTTGTCCCAATGAGAAGATATACTTGTAAGATGTTACAAAGTATTTCCGATGCTATCCATTGGAACAGATAGCCTTTCAATAGTAAAAAACGAAATTGGCAGTAATTTACTATCAGGACATGTCACACACACCAGTACATGTCCTTCCTTTCACATACACAGTACCCTGCCCATGGGGGTACCTTGGGCCTACCTTAGGGGTGCCTTACACGTAAGAAAAGGGAAGGTTAGGACCGGGCAAGTGGGTGCACTTGCCAGGTCGACATGGCAGTCTAAAACTGCGCACAGACACTGCAGTGGCAGGTCTGCGATACCTTTTCAGGGTTACTTCTGTGGGTGGCACAATCAGTGCTGCAGGCCTACTAGTAGCATTTGATTTACAGACTCTGACGCACTTTACTAGGGTCTTATCAGTAAATCAAATATTCCAATCAGGGAGAACCAATTGTAATAACAATAACAATAACAGTAACAATTTACACAGGTAGTACTTGCACTTTGACACTGATCAGCAGTGGCAAAGTGCCCAAAGCTTCTTAGCAAGCATAACCGAAATCCAGCACAACATCAAAAATACAGGTGGTAGAGGCAAAAAGTCAGGGGATACCATGCCAAAGATGCCAAGTCTAACAACCTGTATGCAGTAACTTTTCTTATGAATAATAAGGACCGTGTTATGACTTTACTTCCAGATTGATGCATTAATTAGTGAATACGGCAAACTGGAATATTATACATTTGTCAGAAGAATTTTGATCCTCATTTGACCACAGAGAAAGCTACGCTTGCTCTAGGAGTAAAGAATGGGAGGTAAGTGAAAGGTGAAAGAAAGAAGTCATTCTGTTTATTTCTGTGCTGTAGTCCCCAGGGAGCCCCTGGAGATGACTGATCATTGCACCAATATCCAGAGTTCTGGTGAGTTTTGACCATGTCTAAAAGAAAAGTGTCAGAGAAAGGAAAAAGGCTTGCTTCTGGCAGCACATCATGTCCAGCAAAGGTTGTTGGTTGAGCTCATCTGCTATGCCCTGTAAAACCCTGCTAAGTGTATGCCCTGAGAAAGGCAGACTTGCCCTCTTGCCCTCATAATGCATATACATACAGTATCCTGATTTCACTTGATGGAAGAGCTATTGAAGTTTATGGCCCCTATCAGGAATTTGTGGATGTAGGAGAACAGCACAATGTAGGAGAACATTTTCTTCTTTTGAAGCACCAACCTGGTCACCTGGTCGCGCCTATGGCAAAAGGTATGTGATGTAATACATAGAATCTGCATGTACATCTACACCTGAAAGTAGTCATGAAAAGAGAGTATTTGGGCTAGGTCATTACGTAGGAACAACTTTTTATGTGAAACTTTTGTCAGTCCTTGGGAAGAAGAAAATCAAAGCCAAAACTAGATAGAGAAATGGGTTCCTTTAGGCATGAGCATATATTTCAGGCATTAGCAAGGGGTGCAAATGTTCCTTTATTTGCCCCTTACCACCACGGTAGAGGGCCTTCTAACTGAGCTCAGATGACAATGGTAGCTTTCTTCTTGTTAATCAAAATCCTTCTTGTGAGGAAAACATACTATAGCCAAGGCAACACATTTAGGCCCTCTTTCTGATTGGAGTATAAGTCCAGAAATGGGACTATGAATTTTGAGGTAATTACCACACATCTGCAATTTTCCTTGAACACATTTCGCCAGAAAAAAAAGATTGACAAATTGTGTGCAAAATGTTTGTTATGCTGCTATAGTCTTCCATAACTCTTAAATTTCATGTAACAAGACGTGTCAATATTTTGCGTAACATAACATGTCCTGTGGTCTATGCTCACAAGAGAGAAGTTTGAGTAAAAAATGACTCACAAACATACATTCTCTGTGAAAAAGAAATTTTCTCCTCAAACCAGTCCCCTGACTCATGTGATTTGTTTATGAAAGTTATACCCTTGTGGATAAAAGTTACTTGAGAAACCAGTAAAATGTATTTAATTTAATATGTGTAATTTTGCCAAAAAATGCTTGCATTTAACAAAACAAAACCACACATTTTGTAATTTCTAAACCACTTGAGGTAGACACTGCACCAAATGTTATCTGTATTTACCAGGAGTAGTGTTGCCTCTCAAAATCCAGGGCACTTGGAATGAGGCTCTTTTGTGGGAGGAAAATACATTCAAAGTACGTGGTAGAAAGCTGCAGGAAAGAAATAATTGAAAATGTAACGAGAGAAACTAGTAGAAGGGGTGCTAAATGAGGTGCAGAAAAGTGGTTGCTGCTAAATTCACTTGAATTTTGGGACAGGTCTCCAATAATGGTCAAAAGATAATTTTGTTCTAATCCTGCTTCAAATGTTTCAACCATCCATCTTTCATGATATATTTTACGAAAAGGTTCATGATTCATTCTGAAGAGAGTTTCCGGCTGTAGACGACAGCACAATGAAAGTAGTTGTGCAACTGGGTGCATCACCTTAGCCCCACGGCTGTCTTGACATTAATCATCCGGAGGTGCCACGGCACTCATCTGAGGAATTAGTACATTTTACGAGCGTCGCGGATCAACAAGGTACATACAACACCCCTCTATGTGTCCTGTAGTTTCCCAGGTGTTCTGGCAACAAATACAACGTAGAATATACGTAAATATGGCAATTTTTCAATTGTTTGAGATTCTTAAAAATGATTTCATTTGAAATTACCTTTCTTTGCAGGTATAAGCCCTTTAAGAGTGATAAGATGATTGCAGGCACACCTGAGATTTCCCCTGAAAAGTGTGTGCAAAGAGCGCTGGTTGAAAAGAGAACTCCTCGCACAGTATTCATTCCATGAGGCATTTAGTCTTCTTTTTCCTTACTGAAAGGATAAACGCTTTTAGCTTCAGCTCATATTTTTAAACACCCTTTTGAAAAAGCCTCAAAGGGAAAATGCTCTGGTATATCATGTTTCTAACAATCCGTGCTCTAATTGGGATATTGTTCTGCACACGCTGTTAGACAGTGTAGTGACAAGGGGAGTCGGAGCCAACTTTGACTCTGGGCCAAGGCATACCTTCTGGGAGCCAAGCGCAGGATAATTAATGTGCAAGAGCCCTGCTCAGAGAAAACACCTAAGAAGTCGACAACACACTGCTGGAATATTTCTTTCTGTTTTACGTGTTAGTATATAATACATTCTCTCCCTCTGAGATCTTTGCTGTAGACATTTTTTCTTACTTTTCTTTTGTCTCCTCCCAGCCTCTAGAATGTTTAAGGTGGATTTCAGTCCCTTATAGATAAGCAAGTGTGTGAAGGTGACCTGTAAGACAGGGGTTGGTGTTTTCTAATGTCGCGATATGGAGAAGGGAACACAATTTATTAGTGGGTAGGAAGAAAACAAATGGGGCGGTGCGTCTCGCGCGCCTCTACCAATGAAATCCGGCCAGATGCACTTCTATTGTGGTGTGTTTGTATTCCGGCTGCACAGTGAAATCCGACTCTCCATACACGCACTGTTACTCGAATGCTCTTGAATGGCAGGTTCAGCAAGGAGAGCTTTGAAATTTAACCTCGGTTAAGCCTTGCTTCAGGGTTTTTTTGAATGCGTGCTACGTTTCTCGTTCTTTAAGTGGAACATTAGAATTTCAAAAGTTCGGTGATGTATTAAATATATTGCTTCGTGTAATACATGGAGCCGGGGGTCGAAGTGCATTAAAAAACAGTATGGGAACTGTTATGCTGTGCGCAATGGGAACGGTTATGTGTGCATGGGGGCCGGGTCAAAAGAGTGGCTAAAAAACGCTAAATATTGTGTAACCTTTTTGGTCTTTCATCTTCAGGTAACTTCATATAAAATAACACATAGCTTTAATGAAAAATAAATGCAACTTAAGTTAATCAGTGGGAAATGCACTATTATACATTATGAAACCTCTATTAGTTAATGCACTACGGAGGTCTGTGTCTGTAACCAGAGAGTCCCAGAATTGAATCGTGGTTGTTGCAGTGGAGAATAGGGCATTGTTTAGGTTCAGTGCTACGAGGTCCCAGTCTGTGACAGAAAGCACTGTGACAATGTTAACACCAAAATGTAGAATCTAGTAATACCTAGACTGTACATAGTGCAATTTATATAGAACTGTCCTTTAAAAGTGCACACACTTAATAGCTCAGTTGGTAAGTCCCTTGCAATACTACTCAAAAAGACTAAATATGTGTTATCAGAAAGCTTCAAGAGGTTCCATCAATTAAAGCCAATGCCAGCTTCCAAGCACCCTTTACATTTGCACATTGACTAGTTCTGCACATTTACATTTCTTTCAGGCAGCAGGCACCTTGGCAAGAATGTGGAAACAGGTGAGTGCATACTCCT
Organism: Calotriton arnoldi; assembly: GCA_963921515.1. Lineage (NCBI taxonomy): Eukaryota > Metazoa > Chordata > Amphibia > Caudata > Salamandridae > Calotriton > Calotriton arnoldi. Next base: position 371,423 of record CAWUFW010005032.1, read on the forward strand.
CCTTATTAAATGTAGATATTCTTTTGACCAAAGAAAATTCAAAATTCAATAGAGGTTGAATATCTAATTGCAACCATTCCTGTAAACTTCTGGAGTATGACAACAACTTATGAACCAGGATATAAAAGTGAAAAATAAAAACAGAAAATAAGTATCACTTTGAACTTGGAATTTTCTTTGGTCAAAAGAATATCTACATTTAATAAGGAGGAGTATGCACTCACCTGTTTCCACAACCTTTCAGAATAGGAGGATAGCAAGGTCCAGTAACTCGAGTTAACCTCCTCCTACTACTTCCAAAAGTGGCAGTACTATCCGGGAAAATAATCTCTGGACCTTTATTCGCACCCAGAATACCCTGGCAAGAATGCTTGTTTAGCTGTCTGCCCCTCCCTCAGGTTCAAATCACAGGAGACTCCCTGCCTTATACTTCAGCTGAAGCATTTCAACTCTCAGAATAAACCATCCGGGGACACTTGTCTATTCACAAAAGGTTGGGGAACCGTTTTCCTCAAAAAAAGTAAGGGCACGTCATGCCCCTTAAATCCCACCCACCTCGACCACTGCATGGAGCATCTGCAGCCGTGAGCAATGGTTTACATGTGCATAGCAGGACGAGCACACTCTCATAAGAGTAGTAACTAAGGGCATTGAGTTTCTGAAGTAAAATAGCACAATGTGTTTACAGTTTACATTTCACTAATATTCTGTGGTACTTTGCAGTGATTTCTGTTGTAGGTCCGGGAGGCACAGATACATTCAAGATTTTCAGAAAAAAATACTGGCTGGGCAAGTGGTTTCCAATTACATTAGTTATTTGTAAATATATCTCTTGTGGAAACCTTAAAACTCTGGTATTATTCTGCGTCTTCTGGACCTATGTTGGACACCGTTCTTTTGCATGAACTCAAGCATCTGCAGCATACTGAGAGCTACTGGAATTATGTGACAGGAAAAGACCAAATTATGTGGCAAGAAAAGGCAAATTATACTGCGCAATGCTGCACATTTTGTCATCACATTACTTAATTATTTTTACAATTTTAGACATGGTTACCCTGTCTGGGAAAAGCTTTCATCTTATTAGTAAAAGCTTAGCACCCAAATGCAGCAATGAGCAATTGAAAGATGACCAGTCAACCTTTGCGAAGGGCCTTCCACTACGCAGGAACACGTCGCCACATTTTTAGTAACTTTTGATCCGTTTAAACTAGAACTTTTTTTTTTTATCTGCAGATTATGCAGCAGATGATGAATTATGTGGTAAATGCAGTACATCCATAAATACGTGCAAAACCCAACGGCCGCAAAACCACATGATCCCAATGGCTCTGAGCATGCTATGCCTCTTTCAAGAGTTTTATGTGCGCACTGTTTTAATTGCACTGCTGGAGCAGCCCTTTATTTCTTCAGCACACAACATTTGATGTGAACAGAATGTTAGACTACTTTCAATATTTGATCTAGACGGACCTCGGCTGTTAAATGTTACAGATCTCTTTATTGGGTCACCTAATGACATTGTTAGGGCTCTTAATGTATCCACTGGTTGGAAGGACTGCCAGGAAGCACATAAAGAAGGAGCTGTTCTCCCTCTGCCACGGCCTCGCCTGATTTACAGGCACTTTAGTGTTTGATGTCGGACAGGATAATTTCATCAGTCTCCAGCCCGTGTGATCATGTCCTAAAATGACTAGTCAGGTGAAGCCCTGGCAGAGGATTGCTTGTCACCTGTAGGAAGCGGCTGTCTGCTCTGAGCAGTCTTTACTCATAAATATAATCATCGGTTAGCTATTCATTGCACTCTTCTTCATGGCTGGATGCTGCGTCTTCAGTCAGGAAGAAAAGGTTCTTTTCAAGAGGAGAGGTGTCTATTAAATATGCTGATTTTTCACACGTAAGCATTTCAGACCAGAGCAACTTGCCTCCAAGTTCATTTCTGAAGGTTATTCCAAGAAATGCGATAGGCACTCAAAATTAGAGGGCGAGCCACTGTAAAGGATTTATAGACCTGAAAAATACACAATAAAACAAATACCTCAAGTAAAACAATAACAAGCATTGACAAAGCCAATGGGTCTGGTTTTATTGTGTCTCTGTATAAACTGCCTATTTCGTTGACTTCTTTGTCTGTATATATTTTTTTATTCCTCGATACAAATGGCATGATAGCACCCCTACAAAGCTAGGGAAATTAAAAATAGAGGCTTATAGTTACCACATTAAAGTCAGACATCTTGGCTTTGCCAGTACATGTTTTACCTCTGGCAGTAAGCAGACCTGGCCAGCTCGACCACAGCAGAGTTAAAATAGCAACATAGAGGAAAGATCTCAAAGGGACAGGGCGTGCAATAATAATTAAGGACATTGTGGAGAGCATGTAGTGCTCTTCTGGGCCACATTGTGCTCCCTGAATGAACACAAACCACATTCAGAAAGTGGAAGCTGTCCCTCACTGACATCTTCCACTTTTTTAAATTGTTACCACTCTCTATCGGGTGCCGACATCCAACCAGTGTTCTGAAATAGCAATTGTTTTCACGAATCATTAATACATTCAATTGGGAATTGCTACAAATGTTTGTGCCCATTTCAAACCCTCTTTACCTAATGATTTATAATCAATGGCAAAAAATACATTGCACTCGCAAAGCCATTTGTAAATCGAAATGACCTTTCAACCTTTGAATGGATGGTCAGAATGTCTTTGTTTTGTGCTCTACCCCTCTCAGTGCCCTAAGTTGTGCCTTCTAGTAGGCCTTTCATTTAAAAGAATGTAATCCCCTCATCCACGCATTGGTAGCATGCTTCCATCATAGGGCAGTCCTCACCAGCAACTACCCTTTTCTCAATGGGCCATCCAAGAGCTCTTTTGTTTGTTCTATGTTGTTATTCTGGCTAATCTACTACTGTTACAATTGTGTATTAAAGGGATAATATTTTGTTTTATTTGAATCCCATACATCACAAGGTTAAAAACAATGTAGATAGGTTTGGTTGATTCTGCTCCTTGCCTATATTAATTAGTCGGTCAATGTTTCTGCCGCTGTTCTAGTGACTAATGATCGAGGGCATTCTTCGGGATGATTTTGAACTCTCTACCTTTAGTTCTGATACGTGCTTTCTTCCTTATTCTAACAAGAGAAAAACAAAGTAGAAAAACATCTGATCTTTTAACTTAGTTGGTCAGTATGATACGTGTAGATAAGACACATTGGCAGGAGTGATTAACTGAAAAGGTTAGTGTCATGCACTTGGGAAATTTTGCTTGTTGCTGCCTATCAACAGACTGGTGGACAAAGTGTGTTCTTTTAACTTTTCTTAAATCAATAACGCTGTTCTAAAACTTGCGTTGCACTTTTTGCACTTTCTCTTGTTTGGAGGCGCCATTTTGGTTAGCGCTCCAGTAGTTGGAGGGAAGACCTCTATATAATAAGAGGCTGTGTGCTGACGCTGATGCGTCGTTAGTGTCACGCACTTGGGGAATTTTGCTTGTTGTTGCTAATTGGGGGGAAACTGAGCAGGCAAAGTATGTTTGTTTAAGTTTTTTAAATCAATAATGCTGTTCTAAAACTTGCATTGCACTTTTCGCACTTTCTCTTCCTTGGAGGCACCATTTTGGTTAGTGCTCCAGTGTTTGGAAGGAAGACCTCTATATAATGAGAGGCAGTGCGCTGACAAGTCGTCAGTGTCACTTACGGGGGGAATTTTGCTTGTTGCTGCTAATTGGGGGAAACTGAGTGGACAAATTGTGCTCTTTTAACGTTTGTTACTCAATAACGCTATTCTAAAACTTGCATTGCACTTTTTGCACTTACTCTTGCTTGGAGACACCAGTTTGGTTAGTGCTCCAGTGTTTGGCGGGAAGACCTCTTTATACTGAGAGGCGGTGCACTGATGCGCAGCGGACGTGTGCTGCGGGCATGCCAATGGTGTGCCGAAGGCCCCCGAATGGGACCAGGGGCCAGGAGTCCTGGTCTGGTTTCAGTAGGTGAGTTAACTTATTTGGCCCCTCAATTACTTGCCTTATGAGGAAATGTCAATAAAGGCTGCCTCCACTCTATCAATATATATGCACTGGAGAAACTGTCTGTAAAAACTGTTCTCTTTTCGCTTGTGAGGTGGGGGACTCTAAGAAACACATTAAGAACTTAGACATCTGGGATATGCTTGCTATAAATTGTAGATCGCATCCAGCTCATAGGTTGGTATTTTTTGCTCTTATTGGAGATAGAAAACAGGAGGCAGTTTTTTTAAATGGAAACCTGGCTCCATGCGGTGTCAGGGCCTGACTTGGTGCACGTTCTGCCCCTGGGTTACTAAATGTCTTTTGGGGCTGGATCAACACGATGGTTCTCATAATTTTTTTAACACTAGTAAAATCAAAGGATTTTTTTAGCCAAATTATACCCACGAGTGTATGCTATGGTAATTATTCATTTGTACTACTCTTTATTCTGTGTGGTCAAATAGATATGCCACCTATTTTTTGGCGATATCCTGTGGGGCTCTGGGAACAGTAGTTCCTATGTTGATGACCAGTAATTATGTTAACCATACACTTTTCTTTAGATTGTACCTTTTAGTCGGGAAAATAAATCAGGCAGGTAGTGCAATTAACTAAGCATGCTTGAAGCATTTTCATCATTGAGATGCCCAATGTGAATGAATACTTCAAAGATCCAATTCAGATTTTTCATTAGCAATAGTTTGGTAGATAGTGCTTGTTAGACATTTCATCCTTAGGGTAGTCTTTCCCCAGACTTTTTTCCATTTGCCTCCCGTTTTTGCTGATCCATTTTCTTGGCCTTAGAACTCTGAGCACTTTTCCACTGCTGACCAGTCTAAAGTGCATGTGCTTCTCCCCTAAACATGATGACATTGTTGTATACCTGAATGGTATATTTGCTGTACTGGTAAGTTCCATGTAAAGTGGTATACCATACACCCAGGGCCTGTACCCCAAATGGTAGTATTGAGTTGCAGCACTGGTTGTGCCACCCATGGAAGTAGCATTTCAAACATGTCTCAGGCCTGCCACTGCAGTGCCTGTGTGTGCAGTTTACTGCCACTTCGACTTGAAATTTAAAACTTCTTGCCAGGCCTTAAACTCCCCTTTTATTACATATAAGTTACCCCTAAGGTAGGCCCTAAGTAACCCTAAGGGCAGGGTGCCATGTAAGTAAAATGTAGGACATGTAGTTTTTTGTTTTGATTATCCTGGCAGTGATAAACAGACTTTTTTTGTTTTTCGCTACTGTCGGGACTACCCCTCTCAAAGGGCAGCATTGGGAATCCCTTAATACACTTTTAAGCTGCAATTCCTGATCAGAGAAGGGTAGCTTTTTCATGTTTTACATCTTTGGAGTGGTAATGATAAATCTTCCTGAAGTTGAATTTAGCATTACTATTTTAGAAATGCCACTTTTAGAAAGTGGACAATTCTCTGCACTGACTGCTCTATGTGCCTGACCGCCTATCTCCAATACAGATCTGGGTTGGGGGACAGCTACACTTTTTGCTTCCCTCTAGACAGCCACAAGCACAGGAAGGTGAGGCTCATCTGCAGTCTGGTGGTTCTTCCTGGTCAGGGGGGAATAGGAGGGGCTGACACTTACACTTCAATAGGTAGTGTCCTGTCCACACACAAATCATTGATTTACCCCCCACAGATAGCCTGGCAGACAGGACTGCATTGAAAGAGATCCTTGTGCACTTCAGAGAGCTGCTTTGAAGTCACCCCCTACATCAAAGGCATGTTTGGGTATAAGTACTGCGTCCCTGACTCCCTAAATTCAGACACTTCTGGATCTTGAACTGAACCTCTGTCAAAAGGACTGCTTGTGCTGCTTAGATGACTCAACAGGACTGCTGTTCTGGAAGAACTGCTTTTCTGCTTGCTGCCCTGCTGCCTGCTGCTGCTTGACTCTGTTGAAAGAGAGCTGGACTCTGCATTTCCTCCAAGAGATCTCCAAGGGCTTGCTGACTTGCCTCCTATTTTCTGAAGTCTAAGGGACACAAAAGACTTCCTGCAATCCTACTGGTGTTGCTGCATCTGCCTTCTGTGAGTCCTACCCTTGCCTGAGGTGCCCTCTCCAAGTTCTGGGCCCCAGAAGTGGGTTCTGCAGCTGTTTTGCTATAAAAAATGATGAATCATCACCAGCGCTCCAATCGGAACCGATGTATCGGCTTTCCACACGGACGCGGAGTCTGTTCGATGACAGCGGTTCTACAGCCTTCAAGGCCCAATGACGATGCTCTGTGGAGCTCGATGATAGCGCATTGCCTTCACCTCAACTAAGCTCCATAAAGACGCAGTATGGAAAAGATCGATGCATTGTGCCCTTAGCATCAACATTTGCTCCATCAAAGGCACTTTCTCAGTGGGCCCTTCGTGGGTCCTGTGATGGGCCCGCCCTCCATCACGGTCGTCCTGAACTTTGGATTTTCACTGGTCCCTTGCAACCTCAAGTAACATTTTGACTGCTAGTGACTTCTAAGCACTGTTTTTCATTTAATCTTTCAAAATTCATATCTCAACTTCTACTGATTGGATTTGTGTTGTTTTGGTCTTTCATTTTAATCAGATAAATATTCTCTGTTGTTCTAAACCTGTGTGGAGTCTTTTTGCGGTGTATTCTTTGTGCTACTATGTGTGTGTGTGTTCCACAAATACTTTGCACATTGCCTCTTTAGAAAAGCCTGACTGCTCTCTGTCCATGCTACCAGAGGGTGAGCACAGGTTATCTTTTAGTGTGTATCTAACTTACCCTGACTAGAGTGGTGGTTCCTGCCTGGCCTGGTGCATACTTCATTCAACCAGGAATCCCATTTTTAACACTGACTCATTCCCTCCTGATTTGATGTGTTCAATAATAGTATGTTCTAAGTGATCTGCTGAATGTTTCATTGTCACGTAATGTTACACTAATATAGTCATAATTTTAACACACCTAATGGCACATTTGTGCTCCACAGTTCTTGTCCTGACCTTCGTGTTGTCTGTTCAATATAATATTAATTACAAGGGCATGTGATCCTCTATATTACATTGTGACTGTACTTTTATACGATGTAATGGTACTCAAGTTCCCTACCTCAGAAAGATGGAAGTATGAGTCAGCCTTGCTAGGATCTGAACCTGTACCTTACAGATCACTGCATGCTTCATCAGGGACCCTTCAACGTGCCGATCCCCCCTGCCTGAAGTAAATAGCTGCTATTTCCCCTCACTGAAACCCGAGCTAAGGTGTCTTTAGGAGCGATTGTTTTCGCTTGGAGCTCACATGCCTCGGAAAAAATATGTAAGCTCCACTAGGGAGCGTACTAAACGTCCTTTAACAAGGACCAATAACTATTTATATATGTGAATCTTGGCACCTCATAATTTGATTGTGCAACACTCAGTGAAATGGAGAGGCTGCGTCACTGGAAGCCAGGAGCTTGTTCAGTGAGAAGCAAGACTTGGCTTGTGTCAAAGAATGCCTTCCAGGGATGAATGTCGAATATCTTTGACGCCAACTACAACTGTTTTGTCTGTGTCTCAGAAAGCCAAGCAGTAGATATGCTGCAAATAGCTCTTTTATTGCCCAGAATCTTCCACTTCACATGCAACGCTCTAAAAGGAAAACATTTTAAATTCCACCTTTGTTCTAACACACATATCCAGCCTGTTCTGCACAGCGTACGATGCATTACACTTCTGAGATAATTAGCTTCAAGTGGATTTGCAAAACCTTAAAACCTTTAAACTAGCCAGGTTTGTCTCCGTATGAAACGGTAGCTGCCCCAAAAACGTTTGTATACAATCTCTATAGTTTATGAATCAAGCAAGAAGAAAACAATTTATTATATTTGTAGGCTTTCGATTGAATTGCTGAAGAATAATGCGATATAGTTTAAGAGTGTTTTGTTGGTTCAGATTATAACACTGAAAAAGAGGCAACTCGACCACAATTTTTTTTTTTTTCCTTATGTTTTCTTTTAGTAAAAAAACAAAAAAACATGAGCATAGTCATGTACTTAACACATCGAATACGTATTATGCTAACATCCTTATTTTGCCGTAATTACAGGATATTTGTCGAGCACCATATTGGTACCTCTTCATTGACAATCACGAGTGCATCCTTCACATCATCACCCTATCAAAGTCGAAAGTTTTCACCAAAATTATCCCCCAAACTCACTACAATTTAACCTGAGATAAAGTGTCAAGTACATTACCTAACATAGTATGAATTATTCCAACCTCTGGCTGCAGTGGCGAGGACCAGAGGACTGACTGTGGTGTCATATGCAGATGACACGCAGTTAGTCGTGGCACTCTCCAATGATCTCTCACAGGACGCGCTTAAATTTAGAGAGGACCTAACAGCCATAACAAACTGGATGACAACCAATTGCCTCCAATTGAACGCGAGCAAATCAGAGATCCTGCTGGTTGGGAAAGATGTGGCACTATGGAGCGAGCAATGGTGGCCACCTACTTTGGGCAGTCCTAGTGTCCCTAAGCCGGCAGTAAAAAACATGGGAGTCTGGGTGGATTCTGCCCTTAACTTTCAGGCCCAAACCAAAGTGGTAGCTGGTACCTGCTTTGGTCTTCTACGTGGGCTTAACCCACTGCTAGGTTTTTTTTATCCCACCACACGGCAGGTTATTGTCCAAGCCAGCATTCTTTCTAGGCTGGACTATGCTAGTGCACTCTATCTGGGGATGAACAAAGCTGAGATTCTCTGCCTTCAAAGGGTACAAAATGCAGCTGCTCGGACGTTACTTGGCCTGCTGAGAAGATGTCCCACAACCAGTGCCATTCATAGACTGCACTTGTTGCCAGTGGCAAAACGCATTGAGTTTAAATCCCTTTGTATAGCTCATAGAATTCTAAATCTGCAAGCCCTGGATATTTTGGCGCATCTCCTTACACCCTATGTCCCCACTCGGTGCTTACGTTCAAGAGATCAACACTTGGCTGTTGTTCCGAGAACAAGAAAGGTCCGTGCAGGAGGACGCTCTTTCGCGCCCTAGCCGCTAAACTTTGGAACTCTCTTCCCATGGGCATCAGGAGCATCAGCAATCATCCCCAATTCCCCAAAGCCATTAAAACCTACCTCTTCCCCGCCTGAGTGGCCAGAGTGCTTGCGACACGGCTTTCTCAGCAGTTCTGCAGCAATAGCGCCGGGACGCCCCTTTGCTAGGGCAGCTGTGCGCTCTGCAAATCTGCTAACATAACATAACATGAAATAGTCATGCCAAAGTGGGCCTTAGGCATCTGTAGATCTTGTCCTTTACCTACATTTTATGTAATCCAACTCTCATACTCTTTTAAATGTTCATTAACTAAGTTAATAGTTTCGCCATGATAATGTGTTTTTATGTAGTGGTCCTACCATGGAATATTCCATTGCATAGCACCTTAAATAAAAGCTGGTCTAATTAACCAACCCCATGGTTCTTATTTTATTCACAAAGAAAAACGAGCAGATGATATTTATTCCCAGAAGGAATCAAACCCACACCTTACAGGTCTCACAGATCTCTACATATAACAAAAACCCTGAGCTAGCCAATGAACCGAAAAATAGAATTCCATTGTGGTGCTATTTCAAGTGAGGAGATACACAATTTCCCCTAGCAGTTATCTTTAGAAAAAAAACGCAGCATACATCTGACCAGCAAAAATATCTGCGGTGATAAGTACTTTTTATTGATTTGTTCATCCAATTGGGTTTAGATATGAGTCAGTTGTGGTAACACTCAGAAGCTACAAACTGAATTGGAGGGGAAACGGAGAAGCAGTGAATGGGCCACCATGGTTCCGCTTACCCTAACATCAGTGCTGGAGAGGTATCATGGTTGCGTTCTGCTCCTGCACACAGCTGTACAAAGAAGCCAAGACCAAATTACAGAAAAAGTGTGCTGTCTACACTGCATGTGCTAGCACTGAGTTTCTGAGCTGATAAGTTCAGAGCACATAACATGTGGAGTTAGTATATGTGTAATAACTATGAAATTCTGTTTAAAACGATGCTCGACTCCATTTTGAGCAAGTGGTCTGTCACTGAACTGCAGAATTAAACTACTGGATGCTGAGATCAGAGTTTAGCAATCAAAGTAGCATGAAATGGCAAACTGATAGATGTGCATGCAGAAAGTTACATATTACTATTGTGACTTTTCCATGCACCCACAATACACTGCATATCTGGTCCTGATTGCTAAGGGTACAACTATAGCTCTCTAGATATTTAAAAATCTTGAGCTGGGAAGGAAAAATGGTTCAAGACTACGAAGAACTTCTGCAAAACAGAAATGGCTGACATAAACAAATCTATGTATTTGCTTAACACAGCGCTTTCGAATTTTAGAAGGTGCTTTTAATAAGAATCGCTACTTTCTAGTAATGCTCTGTTACAAATAAGCATTCATGCCACAAAGAACCCTGCTTCTGTTGGCAGCGAGGAGGTAGTGCCTTCCCTCGTGATCAATGAGAAATAAAACAAGCATTTGCAATGCAATAGGTCTCGCATTTATGAGAGTTTGAGCTATTGGCATTGTAATTGACAATGCTTTTTATTTATGTGTTGTTTTTGAAACAGATAAATGAAAGGCATTGTCATTTACAGGGCCAATAGCTTAAACTCTCGCAAATGCGAGACCCATTGCATTGTAAATGCGTGCTATAAAATTTTAAAAAGAGCGTGCCCTGCCTGCAATAGCAGGCATGAAAAGGCTATTTGAGAAAATAGTGTTCAGAGGCTGTAATTAAAGCCTACTGAGCAACAACACGCATAACAGGGGGGTGTCCTCATGGGAGATTACAAAATGAGAAAAGGCGGTACTAAGGAGGGACTACTAAGCATTGTGACTAATGAACAGCCACAGTTTACAATGGACAATGATACAAGCCAATGAAAAATGTGGGCAGAGAGTGGGCGGGGCTTCAAGTCCCTAACTCAATACAGCATGCCTTGCAGAGCAGCGCATGTGCTGCCCAGGCTCGACCTAAAAAGTAGCAGTGCAAGCTTCCCTCGTGCACAGACCATGCACAGTACTGGCTGTTGGGACATCTTTAATGAAAAGTGAGGAAGGACATTACAGTTAGTATCAGTGAAAATTGTCTTAACTAAGGCAAACCTCACAAAGAGCAAAAATGCAGCATGAACAGAAGCAAAACAAGCCTATCAAACAAAAACAAGCAACATCACAGGACAAATCAGTGCAAGCTCCATTCTCAGTTTGAAGAACCCGTGACAACAGTGCAAGTGTCCTCTGGAGTTTAGTTCAATCACAATATCACTACCACATTTAAGAGCTAAGTAACACCCGACCCAAAGCGGCGTAGACGTACAAAACAGTGCTGCGTCTTGCATTACACCAAGGACCTGCGGAGTCCGAATACCACCCTCGTGCACTATGCAGTTCAAAAGTCACATTGGTTCCGCAGAGTACGATTACTCCCTCATTACAAAATGCAGTCACATAGAAAAGGGGTGATACTATCCATCTCAAAGCATTACTGGCCTTAGTGTACCGGGGCATCACACGCCAAGCGCTTCAGTGCTAAAAATAAATTAGACTGTCCCATTTAAGGGGTGGCAGTTCGGAAGAAAAATATTGTCACTCCCCCAATTCGTTTCTGCACAAAAGAATTATGGTGCCCATCAATGCCTTGGCACTGCTACAGAGAAAGAAAGACGCATGCGGTCCAAGTACCATCTTTTGAAATACACCGCGAGTAACCAAAGCGACCAGGTAAATGACGTCCACGCCGTAGTGCTTGGTACCTGCCTGGGGCCGTGCCGCTCTGGTAAAGACTTAAGAGGAAATGACGAAGGGGCCAGGCCAATCAAAACAAGAGGTCTGCCAAGTGGGGGGCATTTCTCTCAGTTAACCGGCCCCCACTCCAAGGCTCTCCCTCATCGCAATCCCAAGAAAAATACCAATATTGTCTGCTTCTTCTCCGCACAATTGCTAGGAGAAAAAACAACAACAATGCTTTTTCTGTCGCCCCTCAAAAGCAAACACACCCCACACAGACATTTTGCCACTGAAACGCTTCATTGTATTTTATGTTTGCAGGCACAACGTGTATCTGTAGGGCTTCAATATTGAATAATCATGGAGAAAAAAATCATGTATTTTTGCAGGGCACGGTCATACTCTAGTTTTTTTGCTGGGTTGACAGAGAGGAGGAGACTAGGTGGAGCTGACTTGCACCATTTCAGAAGTGCTACAGCATTTATTTCAGGTGACATTTAGGCTGAAGTTTACTCTCCCTCGCGTAAATTGACAGCCCACTGACAAAGCATGTGACAGTGCTTACGCAGATGAAGATAGGCAGACAGACACAAGTTTCTGACAATGGTCTTTTCACGTCTGCCTCGTCCATTAAATCAAAGAATGTCCGTTGTTAATAGGGACATGCTAAATTCTATCTCTACCACCCAAACAACCACTTGAGTCAGGACAATGAAGTGAAAAAGTAGGATTAGGCCAATGTTTTAATATACGAGGACACTGACGCCTCTTGGGTAAGCTGGCACCCAAGGCTTCTATTATTCGACCTAGTGCAGCATGCTGACAAGTATCTGCCTCTGCTTTAAAAAGAGAACATACATTATATGTATGATGTTTTAGGTCCTGCTCCCTTAAGATGGCACAGAACTGCCTCGTGTGGGCTCTGGCCTGGAGTGCCAGAGGGCTCTAGAACTAAGACGAGTAAAGAGCTGCAGCTGCACCCATCCAGTCCCTGGAGCTACCAGGGCGACCCTCTGGCTCCCCACACTCTTTTTTTGCCAGCCATAGCCGGACCCCAGGCTTCAGGGGGTGCCCAAAAGTTAACTACCTTGCTCTTCCTCTTCCTCTGCATGGTGGCGTTGCTTATTCGAATCCCACGTTGGAGCCATCCACGGCCCAGCCCACTGCTTCCGGGAAGTCCCCCAACGATGACGTTGGTATTGACAGAGGGAACCGAAACTAGACACACAAGAAGGACAACGAGGCTGCCTTCCACTGTACATCAGCACCAATGGATAGTAAAATGAAATGAAAAAAGCTGGTGCCCGTGTTGTTAATGAAAGCGGGCGCCCGTGTTATTGTGAAAGCGGCGGACACAAAGAAAAACAAATGCTGCGATCTCTGAGGAGTGGTGGGGGCGGGCACAGGGAGACAAGGAGGAGTGGTGGAAAAAGCCGGCACAGGGACACAGGAGGAGTGGTGGGGGCGGGCACACGAGACAAGGAGGCAACTGCCGCCCTGTGCGCCGCTGCTCGCTCCCGCTGCAATACTCTGTGGGAGTGAACTTATCAGAAGAGGTGGGACATGCACCCACTGTTAGCCATTTGCAGGCTATGATTCTAAAAAGACACAGACAAAAGCCAATCCATTGCATGGAAGGAGTCAGACCGACACAAAGTAACTACAACAGATCACATTACAACGAAAGCACTGTATAGGCTCGACCTAAAAAAAGGTGCAATATGGCAAGTGTTCCATAACAGTGTCTTTCAACCTGAATCAGGGAGAAACATACTCTCAAACATCTTTCAGAGCAGAGAAAGCTTCGGTGGATGTCTAAGTATCATGTAATCTACCAAATTGTGAAGGTAGGTGTGCATCGCAAGTTGTGTCACAGAGAGCAGTGCAACAGCCAAACTACCTCAGAATAGACAGATGTATTCAGAAACAAGCCAAGATGACCAGGAGCTGAAAGCAGAGAAATCATGTTTTGGTCTGCACCGCTGAGCGCTGACTAAAAATGTAAAACAGTGTTTGACATGGCAGCAGCAGATAACAGGTGAAAGGCACATTACATTTTTGAGGTGGAGAGTTAGATATTAAAACGTGTGTATGAAGCTTCTAGAAATGTGTCCTTTCTGCGGGGTCACCTGGGATGTTTTGCCTTTTTATTGAACCCTATTTTTGTTGGCTGTAGAACTCTATGCACTTTATCTCTGCTAACCAGGGATAAATTGCTTGTGCTCTCCTTTTTAAACATGTTAAAACTGGTATAAACCTGATTGGCACATTAATTAGCTTTTAAATCCCTAGTATATGGCACCAGCCATACCCAGGGCATGCAAATTAAATGCCGCTAGTGGGCTGCAGCGCTCATTTTGCCACCACTACAGTTGCACTGTAAAACATGTCTCCAGGCCTGCCACTGCAGACTGGGTGTGCAGTTGCCTGGCCTAATCCTTCCTTTTTAATACTTATATGTAACCCCTAAGGTAGGCCCTAATGCCAATAGGGCAGGACACATGGTATTTAAAAAGTAGGGCATGCATATTTAGTGTTTTACATTTCTTGGCAGTGAAAACCTTCGAAGTCATTATTCACTATGACAAGGCTGGCTCTTCCATTGGAAAACACTAGGTCATTTTTTTTTTGCACGCATTTTTTTTTTGCACACACGAGGGCAAGATGGCGTCTGAGTGAGATCGAAGTCACTCACCTCCGCTTCGCTCCGCTCCTTGCTGTGCTCAATACCGAGCAGGACGAATGATGGGATGACCTGAAGTAATCCGTAAGGCTGAGCAAATGCGAGTTGCAGAATACATTCGTGGGACCCGGTGGATCCAAAGGATCGATGGAGCACAGAGACGGGGTGAACATCGATGTGTGACAGCCTGCTGTACGCGCTGGGAATCTCTCGCTTGGCTTCTCCTGACTGTTTCCGGAGGGAGAGTCTGTGACGGCTGCCGCCTGGGGTTGCTCAGCAACAAGGACGCCAGGGGGAGCCGCAGGGATTATCGTACGGAGATCATGGCAGCGCGAGGAGGTCGCGGTAAGACGCGCTTGAACGCGCAGTCTGTTGCCCGAAAAGAGAATGATCTAAAGATGGAAACGGATATAAAGAAGCCAGAAATACGGTCCGGTAAGGGGGGTAAACCGGAGAAAAGTAAAGACAAAGTGGAGGCTCCTCTTATAATTACCGCTTTGAAAGGTACGCTTCTGGGTGGCCCCGGGGGAAAGAAACAAATCGCAATAACCAGTATGTTCTCACCTATAGACAATGAGAAAGAGAAAGAGGTGGGGGAACAGAATAAATTGGCTGATGCGGGCAGTCAGGAATTAATAAACACAGAATATCCCCAGAACACCCTATTAGACATGACACAGGGACCAGCAGAGGAGGGAAGGCCCTCCTGGGGGTCGTGCAATGAGGAAACAGTACTTGGCTCACCTGAGGAACCCCACAGGGGCCCCCAAAGGGAGGATAATGCCAAAGGAGAAATTCCGGACAAGGATAGAACCCCTAAAGCAATCGGAGAGACCAGTAAGACCACAGAGTGGGGAAACATGCCCGAACAACTAAAACAACTACAACAACAAACTCGCGATGAAGGGACCATCCAGAAAAGGAGCCTAGAGGCGGGATATCTTTCCCGGATTCCATTGAAAATTTCTACTCCCTCAATGAAGAATCAGCGGATTCAGATATTGGATTCTCTAGTAGTAGTGAAGATGTGGAATGCGCGGACTCATCCACGAGTTATCACAGCCAGCAAGGCGAGAAAAGGATACCCAAGAGAACTAAACGGGTGTCGGAGGGCAAAAGGAACAATCACAAGAAAATGCTAGGAGAAGGAGAAGGAGAGCTTGGATGGGACTATTCAGCAACGCAACTGCTATCTTCTAACAGTCCGAAAGGGGTAGGGAAACTCGCTAGAGAACAGCAAACTGGCCAGATGGTGCAGGAAAACTATGACGAAACCACAGAGCCCTCCCTATCAATGATCTTCCAATCCTTGAGGTCCTTCCAGGATGAGGTTAAAACTGAAAACCGTCAAGCGCGGCTAGCCTCAAAGAAGCTACAAGGCACTATGCGCAAAGTTGGGAAAACTTGTACGGAGATCGCAGAGAGACTTAGCATGGTGGAAAAACGCACAGAGGATTTAGAAAATTCCGTGGATACACTGAAGGAACAAGCATCCTCGCAAGATAACATGCTAAAGGACGTAATGTGGAAACTGGAGGAGGCAGAAAATCGCCAGCGCCGCAATAACCTGAGGTTACTGGGAATACCAGAAAATAGCGAAGGCAATGATATTAGGAAGTTTACAATAACCCTACTGAAAAATTCCTTACCAGAATTAGCGCATTGGGACTGGGATAAGGAAATTCAACGGGTGCATAGATTTCCTTGGTCAATCCCTAAGCGCCCTACAAATACACAAGCATATCCTCGTGTGATTTTAATATACTTTGGGAACTTTCTGCTCCGACAGGCCGTGTATGACCTGGCTAGACCAAATATGAAGAGGAATGGGAAAGCTTCTCTTATTTTGCCAAGCCAGACTTTGCACACGCCACTGTGGAACGAAGATGGAGACTCAGGCAGCTCATAACCCCATTTCAAAAAGCCGGAGCGTCAGCCTTTTTACAGAATCCGGCTAAACTAAAAGTTATTTCTCAAGGGCAGAACTATTATTTTTCATCTGAAATACAAGCCCAGAAATTACTAGAGGAGATTACAACAGGGGGGGGGGAAAATAGGACTGCCGAAACTAAATAAACCAAACAACTAATCTATACTAAGATTATAAAGAAGCTAGGAGCTGGAAAGCATATGTATAGTAAAGAGAGAGAATTTTTTTTTTTTTTTAGGGGGCGGATGACGGTAACATTGCTGATACCCGGAAGCTGGGGAGGGGGAAAAGAAAAAAAGAAGGGAAAAAAAAGAAGGGGGAAAAAAATAAATAAAAATGGGGGTGTGGTAAAATTGGCTTTTCTGTCTCTGCATACACAAAGATGAGTTCTTTTTTTTGTTCGTGATTTTGAGCACAGGGGAAGGTAGCGGGGGATGGGAGTGAGTGTGGGTGAGGACGATCCAGACCCTATCACACAGGCTCAGGATTGAGCCTGATTGCCCTAAGATGGGTGGGGGAGGGGGGAGGGGGGTGGGGGGGTGGAAGGGGAGTGGGGAAGAGAGAGCTCAGACATTCAACAGATATAAAGTATGTAATCAGGATAGGTGAATCAGGGCGCAAAAAAAAAAAAAAAAAAAGTATACATAATATTCAATGGCTAAGCTAAAAATTCTTTCTATCAATATCTGCGGTCTTAATGACCTGAAAAAAAGACAAAGGGTGGTAGTGGGTCTACAAGCAATAGGGGCTAATATCATTTGTCTTCAAGAGACACATATTGAGGGATCACAACGGCATCTTCTCAAAACCCTAGGGTATCGACTGGTTATAGCAACAACGCAGGGCACGAGGACAAGGGGGTTGCCATTTTGGCAAAGGGGAGTGGGATACAATTTACTAGATCAGCGGCTGACAAATATGGGCGATGGGCAATCACGGAATGTCAATAATGATAGAAAATTAACTATATGCACAATATATGGAAATATCACTGATGACCCGTCTGTATTAGAATTTATCACTAAAGAATTGGTCCATTGGCCACTCCCACTGATTGTGTGTGGCGATTATAACCTGAACCTCCCCTGTGATTGGTCATTAGATTCTGGGTTTACATATAAGGGGAGGAAGCCAAAGGTATTTCTGGCCCTCAAAGATTTATGTTTAACACATGGCTTGAGCGACTGCTGGCAGATAAAACATCCAAATGATCCAGGATTTACGTTTTTCTCTAACCCTCATGTAAAATTTGCTAGACTAGACTACATATTTACGTCTAGTGCTATAATTTCTAGTTGCTCAATAGATAAATTACCAAGGGTCTTATCGGACCACAACCCCCTAATTATGAGCATAGACAGTGGTGGAATAAACAACGACTCGAATATTTGGACCTTTGAGAGAACTTTGCTTCTAAACAAAGAATATTGTCAACACATGAGCAAATGGATACCTGAATTTTTAGAGGTTAACCTGGGTAGTACCTCAATTGAGATAGTCTGGGACGCCCTAAAAGCAGGAATAAGAGGGGAGACATTACGATTCTCATTAAACTCTAATAAAGAAGCTAAACAGAAATTGGGGATATTGCAAAGAAATCTGGCCCTAGCCGAGGAGGGACTGATAAAGGCGGTACAAGAAGGTCGGGAAATTGAAAGGGAATTAAGATTGGTGGCAATTGCTAAAAACACTATTATTGATATTTTTACAGAAAAAGCGATGTGCAAGGCAACAATGAATAGAGAGAATTCATACGAGTTGAGTGAGCAAGTTGGTCATCAATTGGCAGTTCGAACTAGGCAACAAAACACAGCCAACATAATAAGGGAGATTAAGGATCCAAAATACGGTCGTAAGAATGATCCTAAGGAGATAAGAGCTGCTTTTCAAAGATATTACCAAGAGCTGTATGAAGAGACCAGTATACGGCAGGATAAGATTGAGGAATATTTAGATCAGATTTCAACATTAAGATTGTCACAAGAGGATCAAGACAGTCTGGATAAAACACCACAGTGGGAAGAAATTTTACTGTCGATAAACAGTCTAGCTAAGAGGAAGGCAGCTGGGCTGGATGGGATACCCTCAGAGTTTTATGCTAATTTTTATAAACCACTAAAGAAGATCTTAAGTGACCTATTTGTACATATTTTCCAGGGTGGGCGTCCTCCAGGATCATGGGCTCGAGCTAAAATTATAGTTTAAAAAAAATAAAAATAAAGATGCTACAGAACTTGGTTCGTATCGACCCATCACCTTAATAAACAATGATTCAAAAATATATGCGAAACTTTTAGCCAGCTGGTTGGCGCCAATTATTCATAAAATTGTATCAAGTCGCCAGCATGGGTTTATCCCGGGGAGATCTACTACTGACCACGTACAAAGAGTGATCACACTTTTTGACAGTACTGAAGTGACAGGAGACCCTATGGCACTCATTTTATTGGATGCTGAGAAAGCCTTCGATAGGGTCTCCTGGAAATACCTGTGGACAGCGATGTTAAGAAGCGGTATAGGGGAGCCCTTTATTAGAGCAACTCGAATGTTATATACGGCACCAGAAGCGGTAGTGATGGTGAATGGGGCAGTATCAGAGACGATAGATATAACTAGAGGGACAAGACAGAGATGCACATGCTCCCCCCTATTATTCGCGATATTTATTGACCCCTTTATCCGTAGGCTTGAAAATAATCCGCTAATCCCACCAATGTGGGCGCAAATTTGGGAGACAAAAACATTGGCCTATGCGGATGACATTGCGCTGGTCACGAGTGATCCAGGCGCCGCAATAAAAATAATAGAAGAGGAGGCTAAAATCTTTGGAAAAGTATCCGGGTATAAGTTGAATCAGGATAAGACCCAGATAGTTCTTAATAATAAACTTACGATGAGAGATGATCGAGTAGTGGAGAAAGCTATATATCTGGGTGTCAACATAATGGCTAACCTGGATAGTTTGGTGAAGGATAATCTGGACCCACTAATACAACAAACCGAAAAAGATCTTAACAGAATAAATAACTTACACCTATCTATCGGGGGTAGGTGTAATGTAATCAAAATGTTTTTTTTTCCGAAATTTCTGTATTTTTTTAGGGCAATATGTTTGGAGTTTACACCACAATTGTTTAAAGTTATAGATAATATGTTTTCTCGGTTTATATGGGGATATAAAAGACCTCGTAGGGCACTTAGATACATCTCCCTCCCGAAAGATAGAGGTGGCCTAGCCCTCCCCAATTTTAAACTGTATTGGTGGGCCACGATTCTGAAGTACTGTAACGTACTATTGACTTTAAGCAGAGGCAATAGGTCAAGCTGGGATATACCAACACCTCAAGAACTTATTTTGGGTAATGAAGCTAGTGGGTACCTATGGCGACATGCATATGACTGCTACTTCAAAAAAGCACGCTTCAAAACCCTGGTGGGTATACATAAAGCCTGGAATAATGTGCGTAAACTCTTGGGATTTGGAAGGTTCTCTTGTTATACAGTATTATCTAAAAACAATAATCTCCCGGAGATATTCAATGATATATGTATGAATAGATGGTTATATGAAGGGATTACTCAATTAGGATGTTTTTACTCTACTGCTGGGTTAAAATCATTCGAAGAATTAAGAAGTGATTATATGCTAGACCATAGGGATTTTTTTAAATTTCTTCAAATTAGGGATTTTTTAACTAAGAAAGGGGGGTAAATCTAAATTCCAGAAAATTCAAACCATTGAAATTATAAATAAGAATAAATCAGGAAAGAGCGGAGAAATTTATGATAGCATGATCGCCGTACTCCCAGATAATATGAATATATTTTCATTAAAATGGCAGGATAAATTGGGGATAACGGCGGCAACATGTTTTAGATCGTATGAATTATCTCTGTCTATATTAATGTCTGCTAGATTACAAGCTCAATACTATAAGACGTTTTTCCAACTGTATTATACACCAAGTAAGATAGCTAAGTGGGGATTTGGTAAGGGAACAGAATGTCCACGATGTGCCTTATACGAAGCTGACATTATACATATATTTGCAACATGTGACGTACTACAAGAGCTGATAAGGGACATATCTGATTTTTTATCTGAAATTTTTAATGTAAGAATAGAAATTACAACGGTAGAAATAATGTTGGTTATAGATGGAGATATTCGAGCAAATAACATACAAGGACTGATATTTATGTCAATGGCGGTGTTTAGAATATGTATAGCTTCCGCTTGGTTAGATCCAAAGCCGCCCGTATTCCAACAATGGCGCGCGCGATTGTTGGCATCGTGCAGCTTAGAGGTAGCTATATATAGAAGGAAGGGACGAAATAAGCGGAAAAAGGGGCTGGAAATTTGGGATCCCCTGTTGCAATGGATGCAAAGCCAAGAGAGTGCAGGTTAGACTCCCGACGATTTTGATTGTACAAATAACAAAATATACCAAGAAATGATCTGGTTATATATATAATTAATTGCCTTGATGAAATTAGTTGCGCTAGACGAATCTAATTTGTGATATGTCAATATTTTTGATTTATGTAATATAATGTATTGTAATGTCTGAGTGGGGAGGAGGGGTGGGGAAGGGAGGGGAGGGAAGTAAGTTATATGTAAAATGAAACAATAAAGATCATTTA
Source organism: Calotriton arnoldi (assembly GCA_963921515.1). NCBI lineage: Eukaryota > Metazoa > Chordata > Amphibia > Caudata > Salamandridae > Calotriton > Calotriton arnoldi. Next base: position 392,440 of record CAWUFW010005032.1, read on the forward strand.
AAAAAAAAAAAAAAAAGGAAAACACTAGGTCATAGTATAATAACTTATCAGGGTGTCTCCTCCGTTATAGCAGAGGAGTGTCGCCCCACTGAAATGCCCCAGAGATGAAAAATAAAATGACAATGAAGATAATTCATTACCATTTTATTTTTCCACACCCCGTCCCGAACGGAAAGTCAGAACGGGGCGGGGCGGGGTCTGCTGAATGACAGCAGTAGCAGGGAGGAGGGTGGGCTTCCTATGCACTTGTTTAAAGTGTGCATGCCTCTTTGGCCAGCCGTCTTGCAATGGCCAGCCACACATGCGCACTTTAAACCTCTCTAACCCAGCTGTCTTAAGAAAGCTGGGTTAGAGAAAGCAAAAGCCTCCAGTGCTCTTGTGAGCACTGATAGAGGCCGCTCCCACCAATCCTGGTGCTGCTCTTACACTGGTTAACAGCACATGATCAGCACCAGGATAGGTTAAGAGATTTAGCTGGGGCCCTGGAATCATGAGTGAAGAAGACCAGAGCGAAGAAGTTGCTGCAGCAACCATGGTAAGTCAATTTTTATCTTATTTACTTAATTGTTTTTATTTTATGAAACCACCCACCCACCACCCATTTGCCCATCGCTCCACTCGTCAAAGTTGGCTGCCGCCACTGTAACTTAGAATGCTTGATTTCAGTTTGGGAGCAGCTAACAAAATAATTAGAAAACTTGTTATAATAGCAATTTAAAATCCAACTTACTGGTCAAGTCAGGTTTTATATTACTATTTTGAAAATTACACTTTTAGAAAGTTATCATTTTCCAGCTTAAAACCAAAAGGCTTTTCTGCCAGTGTCCATCTGTCACCTGATCCCTGATCTCTCCTGTGGGATGAGATGTGTATTGCTCCCAGACAGTGGACAAAAGTCTTGGATGTGGGGTGGTGTTTTTATTCCTTGAGCAGGATGTCCTGGGGGCTGTGCCCATTCCTTTCCTGAGCTTCAAACACTACGTACCATGCCACTGGCAGATGAAGCTCACACCTAGCCCTGCCTCCCATTGTCTCTCTCATCTGGCTAGCACTAAACCCAGTGGGAGGAGATGAACTGACCAGAACTGGTTTGGGGGGGGACAAGCACTTGCCCTTCACCCACATGCTTGGACTGGGCATAAAAGTGGACCCCACAGACCTCTCCTAAGAACACACCTGTGTCTTGTGGTTTGTTGCCTGCCTTGTTATGTTGGCCTAGGCCTAGCTGCCATGCTGCTTTTCTTTGCGCACGTTACATTGAGCCAGGGCTCCCTCGCCCTTTGCTCTTGCTAAGTTCTTTTGCGCTGTCTGCATTTTCTGTCTTTCACCTTTTCTCTTGTTCGATTTGGGCTCAGACTGCACAACATGTACAAGGTCACATAACAATGTATTTCGGTTCTTCCTGATATGGCCAGTCTCGCGCACCCAGACATAACATTAGGCGCAAATGCCATGAAACTTGGTGTGCCTTTAATACTGCAGTTTTACTGGCGCTTAACACACTTGGAGGAATCATTTCCAGGGAGAAGAGCTGTGATTGTCTGCTGATGTAGTTCTGCATCTAGAGACCGAGGTATGAGGGTTCGTTAGTCAAAGCCCAGAGGTCTTCTATTTTTATAATAAACTATCTTACTGCACGGGGAGGATGGTAATGTTATTTAGACATTTATCCACTGAGTTATGAAATGCTTTCCCCGTTTGTATTCTATGGAATTGTAACCATGCTGCTTATATTATTCATATGCATTATGCTATTAGTGCTGACACGTGTACTGTACCTTAGAGCACGTAAGTTGAAATAAATATTTTAATCTACCCTGTGTCTCTTCATACGCGCATTGTGGACAAGTACGAGTGAGTGACGAAAGAGTGTTCTTGCTTCTGCGAGTCCTGAGATAAAGATACCGTGTTCTGGGTTGTCCAATCATTGGTGCTTTGGTACTAATGGGATGCTAAGCTAGTTGGGTTGGGGTTTTGGGTGCTACGGTATATGGTAGGCAAACCACTGTATTCCGGGGTCCTATTATCCTGTGCATAGCTCTGTGTATGTGCAGAAACCCTATGACATGGCGCGGCCAACGTGGGGCAGCTTATCTGCGAGATGCTTGAGTAGTACTTGTGCTTGTCCACAAAACCCTCACGTACGCTTCCGGAGGCGTAAGTGACGGTGATACCTCCTATATTGAACGTTTTATAGGTTCTTTCAAGCTTGAAGTTATTAAAAAAGGTTACATAAATAACCCATTTTGTGCTCCCTGTTAGGTTGTCGAATACAATTGTTTAGTTATGGCTGGTGTGGCGATAGCTGCACATAGCCGAGGACCACTCCGAGAACACCTAGGTGTATACGGAGTGCCCGATGCTGGGGTCGAGTTGGTCTTTGTGGTTCAAGCCGATCCGGCTTATCACTTTGAAGTGTTTTACACTTGGATCACTTTTGAGGCGGTGGATGCAGGTGATAAGCTGTTTCATGAATATAAACCCACCGCTATTCCTGCTGCCTATCGACCCTATACTAATCTTGAAGTGCCTCTCACGGCTTGGCAGCACCGTGTTTGGTTTAATGGCGCCCTCCCACAACCAACTACCGCAGTTCGTTTAGGCCCCTTATCCATTGAGGGGGCCACTTGGCCTGTATTGGCCGGGTATACCCCGCATCCAAATTATCTGGCATTACCGATTGCGGATCTGCGCACTATGCATACCGAACTGGTGCGAGTGCATCGAGCCTTAGTGACATACGTTACAGGTAGCCTCCATGGAGCTGCTCCTGTAGTCGCTGGCCAACCAGCTGTTGCAGCTGGAGTGACCATAAGTCCTGTCATGGTAAATTCTGTGATGGGCAAACGTCCACAAAATAAGGACGATTATCCTTACTGGCTTGCAGAAAAGTTCGATCAGATAGAAGCGGTGTTTCCACATACATCCCCAGTGGATAAACACCGCATCCTTACGATAAGTTTGCCAAAAGACTTAATCCCCGATTTGACATCATGTGAAAACTGGGGTAAGGTATTCGCAGCAGTTTATTCAAAATGTTTTGGTACTCCTTCCATGACGGTTCTACCCTCTGTAATTAAAAAGTACAGGATGAACATGGCCCTGAAGCGGCTGTGGAATTAGGGATGAGACTAGTGGGAGTGTTTGATGTAGTAGCTGAACTGATCCTTGGAAATGTCAAGGGCGATGCAATGAACTTTCAAGTAGCGAATGCTTTGGCTTTGGTCCCAGAGTTGGACAGGCCTCGCGAATTACCGAAAATTATTGCCCGGGCTTATAAAACAATTGGAAGAAATAGCCTAGGCAACAAGCCTTTTGTAAAAATGCAAACTCAATCGCAACCACAAATTACACAAACAAAAAGTACATCTGAGAAAGATGATAGACCAGTCTTCACTAAAAAGAGTTGGAGACAGAAAAAACAGGGTAAGCAACAAAAGAAGCCGGGGTCGAGAGGCGCTTCCCCAGTTTCGGTTTCTTCTGAACGTACTTATGATTTACGTGATAGGTCGAGAATTAAATCACCAGAAAGGTTTCAGAGCTCTGATACGCGTTCTCCTCGTTCTTCACAGGCCCAGACGTCGTCACAGGCTGGTGGAGGAGGACGGCAAGATAGAGGAAGGGGCCGAGAGGCTCCCCAGGAGCGAGACCAACCTCGACAACAAGTCAGAGGGAAAGCAGAAGACTTTCACCTTTCTCGACCGCAATTTCAGAAGAAAAAAGTTGCCGCTGTAACAGCGAAATATGCCACAGACCGTGAGAACGAGACTCCTGAATTGGACGTGGGCAGTGACCCTCCTAGACAGCGCCGCGGAAGTTACCATAGTGCGGGAGGCGCTACGTCCTCATATGGAGGCGACAGCAACTGAAACATTCGTTACTGTAGAGACAGCTGACACCAGAGTGGCACCCCCTGACAGACTTTACAACATAGTCATCCAAATTGAAGGTGATATACCGCGTGAAATAACAGGGATTTTTTGGGAAAATCTAACCTCTTCATATGACATTTTGTTAGCAGAGGTGGATTGGCCACCCCCATTCGTTCTCGCTGCACATGAAGGAGAGGAGGTAATCCTTCCAAGCTTTTCACGGCATGTCCCAAAAGACAAAGCTGAAGCACTTGCAGCTGAGTGGGCTGTGTACCTGGCTCCAGCGTTATACCGCAACCATGTGGGATGGGATGTAGAATCACCTCCCCATGCAATACCTTTGCGGTCACTACCGCAGCCACAACCCCAATATCCCATCAAACGGCAGGCAAAAGGCCCCGTCTCCGAAATTCTGACACAGTTGGAATATCAGGGAGTAATCGAACCATGCGTATCACCTATGAACAATCCCCTATTCGTGGTTTCTAAACCCGATGGATCGTACCGCTTAGTTTTGGATTACCGGCATTTAAATTCTCATTGTCGGAACTTTGCGGTGCAGAATACACACAGTTCTGCGCTTGTAGACAGTCTTGTTCGTAAAAAATACAAAACGACACTTGACCTTTCAAACGGTTTCTACACGCACAACCTAGCCCCGGAGAGTGGTCAATGGACCGCATTCACATCCGGTGGTAAATTATTCCAGTTCCGGCGTTTACCCATGGGCTACAAAAATAGTCCGGGTGTATTCGCCGCCCGTGTTGTCTCTTTGCTAGACAGCATAGACCAAGATGCATGTTCGTACGTTGATGACATTTATCTGACGGACGACGAATTATTTCCGCATCTGTCCCGTGTGGACCGCATTATTCTTGAATTTGCGGAGCAGGGTTACAAATTTAACTTTGCTAAGTCACACATTGCTGAATTTACCGTTCTGTTCTTGGGCTATGAGCTCAACAACGAGGGTAAGGGCTTAGCCCACCATTTCTTGGAAAAATGTGCACATTTGTGCCCCCAAATACTCTGAAGAAACTTCAGTCTTTGCTGGGTTTCCTGAATTTCGGGCGTACTTACATTCCCGAATATGCCCAGCGTATCAAGCCTTTGTATGCTTTGATACAACCTACTTATTCAAGGTCTTGCTGGCTGCCTGAGCATACCTTGATTCTGCAGTCTTTGCAGACAGACCTATTGGAGTCTAAATATCTTTTGACTCGTGATAACCACACAAACCTGGTGATTAGAATAATTCCGGGGCGGTGGGATTTACGTACTTAACCTTTAATGAAGGTGATACAGTACCCATCGCATACAAGTCGCATCTGTACACTTCCGCTGAATTGCGCTTTACATCTGTCGAAAAAGTTCTAACTGCAGTGCAAATGGCGATTCTAAAAGAACACGCACTGGCACAGGGAAAGCGAATTCTGGTGGTAACACCCTGTCCTGCCCTAGAGGCAGTAACAAAGGCAAGTGTACCGAACTCAAAAGCAATGCATCCCCGTTGGATACAATGGGCTACATCCTTGACGTCATCAGACGTCACCTTTATTTTCGATTCTTCTCTTCAGACTCAGGAGTTCTTACAGTATGAATTCGTTCATCCTCCTCCTCTGTTTATATTGCCGCTTGAGGATTACAAATGTGTGATCTACACAGATGGTTCGGCGCAACCGGCCACTGGGTCCAAGCACGCTTATTCAGCTGCATGTGCTATTGTTGCGGGTTCCTTTGTAAATGGAACGTTCAAATCCTCTGTAGTGCACACTCGCACACTTGGAGATAGTACCGCACAATTGGCCGAGCTGCATGCATTGCTACTTGCGCTTGAGTTCGCTTCTCAGGATGAGACCACTCTTATTGTATGTGATTCCTTCTACTGTGTACAGTCTTACAATGACAATCTGTTTTTCTGGTCGAAAAATGACTACAAGGACGCAAAAGGGAGCACAATTAAGCATAAAATGCTTTGGGTTCGAGTGGCAGAATTGCAACAACGTCTGCCCCTCACACAGGTGGTTCACACCTTAGGCCATCAGCGGGTGGGCGCACACGCTATTGGTAACGATCTGGCAGATGAAGCTGCCCGTTCGGCAGTAGTCACGTGTTCAGTAGCAGCGGTTACCAGGTCCATGTCTAAAATTGACTCTGTTATTCTAGCAGCTATTGCTGCAACAAAGGAAGGTGTTAATTACCCTACAGGTTTTCCTTCCAAGTATTCTTACAAGTTAAGTCCCGAACAGGTTCCTTATGTAACAATACCTGACGTTGGAGATCGGCTGATCCCCAACGCGGACCGCAGGAGTGCCTTGATATCAGCTGCACACGAAGGCATGGCTTCTGCTCATGCAGGTGTGTCAGCTACAGTTTCCATCTTGCAGCAGCGTTATTGGTGGCGTGGATTGTATAAAGACACCCGTGCTTTTGTGCTTTCCTGCGACGTTTGTCAACAGATTAAGCCTTCCACGGTAACACGCCCTCCACAGACCCCGCTCTGCATTGCTAACAGACCCTTTGGGTGTGTTTACTTGGATCACTGCGGTCCATTCTCATCAGACACTGCCTATAAATACATCTTAGTAGCAGTGGACTCGTGCACACGGTTCCTCTGGGTCTGGCCACAACGTAGTGCTGACGCTCGAAATGTAATCAGGGATTTGCGTGTCTTTGTGGGAATTTTCGCATGCGGCACCTTCCATTCGGACCAAGGTCCGGCGTTTGCCTCTAGGGCTTACAAGGATGCAATGGCTTCGCTTGGGGTGCGGGTGAAATTTTCGTCTCCGTATAGGCCTGAGGGCAACTCTATCGTTGAACGAATGAACCGTGACTTAAAGCAATCCTTAACAGCTAGAGTTATAGGTACTGGCAGGAACTGGCTGGCCCACTTGTATACCGTTCAGCGTGCACTTAATAATCTCCCTAGAAGACCTCTGGGTGGGCGGACCCCATACGAAATGCTCTTTGGCATAAGAATGTTTGTGCCTGACCTTGAGGGTCCAGACATCGCGGCGCAATCCGCCAAGTTTGATGTAGATAATCATTCTGCTATGTTACAGGACTTACAAGAAGCCCGAGACAAACTTGCAACTACACATTTGCCTTCAGCCACAGATCCTGCGTTGCAGATTCCGGTAGCCGGCTGGCTTCCAAAGGTTGGAGAACTGGTTCGAGAGAAGGTTGAAAACAAGAAAGAATTCGGCCCCTCTTTTCGTGCACCGGTTCCAGTTCTGGGCTTGAAGGGAACACGTACAGTCATTTTACCACCGCTTCCTGGTCGCAAGGAGAACAGATACATCTCAGTGGAAAATGTCAAGCTACAGCGCCTGGCCGATCCTGAATAGTGTCACACCAGCGGTCTCTTGTCCTGCCATTTATCGGACATATGTTCGTGGCCCATCTACACGAACGGTCGCTGATGCTGTAATTGAGATGGTTGATTTGCCTGAATCCTCTCCTTTGCCTGAAACTATAATTGATCCCCAACTCTCCACCAACATCGACGAGGACGAGTATACCTATCCTACATCTGAATCGGTGGCGCATCAACCAACAACGCCACTTGGCCCGACTCGTTATTCCTTTGATTCGGATTCCACCTCTTCAAAAGTCCCATCCAAGTTCAGTATTTTTGTATCCTGGTTTAGAGACAATTTTTTGATTCCACCCTGGACATACATCTGGTTGGTACTTTTCTTGATTTTTTGTTCATGTCCATTGGCTTTGTCACAGTGTTTTTCTACTAATCAATGGTCACTATTTACCTGAACGCTCTGCTGTAGACTATGTTTCTGGAACTTTGGCTCCTCATTCCTCGTCTCACATCATGAAGCGTGACCACACATTTGTGAACATTTCAGCTTTTCCAGTTGCTGATGGCATCGTATGGGATGCAGTGAACTATCAAATCCATGGTCCGACGGAAATTATTAATGTACCTAATGTCCTTCGTGTTTCAATGGGTGATGTAGTAAAAAATAACATTCATTCTGATGATTGGGATGTGCATGCCGTTGAAGCATTGTTTGCCGATTTAAAATATTATGCATCTTTTAATGCTGAAGATTTATATATGAATTCTGCGAATTATGCCGATTTGTATTGTTACCAACATTGGGGTAATCATTTTCTCCATAAGCCAAGTGCCCTGCGTAGTTCTGTTAACTACACCCAATGGGAACATTGTCCAAACCCCTTGCCAGGTAGCTCACAAACTCTTCGAAATAAGTTTACCTATTTTACTGATTTTAATCGGTCAAACCCCGCATCCTATTATTTTAGACTAAATACCACGTCAACTCAGAAAATTATGTTAACACACACCAAATTGCTTTATTCGGGTTCCTTTTTAAGTGCCCTAGCAGTGGGTGGTTATGAGTACTGGGAGGATACAGTAGATTTGAAATCTATTTGGGGCTCCAAGCCATGGCAGGTACAAGGAACCGAGGCATTGCACCGTGCTTGCCTTATCCCTACCCAAATTATGTTCCTAAATGATTCTATTTATCAGACTACGTGTTGGGGCTTAGCTACCACTAAACAATTAAACACGCCCTCAATTCCATCCCTGTCGAGTTTTCCCAATGATAGCTCACGTCTTAACTTGTCCCTGGCGACCCTACAGGCTCTGTTACAGAATAATTTGTTTAATGTTTCCGAAATCGACCTGTCACCCTGGTTGGTATGGCCTATATCATCTAATGCATGTCAAATGCGTTTTCACGACTCAGGTACTAGCTACACACAGGATAGGCCTGATCCGAGATTTACTGCTTCCCGTACTGTCACTACATATTCTGTTGGTAAATTATGCAAACAATGGCTGCAACATTCGTCCCTTGATTCTGTTAAACAACATTTGTCCCTCCTTTCAGGCAATATTGATCTGTCCGACTTTGTTTTGGGACCTCGTGGTCCCCGACCTAAGAGATTCATTTATGAAACGTATAATGAACTCTGGAAGCTGTCACAAATTGAAGCTGCTTCCCGTCTTCGGGAAATAGATCAAGCAAATTTGGAAAAGGTGCTTGCTGTTGTTGACAATAGTATTAATACCCTGTCTTCTCGCATTTACACTTTAGAGAATATTGTGTCCTCTGTTGTTGATATTGTACAAGATGATGTTTCTGTGTTATATCATGGTCAGAATCAATTGCGCTCAGTTATGCAGTTTGCATGGACTTTACAAACGCTCAAGTTAGGTAAAGTTCCTTGGCATTTTTGAACACCTCTGCCTTGTTTCTACCTTTTAATTTAACTGACAAACAGCAATTCATGTCCATGAAAGATGCAACTTACACTTTATTACATATCGAAAAGATGGATCCTTTGCCGTTCTCTGTTGCAGAACTCGATTCTGCTGTGTGGCTAGTTCATGGGGTTATCGCTTTACCTTTTTCCTTGTTTGAATTTGACTCGTGCATGAAACATTATCCTGTGGGCCGTTACCAGCCCTTGGGCAGTGCTTTCCTGCATGAACTCTGGTCCTTGCCTTTCATGTATAAATGCCTTCGGGACGGCAAGGAAGTTTTTCTCACGGGGAGTCCTGCGACTCGACTATGGGTCATTCGCTTATTTGTAAACACATTAAATTGCATGGCTCATGTAGCGTTTCCGCTCCTAATCTTGCTTGTGTGCTGAAAGGTATTCCTGCTCCTGTTATTTCTCCTACTTTCACTCTCCTTTCCAATGGTAGTTATTTACTTTTAAATAACGAAAACTGTTGTGGCCTGCAGGCTGGCATTCCTTACATTGTAACAGTTTCGCACAGGGTTGTCTGCTGCAAAAATGTGCTTTTTCCTCCCCCTCATGGCAAGGTTGATATCTCTATTTGGCCTTCCATCCCTACCATGGAGGCAGATTTCAATAGACTGAGCAGAATAAAGGCACTATTATTGAACGAGGAAGTTATGCTCACGTCCGCCCGGGAGACATTCATTCTCCAGGTGGCGAGTACCCACAGTGAAATACAGGCCCTTTTGAACACTAATCTCCCCCAACATTTTGGGGAGTTAATTCATCGTATTTTTAACGCATCTAACACTGAGGGTCTGGTACACTTTTTTAAGGTCGTGGGGTCTGGTTTGGTGTCCTCCTTCCAAACTATTTTTGGTGTCATCCCGGCATTTATTCATTCTATTTTTTCCAGCGTCTTTGGCGGTTTCCCGTTGATCATCGCTTTGGCGGCTGGTGTCCTGCTATTAATTTGTTTTCTGCGCAATGGCTGCTCCCCGATGGGACCTGCTCGATCCGGACCGCCTCCAGCTGCTCCGTGAGCGCCTTTTGGCTGGTTTTGGTGTCTTGCCATTGGCGACACTGAGTGTGTCATATACTCTTTCTTTTCGCTTTGCGTATTTCACTTGCGTGCAACCTGTAATGACTTGTGTCCGCTGTCCTTTCACCTGGACTTTGGATTATTGCCTCTCCAATTCGTCATTGTCTGTTCCGGATTTTGTTCAGTTGATGGGTCCCTTAGAGGCCCATGAGCAGGACTGTTCCGTTGCCGGCTGTATGGCGCGTGCGGCTGCACTGGGGATTTTGGCGCAATGGGATATCTGGGCGGCTGCCCAGGATCTCCTACATCAAAGCTATTTCGATTATCACGCAAGTTGTCCCGCATTGCTTTTGGATGCTCCCTCTGCTGAGGAGCATTCCTGCTCTTTTGATCTCATGGATTGGATGGCATCTATGTTTTTGACGATTCCAATGATGTCCTCTTGGAGGGTATGGCTTTTTCTGCACTTACACTTTCATGGATTGACTTGTCCTCCGCCGTTTGGGCGCTCCCTGTGCTCTACTGGATTTTTTTTGGCCCTCTGTCCTGGCCGCCGGACTGTCCAGGGGAGGGTGTCTTGTGGTTTGTTGCCTGCCTTGTTATGTTGGCCTAGGCCTAGCTGCCATGCTGCTTTTCTTTGCGCACGTTACATTGAGCCAGGGCTCCCTCGCCCTTTGCTCTTGCTAAGTTCTTTTGCGCTGTCTGCATTTTCTGTCTTTCACCTTTTCTCTTGTTCGATTTGGGCTCAGACTGCACAACATGTACAAGGTCACATAACAATGTATTTCGGTTCTTCCTGATATGGCCAGTCTCGCGCACCCAGACATAACATTAGGCGCAAATGCCATGAAACTTGGTGTGCCTTTAATACTGCAGTTTTACTGGCGCTTAACACACTTGGAGGAATCATTTCCAGGGAGAAGAGCTGTGATTGTCTGCTGATGTAGTTCTGCATCTAGAGACCGAGGTATGAGGGTTCGTTAGTCAAAGCCCAGAGGTCTTCTATTTTTATAATAAACTATCTTACTGCACGGGGAGGGTGGTAATGTTATTTAGACATTTATCCACTGAGTTATGAAATGCTTTCCCCGTTTGTATTCTATGGAATTGTAACCATGCTGCTTATATTATTCATATGCATTATGCTATTAGTGCTGACACGTGTACTGTACCTTAGAGCACGTAAGTTGAAATAAATATTTTAATCTACCCTGTGTCTCTTCATACGCGCATTGTGGACAAGTACGAGTGAGTGACGAAAGAGTGTTCTTGCTTCTGCGAGTCCTGAGATAAAGATACCGTGTTCTGGGTTGTCCAATCATTGGTGCTTTGGTACTAATGGGATGCTAAGCTAGTTGGGTTGGGGTTTTGGGTGCTACGGTATATGGTAGGCAAACCACTGTATTCCGGGGTCCTATTATCCTGTGCATAGCTCTGTGTATGTGCAGAAACCCTATGACACCTGGACCTGCGAAGAATCAAAAGGACTGCCCTGCTGTCAGAAGAAACTGAAGGAAGACTGGACCTGGCCACTTTGAACCCAGGACTCCAGAAGTGACTTCAAGGGTCAGCTGGCTGACCTCCACTTTGAGCTACTGGGACACAACAAGCTTCCAGAGGCTCTTTCCCTGCAACTGCCCAGCTGACCAGTATGAACTGGACCTGCGCTGGAAAGTGCTGCTGGCCAGTGTTGGAGTGAGTCCTATCTCTGACTGGTGCAGCTCTAGGTCCTGGGCCCTTGGCTGGTGTTAGAGTTTATTCCTCCTGTCTGCAAACTGCTAGAAGTGGGACTTAGAAACTTTTTCCATCTTTCTGCCTAGAGAACCGACAGAAACCAAAACCGCTTTGAAAACCGCTGCCGTCGAATCACCAGTCAGCCTTGCCTTGCTGGTTTGCCCCGCTCAAGGAGATCTGACTTCCTGAAAAGTTTTTAGGGCCTAATTACGACTTTGGCCACCACGCCACCGCCCCGCTCCAAGACCGCCAAAGCCGTACTGACACCGCCCGGCAGATTACAACTTTTTAATTCTCTGGCAGGCGGTTCTTTGGCAGTGCTTATGAAAAAGGCACCGCAATGAGAGCGTCAAAGGAAATTCCTGCATGGAATGGACTGGTGCATACAGGAAGTGGGGTTCATGCAGACCGGGGGGCACACCATGTGCCCCCCTGCATGCACCTCATGGCCCTGAGGCAACAGGGGGCTCTGCAGGGCCCCCTTGGTTTACTCTCTGCTACAGTTTTCATGGGGGCTCACCGCCATGGAAATCGTGGTGGAGAGGAAACTTGTAATATGCTTGGCGGTGCCGCAGTAACACCGCCAAGGATATTGCAGCCTCAAGACAACCGCAACACCACCAGGGATATCTGATCCCTGGTGGTTATTGTGGTCCCATGACGGTCCGACTGCCCAACTTGTAATATGGGGGGTCGGACCTCTGATGCGGCGGTTCCTGCACAGCTACTGTGGCTATGGCAGCCCATCGGATCGCCGTAGTCATAATTAGGCCCTAAGTCTGAGGGTAAAATGCTTCAACAGGACCAAAGCTGAGCAGCATTGATGAACTTTGAGGAATTCCTGGGCACAGACTTCAGACTTTAAACGCTTACAGCTCATTCGCCTTCGTCGACAACCGCGCCGGGACCCCACTCTAGAGCAACTTTTTGTTGTTGATCCCTGCTTCAAATCCAGCTTGCAGCTTGCCCCACTGATGGCCACTTTTCCTCCCAAAAAGTTTCTAAATCGGAAGGTAAACTTTACACCATGATGAACCTGGTCCCTATATCCAAACTGCACTCCATCAGGGTCAGCCTTAACTTCTAACTTTGAACTGGTCTTGCGCAACCAGATAACCGCAGTTGACGCTTTGTGCTTTTTTTAATCCAAAGTTTAAAATTTCACACCTGTGGTTGTACTTATTGGATGTTTATTGTTTTGGTGTTGTTTTATTCATTAAAATGTTCTCTATTTTCCTAAATTGGTTTGGGATTTTTCTTGTGTTGTGTTTTCACTTTATTACTTTTTGTGTTCTGCATAAATGCATACACATTTCCTCAAAAGTAAGCCTGACTGTTTTGTGCCAAGCTACCAGAGGGATAAACACAGGTTAATTTAGAGACCCTGGTGGTTCACCTTGACAATGTTTATGGCTATCATTTGAGGTAGATTCTCGCCCCCTCAACTAACACTTTATTTTCTTAGAGAAGCATTTTGATTATTTTACTTTACATGCATGAACCGGAATTATGCTCTGAATGTGGATTTTCTTGTACATTGCAGTACCATAACTGCTGTGGAACTTCTTTACATGTGTAAAGCCTTCACTAATTAGTGATTGTTAGCCTGTGACAGTTGCCTTATGGGACTTGTGGTTTAGATTTTAACATAAACATTGCCATAGAAATCTCAGGATGCAAACTGCTGTTGGCTTAAATGTCAGCACTGGCTGAAAATGTCAAGCATACTACAGCACAACGTGGCAGTTGTGTAAGTGCTTGGGGATGGGATGAAGTGGGAAGAATATAAATGTATTTTATGAGGACTAAAATACTTCCATAAAAAAATGCTTTTGCAAGCTCCGTGGGAGTAATGACCTTTTATAGACACTGGGCCTGGGACCTCATGCCTCAATAGGGCCATGGAACTCTTTGGTGACTCAATTTCCTTACAAGGTACACTTGGGCATACCTCATCTCATAAGTGTCAATCACTGAGACATTTGATCTCTCTGTATTACTGAATTAAAATTGAATTTTGGTTGACACAGTTCATGATTCCTATTCTCTCAGATACAATTCTACGTCAAACGTATTATGGATGGGTTTCAAGAAGGTTATACTAAATTCAGCCGAGCAGAAGGTCGGTTTTATAAGAGTCACTCAATTTTTTGTGGTGATATTTTTTATAGCCCACGTCATTCAGCCCATAGTGGTGGCCCATATCCTGTGGGTAACAGTATTTGAGAATTACCTGATCAAGATCTTTACTTTAAAGTGTTGTGTGGTTGCATAGGCCCTGGGCACAAACACCTCCATTTTACATATATTTACGTTTAAAGTTGACATCTTTTTAAACAGTGACCATTGTAACACATTTTGCTTGCACATCAGCATGCTCAGAAAATAATTGCTTACATGTACATTTCTTTGTAGGCACATTATCGTCTCTTAGAACACTGTGTACAAGGTCCCCGGTACTCTGTGCAAACCATGTTATGGATTGTTGTCTGTTAGGTGACAGCTCTGTTTGTGTAGAATAAACAAAATTCAGCCAGTCTGGATCTTAGGCACTGAACTCATGGGTTTAGTTTCATATATAAACCGCATGAGCCCTTGCTTAGGCAGAGGAGCATTTCGACTGTTGTGGTCACTCTGCGCCTGAATTCTGACCCAGCTGGATCCTGGCTGTCGGATGATACACACACAGGTATATGGGGAGCTGGACCACTCTGGGGAATCTGGCAGATTAGCACTTCTATGCTTATTTGGATAGGCAAAGCTAGGTAGGAGAACAATTATTTGTCTTTTTATTATAATCTATTGCAATTGTATAATAATTACATTATTTATCATGTTCATCATTCTTGCCATGCTGGTGACATTGGTTTGCTTCATAATAATAATCATTGCAGCGTATATATTTTCCACAAGATTCCAGTTGCATCAATAAATGCCTGAGTTACAAATGAAAGAGCAACATTTGTGCCAAGAATTACGCAGGCACTTGTCAATTCAAGTATTTATTGGCATCCACCTCCAGCCAGCTCCATTACAGCTTCACGGCCATCTCTCCACCCCAACTGTCCTCATGTGGAATCTCATGCACCCCAGATTCCACCTGATGACAAGGATAACTTAAATGCGCATTGACACAGCAAGGTTATAGGTGACAACAATTTGTTACAGCAATTTCCTTGGGGGAATTAAGGTTGTTATGTTCTGAGGTTGCAGACCCCATCCAGTGCCTTGTCAGTTTAGGGGCCCAGGTAGTGCACTGTGAGGTAGCCAGGAATTAGGTCAACATATTCTGATGGTATGCGCGGACTCAGTCCCACATAGTTTTGACTCTTATGTTGCCCAAACGCACAGTCGTACTGAGAAAGTAGGAACCATACGACACAAACACAGGTAGATCCTGTAGTTGAAGCTGGTTTTTACTATCTTTGGATGCCATGCAAGATAATACACTATTTAACTTTTCCACAGTGATGAGTTCTAGCTCGTCCACATGCATTATGGAAATTATGTTTAATCTTTCACCAGTTTACAGACACCTGCACATATTTCAACATTCAATAGCTATTCTTTTAGGGGATCTCTGTCATTTGGAGCAGTACACCACAGCATGTATTAATGTATGCTCACAACCCACAGAAAAAGGCTTTTTCATGACCCATTGCACTTTCAGTGGCATTGCCAATTCCCATTAGAAAAAACTTTGTAAATCTTGATTAGATTCTTTCTTGATCTAGCTTGCTTAACTTACCGGCACTTCATTGAAAAGGATGATAGCAGTGATCAGACCTCCTTTCGTTTGGCTTAAAAATTGTAATTATTTTCTGCATGAGCTTTAAGTCGGGATTTCACCTCCAATTACTTAGAAAGAAACTCACCTTTTGTTTGTCTGCTATGTGTGTTATTGGTGTGGCCAGTTTGAAGAAACCATATAATCGTTTTAGTGTTTTTACAAAATATTTTCCAGCCAATAGAATCCATTCTAACCCACAGTACCTTGCACTCCTTTCTCTGCGTCCCTTGCCTGTTCCAAGGTCCTTCTCAGAGACAGTTTTTCTTTGAAATTGTCTTTTCTTGACCTTAATGGTTGTGCCGGGTAGACAAGGCAGGATTCCCAAGAAATAAGTGACTGGATAATTAAGGTTTTATCTCTAATAAATGGCGAGCATACTTTTTATAAAGAATCAGGATAGTTCCTTGTGGGGTAGTAAAGTATCTAAGATGTATGAAGGTCCTGTGATCTTTTTTTATACAGCTTCAATAGGTTAAACCTATTTCGTATTGTTTCTTATTTCTTATTGTTGTACTTGTAACAACTGTTCCTTAATTGCAACAGGGCTGGGACCAATCAACAAGGCCTCAATCTCGTCTGCATCTGAATTGCCTAGAAGCAAATGAATTGTGCACAGAAAGAAACATAAACATATAAATAGTTCATTAAAGACCACAAGCTTGTTTAGCAAGTCCTTACAAATTAAGGACAACTTCTCAAGGACCCCTTTGCATAGTCAATAACTTTGTCAGGTAAAGTCATTTGCGTTATGGGATGCTTTTGTGTCTGTCCTGGAGACTGACCATCGGAATCTTAAAATCACAATTTCCTCTCTGGTGTATCTGAAGTATTTGTGGTCTCTAGCCATTGTTATTTAGGGTTTAAACGTCTGATTTGAAGTGAAAGCATATTATTCTACACCCTTAAAATAGAGCCAACTTTGGTTGCTTTCACTGTGCTTAGATAGGTGCTTCATACCTTGCACATGGATTATTTGTTTGCAGTTTTGCATAGCAAGAACTTGGTCCAAAGACACTGTAATGCTTTACGTGAGCACCAGTTAAATTACACTAAGTCAGATTATTTTTTAGGCTCCAGGAGATTAAGGGCCTGATTATGAGTTTGCCCCTCACACGGCCAGCTCGCCACAGCAGTGGTCGAGAAAAAGCCGCCCAGCCTGTGGCATCCCAACTGCTGCATTACAATGTTCCTGCGGTGTTGGTGTTGCGGGCGGTGTGGGCGGCACAGCCATGGCGGTGGCACACTTTGGCTCTCGGAAAGAGTCTGAAGCCAATACCGGCCATGCTGCGGTGCCTCATCCCAGTCAGGTGCACTGTTTCCCTGCATCATGTTGTGCAAGGAAACATTGACATCTATGGCTTATAGGAAGCACAACATGGGCACCCACGACATTAGCAGAGGGCACATTTGCCCTGGAGCCAGTTTTGTGGCCATTTACCTGCCTTTCTGCCAATCTTTTCTTGATTGGGACACCGCCAGAAAAAGGTTGGCAATGGGAGGTCATAATTAGGTCGGCGGTTCATTGGCAGGGACCGCCTCCATTGGCCACCTCTGCCTCTCCTGCCGCGGGAGCTGGAATGTTGGAGTAGGTGGCGGTCTTGAGGCGGTCTCCCCGTTCTGCTCGTAATCTGGGGGTCAGACTGCCAGGAAAAAGGGGGGTCAGACTGCCAAAAAGCGACAATAGTGCGTGAACCGCCAGTGTTCTAATCAGGACATAGGTCATTTTCCCAGAATCACAGTGTGTTAAATCAACACCAGCAGCTGGCTGCGATGCCACAACTTGGTCTTGTGTACCTTTCACTCTCGCTCCACTTAGCTCTCGTTCCCATGGTGTAACATAATGTCTTTGCAAGAACTACGTACAGCCCTATAGCAGCATCATTCATCTAACCAAATGGTTTTAATTTTCTCTCCAAAAGAGCCTCCCATAGTATTAGCCAGGGCCATGCATTTCCCCAGTGAGCTGGAACCGTTGGAGGCCTGTTTTGAAAGACCAGGGCCACCTCTGGTCACTTTGTCACTTTCCCGAACTTCCCTAGGTGAATTGCATAGGCAAAGGGCTTCAAAAGAGAGAGAAAAAAAGGAGAAGAGGGTGCAGAGAAAAAGGGACCAGAAAGGGAGACGAGATAGAGGAGAGAGGGAGAATGGATGGATGGAAAGAGAGACTGCACAAGGAGAAGGGAGTCGGGCTGGTTTGAACATTTTTGCAAGGGCTGCTTTTGGTTCCCCAGTCTGACCGTGATATTACTCTGGACATATATTTCAGCTGCACCCGATATACATTTTCCAGCATTAGCCAGGCAATATAAGCAGTTTTAAAGGGCTAAGCTAATTTAAATGTTGCTGAAGGATGAATTGGGCAAGTACTTGTGTTAGCCCTGTCAGCCTTAGTGTGGTCTTCACCCACACTTTTTTGTGTCTTCGCCTCCATTTTGCTGACCTTATTTTTGTTTGCCTTAGTACTATTTAATTGACTTATACCCAATTGGCATCTTTTATTTACATATAAATCCCTTGTACAGTGGTATACCATATACCCAGGGCCTGTAAATGAAATGCTACCAGTGGGCCTGCAGCACTTATTGTGCCACCCACTTAAGTAGCACCTTAAACATGTCCCAGGCCTGCCACTGCAGCCTGAATGCTCTTTTAAACTGCCATGTCAACTTGGCATTAAAGCCCACTTGCCAAGCCTTAAACTCCCCTTTTGCTACATATACGTCGCCCCGAAGGTGGGTCCTAAGTAGCCCATAGAGCAGGGTGCTACGCAATTAAACGGTTGGGCATGTACTTTTAATTTTTACATGTCCTGGTAGTGAAAAACTCTTAAATACGTTTTTTACTACTGTGAGACCTACCCCTCTCATAGGATAACATTGGGGATTCCTTATTACATTTAATAAGCTGTCATTTCCAAATGGGAGCAGGTAGTTATTTCATGTTTGGTGTCTGTGGAATTGCAATAAAAACACTATTTAATGGTAAAAGGCATTTTCTTTTTACAATTTTGAAAATGCCACTTTTTAGAAAGTTGGAGGAAAGAGAATTTTATCTAGCTGTTTAAGTTTGAATGTGAATGTATAAACTAGGGTTTTTCTCTTTCTTTGACATAAAAGTAGAAACTAAATGCTCTAAAAAATGTATAGAATCATGGTCAAATAAACATGAAGGCTAATGTAATCAGTAATTGGCTTGAGTCTGTTTAAGTAGAGAACAGCATCAAAAGTGACAGCTAGATAAAAATCTCTTTCGTCCAAGTTTATAGGTCCAATCTAGCTGCCTACCTAAGGGCCTACCCCCTCTCATACGACTTTTTAGAAAATTGGCATTTTTCTGCCTTTGGACCTTTTGTGCCTGAAGCCTGTCTTTGGTCACATGACTGGATGTAACTGTCAGACTTTGTGAATTGCTCTAAGGCAGCCACATAATAGAGGGATTGGGTGTGCCTCCATGGGCCATCTGCTGGCAGGATGGGGGAGTGGAGCACAGTCCCACTTACAACTGAAAAGGTAGTGCTCTGCCTTCACACAAAGGGCCTATCACCGCCACATAGTCACTGCAGCCAGCTTGGAATCAGGGCAGGGGAGTCAGGAAATTCCATGCAGTTCAAAGCCACTGTCTAGAAGCTTTTCCTCCTTCTAGAAGGAGGGCACCAGGGTATACAAATAGGACCTCATACACCAAGTCTTCAGAACACTTCTGGACCTGTGAATACTCTTCTAGGAAGAAGGACTGCCACTCTGGTGAACTGCTGACTTGATGCTGCCTTGCTGAACTGTTGCCTTTCTGCACTGCTGCCTCTTGCCTGGGGGAGGAGGAATGGTCTTGCAACTTGAACCCAGGATCACCAGAGTGACTCCAAAGGGCTAGTTTGCTGGCCTCCTGTTCTGAGCCTCAGGTATACAAAAGGCTCCTTCCACCTTTAACCCATACCTGAACCAAGCCCAAGTGAGTCCTGACCCTCCAAGTAGTGCCCTTCCAGTCCTGCACCCTTGGAAGTGGTGTTGAAGGTGACCAGATAGTTAAAATCCAAAAGTGGGAACCAGGAGGAAACTAGGACCAACCTGCTTGCCTATTCTCCTGAGGTGCATTGCCAGTTAGATTGGCTTTGCGGCTTCTTCTGCTATGTTCTTCTCCGCAGCAGCAAATCCTTTTCAGTGGTCCTTTGCCCAAGAGGTATTGGCCTCATGGAACTGTCTTTGGCTACAGCCCTCTGCAACGTTCCACTGGAGCTTTTTGACTTCCATTTCAGAGACTAAGTCCGAACATAGAATTCTTCACCCAGGCTTTGGCTCAAGGCTATCCAACGACGACACTCCCTCCTCAGAAACCTACTACAGCCTTGCCCCACTGAACTTTACCATCTCAGAACATTTTTCTCAAAATTTCTTCTAAGTCCGAAGGTAAGCGCTGACCGGGCCAAATCCACTTTGTGTATCCAAACTGGCCTCCATCGCGTCTGCCATATTTTTCGACTTTGACCCAGTCTCGCACGACTAGATGTCCGCGGTTGACACTTTGATCTTTTAGGCACTAGTTTTCACTAATAACTTTAAAAATGTATAGCTCTGGTTCTACTGATAGGATTTTTGTTGTTTTGGTGTCAAATGTTTTTAATAAAATGTACTCTAGTTTTCTAAATTAGTTTTCTTGTGTATTGTTGTCACTTTATTGCTGTTTGTGTACTGCATAAATGCTTTACACATTGCCTTTAAGTTAAGTATGACTGCTTTTTGTGTGAAGCTACCCAGGGTTAAACAGGTTAATTTTGTGACTTTTTGTGGTTCCCCCTGCAAGGGATTCTCGCTGTTGCTTGATCAGGGCTCACCCCCCAGTCAACCAACAACCCAATTTGACAGAAGCCATCAAAATCTTCCCGTCAATGTACAGCGAGGAAGATAACATGAAGGAAGTTATGAAGGATGCGGAGGATATAGAGGAGCAATGCCCAAAACACACTAGTGAGCTCATGCAAATGGACGGGCAACATCTGGTAAGGAAGCATAACAGGCACCAATTCACAGTGGAAGCGTCAATCTCCCACCCAGAGAACTATCAGTCTGATACACAACAAAACAGGGCAGAGAAAAGGCCAACACAGACTTGTTCGACTCCACTAAGCAACAACGGGCCGGAGCCTTTGAACCAATCACCAGATTTGAGCCCAGCCGATATGGCTAGCAAACATAAATGGAGAAACACTGAAGTGAAGCTGGGTCAAACACATTCGAATTACTATCCGCCTAACCAGACCTTGATAAGAGACGAAGCCCCGGAACAGATCATAAACACAATAAATACTTCTCTATCAGCGGCTATCAAAGCACTCACCTGGCAATCGCATAAATTAGAAATACAAGTTGATCTAACACACATGCTCGCTCAGAGCGTACTTTCAATTGACAAGAAGAATGAAGCACTAAACTCAAAAATGGTCTGTCTGCTAAAGAAGAGCAACGCGGGACCCATACACAACACAAATGATGTCATAATTGAGACTGCACTTCCGGATCTACTAACAACATTGATAAATCAATGCAAATATAACCACAAAGGTAAATTGCAGAATGAAAGGACTACCACATAATCAGCAATAAAAAGCAGGAAGGAGAACAAACCAGCAGACAATGGGTGCGTACCATCAGCCCAAAAAACACAAGTATCAAGCAGCGATAAGGCCTGCCATGCAAGCATGGGGCCTCCACACCCTACAATTGCAGTACCTTCGCAGTCAACCAATGAAGGTCTGGAATGCAACCAGACACCAACGCAAGCCATAGGCGCTCAAACCAATAAGGTAAAATCAGAGGAGAAGACGACACAATTGTCACGGAGACAAAAAAGAAATTGAGCAAAGCATATAAGGCCAACAAAAAAAAATCAAAGCTCAAAGAATCGCTCAAAAAGATCTACAAATGGAAGTTCCAAGCAAATTGGCAAAGCAAGAGGATAACACAGAAGCAACCATGCTAGAAGCTCTGAAGACATACCCCATTTTCCTTTCAAGGGCACACACTGCATGATCATCTGATCAGGAAGCAAAACACGGAATTGCCATCCGCAAATGCAGCAACGAGCATCGGAAAAAATTGAAAACTTCACCCAGACAGCGCCACAAAGCCTCCAGCAGACCATCCCCCTCACACAAACAATTATTGATAGGCTCAACAGAGAGGCCATTACACAGACAAGCCCTTGCACACAGAAACATCCAAACATACACCTTGCGGTGGAGTTAGAGCGAGGTACACACACAAGAAGGAAAATAACAGAAAGAAATGAACAGAACATTTCAGATGGGCCAGACTTGCGAAACAACGGATGGTTCAAACCATAAAGCGGGGTACTGCCAGAAACAGGACAACGCCAAACACTTACACAACATACGAAAGAAGATCATAAGCAAGCCTTGGCCAACAAAACATACGCACAAGGGGACATGGCATATCAATCCGCAGCAAAAGCTGATTGCCCTGAACCTGTACACACTGAAATAAAGGAAAGGCTCATCATTCGGTCAGACACTCCATAACGGAAGGGTGCAAACCTGGAACATCGTATGACAACGCTACCTTCTACCCTAATATTCACTCCGGAATTTAATACAAAAGGGGCATGGGATATATTAAACAGATCTAACATTCCACAACTAAAATTTAACATACCATCTCTATCCTACCTCACTACGGCACATCTAATTTCAGTCAAATTCCAACGTAACCTAAACAATAGGAGAATAGAATCTACACTAACCGAATGGCAAAGTGACTTTGATGTCCAGAACATTTTACGGGAGAGCGAACAATTTAAGGATTGGGGCATATTAATCAATAAACCAGTAATAGAAAAATATCCGTACGTGCTGCCCACAACATCACCCCCAAAGGATCAAACACAATCCTAAGAAGAACCCAAAAAAAACCCTACTCCTCTCTTGGGGGGGGGGGGGATACAATCAAAATCCAAGTGTGTAATAGCAGGAGTGAAAACCTTAGGAAAGAGGAAGAACTAACACTCATAAACCCGGAAAAACTTGAATGGGCTTGGCTCCCCACAGCCCTTACGACTGGAGGGCGGTCAACTCTGAAGGAAGGGAAATGGAAAACAATTAAAAACATTAATCCCTAAAAAAAAGTGCACTACGGATTATCAACTGGAACGTGGCAGGTCTTTACTCCCTAACGACAGATGAAAAAACATTGGACTTCTTAAACACGGGAGACATCATATGCATGCAAGAAACGTGGTCGACTGCTCCCATACCTATTCTAGGGTTCCAAATAAGCCATATACCTGCACACCCAAAAAATTGTTCGAAAGATTAATGGGCGGCCTCGCAACCGATGTGAAACTGGAATTACAAGTGGAAATCAAAGAATGGTCAAACAACAACTGGAACCTACAGGCAGTTAACATAAGTGGCTTAGCACTAGATGAAATGCCCGAGTCAATATCTTTGATAAACCTGTACATATATCCAAAAAGAGACACAAAATTGGCCATAGTGAAGAATACAACCAAGCTTATAAAAGGATTCATATATGAACATCCAGGAGCTCAGTACACAATGGCCGGCGATTTTAATATTCGCAATTTCGACCAATTTGATATATCCCAAGGTGGCCGAGAAAGAACGATCCTCCAAGCATGCATCTGCGAAATTGATCTTGGGTCAGCGGCATTAGTAGCTCCGACAGGGGCACTATGAGCCACACTTACAGAGATACATCTACCTTAGATTATATCTTCTTAAGCAGCGAGCTATTAAAGAGGTGCACAGCCTTCCAGGTACATCGGAGGAACGAAAGCGACCACACTCCGATTACCATAGACATCAGTCTGTGCACAATGGTCCATAAAATCTGCAATCCAGCCGGCCATAAGTATGAAACAAATACCGGTCCACTCATAAAAAGGATCAAATGGGGGCTGGTCGCAATGACCAAATATGAAGATTGGAAACACACCATTGCAACTGGCCAATGGCCCCATGAGGCAATACAGATAGGGCAATGGTCTCGACTGCTAGACATGCTCCACGTGTCATTAACTGCACAAAATAAAAAGGAATGCCAAATTGTGATGAAAGAAGCTCGGTGGACCAGAATTCCTGGACCAAGAAGGATTTTAGAGAGCAAAAAAATGTACAGACAAGCTGCTAAACAACATTGAAAAGAAAGAACCATAGCTATAGAAAGCAAGCTGAAAGAGGCCAGAAGTCAATACAAAAAGATCGTGTGGAGCCAAAAACATCAAGAAACCTAGGAACAGTGGAAACACTTATTCTCCTTGCTTACACCCAGCAGAACCAAAGAATTTTGGAAATACGTAAACAATTTAGTGACTACGTCATATAGCAAGGAGAATGTCGTACCAGCAACCAAATGGATTACGTCATATAGCAAGGAGAACGTCGTACCAGCAACCAAATGGGAGCAGCATGTGGAGAACCTATATGTAGACTCGGATAAACCAAAGACCTTTCATAGAGAGCAGCTGAAGAATCTTTTAGAAGACACAGAAGACAGCACCATAACAGCAACTAGGGCAGAGGTACTAAAGATAGTAAGTAATATCCGGAGTGACGGGGCTCCAGGACCGAATGGCATACCAGGGATCATTTTCAAAGACGACCAAACGTTCTGGGCCCCAGCGATGCTCAACCTGTTCAACAAATGCCTTGCCACATCTGCCATACTGGAAGCATGACGGGCTCGAACCTTTACCCAATTCATAAAAAGGGAGATCTAACTCTGCCGGAAAACTACAGGTTAATTGCCCTCCTCGATGTAGATGGCAAATTCTTTGCAAAAATTCTCTTAAAAGAACTAGAGCAATGGATAACAGACAGTAAAATCATGCCGCCCTATCAGACAGGTTTCAGACCTAACGCATCAACTCTCGACAACATCATCGCTCTCGCCTACCTGGGCTCCAAGGTGTGTGAAAGAAACACTCCATTATATGCCGGCATTGACCGTAACATCCTGTGGAAAAAACTGGCAGGATGGGGCATTCCAAAACAACTGCTTGCAGCAATAGCAGCCTTATATATGGATACATGGGTGAGGATCAAGTTAACGCTATCACACGCCACAAGCCGGATTTCCACAAACAGAGGCTTAAAGCAGGGGTGCGTACTTGCCCCAACTTTATTTAACCTATATTCAGCAGATCTAGGGGAAGAGCTATTAAAAGGCACAATCTTTCCACCAAAAATTCCCAATAATACAGTATGCGGATGACTTGGTCTTGATGGACCAGACTTGAATAGGATTGAGGAGGGCCCTAGACATATTACACAAGTACAATAAAAGCAACGCCCTCCACGCAAGTGTGGGAAAAACAAAACTCCTGATTTTTGGCCGATGCCCTCCAAAACTCAAACTCAAGTGGAAACTCGGCCATTTAAGGTTGACACAGACTCCAAGTATGACTACCTTGGAGTTTGGCTCATGGACTCAGGGAAACATACACTGCAGACAAAGGCTATAGGAGCCAAAGCAGCAAAGACCACGTATGCTCTATCTTGTCTCAACCACAAGTTAAACAGCCACTCGGCTCAGGCAATACGAAGAGTAATCGGGGCCAAACTCATACCAACACTAAGTTATGGCCACCTTGCCTATCCTGCAAGGCTAACAGAGGCACTAGAGCAAAACCACACATTGTCATATAAAACGGTATTTGGCATGCCAAAGCACACTCAGCGTTTTTAATACGCCTGGAATTCAACCTCGCAAGCATGGACGTAGCATGCAAAAAAGACATAATCAATTACTACTTCCAGTTGAGCCGGGCCGTCCCTGAGTCCCTGCAGGGTGCCCTTATGGCAATGTTCTCGGACAAGATAAGTGCCTGGGCGAAGTACCTGGAACTAGCTGCTTCAACATTAAAACTGGATCTAACATCTCTGACAGCTCTCCAAATCAGCAAAGCACAGCTAACACAAGCTAAGAAGGCCTCGAGGGATTTGGACCTAACCAAGGCAAGAAGCATTAGAGGTGCAGAGGGGCTTGTAATATCCCATGAAACCTTTCTTTGCCAACCATACTTAAGAGTAGCAATTGGAAAGCATGCATTTAAGAACATTTTATCACTTAGCCTACTGACTACACCCATCAGGGAGTACAGGGCACACTGGAATAACTGGGACCTGGCACAGGAACAATGCAGGCTGTGTAACTACTAAATATGCCACCTAAACTGCCAACATAGTCACTAACTTTGATTTACACACAGGTCTTTTTAATCAGGGCCAATCGCTGTAAAGTCAGCTAACCCTACACAGCACATGGCCTTCAGGGTTGGTCACAGGGCCTGGCCCTGGGGACCCAATCCCCCAGGGCCTTTTTTTTTTATAAAAAGGGGGACCCACATGGCCCCCACCCCAAACATATTATGGCCCTGGGGACCCCGTCCCTCAGCGTCATATATATTTGAAAGGGGAGAGGGTCATGCTTGGCCCCCCTTCCCGTGCCTCATTAGGCCCTGGATACCCAACCCTTCAGGGCATTGCTAAAAATAAGGGGAGAGGGCCACAGCCCCCCTCTCTGAGCCTTGTTAGGCCCTGGGGACCTCATCACTCAGGGCCACTCATTTCAATAAGGGGAGGGGGCCATGGCCACCCTCCACAAGCCTTCCTAGGCCCTTGGGACGCCATTGCCCAGGGTCACTCATTTAAATAAAGGCGAGGTGTCAGTGCGTCCCCCCTCGCTGAGGCTTGTTAGGACCTGGGTACCCCACTCCTTCAGGGCCACTCCTTTACATAAAGGAAAGGGGGCTACAAAGCCCCCATCCCTAAGCCTTGTTAGGCCCTGGAGACCCCATCCTCCAGGGACATTTTTCAAAATTAAGGAGATGGGGCCAAGCAGCCCAACCCCTGAACTGCTATTGGCCTCGGACCCCCATCCCCTGGGTCCCGAAGTTTTTGAAGGTAGGTGCCCTAGTGCCCACACCAGGCTCCCACCATATTCTTGATGTGGACTACGGGGGAGCCCCCAGGCCCTTTCGTGTAGTTCCTTGGACCCCCCAGGACCTGCACGTTTTGGATGACCTAAACTGAGGGCTTGGTGTGCAGACAGACTCTGGATACCCCCACAGGATGAGTCAGCTGTTAGACCAGCTAGCTCTACAGTGCCACTATCACCCCCCTGTATTCTATAGCGGTGTAGGTAGTTTCTGGTATCCACTGAACATGACAACCCTGATTCCTCAGGTATCGTGGAAACAATATGGTATCTTTCGCTCAGTCACTTGTGCTTGCTTTTCTCAGCATACACATAGAATGACGATTGGAATGGTTTCAATAATTATTTATTGATCAAGCGTCTAGTATGAAACATATTATCTGCGACAATAAAAAGGCAGGAGCAGACAAATGTAATCGCTAGTACCAATATCGTAAAAAGTAGATACATTTCTAGCATAGTGCTAATAAGATGAATAAAAACCTATTATATAAAACAATAGCATTGGCGTACTCCTACGATGCGTAGCCTACCAAAATGTACCTAGCATAGATATGTAGGTGAATCACGTGTATGTAAATGTCAGGATAGATCCTAATGTAGCCAAGAATCCCCCGGGGAAGTACTAACCCCTCACCTGATGGTTCTGAATGAAGGACCCCATCTCTGCGTCGAGGATGGCACCCCACAAGGGATGTCAGGTCTCTGCCTGTCGAAGGATCAGCCTGCAGAGTCTCAGTCCAGCCTGGAAGGAATTCTCCTCTGTTCTGTAAGGGGGAGTGAGGGTCTTTTATACTAAAGTGGTCACTCCAGGGTTTTTCCAGAATCGATATGTTTTTAAAACATTCACTAATCCTTTACTAATCCTTTTCTAAACAAAAACACTCATGCACGGCTGGCTGTTGGCCATGGATGAAAAAAGTGGTGACCATTATACAGAATAAATCTACCGTGCCTGGGGACATGTTTATGTACATCAGGTACAGGGATTAAGATAGGATACCGAGAGCCTGGTTGTCGAAGAGACAGAAGAAAGCTACTAGGTAAAAGGTCACCTGTGTTTAGGATCGTCTTGTCGTGTGGATGGGTCACAATGTATGTAATTGGTATGTACATGATGGGACTATCCTAAAGAACATGACAGCCCCCGCAGCCCCAACTGGCTCCCCGCATGCAGCAGGAGTAGGCCTGGGCAGTGAACTCTGCTCCGTTCGCGGAGTTTGCAGAGTTTTCTGCACTCTGCCCTCAGCAGACCTAGTGTATTGCAGAAAACTCTGCTCCGCGTAGTGCAGCAGAGTTTTTTCCCCGCTCGCTAACGTTAAGTTCGCAAGCACGAGCTGCCACTCGGGTAGAATTTCTACCCGAGTGGCAAGAAGACCCGTGCGAACGGCAGTTTGCACTACACTCTGCCACTTGCAGAACTCTGCAGAGTTTTTTTGTCACTTCTCGGAGTTCTGTGTAGCGAAACTCCGTGAACTACGCCCAGGCCTGAGCAGGAGCAGGCACTGTCCCACCCGGAGGTAGGAGCTACTAATGCTTCTCACTCTGGGTGGGAGCAATATTTTGATCTGGGAAACAGATCAAAAGTCTGCTCCCAATAGGTGGAAGCATTTTCAAAGCTCCCACTCCCTGGGAGCAGACTTTGCGTTTGCTCCCACTTGGCGGGAGTTTTGAAGACGCTACCACCAAGTGAGAGCAAACACAGGTTTCCCTGCCCATGCTGGTGCAGACAAGGAAACCGCTATGTCCTAGGGGTGGGCTCCCTGAGACATAGCTTGTGAGCCAGCCCTGAGGAAAGGGTCCCATGGGGCATTAATGGCTCAGGAGGGGCTCCATGGTCCTTCTCCCTTAAAGTAATCGACCCGCTGGGGTGGGCTCCCCTGGGCCTTTATGACTCAGGGAGGGGGGCCGCATGTCCCCTCCCCATTTTGTAAAGTTTTAGCCCCAGGTTGTGCTCCCCGGGCATTTAGAGGCTCAAGGTGGAGGCTGCGAGACCCCCCCTCCCCATATAAACTATTTTTAGCCCCGAGGCTGGGCTCCTGTGGGATTATGGCATTTTTCTGCTGATTTTATTTTTGTTTTTGGCCCTAGTGGGGTCCCTCTAGGTTACCCCCGATGGGGCCTAGGGTGTTAGGGTATCCCTACCCTGCCCCTTATATTGCTTTTAATTTTTTTACTTCAGGACAGAGGACTAAGTCAGTGGGTCCTTTAAAGGGTGGCAGTAACATTTTTCTAATGTTGCTGGCAGCCAATCAGAGCACTAATCATTTACACACCACTTTCAAATTCCTATAAGTGATATTTATAATTCACTTACTTACACCCCACGTTCCAATTAATGTAACTCAATCTTCTCTCTCTGTACACAGTCTTGTCACCTCACTTGCCACACTACATTAACGGTTTCTCGCCACTGTACCATAAAGTGTAGCAGAGTGCAATAGCATAGAGTACAGTAGCGTACAGTGGAGTTTCGTACCGTGCAATAGCATACAGTTGCAAACTGTACAGTATATGGGCGTGGAGTAAAGGGGCATACTAACTCCAGAATAGAGTGGTGAAGAGTATAATAGCATAGACTAGAGTAGTGTAGAGTGGAGTAGCATACAGTGGAGTGGCACGGAGTACAGTGGAGTGGTGTACAGTGCAATAGCATACAGTATAGTGGCATATACTGGAGTGTAATAAAGTGGAGTGGCATACAGTCAATAGGGTGGAGTGTAGTGGCGTAAAGTGAACTGATATAGTGTGGAGTGGCATATAGTGGAGTGTGGCAATGCAGTAAGATGTACCATTAAAGTGTGTTAAAGTATGTCAAAGTTATGTGGCCGTAATTTATATTGTAATGTGTAAATGTTACTTTTGGTAGTATATGTAAATGGTGTAAGTAATGCTAAAGTCATAAGTTTTATAAATGTAATGATATATTGTGCCACAGTATATTGTGGTACGGTCACTGTATACCATGGTACATAAGAGTAAAAAGTGATTATGTGATTGGTTAATGGCTCTGTTTTCCAAAGGTAAAAGGCAGCCATGCAGTTTTTATAACAATTTTGCATTGTTCTGCAGTCAGTGTTAGGGTCTTATAAATAGGTAAATATTAGGTTTTATTGTTGTTCACCAACTATTACCACTTTTTAAAGAGGTAATAGGTTAACATTTTTGTTTATAATTTTCTATATATTTTTATAGCAGTCTGTGGTGAACTGTGTTTTGTTAGTAAGTAGCGCAGTAATTTTTACTATTAACCGGGCTACTGTGTATACTTATTTGTGCAACTTTAAATATATAAAAATTAGAAGATGCACTTTAGCACACTATATTTATAAAATATAGTGTCTTACAGAGTATTTCCAAATTTAAATTTAAAAAAATGTTGGTACCACGTTAGTAGTGCTGTACTCTGTATTTTTTTAATATATGGAAACTTATAATATTTTTTCCCTACCTATTACCACTTTGCTAAAGTGGTAATAGGTACAGGACAAATACCAAACCTAATACTTACCTAGATAGCAAGGCGTAACACAGAACACCAACAAAGTCGACCTCAAAACAGCAGGGCTGCCTTTAACTTTTGTAAAGGCAGTCATTAGCCAATCAGCTAATGACTTTTCATAACTAGTATGGTGGAACTACCACGGCAATAGATATCACTAAGTTAAAAAACCTTAAAACTTATCTCCTCTAACCCACAGAATCACTGGTGAACCCTAATAGGTAAAGCAGCCAAATTTCGCCAAAATCCAGCTGAAACTTTCTGTCCCCCAACAATAAAAAGGATGCACCCGGTCTGCAATGTTCATCAAATGGGTGCAAGTTATTAAGGGTCAAAAATCCCCACATCCCTAATTCTGGTGACCCTAGCTGTAACTACCGACACGAGAACTGCGATCATATTGAAATGCGGAGTTGAGCCTTACCTGACTAAACGCTTGCAGCGAGCTGCTGGTCGAGTGTGACCTTGCCTGCGGGTAATTTGGAGCTTTGGTGTAACATGCGGCAGCCCAGCCGCGAAGGATCGCACCACCCCGTGATAATTGGGGGTCACGGGGCCCGGAATCATTCCGAGCCTGGAAAGTGAACCAGTGACTAATGGGATTTATGGCTCACACGCATCTCAAGGCCCATTGGAGGGCTTTAAAAATTGACAGTATCAATTATCGTGCATCCATCAGTGGAGGAACAATTATGACACAGACCACAAGGCCTAGCAGGCACTGCGTTGAACTCATTTGAGTAGCCCATCTGAGGGCGGTTAATTATCAATAAATACGTGGGTGTGTCAAACAGCACGAATCTCCGGTCGAGCCTCTGATGAGAGCGGAAGCTCAGAAACGCGCCAGGCTATAACTACCGACACGAGAACTGCGATCATATTGAAATGCGGAGTTGAGCCTTACCTTAATAAACGCTTTCAGCTCGCTGCTGGTCGAGTGCGACCTTGCCTGCGGGTAATTTGGAGCTTTGATTGATATATATATATATATATATATATATATATATATATATATATATATATATATCTACTGAAAAAAACCGTAGGTTTCAGGCACGTTATAGTTACAAATTAGCATTTTAAAACCTTTGAAATTCACTGAAAAAACCATAGGTTTCAGACACGTTATAGTTAGAAATTAGCATTTAAAAAACCTTTGAAATTCACTGAAAAAACCATAGGTTTTAGGGACAGTTATAGTTAGTTGGACATTGCACTCGTACAAAACCCGTGAAATTCCCCCGTTATAGTTAGTTCAGCTAACTATAACTCGCGCCTCGCAATGCACTGCTGATGACGTCACATATTACATCACTCATGACATGGTCAGTGACATCACTGATGACATCACTGATGACATCTCAAATGACATCACTGATGACATCATCCAGTGACTGTGTGTTTCTGTAAAGTTTAAATATGTTTAATATATATAGGGAAAGGCGTATTGAAGAATGAGTGGGTGTATAAGTGTCTGAATGGATGATTTAGTACGTGCGTGACTGACTCTACAAGTGAGTGATTAAACGTATCTTACTGAATGCATGGGTTAGTGACTAAACTGTGTGAATGTCTGTATCCGTCTGTTGGTGTGTAAGTGGATGCATGAATTTGCGAATAGCTACATGAGTGTCTATATGGGTTATTGATTGGTTCTATGAGTATCTGTATGGGTGCCTGAGTGTTTGTGTGGATGGGGTGTGTGCGACTGTGCATAGATGTGTGAGTGGGTGATTCACTGGGTGGATGGTTTCAAGAGTGCATCTGTGATAGACTGTATGGGTGGGTAAGTGTGTGTAAGAGTGTGTTAGTGAGTGAATGTATGTCCCAGTGGTACATGTGTGAGTAACTACATATGTGAAAGGCAGTATATATGTGTATTGGAGTATATAAATAGCTATAAGCGAGAGTGAGTGATTGTGATAGTGGCTGTATGGATGAGTGTGTGCTTGTATCAGTGATTGTATAAGAGCGTAACAATGTGCTAGTATTTGTATGATTAAGTGAGCTGGTGTGTGTATAACTGTATAGGTGAGTAAATGGCAGTGTGTTTAATTATTTGCATGACTGACTAGGTGTGTGAGTACCTCTATGGATGAGTGGCGGTGTTTGAGTGTCTATATAGGAGTAAGAGTGCATATGATAGTCCTGTACTGAGTGACCATAAGTATGAGTGACTGTACGGGTGAGTGAGTGGATGTGTGTGTGTAGACCTAAGAATCAGTGAGTGGGTATGTAGTTATTGGTGTTGGAGTGTCTATGGTTTTGCGAATGGCACTCTGTAATTTAGATTGGGTGTATCAAAGGTTATATTAGGGTGTGAGGAGCTGCATCAGATTATCACGTGGATGATGTCATCAGTGATGTCATTTGAGATGTCATCAGTGATGTCATCAGTGATGTCACTGACCATGTCATGAGTGATGTAATATGTGACGTCATCAGCAGTGCATTGCGGGCGCGAGTTATAGTTAGCTGAACTAACTATAACGGGGAATTTCACGGGTTTTGTACGAGTGCAATGTCCAACTAACTATAACTGTCCCTAAAACCTATGGTTTTTTCAGTGAATTTCAAAGGTTTTTAAATGCTAATTTGTAACTATAACGTGCCTGAAACCTACGGTTTTTCAGTGAATTTCAAAGGTTTTTAAATGACAATTTTTAAATGTATTAATTTTTATATATATTTTTTTCATACTGATTTACTACATTTTTAGAAACAATTTCTTTTACATATTTTATTTTTAAATTACATTGTAATTACATTATACATTACATTACAAAAATACTTTCTCAGAATGAATTACTTTAGTTTAAATACTTTGCACATAGGCAATAGACTTTTAAGTACAGTAGTTACAGTTGTTGCAATGGGCAACACATTTTCAAACACAATGCAACATTCAGCTCAATGTGAATTTCTAGTTAAATGCAATTAGTTACTTTATGGATTACTTTTCTAACCACAGGACTGGATCCTAGATTCAGTCCTGGTACATCTCCTGAAAACAGTTGAGTAAAAGCGTTTTGGTTACAGTCGTGATTTTTAAGGAATATTATTGTATTTTAAAAGTTGACACTTAGAAACTTTTTCTCATAGAATCACCAATGTTATCCTAGGGAAGGAAATTCACTTAGCAGGTAAAAACTGTTATCGTTACTTTTTCTTACTCAGTGTTGGATCCTGGAACCAGCACTGGTGCATCTCCTGTAAACAGTTGAAATAATGCGTTTAAGTCATACAGGCGATTTTTAAGGAATATTTGTAGTTTGTGAAAATCGACACTTTGAAACTTTTCTGCTGAAAACCAGACAATGGATTCCTATGGAAGAAAATATAAGTTACTGGTAAGTACGGTTAAAATTACTTTTCAGGACCAGTACTGGGCTGAAAGATACAGCACTGAGGTCTCTCCTTATAACAGGTGAGTAAATCGGAATTCGTATTTCGGCTGATTTTAGAGGAATATTTGTATGTTTCAAAAATCAACACTTAGAAACTTTTTCAGCAAAAAGCAGGCAATGATATCCTATGGAAGGAAATTCAAGTTACTGGTAAGTACGGTTAAAATTACTTTTGAGGATCAGTACTGGGCTGAAAGATGCAGCACTGAGGTCTCTCCTGATAACAGATGAGTAAATCGGAATTCGTATTTCGGCTGATTTTAGATGAATATTTTAAAGTTCCAAAACTCCACACTTAGAAGAATTTCCAAGTGAAACCAGTCAATGTTAGCCTATGGAAGGAAATTCAAGTTACCGGTAAGTACGGTTAAAATTACTTTTCAGGACCAGTACTGGGCTGAAAGATACAGCACTGAGGTCTCTCCTGATAACAGGTGAGTAAATCGGAATTCGTATTTCGGCTGATTTTAGATGAATATTTTAAAGTTCCAAAACTCCACACTTAGAAGAATTTCCAAGTGAAACCAGTCAATGTTAGCCTATGGAAGGAAATTCAAGTTACCGGTAAGTACGGTTAAAATTACTTTTCAGGACCAGTACTGGGCTGAAAGATACAGCACTGAGGTCTCTCCTGATAACAGGTGAGTAAATCGGAATTACGTATTTCGGCTGATTTTAGAGGAATATTTTAAAGTTCCAAAACTCCACACTTAGAAGAATTTCCAAGTGAAACCAGTCAATGTTAGCCTATGAAGGAAATTCAAGTTACCGGTAAGTACGGTTAAAATTACTTTTGAGGATCAGTACTGGGCTGAAAGATGCAGCACTGAGGTCTCTCCTGATAACAGGTGAGTAAATCGGAATTCGTATTTCGGCTGATTTTAGAGGAATATTTTAAAGTTCCAAAACTCCACACTTAAAAGAATTTCCAAGTGAAACCAGTCAATGTTAGCCTAAGGAAGGAAATTCAAGTTACTGGTAAGTACGGTTAAAATTACTTTTCAGGACCAGTACTGGGCTGAAAGATGCAGCACTGAGGTCTCTCCTGATAACAGGTGAGTAAATCAGAATTCGGATTTCGGCTGATTTTAGAGGAATATTTGTATGTTTCAAAAATCAACACTTAGAAACTTTTTCAGCAAAAAGCAGGCAATGATATCCTATGGAAGGAAATTCAAGTTACTGGTAAGTACGGTTAAAATTACTTTTGAGGATCAGTACTGGGCTGAAAGATGCAGCACTGAGGTCTCTCCTGATAACAGGTGAGTAAATCGGAATTCGTATTTCGGCTGATTTTAGAGGAATATTTTAAAGTTCCAAAACTCCACACTTAGAAGAATTTCCAAGTGAAACCAGTCAATGTTAGCCTATGAAGGAAATTCAAGTTACCGGTAAGTACGGTTAAAATTACTTTTCAGGATCAGTACTGGGCTGAAAGATGCAGCACTGAGGTCTCTCCTGATAACAGGTGAGTAAATCGGAATTCGTATTTCGGCTGATTTTAGAGGAATATTTGCACAATGGTGAAGGGAGGGGCGGGGCCTGAGGTGACATCTGTGCAAACGCGCCCCGTGGCGCGTTTTAAGTTGGGGGATTAAGTCCCCTTGAATCATGAGGGTCCCTACGGGCCAACTAGCCCACCAGGAACCTCCAGTATGCGCCAGGAGGCTGCGTTGCAGAGACATGTACAGAGGCCACACCCCTTTTACACCTCTCTGCAACGCAGCTCTGTGGCGCTTTCTGGACGTACCTGTTGGGCTAGTTGGCCCCCAGGGACCCTCAGGATTGAAGAGGATTTAATTCCCCATCTTAAAACGCGCCACGGGGCCTGTTTGCACACATGTCACCTGAAGCCCCGCCCCTCCCTTCACCACTGTGCAAGCGCGCCCCGTGGCGCGTTTTAAGTCGGGGATTAACTCCCCTTGAATCCTGAGGGTCCCTGGGGTGCAACTAGCCCACCATATACCTCCAAAAGCGCCATAGAGCTGCGTTGCAGAGAGGTGTAAAAGGGGCGTGGCCTCTGTACACCTCTCTGCAAGGCAGCCCCTGGCGCATACTGGAGGTTCCTGGTGGGCTAGTTGGCCCCAGGGACCCCAGTATTCAAGGGGGTCGTTCCCCCTCTGCAAACGCGCCAGGGCGCGTTTGCAGAGTGGTGAAGGAAGGGGCGGGGCCTACGGGCCCGATCGTTTTTTTTTGTTTGTTTTTTCCCCCTGTAGGGGGGCTGTGTAACCCCCTTCCTTTTTCCTATTTTTAGGCCCTGGGGACCCCATCCCCCAGGGCCTTACCCCTACTTTTAAATTAAAAAAAAAAAAAAAACGGGGAAGGGGCCGCGTGGCCCCCTTCCCTGGGCCTGTATTGGCCCGGGGACCCCATCCCCGGGGCATGGCCTCTTTTTTTATTTGGAGGGGGCTGCGCGGCCCCCTCCTCAGGCCATTAAGGCCCGGGGACCCCATCCCCCGGGCCGGCCTTGCACTTTTAAAAAAAAATTTGCAATTTTTTACTTTGGGGAGGGGGCTGCGTGGCCCCCCTCCGTGGCCACTTATGGCCCGGGGACCCCATCCCCGGGGCCTGGCCTCTCGTTGGGGACTGTGGGGGGTCCCCAAGCGCCCCACAGTCCCGCCGGCTCCCCGTGTCCTACGGGAGCCGGCATTGCTACACATGGGGAGCTGCTAGAAGCAGCTCCCCATGTGGAAAGCAATCGGCTTTGGATATTGGAAGAGAGGCAGGTTTCCTGCTCTCTCTTCCAATATCCAAAGCACGTTTGCAATGACAGGACGGGAGCCGCGAGGCTCCAGTCCTGTCATTGCAAACAGCAGTGTCCCGGGGGTAGGCACCCGGGACACTGCAGGAGCCGACCCTGGGGGTGGCGGTCCCCAGGGCCACCACAGGCTCCAGGAGGGGGCGCGCGGCCCCCTCCCTACATTTTGAAAGGTGGTGGTCCCCGGGGCTTGGGGGTCCAAAACGGACCCCCATTTTAATTTTTCTTAGTGCCCCGGGAAGGTGGTGGTCCCCAGGGCGTGTGGGGGGGCTGGAGCCCCCCACACAGGTTTTAATTTAAAAAAGAAGCCCCGGGGAGGTGGTGGTCCCGGGGCTGCGGGAGGGCTCAGAGCCCTCCCGCACCATTATACATAAAGCCCCGGGGGTGGTGGTCCCCGGGGCTTGGGGGCCCTTAGAGGCCCCCACACATAAATTAACCCCCAGCATGCCCCCGGGACTTGGCCCACCCGGGGCCAGTGCTATCGAGCGCGGGAGACCGCGCTCGATTTTTTCGGCAGGATTCGCGCTCCCTGAGCGCATCCTGCCGATTTAAAAAAATAAAATAATTTTTTGCCCAGGGGTCCTTGCGGGACCCCTGAGCAGACCTAGGGGTCAGGGTGTTTCTACCCTTCCCCTTTGTGCGCTTTGCGCACTTGTTTCTGTCCCTCGGTTCTACCGAGGACAAAATAACTGCCAACACTTCCTGATTTGGAGTGTTGACAGCCAATTAACATAAAGCTCGTGCTCGGGAGGATCCGCGGCCCTAGATATATCTATCTTTTTACTTTTGATTTTCTCAGCAACTACTGAACGGATTTACACCATTTAACAAAAAGGGTTCTTTCTGAACCAAGAACTACCTCTTTGCCAAATTTGGTGTAATTCCGTTCAGCAGTTCGAGGCTGTAGCCGTGTCTAAAGTTTCCTATGGAAAATTGCATGGGGAAACGCGTTTTGGGACCCCCTTTTTCTCGGCCCCCGGTTGGCGAATCCCCGAGACTTTCAGGGTAGGAGCGGACCGGAGCGCCCCACAAAGTTTGAAAATTTTGCGAAGATACGTCAACCGGCAAGAGAGTTATTTCAAATAGAATGTCGCGGATTTCCTATGGATAATAGGTTGTAACTATAACTATCTACTGGCGACCGCCAGTAGATAATATATATATATATGTGTATATCGCCACACTCCGCCTCAATGTTCCTCAAAACGGAAACAAAACGGAAGACGAACCCAGACTGGTGTAAGTATTTTCCTTTTATTTTTCAGTGAGCCACCATGCTGCCATGACGCGTTTCGGCCAAACTCGGCCTTGATCACATATATATATATATACATACATATATATGTGTGTATGTGTATATATATATTAATATATATATACACACACTCTCTCACAGTCACATACTCCTGCAAACACCCACAAAACACTCCACGCTCACATGCATGCTCCTCGACACCTTCTCACCCACCAAACAAACCACAGAGATCTGGGACCTGGTGCACAACAATGCCCTGACCTACTTTTCTTCAAGGAAACCTGGCTGACCATGCATTGGCACCTGACATCGCTATATCCATCCCCCCAGCTACAAGATTGCCAGGTAAGACGGCCTCCACAATCCCAGAGGCGTAATCGTCGTCATCCAGAAGAACACCATCAGCAGCACCACATCCACAGAATACCTGTTATTCAAGTTCCATCGCACAACCAACTTCACCCTAAGTGACACTCTCATTTACAGACCACCGGGACCAAGCACCAACTTCACCAACACCATCACAGATTATGTTGCACCACTCACCCTTGATGTTAGCAATTACATCCTACTTGGAGACCTGAGCTTCCACCTAGAAGACCATGCTGACCCCAACTTAAGAGCACTCATTAAAGACCTTGGATGCCAGGGCCTCACCTGAGTAAAGGGACCTACCCACATCACTGGACACCTCCTGGACCCTATTTTCATCAACTTCGACAACATCCGAGTATACAAGCCCACAACAGTCCCCTGGACAGACCCCAGCCTTGTCAAGTTCAGCATCCCCCTCCCAGTCCAATGCACATGTCCAACCTCCAGACCAGACCACTAAACCTGGAACAGCATCACCAACAAGGACTGAAACAACACTTTTAACACCCACCAACCCAAACACAACAACAGCCTCCCTATAACCGTCAATTGAATCATCTCCTGTGCCGACTCCCTTGTCCCCCTCTAACAGAGCTATACTAGATCCATACCACAGACGTGTTGGTACACGGAAGAACTCAGACTGATGAAACACCACTGCAAACAACTGGAGAGCAAATCGAGAATGAGCCAGGACAATGCAGACAGGAACACTTTCAAATCCACTTTAAGACTACCACCAAATGATCTGGACCACAAAACTTGCCACTATGTCAGACGAACATTGATGCCAGCACAAACAGAAGTAAAGATATCTTTGCCATTGTGATAGATTTTACCTCACCATCAACTGCCTCCAACTCAATCATCCCCTCGCAGGACCTCTTCACAACCTCTTACGATTCTTCAGCAACAAAATCACCACCATTTACTGCAACTTGAGCCCACAACTGGAACTGACAGACCTCACCACTCACCTCCAGATATTATCCAAAGAACCTATGCTTACCACATGGCTTGTCACCACCCCCAAAAGAAACGACCACCACCATGAAGTACATCCACTCATGGGCCCCATCAGACCCCTGCCCCAATATGCCTACTCCAGAGGACTGCAACACATCAGCATTATACTCACATCCATTCTGAATGCCTCCACCTAATCTGTGACCTTCCCAGATGTTTGGAAACATGCAACTGTCCTCCTATTTCTAAAGAAACCCTCTTTGGAACCTTCAACAATCGCCAACTACAGACCGATCTCCTTACCACAATTCCCAGCCAAGATCTTAGAGAAAATCATTTACAGATACCTTACCAAATACCGTAACAACCACCAACTCCTTGACCCCATTCAGTCTGGTTTCAAACCCAACCACAGCACAGAAACTGCCCTCATCACTGCCAAGGATGATATTTGCATGACTTTGAACAGAGGAGACACAACGGCTCGCATCCTCCAGGACCTCTCTGCAGCATTTGACACAGTCTTCCAACGCATTCTCATCCAATTCCTACATGATATTAGAATCCCAGAACATGTACTTTGATGGATCTGCTCATTCCTGACTGGAAGGACCAAGTCAGTCAGCCTTGCACTGTACACCTCAAATGCCTGCGACCTCATCTATGGAGCTCCGCAACGATCCTCCCTGAGTCTGGCCCTCTTCAAAGCATACATGATTCCTCTAGCCAGCATCACCCACTAACATGACATCAATGTCCTCGCCTATGTTGATGACATGCAACTCATTCTCTCCTTCACCGACCAGATGCCCAGTACCTGGATCAACTTCAGTGCCTGCATGACTGAAATTGACCTCTAGATGAAGTACAGCTCTCTAAAGTTAAACATTGACATGATAAAAATTATGATCTTTGGGAAGAGTACATCACTTTGGGACTCTACCGGGTGGCCAACAAATCTATGACAGACACCCTCTCCCAACACCTACGACAAGAACCTCGAATCATCATCGACAGCAAACTCGACATGACCCCCCCAAGTCAATGCCATCTCTGCCTCATGTTTCCATACCCTGAAGATGCTTAGGAATAGAGCAAGACCTCTGACCTCCTGGTCAGGGAAACTGCTCTCCCCTCGTGCAGCTCCATTGATGTGCCGCTGCCCCCAGCACCTCTCTGGTTCCAGGTAGGTGTTCGAGGCCCTCCTCCACCCGCAGGCTCCTGCCTGTGCCTCATCCCTGGTGCGATTGGGAGAGCCTTGCTCTTCTGCTGGTCCGCTCTGCCAGACTTTCTGTAGTTTTTCTGCCTTTGTCTGTCTGTGCCTTGTTTGTGCAGTTTGTGCCTTTTTATCTCTTTGTTCTTTTTTTGTGCCTTTTTGTCTCTTTGTGCATTTTAGTGCCTTTTTGTCTCTTTGTGCCTTTCTTTGTGCCTTTTTTTCATTGTTTTTGCCCTGTTTGCAGTTTTTC
This sequence comes from Calotriton arnoldi, assembly GCA_963921515.1. Taxonomy (NCBI): domain Eukaryota; kingdom Metazoa; phylum Chordata; class Amphibia; order Caudata; family Salamandridae; genus Calotriton; species Calotriton arnoldi. The sequence continues at coordinate 432,812 of CAWUFW010005032.1, forward strand.
TCCCTTTCCTGCTGCTGCTGCCCCGTGGCCCCTCCCTCCTGCGTGTTCCTGCTCCCACCTCCCAGCTGCTCTCCCTCCCCCTACTTAATGACAGCCGCACTGCTGGTGCGCCAAAGGCAAGCCCGTCTGCGCCTGTCCACAACTCAACTGCGACTAGCACCAGGGACCCTGGTCCTCCGACCCCCCAGCGCTACGACTTAGCAACCCTCCACGCACTCAACCCCGAAAGAAACAACAAATGCCAGCTGTCAACACTGAACACCACCCAAGGCCAGTTCTCCTGCCGAAACTGCCTCTGTACCTTCACCCACCTCCGGACCCCTACAGCTACCATCATCCCAGCGGACACCAGCGCGCACAAACCCCTGATCTGTATCCTCCTCAACGTACGCTCCCTACACAGACATGCAGGGACCTCCTCAACACCCTCATGCCCTACGTCGCCTTCCTCACAGAGACCTGGACCAACACCAGCTCTGCACCCGACATTGCAAACACCATCCCCGATGGGTACAAGATCCAGAGGAAAGACTGCCCAACCACCCTGGAGGTGGCCACGCCATCGTACACAAAATCTCCCTTCGACTCACAACCGCCATCTCAAACGACTCCTTGCCCCCCGCAGAAAACCTCCACTTCCAGATTCAGATCAACCCCAGAACAACTCTACGCGGAACTGTTTCCTACAGACCTCCCAAACCCCACGCCACGTTCACCAACATCATCGCAGACCTCATCGCGTCCCATGCCCTCACCTCCACGGACTACTGCTTGGATAGCTGAATTTCCACCTCGACAACCTCAGCGACCCCAACTCCACCACCCTCCTGGACAACCTCACCAACATCGGCTTGATGCAGCTCGTCACCACCCCCTCCCACAAGGCAGGACACACCCTCAACCCCATCTTCGCAGGAGGAAACAACATTCTCTTCAGTCACCCCATGCAGCCCCTCTGGACGGACCACCACTGCGTCCATTTCTCCTTCTCGAAACCCACTGCACACAAGCCTATACCACACCCTCCATGCAGAAAATGGAGCAAGATCACCAAAAAGCACCTCAACTCTGCCATTAGTCGCACTTCTCCACCCACCACGACTGACGCCAACTCTGTAGCCAACGATCTCCACAGATGGATTGCCGACTGCGCAAACACGCTCGCCCCCCTCCGGAACTCCGACAGACGATGCACCACAAAAGCTACCTGGTTAACCACAGACCTCCGAGAATCCAAGTGCACATGCGACGACTCGAGAAAGCATGAAGGAACAGCAAAACCTCTGAAGCACGCACCGCCTACAGGACCGCCATGACAGAACACCACCAACTCATCAGATCCACGAAGAGGAACTTCATCCAGGACAGAATCCTCTCCAACTCTCGCAATTCTAAGGAACTCTTCAGCATCATACAAGAATTCACCAAACCCCCCAGTGAAACCTCTGACATCCCTCCCTTCCAGGACTTCTGTCACAAGCTCGGCTCCTTCTTCCATCACAAGATCAGGACTCTCTACGACAACTTCGACGATTAGAACCAAGTCTTGGACACAACACCAGCACCAGCAACGCCACCCAACCGACCATCACCGTCTGGACCCCTGTCACCACAGAAGACACTGCAAAGACTGTGAGGAGCATACACTCAGGAGCTCCCACCGACCCCTGCCCGCCACACATCTTCCACAGGGCTCCCTCTGCCATAGCACCCAAACTACGACGTACAATAAACTGCACCCTAGAAACAGGCACATTCCCCGATGACTGGAAACGCGCAGAAGTCAAACCCCCCCTCAAGAAACCCTCCGCAGACCTGATGGACCTCAAGAACTACAGACCCCTCTCTCTCCTCCCCTTCGCCGCCAAAGTCACCAAGAAGATCGTCAACAACCAGCTCACTAACTTCATAGACTCCAACTCTATCCTCGACACTACTCAATCCGGATTCCACATCAACCACAGCACTGAGACTGCCCTCCTAGTCGCCATGGATGACATCCGCACTCTCCTCAACCAAGGCACCACGGCAGCCCTCATTCTACTAGACCTCTCAGCAGCCTTCAACACCTTCTCCCACCGCACACTTGCCACCAGACTCCGTGATGCCGGCATACAGGGAACTGCCCTAGACCTGATCTACTCCTTCCTCACCAGCCGAACTCAAAGAATCAGACTCCCGCCATTTTTCTCCGAACCCACAGAGATCAGATGCGGAGTATCCCAAGGATCCTCCCTCAGCCCCACGCTCTTAAACATCTACATGGCCCCACTAGCAACCATCGTCAGAAAACACGGACTCAGCATAGTATCCTATGCCAACGACACCCATCTCATCCTCTTCCTCACCAAGGAACCCGACATCACCAGACACAGTTTCCAGGAAGGAATGAAGGAAATTGCATCCTGGATGAGCAGCAGCTGCCTGAAGCTCAACTCAGAGAAAACGGAAGTCGTCGTTCTCGGATCCACCCCCTCCTCGTGAGTTGACACCTGGTGGCCCCCTGCCCTCAGCAACCTTCCCACACCCACAGACCACACCCGCAACCTCGGCATCATACTTGACTTCTCTCTCACCATGAACCAACAGATCAACGCCATATCTTCCACATGCTTCAACACCCTCCGCACACTCCGCAAGCCCTTCAAATGGATCCCCCTGAGTCCAGAAAGACCATCACCCACAAACTGATAACCAGCAGACTGGACTACAGGAACGCCCTCTATGCCGCAATCAACAAATCTCTACTCCACAAACTCCAGACTATCCAGACTCGTCCTCAGCATCCCATGACAAGACCACATCTCCCAGCACCTACGAGACCTCCACTGGCTCCCTGTCGAAAAGAGAGTGACTTTCAAACTGCTCACACACACCATCAAAGCCCTGAATAACAAGGGACCCCAATACCTCAACAAAAGAATCTCCTTTTATGCCCCCAAGAGGAATCTCAGCTCCACTCTGCCGACCTTGCCCTGTGGAAATCCCACACATCTGCAGAGCCAGAACGGGAGGAAGATCCTTCTCCTACATTGCGGCCAAGACCTGGAACGAACCCCCCCTCAGCATCAGATGAACCCCCTCACTGCAAGCATTCAGGAAGTGCCTCAAGACCTGGCTCTTCGGATGAGCTGGAGCTGCCCGAAATCCCCTCTCCCCCAGCGCCTTGAGACCCTCACGGGTAAGTAGTGCACTCCAAGAGTCCCTGATTGATTGATTGATTGATTGAAGATTTTCAAATGACTCAGAATTCGCACGCGGAAAACTGTCACGTACCCCCAAGCTGGACTACAGGAACAGCTTCTATGCCAGGATCAATAAAAAAACTCACCGGAAGGCTGCTGGCCATTCAAAACTCGTAGACCAGAATCAGTCCCAGCTTCCTTCGCTGCGCTGACATAACACCACACCTGAAGGAGATCCACTGGCTCTCCATTAACAAATGAGCACAATTCAAACTCCTCATCCACACTTTCAAGGCCCCACATAACACTGACCCAGCATACCTCAACAACTGCACCTGCTTTCACAAACCTCCAAGACACCTCTGCTTGTCTGGGCTCCTACTTGCACAAATCCCACGCAGAAGGAAAAACAGATCTGGCAGACAAGCCTTCTCCCCATCACTCCTGAAGCGTGGAATGACCTGCGGCTATACATAAGAGCCTCCTCCTCACTTCTTGAATTCCGCAAGAAGCTGAAGACCTGGCGCTTCAAGTGGTCCCACGAGGCCCTAGGCATAATTAGACGCATATCTGCTCAGCGCCAGAATACCTTCCCAGGTGATAGTGCTCTTTACAAATCTGCCTAATAAAATTATATATATATATATATCTGGCTCAAGGTGGGGGACCGCATTACTCCCCTCCTCCAATTAATATAAATATTTAAACATCAAAACATCAACAGGCATTTATTTATTTATGTATTTTAATTAGTCTCCATCCCACTGGAGTCCTGCGAGTCTCATGGGAGTCCTGCAGGAGTGCGACTTAGGAAATGTGTTTTCTTTATTTTTGCAGCAATGGGGAGTTTCTTTGGTACCTCCCACAGAGCCTAGGGGCACAGGGTATCCCCTTATATTATTTATTTTCCTTAACCTCAGGATAGGGGACTAAGGGCCTGATTCTGAGTTTGGCAGTCCGACCCCCTGACTGCTGTGGCCACAGTCTCTAGAAGACCGCAGTGCTGGTGGTTTTTAGACCGCTGTAATATGAGTTGACTGCAGTGCCCGTGGTGTGGCTGTGGCGATCTGGGGGCTGTGGTCAATGGTTTTCCATAAATATTGATGCCTGTGTGAGCATTTCGACTGCACATGTGTTGAATTCACACATATGCATGATACATGTAGAAAAATACCACCTACCCATTGCCGCAGTCTGGCCCATATGTGGGCAATTAAGGCAATGGGTATATGGTACAAAAAGGACTTACCTGTATATAGCCGCAAACAGGGTCATATTCTTCAGAGTGAAGGGGGGACCTGGAGAAAGGGATCCACAGCGAACTCTAATGGGAAGAACAGGACAGGGGTGAGTACGCACCACAAATCCTTTCTTTCCGCCAACTTGAAGACGGCAGCTCAACCACCGCGGTCGGCTCGTCAGAAAGCCAACTCGTAATACGTACAATGGTGAAATTCTTTAATACCGCCCTATGGCAGCTGCTTTTCCCTGACTGCAGCAGTCTGTGGATGGTTGGTGGTGTTGGCAGTTTGCCGGCGGTTTTTGCAAAGGCAATCCAACAATCTCGTAAAACAGTGGTCAGACCTCCAAGCTCGCTATGGTCGGACCGCAACCCCGAGTACAGTGGTTCCTGGACCACCACATTCGTAATCAGGCCCTAAGTCTTCAGGTCCTGTAATAGCTGCCTGCAAGATCTTTCCTCATGTTGTAGCCAGCCAATTGTAGCCTTGGCCCTGTGGAAGCAATATGGCCCAAGGTAAAAAATCCCCCTGAGCCAAACAGAGGGCTCTATTTTTTAAAATTGGGTTGGAGGGACTCTCACAAGAATCCCTCGAACCCAACCGTCCAAAGCTGTGTGAGCAAACAGCTCATTACATTTTTAGAGGATAATGCAATCCTAGATCCCTCTCAATCGGGATTTAGAGCAGCCCACAGCACAGAGACTGCACTGGTTGCAGTCACAGATTCCCTCCGTCTCTCTCTAGATGTGGGCGCCCATGCTATTCTTGTACTGTTGCATCTATCAGTGGATCTTGGCACTGTTTCTCATGAAGTACTGACTCACAGACTGCATGAGATCAGTGTCAGAGGCACTATCCTCAATGGTTGGCTGACTTCTTGGAGGATCAGACTCAAATAATCACCCTGGGTCCATTTGAATCTAGTCTGGTTTCCATCACCAAAAAAGTACCATAGAGCTAATCGCTGAGCCTGTTGCTGTTCAATATCTATGCTGCTTCTTTGGCCCAAATGATTAAAACTTCTGGATTTGAAGTAATTTTGTTTGCCGATGACTCTCAGCTGATCATCTCTCTGGGACAAGACATTGACGGTGCTATGCGCCGATTTCAAGATTGCATGAGGAATATTGCAGCCTGGATGTCTAAGAATTGTCTTTAGTTGAATGGCGAGAAGATGGAGGTCCTGCTGTTTTGCAAGGTCCAACATCTTTGGTCTCCTGACTGGTGGCCCTTGAATTGGGGTCTGCACCCTGCCCAAGTCAATCGGCAAAAAACCTAGGTATCAAAACTGACCAGGAACTATCTATGAAATGCCACATAGCCGCTACAAGAGGGACATGCTTTGCCACCATGCTGCTTTTGAGGAAGTTTTCCCCTGGCCTCCATCTTCAGTTAGGAAAACACTGGCCCAGGCTTTGACAATTAGCAGCTTGGATCATAGCAATGCGTTGCTTATGGCAGCGAATGACACTCTCCTGATTAAATTACAAATGGTGCAAAATACGGCTGCCTGATTAGTTTGCAACCTTCCGGCAAGCTCTCCTTCTGCCCCCATCCTAAGATCCCCTCATTGGCTTCCGGTCAGAAAGTGCATTGTCTTTAAAATATGCTGTCTTACCCACAAAGCTTTGTGTGGCAAGTTTCCTCTGTATCTCAAAGACACATTACACTATTATTGTCCTTCTTGCACATTAAGATCCAGCGACAAGACACTCTGTCAATTCCTCACATTCGTGCCTCAAGAAATGGGGGCAGAGTGTTCTCCTATACTGCCCCGATGGTGTGGAATCAGCTTCCATTCTATCTTTGCTGCTTCTCGGACTTTGTTCAATTAAAAAAAACTGTTGAAAACGTGGCTGTTTTAAGATTTATGTGGAGGTTGAGCACCGAGATATACCTTCGGGTGTGATTTGCTGTTGTTTATTAAATGGATATAACATAACAACATATATACATTTCTGGAGCTTAATATCTCCAAAACAACTGAATGGATTTACACCATATCACAAAAAGAATCAAGGTCTAGCTTCCTGACAAATTTGGTGTAATTCCGTTCAGCAGTTTTTGCGGTAGCACTGTTAAAAAAGTCTATGAGAATTTCGCATTTGTGACCCCCATTTATTCTTGTTTCCCCCAATTGACAGATCACCCCATCACTTTCCATGCACAAACTAGAAAAAAGTAACACTTTTTTAGAAAGTTTCATGCAGATTCATCAAACGCTGCCAAAGTTATTAGCAAAACAAAAAAAATTCATTGGAAACGCTGACCTAACTACTATATATCTCCTTGCACTAAGAAGCATAAGCCCATATACTTACACACATTTATATTCACAACATCCTTTACATATCCAGACATTTATATTTTTGTATTGTATACATATACATGCAGTGTCATTTTTTAAATTTTTTTATTGATACCTAAATATATTGTTATATTGTATTGTATTGTAATTGCATTTGTATAGCGCTTACTACCCCTGACGAGGCGTCGAAGCGCTTTTTCGGCGAGTAGCACGCTACTCCGGGACCCATAGAGGATTAGTGTTGAATTAGTATAGTGAAACATGCAAGTAAATTTTAAGTGGTGGATATGTTAGTCAGTTATTTGAATTCAGAAGGATAGCGGAGGGATAGAAGAGGGAAAAAGGTTTGCATATATATAGCGCTTCTAACCCCTGATGGGGTGTTGAATTGCTTTTTTTTTTTTGGGCGAGTAGCACGCTACTCCGGAAACCCATAAAGGATTAGTGGTGAATTAGTATGGTGAAATATGAAAGTAATTTGAGTGGTGGATATTAGTCAGTTATTTGGAGTGAGAAGGATAGTGGAGGGATAGAAGGGAAAGAAAGGTTTGCATTCATATAGCGCCTGTTACCCCTGGTGGGTGTTGAAGCGCTTTGTTGGCGAGTAGCACGCTACTCTGGAACCCATAAAGGATTAGTGGTGAATTAGTATAGTGGAATATGGAATTAGTGAAGTGAACATGCTAGTCTGTTATTTTGATTGAAAAGGATAGTTGTGGGATAGAAGAGTGAAGGATTTCTTTTTGTAGGTCATAGCAGTAGGAGGAGGCTTTTTGATGAGTAAAAAGGGTTTTTGGAGGGGAAGAGTCAGAGGGAAGAGTTTAGAAAGGTTTGTCTTGGGCATTGGTACAGTAAAGGAGGTGTCAGAAGATACAAGGAGGGGTAGAGTAGGAGAGAGTCAAGAAAGGGTTATTTTGGGGAACATAGTAGTGGTATGGCGTTTGCGATAAATGAGAGAGTGGGTGTAGAGGATATAGTGATAGATGTATAGGGTGAGATAGGGTAGTGAATTGGAAAAAGTAGTAGAAAGAAGTTTGAGATGAGTCAAAAAGTTGGGCTAGAAGATATATTGAGGGAAGTATAGGCTGAGAAATAGGGTAGTGCATTGGAAATGCTAAATTAGAAGAAAGTGATAAATATATAGATCCATAAGTACATTGAGAGTATATAGATGCATAAAGGAGGTAAGTATATGCAGATTAAAAATATTGATAGAGGTAGCGGATGTGAAATAGGGTAGTGCATTAGATATGCTTTTTCAGGAGAAAAGTAATAGACACATTAATTAATGGGAAGATGGGCAGCATTCCTGGCCCTGGCCCGTCTCGAACAGGCTCAAACAGGCACTCACCCTTGTCCTCTCTGCCCTTAGCCTCGACGCCCGGGCTGAGACGCCCTAACCCTGGCCTTTGATACCCCTAGTAATCAGGTGACCCCGTCAGCCAATGGGAACCCTAGCCCTAATACTATCCAATCACAACACTAGCCCTAAAAGCTAGAACCAATAGGAGATCAGGACCTTACAGCCAATCTTAGCCCTACTCCAAGCATCCAATCAGTTCAAAAAACCCTGATCTCTATGTCCAATAGAGGCCCTAGCCCTACCAGTAGTCCCAACCCTAGTCCAAGCAACCAATGGGACGGGAAGCCCTAGTCTCTACTTCCAATAGAAAGCCTAACCCTACTCTTAGTCCCACACCTAGTCCAGCAACCAATAACACCAGAAGCCCTAATCGCTACTTCCAATTAAAGGCCTAACCCTAGTCCTAGTTCCACCTTAGTCCCAACAACCAATAAAACAGGAAGCCCTAGTCCCTGCTTCCAATAGAAATCATAACCCTAGCCCTAGTCCCAACCCTACATTGATTGAATCACAGACCCAGAAACCAATCAGAACCCTCAAATACCCAACAAATGAGGACACTAACCCAATCCAATAGAAACATCAGATACAACCACCAATCAGTGTATATATGTAGCAGCCACTAGCAGACTATATAAGGTCCCAGCAACCTCAGACAAGGTTTGCTGCCCAGGGAGTTGGAAGCTGCTTCTCCTGTCCAGAATCTCCTAGGAGACAGACAGGCTCAATCCACACTTTGGATTTCTGCAGGTAAAGGCCTCACAAACTTGAAATCTAACAATACTGTTTGAATACAACTTTACTCCCTCTCCTGGCCAAAAACGAAGTGCACAGTCCCTATTAAACACAGTTTAAACAGCTCACAGAAGCACCCTCTGATGTAGAAAATCCCTGTTGCTGGAGGGGAGGCAGGGGGGGCTGGTTTCACTGGCTTGATAACACAAAATGGTGGCTGGGGGTGCACTGTTTAACATACAGGTCTTAGCACAGAGCAAAGGAGAAATTTGGAGGGAAAACTGAATAGTCACCAGGAATGAGAGCGACAAACTACAGAGTTTGGACTGCAAATCCCACAATTCAACACGTTAAATGGAAGCAATCATGGGCAGGAAAACCACAAGTTCAACACACAAAACAGGTGATAAAATATACAATCACAGACAGGTTAAAACTACATTTTTAAACTGTAACAACCACAGGCAAAGACAGTAATCACAGAAAGGGAAAATCGTTTTTTAAAAACTTTTTGGAGGAGGGAAGAGACAGCACTAGTCTGCCTCCTTACCACTTGCTGGACTCTGCTCACTGCAATCTGGGGCACAGGTAGGCTGCAACTCACAAGATGGAGGAGAATGATTTGGGGTGCACCCAGCAAAGCCTTAAGGGACCTGGGCAGGTGTGAGGGGAGGGCTCAGAGTTGCCTGGGAGCTGAATAGCCAATCCCCAGTCCTAGGCCTGCTGGCCTGGGGGTGGGGGTGGGGGGCTGCTTCTCCTGTCCAGAATCTCCTAGGAGACAGACAGGCTCAATCCACACTTTGGATTTCTGCAGGTAAAGGCCTCACAAACTTGAAATCTAACAATACTGTTTGAATACAACTTTACTCCCTCTCCTGGCCAAAAAACGAAGTGCACAGTCCCTATATCATTATAGGACGCATAAAACTATATATATAGGTACAGGTAAGTGGACAGGCATATCGAAGGTAAGAATATAAGTGTTATTTTTAATATTGAGTGAGTGAGTGAGTGAGTGAGGGTTTTATATAGCGCTCGATTGCCGAGGCGTCTTGGCGCTGGAGAAACATAGGAGAACAGGGGAGTCCATAAGTACAAGCTCCTCTACTAAACTGGAAACAGCCAAGTTTTTACAAGGCTACGGAATTTGGAAAGCGTAGGTTGAGATCTAATATCCAACGGCAACTTGTTCCAAAGTTTAGGTCCCAAATATGAGATGCATCTGCCACCCCATCTGGCTTTCCTCCATTTCGGAGTTTTAACCAAGGATTGATTAGCAGATCTTAATGAGCGTCCTGGACAGTACCATTGGAAGAACTTGCGGTACGCCATAGGACCCTTACCATACAGAATTTTGTGGACCAGGCAGAGAGCCTTAAATTCGACATGCTGCTTAACAGGGAGCCAGTGAAGGCTCCTAATGGCCCCAGAAATATGATTGAATTTAGGGATGTTAAGTAATGTCCGGGCAGCAGCATTCTGAAGGGATTGCAGCTTAGTCAGTTGTCGCTTATCAATCCCTAGATAGAGGGCATTGCAATAGTCGATGCGAGATAGTACAAGAGCAACCACAACAGTTTTCCTCAGCTCCATTAGGAGAAATGGTAGAATCTTCCGTAGGATTTTTAATGTAAAATAACATGCCGAGGTGACTTGGTTGATCTGAGCGGAGAAATTAAGCTGTGTGTACCAAAGCACACCCAGATTTCTCATCTTGTCCACTGGTGACGGACACTCTCCTGCCTCCGTTGGCCACCAGGCTGTATTCCAAGTCGGAGGGCCATTTCCAAACTCCATGACTTCGGTCTTCTGTGTGTTTCGTTTCAAATAGTTGGTATGCATCCATTGTATGATGCAACCAAGACAACTATGAAACCTTGCCGACGGCACCTCACTGACAGAGGAAATTGAAACTATGATTTGTGTGTCGTCGGCATAGGACACAAGAGAAAAACCAAAGTCTCTAACTAGATTGGCCAATGGCGTCACATAAACATTGAAAAGGGTGGGTGAAAACGCTGACCTTTGTGGGACTCCGCACAGGAGATGAAAAGTATCCGATTTAAGATTGTCCCAGCAAACCTGATGTTCTCTATTTGCCAGGAAAGAAGAGAGAAGAGCCAGTGCCTTATCCTTGATCCCACTTGCCTTCAGCCGTTGTGTGAGAATTAGATGGTTCACCGTATCAAAAGCGGCTGACAGGTCAAGTAGGATCAGGATCGCTCTTCCACCACTATCAATTTGCATGCGTAGTTCTTCCGTAGCCACAACCAGTGCGGACTCTGTAGAATGGTCTGCACGGAACCCATGTTGTGATATGTCCAGAGTATTGTTAGAGATAAGAAAGTTATTTAATTCCTGATTAATGGCTTTCTCCAGAACCTTGGCCGCCAGAAGATGGCAGGAGATAGGCCCATAGCTCTTGACATCCCTAGGATCCATAGAGGGCTTCTTTAAAATAGGCCTAATACAAGCTTTCTTCCATACTGTAGGGAAATCTCCTGATCCTACAATGGTATTTAATAAGGGAGTCAGAAAGGAGCTTGCTAGTCTAGAGGCCTCATGAATTATAGTCGGTGGACAGGGATCTTCTGGTGAACCAGACTTAATGGACAGTAAAAGATTATTTACCGCATCCTGTGTCACTGGGGAAAAACTGGATAAATGGTTAAGAGTACCTGACCCCTCCTCACTGTCCTGAACGACTGGAATAGGGGGGCCAGAATCCAGTCCCTCCAATTCATTGTATATTGTTTGCACCTTTGACTGAAAAAACCCTGTCATTTGATCACATAAATTTTTATCGGGATAAAACAGGTCACCTTGTTGTAACTTGGATAGAGAAGTGACAGTCTTGAAGAGTTCTCTGGTGGAATTCTTTGCCTTGTTAATCTTGCCAGTGTAGAACTCTGTTTTAGCTTTACAGATAGCTATTTTATAATCTGTGAGAGATTTATTGTAGTTAAGCTTGCCTTCTATGGTGTAATGCAGTCTCCATTCGCGTTCAATACGCCTGCCCTTTGATTTCAGGTTTTTCAACTCCGCATTATACCAAGGGGCAGTAGGCTTATATCTACGCTTGGGAACTGATCTTAAAGGGGCTAGTTTGACTATCGCTTCTCTGATCCAATTATCGTAATTAACTGCATCCAAATTTGAATTAGAAGTAGGCAAGGGAACAGTATTAGTTAGTCTCTCTGTAAAAGCCTCCTGATCAAAATTACGCCAGGACCGTGCAGAGGTTGTAGATGGACGTTGTGCAAAAGAAGAAGGGATGATTTCAACTAGAAAATTAAAAATGATAGCCCTGTGATCTGTCCAAGTCAATGGCAGAATCTCATCAATCTTTATATCAGGATAATTAGTGAAAATTCCGTCCAATGTATGTAGAGCATTATGAGTGAGGCCAATCACTCGTTGAGATAAGCCAAGGGCTTCAAGGCTATCTATCAATGACAGGGTCATAGAATCAGCAAGCAGTTCAAGATGAAAATTGAAGTCACCGAGAACAGTAAAGTACGAAGAGTCGATACAAGACTGCATAAAAGCCAAAAGACTTTGTAAGAATGGAAGTTTGGGGCCTGGTTGTCTATAAAGAAGCAGACCAGTAAAATTAACCTTATTGTTTGATGATGTTAAATGACATGGCTTCAGCGCCTGCAAGGGGTATTGACTCAAATTTCAATTTGTATTCTGTTCTATAAATTATAGCTATTCCTCCACCTAATTTGTCCACTCTGGGGACAGAGGCAAGGGAGTAGCCCGGAGGTAATGCCGCCACCCAGTCAGGTTCCGATGTAGGGCTAGCCCATGTTTCTGTGAGAAACATTAGATCGGGGCTAGTTATTTGAAGCAGGCATTCCAACTCCAGCTTATGCTTGCTTACCGATCTAACATTAAGCAAGATGGCCTTAAGTTTATTAGCATTTGTGGCATTTTTAGCCAGAAAATTATTATTGTCCCTTGTGTAGGGGTCCTGTAGGGCCCCAGCAGTTACCCAATTGTTAATGTCTAAATTTAAAACATCTGGGAAGTGAGGGAGCACACCAGGACAGTGTGTGGGCGTGCTCAGGGTCAGACTATATTTGCACTTAGGACAACTAAAAGTTGAACAGCGGAAGCTGTTATTATCCAAAAAGTGATTGGTACACTTACCAATATTTACAGCCTCCAGTTCACTCCTTGAGTAAACTAATCTATTACAACCAGCAGGGGTCCTGGCGCTGGGTGCAGTCCAGACGCGGACGGGCGCAGACGGGCTTACCTTTGGCGCGCCCACTGCGCGCGCTCGCATCAGCATCGTAATTTATGGTTGAGCGTAATAAACAGCTAAAACGCTAACCGTCAAAAAGCGGGTCCGCTCTGACAGACGGGCACCGCAATATTGTTGTAAAAAAATCATTTTGTATATTATACAGTTTGTAAGTCTTATTTTACTTGTATTTTGTTGTATTATATTTGATTTTATATGTTTACTATTTTTTTAATTTGTGTGTTTAGTAAGTAATTTATTAATTTTGAAATTTTTGAAATTTCTATTTTTAGTTGTATTAATGTGTAAAAATAATGTGTATATATATTTTTTTTTCATAGAGGGATGTTAGGTTTTTAGAGGGTAAGGGTGGGGAGATTTTCATTTAAATTTAGTGGACAATTTTTTTATGAAATTTAAATGAATATGGAAAAATTACTGTCTTTTTTAATTATACATTTGTATTAAACATATTTCCTGAATGATTTCTTTGGCACGTTGAGAAGCCTCCTACTGCATCTTGTTTGGGTGGGCCGTAGGCCGTGAATGGGCTGGCCAGCACTGGCTCTCCCCTATGAAAGGTGTGGCTTTGGGGTACCACATTTTAAATTTTATTATTTAATCGCACAATGCCAATACGCGTACCACTGGTACCATAGGGATGTTCGCCTTTCCTATGAACGGATCATACGTGATCATCCTGGTAGTGTCCTACTAGATGTCATACTCCCCTCTGGCTTAACTTTAGACCCCACAGACATCCAACCACTATCTACCACATGCTGGGCATGGCACCAACTCCTACGATTGCTGGGGATGGGGCGGCTATACTCCCCTGCTTTACCGCTTGCAGATAATCAGTGGCTACCTCCCATGTCAGAAGTCATAGTCAAAAGCACTCTGAGGTGCTATGAGCTACACACCACTGGGGATCTTTTTCCAGATGGCCATCTCCTGGGCAGGGGATATGCGTTTTACCACTGCGGCCCCAATTGACAGATTTATTTTACATTGTATCCAAAGCGCACTGCGTGCACAGATTCCTTCATACCCCATTGCTCCGGCTGATTTGACCCCCCTCATGAACCTCATAGAGGATACAGATGGTAGACACTTGGGGGACGATTCCGATCTCGGCCGGTAGGGCAACGAATTGGATTCGGCTTAACCGGATCCGATTCGGAGCCCTCTTTCCCGACCGATTCGAACGTGCGTCCGGGCGAGCGAGTATGATGCGAGCACACGCAAAATCACCGACCGACTCGTACGCGGGTCCGAACCGCTCCGACCGACTCGCACGGACACGACTCGCACCGCGCAAAGTACGATGCGCGCCTCGAGCAGTCCGACCGACTCGCGCCGTCCGGCTCCAAAGGGCAGTCGGAGCCGGACTTTGAGTGTCCGAGTCCGACCCCCCTGTACGCGTAGACGCACGAGTCGCACACAGGGGGGACCCATGGGTCCCCCCACCTGTGCATGTACGGCACGATTCGCATCGACGCATACCCGCTGTAGGGGGCGCCCTTGTTCGCCTCGCACCCATTGAGTCAATGGGAGCCCGCGTACGCGTTGTACGACCGGCTCCCATTGACTTCAATGGGAGTCCGACCGACTCGAGTCCGATTGCATGCGTACACATCGTACTCGTTCGGTCGGGCTGCTAGAGTCCGATTCGGTCGGAAATCTCTCCGGGTCCGGCTCGGTCGGAGTGATTTCCGGCCTGAATCGGAATCGGCCCCTTGGTATCTAAACTGTATCGGGCATGCCTGGCTATGCTACCTGCGGCGGGCGATTGCTTGTGAGGGGCCTGGATCGAGGACCTGCAGGGCCCTTTACCAGATGATGTCTGGTATTACTGCTGTCAGCAAACAAATTAGTTTCTCCTAACTACAGACACAAACTGATACACTTCAGATTTCTCAAACACACATACATTACGCCCAAATTCATTGCCAAGATAGATCGTAACCATCTCTCGACCTGCCTATGTGTCATGCTGATGAAGCAGATTTTTTACATCTCACATGGACATGTACACACATAAGCAGCTATTGGAGAAATATTTTTGCACAACAATCTCCCTGATGGTGGGAATGACTCTGTCACCAGACCCATTGCTGGTGCTGCTGGAGTATGTGAGCGATGTCCCAAAGGGATCCGACACTTCACAGCGATTGTACTCTTACTGGCAAAATGTGAAATTGCAATATGTTGGGGCATTAGTCCCCATCCCACCACTACACAGTGGCTTTAAGAGTCTTGTGTTCCGTGATGCTATTAGAGAGCTGTATGCATCATTGCAACCACCCACATCCCGTCCACACGAAATTTGGCAGCCATTACACATGTATTTACAGCATCATGGCCTAGGTGGGCCTGACTAAGTTTCCCCTAGACTAGTGCAGATGTTCCCCAAAACTTGGTATTTTTTGCTCCCAAGGTCTGCTGTGGTCGTAATAGCTATATATGTTATTTAATGATGTTTGATGGGCTCACGAACAGATACATTTGTCACTGCTTGTGTAGAACAAACTGCTTACTTTGCTCTTCCTTCCTTCCATTCATTGAGCTACTTTGTATTTTTGCTACATCATATTTCATGTACTGTCACTAATGTGACACTGTTTGTAAGGTTTGAAAATAGTATTGTATGTTGTACAGTTTTTCAGGTTTGTTTTCTTTTATTTAACTATTTTTTAACATCAATTCAGTTGTTTCATATACATATTCTTAACATAATTTTTTACATAAGATTTTTCTGTTTATATAAAGTTATTGTATATTTTTATGCTTTTTTTAATATATACTTTACAATTTTAACAGCATTTTTTAACATTCATAAAAGTTAAAAATTGTTTTTTTTGTTTAATTCAGCTACCATTTCTTTTTTGCTGCTCCATTCGATTTTGTTCTCTATTTGTCTCAATTGTTGTCTAATTAACTGCATCCAGGGTGCAGAAAGGTTAGTTATAGTGTTGTTTGTGGGGTTTTAGTACATTTAGTAATATTAATTGTACTGTTTTTCACTAGTGTATTGGTTTAGGCTTTCGCACAATGTTGTAATGAATCGATAAGTTATACTGTGTTATGTCAATGGTTTTTAATGATTATGGGCCTTATTATGAGTTTGGCTGTGCGGGAGCGGGACCACCCCATGCCTTAACCGCCAAACCCATGTTTGAACCGCCTGCCAGATTAGGAGTTTTCCCTCAACACTTCGGGCTTCAAGTGTATCCCCGTGGATGTCCGTGTCCCAAGAATATCCCTATTGCCCCTAATGAACTTAGCTAGTGACTAGTACTCTGTGGCCCCCACAGCTCTGGGGGGCCCTGCTTTGGCCCATTCACTGCCATAAATTCTCAAAAGTTGGGGTTTCTTTTCACCGGCTCCCTTGATCAGATCATTCAGAAACACTCTGTGGAGTGAGGGTGCAGTCACTCGTTCCTGAGGTCCCCAGCAGGACTCTCTCCCACTACGGGCTTCCACTGCTGCTCTCCCACAGGCCCCCACCAAGCACCACACCTGCTTCAGGATCGGCTGCCTTGCAAGCCAGCCGTTCTATTCAGCGCTCCATGGCGGCGCCATCTGAAAGTCAGGCGTCATGCTGCTGTAGGCCCTCGCTGCTGCAATTAGAGATGTTGATGACTTCTTCCGGTCACTCCACTGGCTGCCCCCTTATCTGACCTCCACTCTGGACCGCAGCCATGATCCAGGTTCGCCAGGGCCTCGTTCTTCTACTGCAGTAAGGACCCATGCTACAGGGAGGGCAAGCGGCCTCACCAGTCACTTGCTTCGGTATGTGGTCTCGGTGTGGGCAAGAGGTGCAGTCTCTCATGGCACTAGCTCTCACGGTGCCCAGGAGTGGAAAGGTGCCCTGGGACCTCTGCCCCACTGCATCACACTTAAAAGGCTCCTAGGAATCTCAGCGACACCGCAAGCCCCGGCTCCAATTCTCCCCCAACAGTGCTCCGACCGGGCCCACAAGAGGCCTACTCTCTGTCACCTTTCAGGGCCATGGTTGTTCCCAATCCTCCAGCATCAGAGGACTTAGTGGACCCTTAGCCACCCCATTCAGAGCTCCACACTTGTTGGCTAATAAATGTTTCTCTTAGACTCTGTATGGCTCACTAGAAGGGGCCAGTTCCTTGTTTATAATCGAAGGTTGCCGCAGAGCCGTTGTGGATCATGTCCACTCAGCCATCTTGGTTAGCCACGCCCTCCTTTTTTCTGTTTTTGTGGTTCCTGGATACTTTTGATTGCTTTGATGGATTTCTATTAGATTGGTAATATTTTTGCATTTTTTAGGCCTTTTTGGAAAATATTTTTCTGATTTTTGGTGGATTATACTTTTTGACTATGTGAATACAGAGGAAGATCTGCAACTACAGGACAGTAAGTCATATTTAATGTATTTGTTTTGGGTGGGAAATGTTATATTTTATTATTTATGTAGGTGTTATGTGATTGTTATTTGGTATTGTGCATTGTATGTGTTGTAATTATTTTTCAAAACAGATTTTGCTTGTTGTTTGAGGTTATTGATTGGTGAGGTTTAGATTTTTTTATATAAATAAAACGTATAGTATTTTATTATATCAGTCTTATTTAAAACTGGTGGTTTATCTAATGTTTTGACTGATGCAATAAAATATTATGTTTATTATTTAAATAAAAACGATTTGTAATGTTTGTTAAGATTATGCTATTTTTTTTTAGTTTTGTAGGTTAGTATTAATTTTGTAATATTTTTTGGCTATTATTTATAAGTAATCTACTCCTTTGTTGTTTATTTATTTTTGTTCCACAATTATTTATTCAGATTTTACGGGGTGAAGGGGAACAGCAACAGGGTACAACAGGTTGTGCAATGCTCCACTCCAGCTGCCCATAGCTGTCAGAAAATACAAGGACTCGCATGATTTATAAACAGTGCATAGTACATCAATTGAGTCTGGGCCCTGGTCAGTCAAGGAATGGTGGGTGGGCCGAGGGCTGGGGGCAGGGGACGTGGAGGGAGGCGGGGTAGAGAGGGGAGGTGGCAAGGGGAGAAAGAAGGGAGGAAAGTGAGAGAGGTAGGCAAGTGAGAAGAGGAAGAGGGAGGGGGAGTAAGGGCAGAGGGAGAAAGAGACGGAAAGGTAGTAACAAAAATAGAAGTGGTTGGAGAGTTAGAGGGGTCCCCAGACCCAAGACGGGGGAAGGGGTGAGGGACAGGGAGGGTGCGGAGAAAATGGAGAGGAGGGGAAGGGGAGAAAGAGGAAAAAGAGCAGGCAAGGAAAGAGCAGGAAACCTGGGCCAAAAAGAAGAGGCCCTGGTGCACGGTGACAGAACTCGGGTGATCCCGAAGAGCCTGCCGGGATGTTTTCCGTACAGTCAATGCAGGGCATTCAGCCCCCAGCCCCTTGGAGGAAAGCTGCTCAAGTGCGGAGGAAGTTCTCTACATAATCTTGCAGGCTGTAAATGACTCTTTCATATGCATCCTTCTGGTACGTGGCCATGAGACATTCATCATGCGTGGGGAGTTAGGGGGATCACCAGTGCTAGAGTATACAATTTTTGGCTATTGCCAGCACCGTATGGAGCAGCTGGTACTTGTATCTGTACAGGGTCATGAAACCTGTGAAGTCATGGAGAAGAATCATGGGTCGAGGCAACGGTAGGGGGATCGACAGAGCCTCACCAAGTGTGGTGCCAACTGCCTCCCAGAAGAAGCGAATGGTGGAATAGTCCCAAATAATATGAACCAGATCACAGCAAGTGTCGACACAGCACTAGCTGTCATAGTGGGACAGCAGCCTCCCAGTCCGGACCTTCGCAGGGGTCCAGTGCCAATCACTGAGTTATTTAAAAAGCCAACACTTCAGCCGAGCTACCCTGGCACCTTTGCCTATGGCCTACAGCAGCTCTGCCCAGTCCTCAGGTTAGTATTCCACCTGGAGGCGGGTCTGCTATTTGGTATGCTGGCCCTCCAGCAGGGGCACAGAATATAGATGACAGGTCAAGAGACTGTAGAATCTGGACATTACCCCTTGAAAGTGACCCCACGCCATCAGGTTCGAGACCACCGGCGAGGGCGGGAGAGCCCAGGGCTGCGGGCCAATGCTGCGGGTGAGACAGTGAAGCAACTATAGGTACCGCCAGTGTTGACTGGGTGGGAGGCCAAACTCCTCCTGCAGCACCTCAAAGGGCTTGATGGGACCCTGGGCTCATATCTGTTGGAGGAAATGTATTCCCGCTGTGCGTCATACAACTCAGTCGAGCACCTCAACACCAATGCGGAGGCCATCTTTACCCCAAAGGGGCACTTGTTCCTGGAGGCAGGCATCCACTGAGAGTTGGTGGTGGGCACAGGACCAGGATTTGATCGTGGCCTGAAACATCGGTTTACCAGAGCCGGGAACAGAGGCCACATAGCAGTAAATGGGGTGCAGCCCCCATGGGCAACCCAGGAGGCTATGCTCAATTGAGACCCATAACAGATAGCTTATGAGAGCAGGTAGGCAAGTTGTGCCAAGTGCAAGGCCAAGGTGTAATGGCCAACCAAGGGCAGACCTAGGACGCCACATGAGCAGTGGGCTACCAGCCGGTTACTGGCCAACCTGGGCTGGGGCGAACCCCAAACAAAGGCCTTGATGCCCCTGTCCACCAAGCGCAGAAGCGAAAGGCTCACAAGCAGTGGGAGCATGCCCAGGACATAGGTAAAGCACAGCAGGGTCACTATCTTAACCACCTGCACCCTGCCCCACAGATGGGAGCGGACTTTTGATCTGTTTCGAAGATCAAAATGTTACCCCCATCCGCAGGGAACAGCATTAGGAACTGCTCCATGAGGAAGGGGGGGCATTGTTGGCTCCTGCTGAATGCGAGGAGCCAGCTAGGGCTGTGGTGAAATTGAGCCTCCCCCAAGGCCCCAACAAGACTATGGTGGGTGCCCTGGGTGGGCACCAAGGCAACCACCTTTTGTTGCAGGGCCCCAGGGGATGGGGTCCCCGGGGCCCAAGTCAGCTAGAGGAGGAGGGCTGCATGAAAATTGCACCGGTACTCGGGGATGGGGCCCCTGCCGAAATAAGTCTAGGGAGGGGGGCTGATGCCCCTTCCCTCTTATAAATGGTGCTTGGCCCCGGGGGATGGAGTCAGGGAGGGGAAGCATGTCCCCTTTCTCCAAAAAAGTATGCCGGGCTGTAGGGGAGGGGTCCCAAGAGCCCAAATCGGCCTGGGAAGGGGGGCTGTATGCCCGTCATAATCAGCCTGGAGAGAGGGGGCCACGTGTCACTCTTCCCTTGAAAAATGTCACCGGACCCTTGGGGATGGGGTCCCTGTGCCCAAATTGGGCCAGGGAGGGGGTCTGGTAACCCTCCTCCTAAAAATGTCACTGGGCCCCAGGGTATGGGGTCCCTGGGGCAGAAATCAGCCCAGGAAGGAGGGGCACATGCCCCCCTCCCCTTTATTTAAATAAGTGGCCCTAGGGGATGGGGTTCCCAGGGCCAATAACAGTTTAGGAAGCGGGGTCCGTGCGGCCCCCCTCCTCTTAAAAAATGCATGTCCCTAGGGGATGGGGTCCCCCAGGGCCTAACGAGGCACAGGGACGTCAGCCTTACAGCCTGTGTGGGTCGGTGGAAACAATACTTGCATACAACAAGTAACCCTGGAACTTACTTTGACTAGATATGCGATGCCTGGTAACATCCCACAGCAACCTTGATCCTCTAGCATCAAATAGCTTCCATTTGAAAGCTGCTTGAACACTGCATGAATCACGGCAGCTGGGGAACCCTCCAAGTGACAGGATAAGTTGGCAATCAAAGCATTGCAGGTTCCGTGAAGCAAAATATCCTTACAAACTAGAGACCCACTTAAAGCAGTTTCACAGTCTGAACCGCTGAGAAAAACTTCAGTGTCTCCATTCCTGCATCTAAATCTGTACGGTAATTCCCAGTACTCATGTATAAATCCCTCTCCCAACGCTTCATACCTGCCTACCTGCTGGTACTGTAGACAGTATTGGAAATGGAATGTCATGACTCGCAGTGTAATATAGCCAAGAATTAACCATTCAGTAGAAAGGGACTCAGCCACGGTGAAAGGTAATTGGTCCAATTTTTCAATGTGCAGCATTGTGTATTTTGCATCTCTTCATGCCATTGACATCTGTGTTTCTGTTAAATTCTATGCCGAAAACAGAGTCGAACTGTTGATGTTGTGCCAGGGCACATGGCCAGGACGCAATGATTGTAGTGTCCAGCTCATAATAGAATGGATCGCAATTGCGATTGTCCATGCTGTAAAATAGACAAATCGTGTTCCATTATATCTATTGCAGAAGATACAATGTTGCCCAGAGAATAAATCCTGGATGATATTGTCGACCACTGCCAAAGCCTTTTCTAGGTTAACCCTGTCAATCTCATGCAACCTCTCAGTAAAAGGTAAAAGGTCAGTGGTAGAACCGTTATGCAGAGCAAGGTAGGACACATGTAGGTAAAAGGACGTGTAGCTACCTTGGCCTAGATTGGGGTACACCTAACAGTGTGAAAGGTTTAGGAGGGTTAGTTGTAGGGTGAAAAGGGGGGAGATGTAGGCTCATTGGTAGAAAAGAGATTTGAAGAAGTTTTGTAATAGCTTCAGGTGGCAAGAAGAGAGTTTTGTGAGAGAGGGTGTGGCAGGGGGCTGAATAGAGTTCTGAGAAGGCAGGCATGGGCAATATTTGAAGTTGGCATGGGTAGTGGAAGGATTTAGCGAGAGAGCGGTGAAGTGGTGTTAGATTTAGGGAAGTATGGAAGTGTACAGTGTGGCGTAGAGGCATAGTGGGGATAGGTATTTTGGATTGAGGTTTAGAACAGTGTTGCAGATTGTGCAGAGGTGAACAAGCGTATGCGTAGTTGTAAAGATAGAAGGGTCAGTAGGAGTGTTTTGTAGAGGTGGATAGTGGTTGGTTGACAAGGGTTTGACCTTGTTTTCTGGGAGAAGTAGACATTGAGACATTGTGTGCATGTTAGTTATTGTGGGTGTTTCCTGGTTTGTTTGTATTGTTGGAAAAATGTGCAGCGCTTCTGGACTAGGCTATACCAGGCATGAACAGGCCCAAACAGGGATGGTCCTTTTGTCCTCTCCGCTCTTTGCCTCAATGCCCAGGCTTAGACACCCTTGGAAGAGGGCTAGTATATGCTGGTGGTGAGGTCACATTAACCTATCTCAGGTTCTTAGGCTCATGTGGAGGCCCAGCACAGTGGTTGCCTAGCAACCCCCATTGAATGCATCAGAAGTTGGGTGTGTTCAGATTCCAAATACACAAATTGTGTCCAGAAGAGCAAGCAGGGAGAGGAGAATGGGGGAAGAGTAGAGGGGGAGAAGAGGAAGGCAGGAAGACTAGGTCTTGCAGCAGTAAAAATGTTTTGCTTGTGTTTACTTAACACAAGCAGAATTTGTCACAAAAGCTCATCTAAAGTTGATATCCCTTCCATATGCTGTGAATCAGTGGATGACTTAAGGGTCAATTTGATTGTAGCCAAAAGAGTACAGAGCTATTAGGCTGATAAGCTGAATCAGGAAGTCAGCAGGGCCTGTGGGGGAAACAGGAAGGGGCAGAGACAGCAGGGAAGTCAAAGTACTCAGAATCACATGGGGCGAGTAGAGAGGCAAAGGAGAAAAAGTGTACAGAGCAGAATTTAGAAATAACAGAAACTGCGAAGATGGAAAGCAGAGAAAAGAATGGGAGCAGAATCAAGGCGTGCTAGAGAGTGTAGGGGTGCAAGAGCACACATGGGTGGAGTGGAGAGAGAAAGAGGGGTAAGGGTGCAGGATAATATACAGAAAACACAGAGGCTGAAAAGAGGGAAAGCAGAGCAAAGAAAGGGGAGCAGAACCAGTATTTGGGGGGGTGTCAGGAAGAGTGCAAGATCACACAGAGGGAGAGTCGAGAGGGAATGAAGAGAAACAGTGCAGTGTGGAAGTCAGGAAA
Organism: Calotriton arnoldi; assembly: GCA_963921515.1. Classification (NCBI taxonomy): domain Eukaryota; kingdom Metazoa; phylum Chordata; class Amphibia; order Caudata; family Salamandridae; genus Calotriton; species Calotriton arnoldi. The sequence goes on from CAWUFW010005032.1 coordinate 455,851, forward strand.
AACATGGCTGCAAAGAGGGAAAGCAGACCCAGTAAGTAGTGTGAGGGTGGGGAGGAGTCTGAAATTATTTAGGGGGCAATTGGAGAGGGAAAGGAACAGAAAAAACATATGCTTTTATAAGAGAAGGAAGGGGCTGTTTCAAACTACAGCAAGCAAAACTGGCTTTCTTTGAGCAGGAAGAAAGCACAAAGCTGTCAGGAACAGTGTCCAAATGGACCAATGAGTGGTTCAAGAAATGTACAAATTAACAGGTGTTACACTATGTTATTTCGTTTTTACAAATAGTCAGTCCTGGGTAAAGACCAGGCTCAAAAAAGACTATAAGCTCTCCTCCTATCTGCAGGTGCATCCCAAGGGGTGCAGAGTGAGTCTTTCAAAGGTCTTCATAATTTTATTATTAATAGAGGACATCCCAGAACACCTCAGGGATGTGGCTTCTGGAGATGGAAGAAACTCTTTGAAACGTCCAGGGCAGGGATTGCTTCAGGTCTACCCTAGGAAAAGGTGATCCAAAATCTCCAAATAAACTACACAGACCTTTGCTCTACAAAAGGGTAAAGCTAATGTACGGCTCTGTGTAGAGGTGGCCCAGTGGAGACAGCAGAAGAAACTAAATCCCACAAGATTGATGGGTGAAAGTTGACAGTTGAAGTCCTGATGAGGATGTCTGTCAACACTCTTAGGTACTTTCAGAATGCCACTGAAAAATGTGTCTATGTAATCGCACAGATGGATAGAGAAAACATCTGCTTTATCAGAGCAGTGGCTACCTAGAAGTTTCTACATTGTCCCCCTTTGTACCAGAGAGGCGCTACCTTGAGAAAGATAACTGTCTGTCTGTCCTGGCCTGTAGAGTGTCATTTTCTATTATGAGTGACAGGGGTGTCAACACAAACCCAGACAGCCATTCAGATAACGACTAAGGCCCTGATTAACAGTTGATCTGTATATTGCGATAAATACCTCAACCTTCGTTACATTTTGGCAGGTTAAACCTGGAAAAACATAATGGGCAAAAAGCAAACAGTATTTACCATATCATTCAGATTTTGGTGCGTTAAGTACCGAACTCCACATGTTATTTCTCACCAACTTGTAATAGGTGATATTTATTGTACTCAATAAATACCGTACCCACTGGTATCTTTATTGATCAGTGTGATAAATGACACCTAAACTCATAATCAGAGCCTTAGAATATTGGCCTATGGAAATGGGTGGGATCTCAGAAAAAGTAGAGAAGCCCAAGAATTTGAAGGTTTTTGCTTTTCAGCAGCTAGGAACCTGGGCTCAGAGATGAAAGTACTTGTGCTCTATAGGGGGTACAAGAACTGGCTACGTTGTTTTTCAGGATATGCAGGGAAGTCCTTCAAAGAGAGTCCACTGCCCAAGAATAGGGTGAATGCGCTGGCTTATACAAAGTGTACTCTGAGAATGATATCTTCTAGAGTGTTGTCCACCTGAAGGTTAATTATAGTGATTGCTCAAAAGTATAGAGGTTGCATTTTGGAGCCGGATCACAATATCCCTTAGATGAGAGCTACATAAGCAAGACCCATGACAGGCTGTCAAGTCATTTCTGCTGGCCCCAGTTGAAAGTGAAGATCAAATGCTTATTATTGATCTTGCCTAATTTGCCACAATATTGCCAAGTCAGTGGCCAGACTAACACTCCCCTTATTCAATTAACACTATAGCAATTTCCTTTTAAAAGAGTAGAAATGGGCACAGGTTTGTCCATGAACATTAGGACATCCTCAGCGAAAATATTTGTTCTGATGGCTATGGATAATGCTGCGAGGGTAGAACTGTTACAGCTACCATGGTGGCAAGAGTCTGCTTGGCACTTTTATCAAACTGGGGTCTCCAAAGGCAGTGGATTTCAAATAGGGAGACTAAATAACTGTCAGCATTTATGAAGGTAATTTAAAATGAGACCCACTCCCCAAACCACAGGCTGAGATGTAATACTGTCCTGAAAGATATGATTTGTAGTATCAAAGAGGCTTGCCATATCTGCTTCATGCCTTTCTGAAGGTGCCACCAAAGTAACTGTGTTTCAACCTTTTCAAGCTTGTCATTAGTTAGCCCTTAAGAGATTTAATGGGTATTGTCACAGAATGTTGGAGAGCAATCCCAGGAAGCACACACAAGTTTTGTTTTCTCTATGGAAATGGCCTCTGGTCTAAGTTGATTAGTGCATGAAATAGGCTATCAAAAATATGAAGTTAAGTCAAATGTTAGTAAATAAGGTATGTTCAAAAACTTATGTTAACTGAAAAGAAAGTCTAGTTGGTGGAGCCACAATCTTTTCACAGCAAGAGTACTGGGCCCTTCATAATGCTTAACAATGCTGGGCAAGGTCAGCGTAGTGAAGTGTTTTTTTGGTCTTTATTCATGTCAAGACCAAATTACTCTTTTGCCCTCACAGAAGAAAGCTGGTGCCCCAAAGCCACAGTGATGCCAAGATTATTTACAGATGGGGACAAAACCAGTAAACATTATGACTGCTGTTTCTGCTTTGTGCTTCAAGGATGTAATATTTATATCATACTCACAGCCTACATCTATGAACTCAATAAGAACACTCACAATAATGGTTCAATCGGAATTTCTCTTTTACCATACAATTAAACCTTTCTAACTCACTAGTAATAAAACCTTAAGGTTTCTCCCTAATCCACAATCTACTGTTCAAATAAAAGTGAGAGTAAGCACATTGACAATAGCCTTCAGGTTGTCAATTTCTTTCAGCCTTTTGTAATTATGTTTTTGATTCGGTGTCTGCTGAATGGTTGCACGGTTCATTTCCTAGAAGGAGAAACGTCTTGGAGTATCTGTGCTTCTTCTATAGTTTGGACAATTTTGTCTCTGTGTTTCTTCTATAGTTTGGACAATTGTGTCATCACTGTCAAGGGTTTGTTACGCAATGTCAAACCTTTTTCTTGGGGATTGAGTTTGTTTCTGTTAAAAACATGCCAACCGTCAAAGTGTTTCTGAAGGTGGAGCTTGCTGAAGCTCTGCAAACCGTAAATCAAGCAACTCCTGTGACGCTAAGGGCTTGATTCACAAAGGCAACTTATACTTTTGAGCAAGTTTACACTATTTTTTATAATATAATTATATTAAATTTTCAGTACAAAACACTCTCCACTGTCAACCCTCTTCCACTCCTCTATCTAGATGAATGCCAAGATAGCGGCGGAGCGGTAGCGTCCTTCGTGAGCTCCACCGCCCACCATCGATACAGCACAGCAAAGGGCTGCCCTCGGGTCCCCAACGCTCAACAAAGATCAACAATAGAACCTCCGGTGTGCAGGACGGCTGCCGGAGCTCCCGGCGGTCGAGTTTGCTAGCTACGAGCGGAGACACCGTGGAACCCGGGATGCCACTCGGCGGCTACAGTGCAAAATGGCGGCCTGATGCGGCCGGGAAGGCTCGGCTGAGTCCCGGAACGAAAGAAGCGGTCGCCGGAGGTTGCGGTCCTGATGTAAAAGGCAAGTGCATTCCCTCCGCAGACTGCCGGCGAGCATCGGTAAGGCCCGATGGAATCTCTCGCTCAGCACGGAGCCCGCTGGGAGGTCGCCCCCAATCTGGACCACTCCCCGGCATGACCACTTCATCGTGCATACTAGGCTGCGTTGCCTGCGGAGGTCCCGTCAACCCATAACCTGACCTTGCTGATTTTAGGCTGAGGTCGGCAATCATCTTCACACAACCAGGCTGCCTACGAGTCTTGATAACTCGGGCTGGTGCCTTTTTCTCTAATTTTCAACCAGTATGTATCTGCCTGACTGTCCCTAACATGGCGGCTGATCGTGATTCCCAGAATGTGCGGCCGTACATGGAAAGCCTGTCTCTTCAGTGAAAACTTAAGATCACTGTGATCTGTTCTTTGACAGGCTTAATTGGATCTGATTTTTACCGCTAACCACTTATCTCTGCCAATATATACCTGCCTGACTACCTGCCTGACCCTAACATGGTGCCCGATCTTGATTCCTAGAATGGCGGCCGATCACGAATATCACGACGCCTCCACTAAAGTCTCTTGCTACTATGTAGTGTTGGTGGCTGTCCTTTTTTCTGCCTGAATGACTGCCTGCTGAGAAATCCATCGCTCCATCGAATCTTCACTACGATCACTCACCTGTCTCTGGGCTAAAGACTTTTTGGTCTCCTCCCGATCCTCTCTCCTATACGGCGGAATCCGAACCATATCCAAACACTTATCCAGCTGCGTGTTGCATGACCGTAAGATGGCGTCTACTTTCTGTTGCAGTAGTATTTACTCCCCTCACGCTGACCTAACATCACCGTGCATAAGCGTCCCTCACCATTGCTCTGCCGCTATTAAGGGAAGCCCACATAATTTTACCATCATTGAGTGGTTCAAGCTTTTGCAATTACCTGACATCATAAGGTGCCTGCATATCTGGTTCCTGGAAGCTTTGCCACCGAGCGCACATCAACCATCCAGCAAGGCTCTACCTGCTTCCATTCTACACGAGAGCCCCACAAGTCAGAAGGTGAGCTGCGCACTTAGCAGGACAGATTCATGCCGCAGCCCTTACCCCACCAAAAAGTAGCCACAAAGGTCTCCAACTACTGTGACATCCTGCCTGGACTGACAATGACGATGCCCCATGGGCGGATTCTAAAACTGTTATACCACGCAATACATCATTATCCCTAAATTTACCACCATTGTGTGTGCCCTTTACCAAAGCACTCCTTCTCCCCTTGTTGGGGAGGGATCCAGCATTTATACCCAGGAGTCTCAGAGACCCCCCTGAGAGAGTCTACCGCGTCAAGGGAGCCACACACAACGGAGGTGTGGGAATGGCGCCCCTTGCCAAAGCACTCTGTCTCCCCTTGTTGGGGTGGGATCCAATATTTCTGCCCTGGAGTTTCAGAGACCCCTCTGAGAGAGTCCACAGTGCTAAGGGAACCACACACAGCAGACGTGTGGGAATGATACCTCTTCCACTGGGATCACAGCACACCGGACGTCGGACACTGTTTCTCCTCGTCTCCCGGTTGTGTTTTCCTTCACCCTCCCCCACCTCTTTCAATCTCTCATTCTTGTTCTACCTTCCCTGATCCTATCCTCTCTCCCCTGAATCTCTCTCCCCTTGCCTGCTTTTTTCCTTACATCTATGTTTTTAACGCATGTAACTTCTCTCCAGTAACTCATGTAACTTGTAACTATGCTCTGAAACAATGTTCGTCCTCATGTAAAGCGCTCTAATACCTCCGGGTCTAGCCAGCGCTATATAAAACTTTTCAAATAAATAAATATCACACAAAAGGAAATATAAAAATACACATTGTTCAATACATAGATGGGCAGCATTACAAACTAATTACTAGTCGGTTGTAATATCACCTCACTCAACAGGTAGGTTTTCCCCTTCCGATGCGCTGTGAGATTCTCCCCTCCCAATGTCAATCAAGTTTACACTTTTTTAGTTAGTTTATTACTTCCCGGTGGTACTCAGAAACTCTGAGTGTAAGTTACTACTAAAAAAGAAAATAATCAGTAGTAAGTCCAGCAGTACACAATGCCAACCACTGGTACAACAACACCCTCCCATACAAAATAAAGGAGGCAGGGACTTAAAATGAACCCTAGGCAAGAATGTTAAATTAAATTATTACAAATATTAAAAAATATTATTAACTATTAATCAATATTAGAAAATATATACAAATAGTACATATTTATTATTTCATTAGAAACTATTTAAATGACCTATTTTGAATTTAAAAAATCATGTATCAATAAATGTTACTAACTAATAAGTACATTAATTTCTATTGATTTTATACATCACTTTTAATAATTGTTAATGCACATTAGTTTTTTTTCTTTAGGTGTAAAATTATGTTTTAGCTTTAGCTTCGGTAAAATAACTTTATTTAATGTAATATATTCCTATTAATTAAAGATATGATTCAAAATTAATTTAATAGTGCATTTAAATGCTTTTATACATTTAAAGTAAATATATAAAATGGATTTACATTAATATTCACATAAAAAATGTACATTTATTTTCGAATTAAATAAAAAAAATAGTATTGCCTTTACTTTTCTATAAGGAGATTCTACAGTCAGGTAGGCAATCTCTGCATGGTAAAGTGTAAGGAAAAATAAAAAGTTAATTTAACTCAAAAATAAATCTTAAAAATATGTTTATGCGAAATATTAATGTAGATTCATTTTACATATTTACATAAAATACAGAACAATATAAAAAAGCTACAGCACTATTATCTTGATCTTGAATTGAACTTTAATTAATGGAAATACATTAATTAAATTGCATTTAATTTTCCTGAAGTTTAAGTTGAAAAATAAATTCCCACCTGAAGATACTTTTTTAATGGGCATTAGTAACTATTAAAAGGGATGTACAGAATTAAATAAAATGTAATTTGTTAAAATCAAAATAGAATATTGATATATTTTATAAATAACAAATATGTGCTATTCTTATATTTGTTAACATTAATTTAGATTTATATACAATTTATTTCAATTTGAAATAATTTAATTTAATTTAACATAAGTTCCAATGGGGTTTTATTTTAGTTCCTATGTCCATTATCCATTTTCTGTGGGACGGTGTTGCAGTACCAGTGGTTGGCTATGTATAGTGATGAACTTACTACTGTTTTTAGTAGTAACCTACACTCGAAGGGGCTGATTCACAAAGGTAACTTACACTTTTGAGAAAGTTGACATTTTTTGAATGTTTACTACTTACTACAGTATTCACAAACAGCACTTTTGTAGTAACTTACACTTTTGTAGTATGTCCTACACTACTCATGGCCAACTGTGAGTACTACAACACCCTCCCATAGAAAATAATAGAAGCAGGTTCTTACTATTAAAGTGAAAGTTACTACAAAAGAGCAGTTTGTGAATAGCAATTTGTAGTACGTTTTCTTGTAAGACTGTAAAACGTATTAAAAAGTGCACTTTGTGATAAACCTTATATCCTTATAAACCTTGTCCTCCTCAATGGAGCCCGCTAATGATTCCCCTTTCGGGTTTCTTTACCTTAGTGCTGATAGCCCACAATCATTCCTATTTTTCAATTTTTCATTTCACCTGTGTATATGCCTTATATGAGAGGATGTGTTTTTATAAGAACAATGCTATACTAGTGACTGTATAGAGTATCTCAGTACTTGTTGCATACAAATACCACTACAGTTGAGGCTATAAATGGCCTGTAGGTCAGTATATACACAGCTTTTGTCCCCCGCACATAACGATGCAATACTGATGCGTTCCTGTATTATTTTATTTCGCCTTTGCATTCTGTTGTTTACTTTGTTTGTTTAATTTGCTGGTTCTTTCTGAAAACTCAATAAAAAAAATTTGAAATAAAAAAGTGCACTTTGTGAATCAGGCTTGGAGTTTCTAAATACCGAAAGTAGTAAGCTTAGTAAAAAGTGTAAGTTACCTATGTGAATCAAGCCCTAGCTGAGGTGGATAAATGGCGAGAATGTTGTACATAACATCAGTTGTTTTTTGTGAATACTCCATTAACGCCCACATTTAAATGCACCTCTTTGTTCCGAATCCAAAAGAAAAATGAAAATGGCAACATGCTTGTGGGCTCACTGCCATCTACATATGCATCTTTAAAAAGTAGGTTTCTAGGAAGGCTCTTTGCGTGCATAGCAGAAGTGTGATAACATCTAATATGGCATTGAGATCAGTTCCAACTGTAGTCTACCTGACATGCTGAACTGAGGATTTCCTAGAAATGTGTTGCTCTCTTGATAGTAGCAAAAGATTAATTTGATGCCCCACTGTTGTAGCGACCAGAACAGTAAGTTCAGATGCTGCATCATTAAGGAGAATCTCATTTCTGAAAGTCAGGTTCTGTGCCACATTTAATTTCATTTAAGGCTTAATCCACACAGGGGGTATGTCTAATACATTTACTCATATCACTGGTGTTACTAAGCTTACAAAGAATGCTACGGTATATGTCATTCAAGGCAGAAGGCATTGGAGTACTTCCAGCAGGTGGGTGTGTTGGCAAAGGTTAGTTCAAACAGTTTACAATATTGTATGTCATCTTCTACCCAACTATTCTGACTGCCATTGAAGAGGGATTTTCATAGGAGGAAAATCTGTTTCCTGACACAGGACAGGCATTTGCTTAATTACAGGTCTGCTGTGAACAGCATGTCTCATGAAAACCTGAATTCTGAGCTCCCATCTCTATTGTGTTAGCCTAACCTCCTATTGGGCTCATCTGAAGGAGATAGTCCCCAGTGATCATATAATGTGTGGTCTTCATGTGCATATCTCATCTATCCTCCTAGCAAATCCGTCAACTTTCTCTTCACTTTTTACACCTCATTGTTTCTGTGATTTGCACTTGATGACAATTCTATTTCAGAAGCGTTTATTGCATGTTTTCATTTTCTAGATCTTCATTTGATGATGATTTTTTCAAACAAAGGTTATTGTGTTCGTGTTAAACAAATTGAGCATCAGATACAGTCATGTTCTATTTATAGCAGCGTTACAGCTCTAGAGAGATTTTAGTCTTTTTATAATAATTCTTCAACAAACTGTTACTCTTTCCCAAGTAGCTTTATGCTTATACTTATTCGAGTATCTTTGTTACATAATCAAGTGTATTTGTCTGAGCATCATCAATGACAATTCCGGTTATCTGGATCTCTGAGATTTGGTCTTAGACCATTGACATGTCACTGTAACTATGCCATTGTCTTTTTGTCATTATATAGTTGGGATGGCAATGTATTGATTGTGCTATGTCCAGGCTATTGGTTACGGCATGGAGCCTATCAGCAAAGATCCTCCTCTCCTCTCTGTGCAGTGCACACATCCCTGTTTGTTAATGAACGGTCTACTTCATCTGATATGAACATGGACATAACTGTGTCCCATGCTGTTATACCTGCTGCTCAGCCAGTGTGAATGTGGAGTGGAATGTTGGTGTGAGAGGTGACTGTGGAATGTTGGATGAGTGAGATGTCAGTTGGTGTATGGGCTGAGCAGCAGGGAGGCTGCTCCTGGTGGGGCTCTTCACTGTACTGAGGAACACACCACCTCACACACAGTAAAAGAAAAACGGACTGTACTGGGATACACTCACCCACAAAAAGAGCAAAAGAAACCACCTGTAAACAACCCCATCACGCAAAGACTGGTAAAGGACCAGTACGTGAAAAACACTGTAGTCAACCCAAAAAAAACTTAAGGGCTGCGCTGTACGCATACAAGGCAAGTAGAGTATTAAGCAAATACTCGTTGGGGGACGTGCTGAGACCTTTGCTTGCAGAGTTGTTTATGTTCCGTGTGGAGTTTTTCCTCACGTTCCACCCTCTGGGTGACCTATGTTTCTATTCTACGAGGTTGTGGAACTACATTGTTCCGTTCTAGGTTCAGAATTTATTTGTCACACTTACCACCCTTACTACGGGTAAGGGTGGAGGGCTATGTTTCTGCTGATTGTTCCCTGTGGAATGACCTTCCACAGTTTCGTATCTCTTTTCAGTTTGTTTCCTACCATGCTTTCCTGTTGGTACCCTTTCTACCTCTTGTTGGCCTGGCCAGCCAGCTTGCTTTGGTTTTGGGGTTTAGCTTGTGTTTTGTGGCATGGTAGCGTGTGTGTTTTGCATTTAATTGGATTGTTTGTGGAAAGGGAGATGTGTCAGTGTGCTTGTGTGGCACTTATTTGCTGTGATTGCTGGATTGCGTTTTTGTTTCTCTTTCATAAATCTATTCTGTTATCTAGTATACATGTATATTTTCCATCATTATCATCTCTACATGTATTACATTGAGATTGCTTTCTTGCCCCGGTGCTGCATGTAATTATTGTATTGCCATCTTTTGCATGCACCATTCTTTTTGTGATTCATTTGAAGTTGATTCTTGTTTGTGTAAAAAAGGGAGATGTGTTATACCTGCTGCTCAGCCAGTGTGAATGTGGAGTGGAATGTTGGTGTGAGAGGTGACTGTGGAATGTTGGATGAGTGAGGATGTCAGTTGGTGTATGGGCTGAGCAGCAGGGAGGCTGCTCCTGGTGGGGCTCTTCTACTTAAGATCTTACTTGGAATAAATCTACTAAAGAATCTACCTGGAATGGATTTATGTTATTTACAACACATGCCTACACAAAACCAGATTTTCTCATTCTCCGTTTGATTTCCATGTGCAGCAGCGTACTCTTTTTGTTTTGTACTAATGCTAAGTCGGTAATTGTGACATTTTTGTTCTTGGGGCATGGGTTAAGACCTAAAAGGCAGACCTCTGTGGAGCAGTCTAATTGCTCATCCATAGCTTCATCGACCAGGTGTATCAGTCTCTCCGAGTACATCTTCAAGTTTGAGACGCCCCATAACATGTAGTAAAAACCTACACTTCCCCCACACATAGGGCACTGTGCTGCCATCCTAGGACAAAATGTATTAACCCTCTTGGGTGTAATGTATGTTCTATGCAGGTTGTTGTAGTCTGTCTGTTTAAACAGGGTGGTTCTTCATATGCTGGTGATAATGATGACGTAGATAGACCAAGTAGAGAATAATAAATACACCAAGTTCAGTTTTTAATTCATTGTAACTGACCTGAGTCCTCAGAGGTCCAACCAGTTCTCATTTGCTTTTGTGTCCTCTCAGCTTGCCACTGGTCATGATGCTCATACCACCATGGTCATGTGCAGTGATGATAAAGGGGCTAGCAATTGTTTTATACCATTTATTTTGTTTTGATGACTATCTTACAGCTTACAAAGCATTATGAATTGAGTATTTTGCCCTGTTGCATTTGTGTTAAGTTGATCATTTCCAAATCCACTTCCAAATCTGACATAACTACTGCTCTAAATGTGACACAGATGGTAGGACTATCTGGCAGAGGCATGAAGAACAAGATCACAAGGCAATGAGTAAGGCAATTTTATGGCAAATATGTATAATAGCAAGAAGAGCATCGCTCATGTAAGACAGCATTAGGACCAGAAGTCTATGAGCAAGAAACTGAGGGAAACGTGAGGGCCTTTATCGACCCAAACTATTTGAACATTCAGCTCTTTTTCCTTCACGTTCAGTAAGCTGAAAGTATTCTCTATATGGGATCTATTCCAGGCCACCGATGGTGGTGAACAGACGGCATTATGGAGCATGGATGTCAAGCACCAAGAAACCCCTTGGGGTGAATGCAAACTCCACAAAAGACACTCCTAATACAATCTAACCTAAGGAACAATAGAAGAGTATTAGTCAGGACATTACTTCAATGAATGTGCTGTGGTCTTCGATAATGTGGTAATATTCAATTTGATGCTTCCTTCTTTCTCATTCGAAATCATCTAATCTGACTTTTGATGCACACTTCAAATTAAGTTTGGGCACTGGTGTCCTCAAGTTGTTTTTTGGTCTTTTACATAAACCTGTGGCCAGTCTCCCTTTTGAATTGTATTTTTCCTGCATTTTATACATATATGCACGTTTGTTTTATTGCAATTTGCATTGAGAAGATCGTATTAATAAAATCATGCTAAAGTCCAGGATTATTAGATATTAGAGTTGGAACTGGTGTCTAAAATACTGATCACCTTTTTACTCAACCACTAACCATTCCCCCTGTATGGACAAATATCAATAGATTTGAAGCAAAGGCTCACTGAAAAATAGAGATTGCATTGCATATAGAATTCTGTGAGAAGCACAGTCAGGCACAATTCTCCTTTTGCATGAAACATTTAGGCTGCCTCGAAGAGCTAGTGGGCTGGCATATTAATAGGAATCGTATAAAAGGATTTGTCATGAATTGTATTCCTTTTGTAAATATGAGATAACTATTAGGCTGAGTGAAATTCAAGTCATCCTCGTGGAAGTCACAAAATTCCTATATTTTACGTGATGAAATTATGGATTACATAATTTTGTATAGATTTTGGCCACAGTAGACTGATTTACAAAGAAAAGGCTTTGGAAATGTCTCACTTGAATACATTGTCTGCTTGAACCAGTCACCTGCTGGTGTCTTGTAGGACTTTATTATGCAAGGTGTACGCTGCATAAAAAAGTAATGTGAGCTCGTGGAAAACCATATATCACTCTGGAAGTGTAATTTCACGTAGTATTGCGAATTTTTCATGAAATGTCTCAAAATTTCTCTAAAGAATATGCATTCTTGCACACCTCTAGTGGTTATTTGCTGTGGTAAAATATGTCATAAAAGGAGCAATGTCCCTATGTGTTTCCCTTTGGCTTATATAGAGCTTGGCGGGGTCGATGAACATCCATAAATTTGCAGCTCACCTACACAACTAAACATGAGGTTCCCATGCCCATATAAAAGTGTGGAAATGTCAGGATTTATACCAGCAGAGCCTTAGCTCACTCCACTGGTGCAAACCCTTGACCTCTTGGCCCATCCACAACTGGGATGCCAGGTCATAATGACAATCAACCGGCCCTGTATAGTGTACTGTAGGGTGACTGTCACTACTGGGACCACCTTTCAAGGCATGGCAGTTCTGGGCAGAGAAATCAATTAGTGACCTCAATTCACAGGGAGAAATCTCCGTGCATATCATGGTGCATGGCTATCTGTTTATCAAAAACAAACTCTATGAGAGTTAACAGAAATGCTGAGCAAGGGTAAAGCAAAATGTTGCAGTTTGCATTTCCCTCAGCACCCTACATTGGAGACTTAAGTGCTGCAGCTCCACCGTCAGCTTAGAGATCCCTTTCTGGTAGGGAAACAGGGTGCACAGGCATCTTTACAGGGGAGAGGAGCCCAGATCCTCCTGGCAGGCCACTCGCCAAGGACTAAATGAGGTCTTCTGCCTTTTGCCAGACCGCAGCACGCTAAATATATGAGAATGAATCAATATTACAAAAGATTATATATCTTTCTTTCTTTTGAGACACATAATAGACAGCTTATGCTTGCTAGACAGATAAGCTTTAAATAATAGCCAATTCCCTCAAAAGCCAGATAGGGGCACTTATTGTGTTTATTGTTTGTGCGCACGCCTCAAGGACTCTAAAGAAAGGGTTTCCATATGTGGACATCATATTTGGCTTATGAGGGGAGTTCTGAATGCTCTCACACTCAGAGCATGGGCCGCCACTGGCAAGTAACATCAGTCTCTAATGCAACACATCGGCGAGTCTGCAGAAGAACGATTTCCATACATCAATGTACATATTGGCTCAGGTCGTATGTATGCAGACTCTGCACATCCGTCTACAGCACCCTCATGCCTCATCTTATTTAATTATTGTTCACAAAGTGAAAATATCTATGAAAAACTGCAGCTTTATTATGCATAACTCGTAAAATATAGACCGGCAGAAAATGTCCACCTACATAGAAGCTTTATTTTAAGACCATTAATGCTTGCTTTTGAGTGAAATGTGAGGTCAAACACTCACAATCATTTACAGCACGTGTCCACTTGGACTTCACACCCAGTCTTCTAAGTATTTGCATCATTCTACGGATCATTCACTTTAATTCCTCATGCTCTGTAATGCGCAGGAGGTTTTAAACTTTATGAGAACAGAGGCACGCCTTCACAATCAGTACATGTTTTGTGTCTTCCATGAAAGCCAGAAATTGTGAAATAGATCCCGAAAGGACAAGTTCCGGCAAAACAATCAACAGCTTAGGCTTAGAAGTTTCACCAGCAACCCTTGCTGAATTTCCTATTGTTTCGAATGGGTGATGTTGAGTCACAACAGGTCAAATGACTATAGGTATTTACTGTTTAAAGAGGCCATACAGAATGGCATACACTTGTGGTAGTATCCCCAGCTGAACAGCCTCAGTGAGTTCACAAACAACCACGAATTCTTTAGGCATTACAGCTACAAATCCCTTGGATCTTTATTTAGTGAACATCTGCTGTCAAAGAACTAACTGAAATATAATTTAAGATTTCCCATACATATCCAGCGTCAATTGAGATGATAGACCGTAACGTCTGCAAAAGCGACGTTTGTAAAGTTGTGGGGCATGGAGAATGAAAACCAGCTTCTATACTGTAAATGGGACCGTGTGCCAGTCTTCAAATACAAAATATTACTTGTAATGAAAAGCAGAGTTATGTTATGGGTAATCACTAACATATTGAAAGCAAAGCGAAGTTGACATCATAGAAGAACTACTCATAAGTGGGTACAAATGCAAACCTTTCTTAATCTTTGGCGATGAGCAAACGAAAGCAAACAAAACCAAAAAAGACTGGAAGGAAGATGTAACCATACCCTACATTTATTAAGTATATACAGTATATTTAATTTTTAGGTGGAATGATAACAAAATGGGTTCAAATCCATATGCGAAACGATAGTTTTGTACTTACCTGTAAGCCCTGCATACATCCTGTTCATTAGGCAGATCATATCAAAACATTCAATGGAAACTTCTTCTGTGGCTAGCTGAGAATGTGCATTATTAAAATATTCATTGAACGCTATCTCCACCTAAACCTTTCAGGTATACAATTACACAATAATTACGTCCGTAGAAAAAAATTAAGCTACAATGCTGTTGCCATCCGGTTAGACTCAAAGTCGCTATTATGAACCAGAATCTCAAGAACATTTTTATTTTGTTTTATGTATAAAACAGACAATGCTTTAAAAATGAAAATGAAACGATGCTCAAATGTTAGCGTCTGGGGTCCTGCAGGATTCCTGAAACATGTGAGGGGGTTTGGAATCTTTGTGACGGAATTAATCATGTAGTCCATGGATATTAGAGGCTTCGAGGGATAGGAGGTAAGCCCTGATGGTGGTGAAGAAAGTGGGTTGGGTGAAGGGTTTCTAGCATCAAAAGCTGGTAGATTCCACACATTAAATAATTTACTTTGAAATGTTAATGACTCTATTTTGCAAAGTAGCCATTTAAACATACCTTTTAAAAGTTCTGTAATATTTGTTTTTGCCTTAATTCTTAAGAGATATTCTTTCAAAGAAACGAGGGGTTTTATTTCCACACAATGAATTACAAATTAATAATTAAGGGTGAAATTAAGGCAGGTTTACGTGTCATAAAAACGCTGACATATTTTCAATTAAAAAAATATATTAGAATTATGAAGCGTAGATGTAGATGATTGTTTCACTAGGATATTTATATTTATGGCATACATTGCATCGCACCTTCACTCCTTAGCCACTTCCCATAAACAAATTGCACAACAAGCCCACTAAACTCAAACCAACCCTCCAATCCTACCCCAGGAGACGGCCCCAGGAGCCCACCCTATGCCCCCTATTCATACCACAATGCCTCTTTTTCACCTTCTCTACCTTGGGTTCATAACCCACAAGTCCACTCGCCAGTCCTAACACAGGGTCTCCATCCTCCTTTGACACCAGATCCCACGTCCCCAATGCATCATCAAAACGTGAGATCCATGAAGAACTGTCTCAACATATTTGACCTACTATCAGAATTAGCACCTGAGCTCACTTTTATAATAGAAATATGACTCAGTGAGAATTCCACATCCATATGAAATGAAGCTATATGACCAGAGTATAACATCATCACACGGAGCAGGTATGTTTATAAACATGCCTTATTCAATTGTGGCTTGTGATGCAGCCCTTTTCCGGGCCGCAACTCAAGCCACAATTGAAAAATGCATGTTTCCGACCACCTTCACGGACTACATGTCGGCCGGACTCCATCCCGATACGATGTCGGTCAGATGCTCGTCCAACTGGCATCGTATGAGGGCCTAGGTTTGGCAAAAATGATTTAACAACCGCTGCCTTCACATCCGATCTTGAGACCTTCAACCTCCAACAAATTGTATTAGGCCTAAGCCCTTCGTACGGTCACACATTAGGCATTATATTGAGCCACCAAGAACATGCTTCAGTGACTGACAACTATCTAGTTATCTGGCATGACCATAAATCTATAACAACACCTCTAAGACAGCAATTACCTTAGAACATAGTCACATATAGACAATAGAAAAATGGTATCAACCAACACCTAAATCCTACCTGTTAAAACACCAATCAGTATGTAATCTCTAATGAAGTGGCTGAACAAATACTGCTAAAAACCACTCCGAGAGTTAATGACAAGATCAGAAAAATAAAAATGCAATTGAGCATCCTATAATACGAGTGGAGGATGACTGAGGATGAAATGACATGCTAATACTGCAGTAGTATAACAGAAGCTACAAAACAGCCATCAATGCAAAAAGACAACACTAGTCCACTTGCATAATTGAAGCTGATTATCCAACAAAGGAATTCCACAATATTGTAGAAGCCTTCTGCAAACCAGAGTGCCAAAACACAGAGCCGCCACAATGCCAAGGATTCTATAACAAACCTTCCATGGAACTGATTGCAAAAATTGAAAAAATAGAAAACTACCTTAAGGATCAAACTGGCACTACTCCTCCTGCACACGACAGCACACGACAGCACCACTGCAATGATGGACAATACCAGTCTCTAATTCCTCACCAACTTCAAATGCCCTCTTTCCAGACAATTATCCAACATTATCAACTTCAGAAGGCCGTCAGGATCACCTGCAGGCCTATTCCTGTCCCCCCAAAAATCTTGAAAGATATCCTATGCACAAACTTTGTAGGGGAAGGAGCTAGAAAAATATTATAATATTCGATAAGTGCTTGGAAGTAGGATATTTTCCATCTAAGAAGCTAAAAACATCTTGCATTTAACCCATTCTCAAGAAGAAGAATCTCAACTACCAGACAATGATAATGGTCCATTCCTAGTTGAACTATTCAAAAAAGCAGTTTTTCCTCAACTGTCCAATTTTACTGAGAAAAATCAGGTAATGTTGCTTGAATAATGTGGATTTGCACAAGGCAGAGGCACATAGACTGCACTCTTATCCATATGAAATGAACTAAAACTCACAGTGGACAAGAACAGAGTAGTTGCCTTAATGCTTGTGGATATGCAGAGAACATACAAATAATCCTAAAGATTAATGGCCCACAAGACCTCTACAAGTCAAGACGTGGAGGTGCCTCTGTGCCATATATACATGGTGATGATTAACCACCTAAAGTTCAACATTGCAAAGACAGAGATCTTGACCTTTGGGCAATAGCACAAATACCTGTCTCTGGACCTCTGGCCCAATGAACCCAATGCCCTGCCAGCTACATCTAGAGAAGTGGGAAATCAAGGAGTAAAATTTGACTCATTTACACAATGAAAATGTGGCAACACATCTTCCCATAACCTGAATACCAATAACAACTTCAATCTAGCCTCACTCTTGTGATCTCCAAGATCAACCATGTTAATAACCTGTTCTTCGCACCTCATGCTTTATCATTCACTACATTGGATGAACCCAAGACGCTGCAGCAAGACCCCTCCTCTGCCTTCACTACAGAGAAGTCATCAATTCTTCAAACACTTCACTGGTAATCTACAGCTAGACAATCAGTGTTCTAAGGACTGTGCATCATCCACAGAGCCTCCCTAGGAAAATTCCTTAGTACTTGGATCTGACCATTTTCGTCCACTATATCTGCACATTAGATTTAAACAATCCAAACAAAATAGTACACTGTGGTCCAGGCTAGAACCACTTATCATCGTACCATAGGAGGCACAGCTTCCTTGGTAAAAGTCACCAGTCCAATACAGACGTTCCTCACACAATGCTTTATGCCTACTCCTGAGACCAGGTAGTGGAAAATCAACTTACACACCTCAGCCAATGCCCCTCAAATCTCATAAAAGGAATCTTGCAAGATACTGAATTTCAATTCAGGTTAAAATGAACTGAAGGAACAATGTAAAAACAGATTATTCGTTAGAAAATTCCCCCAGTGAGCTTCATCCTTGCAAACGTTTAAGGGTACTCCTGACAATGTTTTACAGACAATTCACTTAAGAGAGTTAATGATTGTTTAATTTTAAGGCCGTCAAAAATGCTAGAGCTTCATTTTGCTCTATGTAAGGTTCATTGAGTCAAACTATTTTGAATACAACAAGTATGCTTTCAGTTATACACCTCTTTAAAAAGATGGCCTGATTCACAAAGAAAACGCTACACCTTTTTATGTATTCATATATAAAGGTGTAGATTTATGGATTTGACAGATCACGAACCTGTCAAGGAGTAGGTCTGGCAAGAAGTACCAGTATCAGCTTTCAAAATATATGCCTGAGAAAGTCATGTGATGTTTTCTTTTTGGGTTTTATTTCCGTGGAGAAAACATCTTTCCACTGGATGTACCTCTTTCTGTAAACACTCATGAAGTCCTGTTCCATTCCCCTTCCCACCCCAGAAAGAGCTTTATTCCATCCTTTGACTTTTAATCAAATGTAAATCAAGAACCATATCGAGGATGGGGATGTTGTGAATGCTCACAAAATAATATGTCTGTGAGTATTCAAAAACTTAAAAAGCAAACCACATCTTGATCTACCCACTCTCCACCCATTGTGTAGGAGTTATTCCCACATAATATTACATGGCAGTGGGGTAATATCATTCAGGAGGAAATGGATCTACTCTGGCAAGGTCACTTTTTGTGAATGCCCTGTAGGCATAGATCTAGGTTCTTTTGGTTGTAAAAGTACTTTTCTATCCAAATATGCCTTTGTGAATGGGGCCAAAAACGTTTCTAGGCATGGAGGGATTTTATCAACAGTATTCAGTTATGATGAAATACCATATGATATCCCCTAATGGATATACAGAATGCATTCAACAGCAACAATAAGCTGGAGCAGTTGTAATCCTGACATGTTTAGATTATTAATGCTGAGTAGAGTTGCAAGCATTCTCTATAACATCATAGATCTTTGAGTTTTATATCCAGTTGGCCATAAGATGCATCTCTAGTGCAAGGACACACATTACAAATAGTAAAAGGCCAATAAAGCTCTGCTCAACCCGCTCCTTTATCTTCCAAGAAACATTTAACCAATTTTCTTTTTATTTTTAGATATGTGCCACATTATTGAGCCACCCAAAAGTGAATATTAGTGGTGACACACAAACATCAGACAATGTCAATTAAAAAACAGTGGTGCAAAAGAAATAATATAATTTATCTCCACATTGCAGTATGAGTAATTGTTTATTGTTATTCCCAAAATTCAGAGTTTCTTGAGGACACCAAATGTGGTACTAATAAGAAATGTGGTTAGCTGCAAGAAAAACACTGCATGAGCTGTAGTAGGTACGGTTTCCTGCCAGTAATAAGTTTAGAAAATTCGAATAAATCCAAATTCATCTAGCCATTTACAGCTTCCTGATGAAGATCCCAAACACTGTGAACAACTGGTTGAAATACATCAACGCCATTAACAAAGGGGACCCTAATATAATACGAAAAAAACAATAAGGACAACAAAATTGCCTAATAGTAAGTGAGTGCTTGGTGCTACATCATTCTTAAGGCATTGTATACTTTGTTATTACAGAAAATAAACTGTGGGGAAGGAGGCTTCAATTAGGTTATTACATCTTTATGGGCGAAGCGGAGACTTCTCACATGTACCGTGATTTCAATCTAATTTTGTAAAACATTTCAAACACGGGTAATCAGGTATTACAGAAATGTATTATTTTAAAGTCAGTGGATTCGATTCACAAAGGCATTTTTGGCATTGATTGTACGTTCAGCACTGAAAATGCCTTCATGTACTCCTGTCAGGAATTTACCAAATTTACTGATAGGAATAGAGGTTTTTTACTAATTAAGATTTCTCCACCACAAGAGCGAGGAAACCTGCAGTACTGGTTCCCACACAAGCAGTGGTAATTTCTTTGAATATTTGTGAGATCTCACAATCATATACATTCATGAGTATTCAATAAACTGAAATCCAACCAATTCCCTCCTTGTAATGGTGGAAGTTTTACCACTTTTAGGGGTTGGGAAGGGGAACGGATCAAACCCAGATCCATTGGGGTTGTATGGAAAGGACGTATCCATGGGGAAAAAAAAGTGTTTCCACCATAAAGGGAAAAAAAAGGAGAAAAGAAATCAAATGAGGTTTTGCAGATTCAGTTGCCCTTCCCACTAGACTGAATTGTAAAATATGTAGACGGTATACAATCCCCCACAAGGAGAATAGCAAGCCTAAAAATGTTACCAAAGAGGTAGAATAGTATGTCTGGGAAATTACACCCCAGCATGGCTTTCCAGATGTACTGCTACACCTATTTTGTGAACTAGAAGAAAATATACAAGTACAGTCAGGCAGAGTCATAGGACTCACACTATTACACTTTACTTTGTAAATCTCACCCAGTAATATGAAATATTTGGGATATGTTTTTGAACATTGTAAATTGACGGACAGAAAGATCAAATGTAATGTTAAATATGTATTACCTGTTTGTCAATGTCTTGAAGAGGTACACAGCGTTTTAAACCTGTTTGAAGAGAGTACAGCTAGAGCTCATGATTTATGATTTGTCTCCTCTAAAACACGAAAGATGAAATTGCAACAATGAGAGTTATTTAAAGAATATCCAATAAAGGTAAAATATTAAATAACATCTATTAAAGAAAGTATGGGACAGGCGCACATTTCCTGCGCACATATCATGGATATGAGTTGCAAAATGACTGCATTGCTAATGGGAGTACAAAATGCAATGTGATTTATATACTAATAGGTCACATTGCAAATTATCCCTTCAGAGGTGGTTGCTTATTGACCTGCCTAATGAATTTTAGTGAGGAAGGTTGCAACTTGTGACCACCTGTAATTGGCCTTTATTGTAGGGATAGAAGCAGACACACATTTCTACATTTTCCTGCCCTAAAAGGGGTAAAGTTTCCCCTTTTCCAATTAGTTGTCACGCCAACTTGGAGTCAGTAAATGATCACTTGTTTACACATCAGTTTCTCTCCTGTACCTCCTTCACATCTCCTGTCTCATCCCGCCGTCTCTAGACCAGTGGCAGTTTACAGAGGTCCCGGCCTGTGCCTGTGCCGGAGCTGCCTTTCAAAGTGGGAGACGTGGCTTTTTTGTGAGATAGCTTCAGGAGTAGTGGAGAACCAGCTGAGTCTGTGGATTGCTGGGTGGAGTTGCTTGCCACACGCTGCTTCCAGTAGGGCTCCACAAGATAAGCAGCAAACTCTACAAACGGCCGCGGCGCAGACAGTTTGAAGGAGTTTGAGCTGGAAGAGGGCTGCTTTTGTCACTCAAGGTTGAGCTCCAGCGGCGGTGCTTTGTTCCTCGCTGGGTTCGTCCTTGGGTGTTCTCCATTGCGGAGTGCGTCGAGCTGGTGCGAGATAGCGGGTGCTGTTTGAGCGTGGATCTGGAGAGACTCGGGCAGAAGTGGGAGATTACTGACACGGCCCCCAGCTCGTCTTTTGCAGCAGGCATCGCCCAGGTAGGAGAACGACAGGGCCAAGGGGTCCCGTAGAAAAATCAACAGCCTGAATATTCAACAGGAGATTTTGCTGGAGGGGTGGCTGACTCCGGGTGTCATAGCAGCTTTTAGAGACTTTATAGAGACCTTGTACTGGTACTTTGACCGTGTACTCTTGTGCCAAGTGTCCTATAATGCTGCAAATATAAAGATTCAGTTCACTCAATATTACTACGAACCCTGTTTCCAGATTCAGGCATTAATGTGGCGACTTAATGCATTCTGGGTGCTGTAGTTTTGTTTGGTGTTTGCTGTTAGTCTTTCACACCAAACACAGCTGATACAGAGGTAGGGTACGTATTAACCAGGGGGTCCATAAGTATTGAATAGAATCCTCCAGAGCTTCCAGACGCCGGCGTACAAACATGACGCTCAAAAAGATACGGCCAGGTATGGAGGTGGAGGTTGACCCCGAAGGGCCTGCACAAAGAAGGTTAACAAGGAGCATAACTACCCTACAAACTCAGAAACAAAACAACGGTAACACCCTCCCCAAGGGCTTATCACTTACTTCTTTCAGGCCTCTAGTGGTCTAACAGACTCGGACGGGGGGAAAGGGGAGGCAGAGACCGTCTCCAAACCATCAGGACCCCCAAGGAGCAACAAGGGTCAGAGCGGGCACCAATCCAATAAGCCCGCCACCACACAGATAACAGGGAGCCCTGAGACCAGTCCTAAGCCCGCTGCTAAGGCTAAAAGCCCAATATGGATTACAGCCGATATCCATCAGTGGCCCATAGAGGAGGAGGACAATGAGCATAAGGAGGTGGTTGTGGTTAACCCCCCAATGAGCACATGTAAGAGAACTGCTCCAACAGCGACACCCTGGGAAAATCAGAAGACAAATTCCCCAGGAACGGACGACTTAACTACCTCCTTCCTGCACAAATTAGAACAGACCATTGAAAGAACACTGGATGCAACACCAATAAATCTTGGAAGAAACGCTGACTTGAGAACGCCTCAAACAGAGGGTTGGAGCCCGATGGGCCAAGAAGATCAGCAAGATGCTACGGAAGAGGCTACTCTCAAAGAGTTAAATCTGTTAGCAATAAGAGAAGTACAGGACACAATGGCCAGGGCATTGTTATGGCAGTCTACAAAGATGGAAGTACAAATTGATTTACTGCAGTCAATGGCTCAGCATCTGGTGCGCCAAGATGATAAGCTGGCAAAACTAGAGGCGTTACTTGAAGTTCACAAAGCCAACTCAGCATACACTAGCTCTTGTGCCGCCATTATAGAAAAATGGTCAGGGCTTCCAGAAGTACTAAAGGACATGCTGGCACTAGCCAAGGGACAGAGGGAGATGTTCCCACTAGAACAAATAATTCCAAAGGCATCAGCTGTGAAGATGGCGTCACCAGAAAATACCAACTATCTCCCAGCAGATAGCCGTGCACCCAAGGAGCCTCAGGCAGGGCCAAGCAATAAGAACATCACAGTAGCACAAGGGAATGGGGACCCCGAGGCCCGACCACTTGGCACAATTATCGATGTTTCACAGGGTGATGCATCCCCGGCGGAGAAGGTGTATGGATCAGTGGCAGGGGCAGAAGCCCCGCTGTCAAGGAGGGCCAAGAAAAAGCTGAAGAAACAACTGAAGAAATCCAAAGCTAAAAGAAGACCAATATTACCAGCAATACTAATTTCTGGTGGTACAGAGAATAAAAACAACTCGAAGCCACTTTTCCCCATTTTCAACTTCAAACAGGCAACCAAGGCCAAGACGACAAGGGAAGTACATTCCGTGTCAGGGGAGGATCGAAGTCAACAGAATATTCAATGGGAGGGCCCACAAATAGTTGGGCAAACAATAGAGAAGACCCAAGATGAGGCAGTTTGGCAGCGCACATTACAGGAGGCCACCAGCACACAATCTAGGGCCTCTAGCTCTCCGGGCCGGGAGCTCCAACACAGGATGGCGAAATATCCTAAAAGCAACCAGGACGAGCAGCAAGAAGAACAAACAAAGGCGGGATCGCCAAACGGGGCGATAGGCAGACATCAGGCAGGAGACGTCCATAAAAACCCACTAAATCTGAATTTCCAGAGGTACACCGTCTGGGAAGACGGACAGACACTGCGCACCTCCAAGCACAATAATCAATCAGCAATCTATGAGTTGATGCTCACTCCCAGATATACAGCTAAAGGCTCTTACGACATTCTGAACAGGTCCAACATCGTCCGTCTCTTTGACCATATTGAATCCTTGGCACAGATCACTTCAGATAACATAGAGTGGGTAAAGTTTAGAAGTCTGGAGAGGGACACCCATGGAGACTCCACTCTGGTCGGATTCATACAACAGCAGGCCCAACATGCCATCCTCAGCGAAGCTTCACATCTCGCAGAATGGGGCGTCGAAGTTACGGCCCTTAGTATGCCGAAATATCCACACGTACTTATGCCCAAATACCATCAGCAAGAACCTACATCAATCCTCAAAGGTACAATGAATAAAAGCCTAGGAGGGGGAGAGAAACCAGGGCGACTAAGAACCCCGCTAAAAATCAATATCTCGCACAGAGATACGCAGCGTAGAGTGCAGCCGCTCCAGCAAGTGCTGGCTCATACGGAGGACATATGGCGACAGTGTCCCTAATCAAAGAAACAGCAATGCAAACAGAGGATGTTCAACCTTAATTAGTGGCCAAGACCGTAAGCTAACCCTTATCTCATGGAATATTGCTGGGTTAAGTAACATCTTTAGAGACAAGGCCACACTAGACTATCTTGCAAAGGGGGACATATTGTGCTTTCAGGAGACCTGGGCCAAGTCAACCACCCCAATTGGCGGTTTCTATGAACATCACATATCAGCGACCAAAAGGACCATCTTTGGACGACCGTCCGGGGGTTTATCCATTTTTTTAAGTCACGCTGGCAAATTTAAAACCAAAGACATAAAAGTAGAAACATCAGACCTCCAAGCCATCATAATTGAGGGGCTGAAAAAGGGACAACAGCCCCATCCCCTGTTACTAATTAATTGTTACATTAACCCAACAAAACTTCAAACGCAACAGGCAATGGAATCCTTTACCAGCATCCTGGAAGATATACTCATTAGATTTGAGCATCATAATGTGATAATTGCGGGAGACTTTAACACGAGAGGTCTGGATCAAATCCCTGTCGGACCCAGCAATGGGAAGAAGTCGTGCCCATTGATCTCACTCCTCACAAACTTTAACCTACAATCCACTCATGGAATAAAAAAAATCAGCCGCCCGTCATGGATCCCTAAGTCGACCTTCAGGAATGTTTCCACCATAGACTATATTTTTATCAATGAAGGGCAGGCACATAAACTATGTGACTTCGCTGTGGACGACAGAGACGAAAGCGATCACAGGCCTCTCTGTGCCTCCTTTGATTTGGCCCTGGAACAGGAGGAAGCCCAGGAAACAATTGGTGCAACCACAGGCGAGGAACGTCATCTTGTCCTCAAAAGAATAAAATGGACTGCCAACCTTAGTAATAGCCTGTTGGAGTATGTAGCCATAAGGGAGGCGGGACTAAAGACACAAGATATAAAGAAAATCATAAATCTTTGGGAAACACTGATAGCGGATTTACAGAAGATCCTGGGAAATACCAACCAACCAAGAAGAAGCCCACACCCAAATCAATCTTTGCCAGAACGAAGAACACCGAAGTGCCTGACACAAAGTAAACGAGCTCTTAAAAAGGCAATTAAGGCAAAAAAGAAAGGTATCTACTCGTCACAGATGACCTCCATCCCTGCCTTGCGAGCCACTTATAAGAAGAAAGTCTGGGAGTTGAAAAGACAGTGGACGGAAAAGAACTGGCTTAAAGTGTTCTCACTAATTAAAGAAAAAGATAACAGCAAGCTATGGCGATATATTAATAGTCTGAGCTCCGGAAGCCAGCGCAAAGAAAATAGCGTGGCCGGCAACGTGTGGGAACAGTACGTGAAGGGTCTGTACACTAGTGGATCAAACAAGGTGGGCTTCCCTAGCACAGAGTGGTCGCAGGCCGCAGCTGAAGTCATTAAAACTCAAAGCGCGCAGAAAGAAATTACAGCACCCAGTCAGTCCGTCACTTATACAGTGGAGGAGACTGTTAGGTACATTAGGGCGAAAAGAACAGATGGGGCCCCTGGCCCAAATGTCATTCCCGCCCAAGTCTTCAAATCCGCTCCAGCATTTTTTGCATCCATCCTCACCCCGTTATATAATCATTTATACTTCACAGCAATCTTACCAAAATCCTGGAAAGGCTCGATCTTATTTCCAATACATAAGAAGGGAGACCATTCGAACCCTGCCAATTACAGGCTCATAGCCCTGCTCGATATTGAAGCAAAAGTTTATGCCTGCCTATTATTAAGGGACCTAGAGGTTTGGGTGGACAAGAATGGCATCCTCCCGCCCTTTCAGACTGGCTTCAGGGCAAATAGATCCACCATGGACAACATCTTAGCGCTCTCTTACCTCTCGAAGCAAGCTGTATCGAGTAACAAGCCGCCCCTGTTTTGCTGCTTCATAGACTACTCAACGGCCTTCGACAGACGGTTATGGGCAAAACTCGAATCTTGGGGGATCCCGGAAACCCTGCTAAAAGCAATAAAAGCCCTCTACGAGGGGACGTGGGTCCGGGTTAAACTAAGTCCAACAACTGTAACCCCAAGAATCAAAACTAACACCGGGCTAAAGCAGGGATGTGTTTTGGCCCCACTATTATTTAATTTGTACACAGCAGACCTGGGGCCAGCCTTGAAAGACGCCAGCCTAGTACCACCGAGATTGGGCAAGATGACCCTGGGAACCGTCCAGTATGCGGATGATACTGTGGTCATGGACCACACCAGGGTGGGGCTCCAAAGAGCATTAAATAGTCTTGCAGTGTACAACTGGGAAAACAGCCTGCAGATCAATGAGAGCAAGACCAAGATAGTAATCTTTGGTAAATACCCTCACAAAAAACAAGCAACATGGTCTTTGGGTGAGCATCGAATCAGGACAGCTACATCCTACAATTACTTGGGGGTATGGGTGACAGAGAGGGCCACAGCAGCCAAACATATAAAGGAGTTAACACAGAGAATTAACAAAATAATTCTGTCACTCAGACGCCTAAGCCATCGCCTAGTAAGTCCATCTATAGAACCCATGTTGACTGTACTTAGGGCAAAACTAATTCCAGCAATTACTTATGGTCACTTAGCACTTGAGAAAGTCATCAATGCAGCCCAGATAAAAGCTTACAAGACCGTGCTACAAGTTCCCAGACAAGCAAGGAACACCAGGTTAAGGCTGGAAATAGGACTGAACAGACCGGACCGGGCACTACAGGGGGACCTAATAAAATATTACATCAGAGTACTGAAAGCCCCTGATAACAATCTTAAATATTTTCTAAAACTAATTTTTTAGGGCCGAGGGTTCCCCCTGGCACTTTAAGTTGGATCAAGCAATAGATCAACTGAAAATCGAGGCAAAGAGTATGCCCCTTCATGAAATTCCTTACTCTGCCTGGGCTAAAGCTGTGAAGCGCCAAGTCCAGACCATCTCGTTTGAACTGGATCGATCCTCACTCCGGTACAACCCCCTCACACTGGCACTGGATAAGTCATATACTCCTGGGAAAGTTCAACCATACATGCGAGACTCACTCTCAGCCCAAGCAAGAAAGAAAATCCTGTACTTGCGCCTTATTGCCCTCAAGATTTCGGATTTCAACCCAAAATGGGCACGGACAGACAACATCATTTCCTGCCGGTTATGCAATTACCACAGGGAATCCTGGCTACATCTTTTATGCTGCTGCCCCAAGCTGGCCAGCGATCGCCGTCGTTTGCTGCGCCCGGCCCTAGGGGACAAGGGCCTCAGAACTTGCAGTGAGGCCTCGGAATGGTGCTTTTCAGAAACTACAACTTGTTTACTTGCCAAAGCTGGCAAGTTTACCCATCAAATTAGAACTGCACTTGATTCCCATCAAAAGGCCGCAGATTTTAGGGTCCCTACCATTCTGTAATGAAAATCATCTGGTGCCCTAACCCTGTCGGTCGTCACTTAACCCAGGGCCTCTCCGCATGGACACTGGCATCATAAAGAGAACGTGGGGCCCACTAGGGGTACACCAAGAACTTTTATTAATGACAATTGATATCTTGGAGGGAATGACCCTGATGGATTTTTATATAACCACTGATCCCTACAGGAGTAAAAGTGTGAAAGGGTGGTGACCCAATATTTTAATTCATTTTTAAATTGAAGTTTTAAAGGGACATATAGTAGTAAATAGAGCCCATGTAGCCATGGCGCTATTTTAAGTTGAATACCAGGTTGCTCCTGGGGGTAGGGTGGTTGGGAGGGGGGCGTTGTTCATGTGTTTTATACTGTAAAGATTTTAAGTAATCGCACAGTTAATAAAGAAATTCTACTGTCCACTTGTTTGCAACAGCAATTGCAGTGACAATCCATTGATAAATGCCTTTATGAATAACCTCTTTCTAGCCAACTCCTATTTTCAAATTTGAAAGAGTCACAAAAGCAATTTTATGAGTTGAAAGGTATTTCCCACTCATAAAAGGGCTTTCACACATTGGTAAAATCCCTATTGCTGTTGCAAAACATATGCTTTTGCGAATCACAGGATTTACCAGCACAAAAAGACTTTGTACATCTGACCATATAGATCTCTATCGATATTTTTACTTTATACTCAGTGCACTAATTTGTGAAAGAAAGAGTGCCAGTGCTCAAAGCTTTGCTCAGAAATTGGCGGCTGGTGCAATTAAACCTCAGTACGCCGAATACCAAGGCTCTAACGGGCACATGCATCAAACTCACAAATACCGAATCCTAATTTGCGATAAATAAGGAATCGCAAATTGGAATTCGCTATCCGCTATGCATGAAGCCATTCGCGCAAATCTACCGAATCGCTAAACATCGCAAAATCTATCTGCGAATAGCCAAAAGCGAAGCGCAAATACAGAAAACCACCTTTTGCGAAATCCCTAATAGAGAACTCGCAAATAGCGAGTTCGCAATTAGCGAAATCGCAAAAAGCGTGTCGCTCTGGAAACATGCTGATGACATCACAACCAGGAAGTCAGCCAGCCCATGCTTCATTCAGTGCCCAGAGGAGGAGAGAGGAGGAAGCAGAGTACTGGAGCTGAGCTGAGACAACACCCAAGATTGTCACCTGCAATTCACTGTGCACCAGGATGGGGAAGGCAACATCAGGGGATAGTGCCACGCCCAGAAAGAGGAAGCAAAAATTCAGTGAGAGAGAACTTGAAAATCTCATTGAGGGGGTGTCCAGAAACCATGACAAGCTCTTTGGAAAATTGTCCCTGAAAGTGCCTGAGGCAGAAAAAAGGAGGATCTGGCTGCGCATCAAGAGCACGGTAAATGCTGTGGGTGTCACACACCGCAGCATTGACGACCTGAAAAAGAGGTGGTACGACCTAAGAAGCCGTGCCAAGGAGCGTATCGCAGAAAGGCTGAAGGAGGCAAGGGCCACAGGAGGGGGCACATCCACAGTACCCAACAACACAGCCCTGGAGGACCTGGTGGAGGCGACAATTCAGCCTGAGGCAGTGGTGGGAGTAACCCAGCTGGACACATCCGGCGCTGCAAATACCTCACAAGGTAAGACGCATGCAACCATACAGTTCTACGTAGTGTTCAGTGGTGCACATACCCCCAGGCCAACCCCAGTGTACAGGTCAGAATCCAGTCCACGTTTTCCCTCATACACCCAATGCATCATGGGAGTTGTAGGCATGTCAGTCAAGTGGGCATTCCAACACAACACTGGCAAGCAAAACACGCCAACACTGCATGGCAGTCAGTGATTTAATGTGAGCCAAGTATGCATAATGTTACACAATGGGAAGGCGTACACATATTAACATTGCACTGTTTCACATCACAGATGCAGCTGAGCTGGACTCGGAAGACAGTGACTGCCTACATAACTCTGAGACTCCTGCTGAGACAGATGTGGAGACTCCAGATGCCCCAGCATGCACACCACTCGCACCCACAAAACGCAGGGCCCAGATCCCTTCACTGCAGCCCATGGAATCTGAGGTGGCCCCTGAACCCACCCCAGCAACCAGCCAGCCTCCTGTGACCACACCACCTACACCACAGGCACAGGTCCAACGTGGGCGGAGGCGCAGTTCAAGGGCCCGCATTGCTGTGCAGGAAGACCAGTGTCCAAACGTGTTTGCTGGAGTCGAGTCACAGATGTGACGCGTGCAGCGCCTGCAAGCAAGACACATGGGCTCAATACAGCTACAAATATCCAAACTGGCAAAGAACATCAGCCTAATGACAGACAGTGTGCATGCACAGACAACAGCGTTTGTGGAGGGGAATAGGCAGACCAACTCAAGCATTCAGGAGCTCACCAAGGCAATGCTTGCGGGCCAAAGCACAAAGAGGAGAAGGCATCGCCAGAGCATGATGTGCATGTCAGCTATACCAGGGCCAATAACAAGCTCTGCAACACCACTGCGCAGCTGGCACGTCGCTCCGTGGCCATGCAAATAGATCTGGGCCATTACTGTGGGGATGTTGCTAGGGCCCTAGGACAAGTGACCACCGCCGTGGAACAGCTCCAGGCGGGTACTGTTGGTGGCAGCAGCTTGACAGGGGAGGAGGGGAGTGAGGAGGCTTCCAGTCTTAGCAGCCTGTCGGTGCCAGTGACCACTAACAGGAGGCGCAGTTCGCGCAGCTCAAACCCTTCGGTTGCGCATCATGGTGATGGGGCCGATGCAGGCGAAAGGTGTCTGGGTGTGCGTGGCAGGAAGCGCTAGCCAGGCATACTCTCCTCAGTTTGGCCATGGTGACTTAACCATGGTCAATTACAGCCTAATGATCGCTAACCAGCGCATGGTATTGTTTATTTGACGTTATTCACCTATGCAATCATAGTTATGATTAGCACACATCTCTGTGTGGCTACCCATTGATACATGGGCTCATGTTAATAAATACTTTCATGGTCAGCATCTAGGTGTTATGGCTCATTATTCCCTACCTCAGAAATAATGTTGGGTGATGTCTGCACGTCTCCTCTGCCCTTCTGCTGTGTTTGCCACATGCGCCTGTCGGAGTTGTGCGGGTGGTTGGTAGTCGCCATCAGACTCACTGTCGGACACCTCGATGTGTATGCCTCTCCTGGTGGCAATATTGTGCAGAATGGCACATGCAGCCACGATCCGGCAGCATGTCCCTGGACGGTACTGCAGGGCTCCACCAATTTTGTGCAGGATGCGGAAGCGGCTTTTAAGTATTCCAAAAAGTGCGTTCTATCACATTCTGTGTGCTGATGTGTGCAGCATTATACCTCCGCTCATGTGGTGTTGCTGGGTTGAGGAATGGCGTCAGGATATAGTTACGCACGGCATATGCGTTGTCACCTACAGGGTGGAAAGCAAAGGGTTAGCCACAGTAATGCATTTTCATTTGTTTGATTAATGTACCCAGCAGATGTCCTTCTCCAAATTCACCCCTGAGCAGACGCGTGTGGATGCCACTGTGTCGGAAGATATAGGAGTCATGGGTGCTCCCTGGAAATTGCGCCACAATGTCCGTAATTATGTGCTTAGCATTGCACACTACTTGCACATTTATAGAGTGCTATGATTTCCTGTTCCGGAAGATGTATTCATTCACTGCTGGGGGACAAATAGGGACATGCGTGCAGTCTATGCAGCCAATCACATGTGGGAATTGGGCTACCTGGTAGAAGTCCAGTTTTGTCTTATTCAACTCCTGGGGGGTTGTGGGGAAGCTGATGTGGGTGTGGATCCTTTTCATCATTGCGTCAAGGAATGTTTTGAAGAAGCGTGAAGGTGAGCTCTGTGATACACCTCCAGCTACAGCTACCACCCCCTGGAAACTGCCAGAGGCAAGTAGGTGCAGGCAACATAGGACCTGTACATGTGCGGGGATAGCATGGGTCCTACAGGTCTGACGCTGCATTAAGGGTTCTAATTCAGCAATTAGGTGCATGATCATTGCACCGTCCAGCCTGTACTTATCGTATATCTCATCCTCGTTTGTCCCAGCAATGTGATGCACCCTCTGAAGATCCTCTCCTGTATCCGCCTTCTGCGCTGCCCTGCTGCATGGATCCTCATCCTCCTCGCCATCACGTAGAGTGCAGCCATTGTGGAAGGCTTCATGGACCTTCTGAGTCTGTTTAAATAGCTTTACGATTGGTTGCACCTGAATATTTTTTTTTTTTACACTTTACCACCTGATTGTGATTCCCCTTAATCTGCACTTGCTAAATAGCGATTTCCAGGATATTCGCTATTTGCGAGTTTACATGCATACAGTTGCGAATCCTTAGGGCCTAATCGCTATTAGCGGTGGCTGTTGTGGGACTCGCTATTAAGGATTCGCTTTTGGGGTTCTCGCATTGATTGCGAGTCCTTATTTTTGCGAAAGTTTTGGATTTTCGGAAAATGGGTTGATGCATTGGGAAGTGTTGGTTAGCGTTCGCAAACAGCCTTTTTTTGCGAAGCGCTGTTTTTGCGAGCCCGTTTTGGCTTGATGCATGTGCCTGGTAGTCTTTAATCTACTACCAGACAGGACCCTTTTTTATCACCATGCAGGTTATTGCTTTCTCCCTTTGTGACAGTTTTGAGGTCTTTCTCTTCCTCTGTCTTTCCTATCGGTGTGCTTTTTCCTCTCTTGCACTCGGCAAATATCTGATGTGTGTAAATAAGTGCCAGTCCCCACAAATAAGTGCCAGTGACCCCCACCGGCAACCACCAACTTACATTGAGAACTGTTTATACTTTTCCTGCTCATTACCTTTCAAGAATACAGTGCTACCCTCTACCTATACAGTCAACGTGTTGCAGCTAACACATTGCTTGGGCTTCCACCTTCTCTATGCATTTCAGTCGTAGCGATGTGGCCACATTAGTAAAATACTGTCAAGCCTATTCACAAAGGTAAGTTACAATTATGAATAATTTACACATGCAAATTTACTCTGATGCTTTTCAGTAGCTTTACTACTTTTGGCTTGTCACAAAATCGAAGTGTAAAGTTACTCAAAAGTGTTGACTTACATGTCTCCACCCCTGAAAAGGGGGTGGAGCCTAACTTACAAGTTTAAGGGGCCTATTCCGCCCGCCACCGTAACGGTAAACGGGACCGACCGCCAGAGGTGCGGCGGTCCCGCTAGGCCAATTAGGATGCGCCTGCCACCCTGGCGGGTGCATTCTTGCCATTAACATTGCGGCGGGAGGGGCTGTAAACAGCACCCGCCGCAATGCTAAAGGTGCATGTAGTGCATTGCAATGCACAACGTGACAGGCACCGTGCGGTGCCTGCCACCTTGTGTATGGCAATGAAGGGGGGTACCACGGGTACCCCCCAGTGCACCCCCCACCCACCCGGGGGCCCCCAACGGGCCCCCGAAGCCAATCTCAGCATGCCTTTCTATGGCAGAGTCTCCGCCATGGAAATGCATGCACACCGCACGCATCATAATATGGATGCACCGCCACCATATTGTGTGCCTTTTCCGCCCGGCTGGAAATCCGACCGGCGGAAAAGCGGCGTACGGTCTTTCAATCCGCCACGGTGCCCCTCGCCATAATAATATGGCGGGGGGTTACACAGTGACATTTGGCGGGCGGATCGCCACTGCCGGCCCGGCGGTGACCACCGCCGGCCCGGCGGTGGTGATCCGCCCGTTATCTTAATGGACCCCTAAGTTACTACTAAAAAAACAATATTAGGACTAGTACTACATATGGCCTCCACCTGGTAGTGTAACACCCTGCCGTAGAAAATAATGGAGCCGGGGACTAAAAGTCCCTCCCATAGGATATCATGATAGTTAACTTATTTAAAATAGTAAAATATAACTAAATATATTATCATGATAAAAAGTATATAAAAATTGTGCAAAAGTTCAATTTATTTATAAAATATTTTTCGAAACATTTTGTATCAAAAAATTAAAGTAACAGCATATTATATTATTATAATAACATTACCTTTAATTAAGTCTCTGCAGCGCTTTTAATAATTATTAATATTAGTTAAACAAAAAAGTTATAATTATTAGTAAAACAAATTAAAATTTTATAAATTTAATGTAATAATTTACATTAATATTTAACTTAAAATATTTTTAAAAATGTACCCAAGTGAAAAGAACTTTTTGCCTTTTCACTATGCTTTACCAAACAGAGCTATATCGACTGAATGTGGAATCTCTGTTTGGTAAAGTATATGGAAAATGTAAAAATGTATTATACTAAAAAAATATAGAAAATATCTTTATAATAAAAATTAATGTCAATAATTTTTATATTCATTTTTTCAAGGTTGAATTAAAAAATCAATGTCCACCTAAAGTAAAAAAAATATTATACATTAATAAATATTATGAAATGAAATGAAAATAGGGACTTATAAAGCGCACGGCTACTCCACAGAGTGTCCTGGCGCTAAAGGACCACCAGATAACAGGCACCAGAGATCAAAGGCCAACCCACCCAAGGAGGATTATTGCTTGAACAGCCAGGTTTTTAGCTGTCTCCTAATGGAGAGCAGGTCCTGGACCTGCCTAACATGAAGAGGCAGACGGTTTCATGCGCGGGCAGCCAGTACTTGAAAGGAGAGACCGCCAGCCCGGGAGCGGGCAAATTTCGGAATAAGCATCAGAGACTGCCCCGAGGACCTCAAGGCACCTTTCGGCTCGAAATGCTGGACCCTTCTCCTGAGATATACAGCACCAGTGCCATGAAAGGCCCGAAAGGCCAGAACCAGAGCCTTAAACTGGATCCGCTTCCGTACCGGTAGCCAGTGCAAGGCATTCAGGTGGATCGGTTCCACTATGAGAATAGCTCTGGCCGCCGCATTCTGGACCACCTACAGACGGTTCAGTAAATACTCAGGTAGACCCAGATACAAAACATTGACGTAATCCAACCTGGATGTAATTAAGGCTTGTACTACGGTCTTTCGGTACTCAACCGGTAGCAGGGGAAGGAAGTTTTTTAGCGTTTTTAACATGCCAAAACAGGTGCCAGCGACAGTTTGAATTTGAGCCTTTATTGTTAGAGTGGTGTCCAACTTGATCCCCAAGTTCCTGACCGTACTAACCGGAGCAGTGGAAAGGGGACATGTCGCGAGGCCACCATTGGTGCCATGATTCGCATGGCGGGCAACCAAAGAAGATAATCTCTGACTTTTCAGGGTTACACTTTAATTGATTATGCCGTAACCAAGAGAAAACCTCCGTCAGACAGATGTTAATCTCGTTGCCTCTAAAATCAGTGCCTTTGTCGCACGTAAACAACAGTTGAGTATCATCGGTGTAAGATACTATCTTTGCACCGTATGACTCAGCTAATAGTTCGAGAGGGGCCATATATATATTAAAAAGTGACAGGCTCAAAATAGATCCCTGCGGAACCCCCACCTTCATAGGCGGAATGGGGGCTGAGTAGGGGGGACCATATTCCCTGCTGCCGATCACTCAAAAAAGAAGCGAACCACTTGAATACCGTGCCCCCGATGCCGCAATCCAGTAGGGTCTGCAAGAGCCGGTCATCGGGCACGGTATCAAAGTTCGCGGATAGGTCCAGTAGTATCAGCACTGCGCTTTCCCCTTTATCAAGCTGTGTTTTGATGGTTTCCGAAACTTCCAATAAAGCAGTTTCGGTACTGAGATGGGTTCTGAAACCAGACTGACTCTCATGGAGTATGTGGTTGGCTTCCACATACTCAGTCAATACTAGATTGAAGTACTTTTCGAGGGCTTTAGAGAAAACAGGCAGCAGAGATATAGGCCTGTAGTTAGAGGCTACTGCTGGGTCAGCAGTATTACATATTACATATTATCCATTAACAAATATTAAAAGTGATGTGTAGAATTTATTAAAAGTAATTTAATTATAGATTAATAAAATGTATTGTAACATCATTTTTTTAATGCCAAACGTAATAAATATTTCATTATTAAATTATAAATATGTATTATTTGTATAAATTATTGTGAATATTAATTTAGGAGCTATATCGATAGTTGTGTGGATATGTTATATAGCTGACCTATTCCTAATCTGAAATCGCAATGCACTGGAAGTAGCAACATTTATGGATAGGTTACAGGAGAATGAGTTTAATCTATCCTTTACCTGACATATCTGTTCAGAGGAAACAGATTGTTGGACATACATATAGAGGTGCAAGACTTGAGACAAGTATATTTTGTAAAATCATGGCAAGGAATAGCCTTTTGCATGCTAGAAACCATTGCCACCAGAATTGAAGTGAAGCATCCCATACGGAGAATACTTCAGGGCAAAAAGAAATTACAGTACCCTGACCCTAGAGTGGAGGATACTGTTACCTGGAGATTCTTACAAAGAGGATATCTGAAACATGTGATTAAGCAAGTTGCACTTACAGCATCCAGAATTAACAGGCATTCTATACACCAATAGAACAGGAAGTGGGGATGATAAGGTAATAGATTCATCACTGCTGTAGGAAATTGGAGTCTTGGTAGAGGGGAGAGTTAGCCCTCCTCAAACAACAAACACCATCCCTGTCAGGGTGAAACACAATAAGTCACTAAAGACAGTAAAGCACCCAGGCTTAACTTCGGGAAAATGTATAAAGTATTTATGCAGAAAACAAACAGTAATAAAGTGAAAACACAACACAAGAAAATCCCAAACTAGTTTGGAACAATAGAGTAAAATGTAATAAACAATTTGAGACCAAAACCTAAAAAATCCAATCAGTAGAACCAGAGATATGCAATTTAAAACATTAAGGTAAGTATAGAGCCCACGAGCATAAAGTGCCACTCATGGGTATCTGGTCAGGCTAGCCCGTGGGAAAAAGTCACAAGTTCAGGATGACCACGATGGAGCACGGGCTGGATACAGGGACCAGGTTATTCCCACTAAAAAAGTTACCATCTTGAAGTCTGGCCCTAAGAATCCAGATCGTGGTGGAGAGGCCACCAGGATAGCGTTGCGGATGGTAATCTCTGTAGCAGGAAGAGCAGGGCGGGCATCATGGATGCTCGTTGCTTTAGTGGGAAGATCCTGTCAGGCATCACGGATGATCGTTGCTGTAGTGCGAAGATCCTGTCGGGCATTGTGAACGGTCATTGCTAGAGCTTTGCATTGACAGTCACTGCAGGCTGTCGTCACTGTTGCGTAAAGTGCAGATCTCGCATTGCCGGTCATTGTGGTGTGAAGAGTCGGGTTCACTGCAACCTTTCATTAGCGATCATCATGGGTGGAGAGCGATGGATTCTGGGACTGTTAGTCCCCCGGCGACCAACCACAGGTGAGAGCAGGCAGGAAGGTGGCAGCAAACAAGCGCATCCCGCGCCGCGATGGTGATGTGCGCTATTTGAGCGTAATTCAGGCAGCATGCTCGTCCCTCCAGGGAGAGCGATGGGTTCTGGGACTGTTATTCCCATGGCGACCAACCACAGGTGAGAGCAGGCAGGAAGGTGGCAGCAAGCAAGCGCATCTTCATAATTTTAGATACTAGAGCACAAAGAATTATAAAGTGTTGGCCTACAAACTGTAAACCTGAATTTTATAGGTTGATCTCTGGAGCTTTTTAGAGAGGGGAAAGGACTACATCCAATTGATGAATACTCTAGTGAAATAAGGAAACTTTGGAACAGCTTGTGAAAATTATGGTATTCCCTCTTCATGCCCAAGTACAGGAACCAGAATTCCTGACATCATTGCTATGAGGTCACACAATCACAGAGGGACCTTTAAATGTATTTCCTATGTCCCACTATGTGGCATCTGTTCGTTGTTCCTAAGTGCAAATTTAGAATTTCGTGTAACACAACTTAACCAATTGGAGCTTGAAGACAAAGCACAAGGCCCCTCTTTGATTATGTAACTTCATAGCTATGATGTCAAGATTATTTTTCATGAGCGAACATCCACCTTCAGAGCATGCCAGTTGTACAATAGATAGGCATGCACAGAGACTTTCAAACCAAGAGAAACACTTTTATGGTCAACAGTAAATCCCATAACATGCACATTAAGAACACACAAAAATATTAATAGGTCCCTGGAGTAGATAACTTCTGGTCAATTATTACAATTCAATGCTTTGATTTTGAGTTACTTTAGAAAGTTAAAAACCAAATAGTTCACAATATAAGGAAACCTGACTGTGATCATAAAGAAGCCCCAGAATTATATGATGTACCATATGCTAACACTATTCAGAAAATTATGGTTGTGTAGCATTTTCATTCAAGTCAATAGTAAAAAACACTTAGGGCTTAATTTAGAGTTTGGTGGAAAGTGAGCTCTGCGAAAAAAACAGTAATTGTTCAATCCCACCAAACGTGTGGTTCACCTGCTCAATGCTGAGTCCAGGCAAGTGCTGTGCTTACACCGGTGGGCCCACTGCTTGCTCTGCCTTGATTACATTTTGACCTGGCAGCCATCCTCCACAGGGCCTTCACATCAAAGTGACAATTGCCCCACCCTTTTTAGGGCAAGGTGGCTGGCACTCGTTTTGCTTACCTTCACACTTGCCACCATGTTGAGAAAACAAATCTCTCTGTATGTAGGGGCATTGCAGTTTTTTTGTTTTGTGAAAGAAGCTCCAGTTTTGAAAGTTTGTTTCTTGTAAACAAAAAAAACTTTGTAGAGTGGGCACATCAAACATGGTGCACTTGCAGCAACATTTCAGTGCCTTCATCAGAGCTGCCACAGCAGAGGCTCCACTGAAGGCACATTGATCAAAGCCTGTTTGGTGAGGCTCTCTATATATAACTGGCCATTCACAGACAGGGAATAGTAGGCCATACGCTCTGATGACATGGGTGTCGCGGGCTGGGCCTAGAGTTTAAATAGTCCATTACGGCCTTTTATAGCTGGGTGGTGACTGTAAATTCAGCAATATCTGGAGCAAACACTAAATATGAAGCAGAATCCGCTGGGTGAATTTG
Source organism: Calotriton arnoldi (assembly GCA_963921515.1). Classification (NCBI taxonomy): domain Eukaryota; kingdom Metazoa; phylum Chordata; class Amphibia; order Caudata; family Salamandridae; genus Calotriton; species Calotriton arnoldi. Next base: position 494,282 of record CAWUFW010005032.1, read on the forward strand.
CTTTATCATAAAAATAGTATTGTGGCTGACATTCAGCGAGTGTGTTATACTCTGTAGTTTAAAGTTTTCTTCAGAAATTGGAAGATTGTCATTAACAGCAACCTCTAAATCAGGCCCATAGTGGACAAATCAAGTGTAGCCTTTTGTAAGAGTTGAAGGGACACATAATTCTGAAATCGTGTTTGTGAAGGATCATGTGCTTTTTGCGTGTGAAAATATTAGAAAAGCTCAAAATTTAAAATACGCGGACATAATATGGGTAATTTTGGGCCATATTACGAGTTTGGCAGTCCTCCTGCAGCACTGCCACCACTGCAATTGCAGGAGGACTGCCAAGCCTGTGGTGTGCCCGCCTGCCGGATTCTGAGTTGAATCCAGGGCGGATAATGCTGTGGCAAACTCACAGTGGTGACTGTGTTACGCCCATGCAGGAAGTGGGGTTCAATTGCAGGGGGAACAACATGTGACCCCCACAAGCAACCCCAGGTCCTGAAGTGGCAGGGGGCTAGTTGCATCTCCGCCACTCTTTTCACGGCAGGCTCACCGCCATGAAATGGGTGGTGGAAATGCAACTCAGAATATGCTTGGCGGTGCTGCAGTGGTACTGCCAATATATTCCTTCCCCTTTCCACTGTGCCACTGCCGCAGGATCCTGGAATCCGGTGAAGGCAGCTGTCCTGTGGAGGTACGAGTGCAACACTCGAAATACGGCAGACGGACCCACAGTGGCGGTGGTGGTCAGACCGCCATCGTGAGTACGACGGTCCTAGGATCGCTGTACTCGTAATAAGGTCTTAGTGTTATACTTTCCACGTGAAATTTCCCAAATTATGCCAATTACACCACTTAGATAATTACATGTTGTTTGGTTAACTTTTCAATGCAAAAAGTTCACTTAATTTCAGAAATTTCACGGAATACAGAAGAGAATATTACACAAATTTCACACATCCCTAGAAAATATGTGATCAAATACCATGGATAACTACTATATAAGGAGAGAATATAACTTTTTTGGGACCGCCCAAGACAGTAATATAAAAGTGCATATTCTGCTTAACAGAGGCCATCCCAAATGACCTTTAGGAAATCCTAACTGTGAGGATTCCTGCCAGTTCATCTTTAAGGGAAATAATATTTTAATGTACACTAAATCACATTCTGTTGCCTAGTTGGAAAATAAAATAAATACTTAGAATGCTGGTGGAAAAGGAAATATGTTTACCTTCATTAGTCAGGAAACCATGATGGATTGTCTGAAGTGTTCTCCTGGAAAATCTTCCCCATGTCGTGCGAGCAAATATAGCAATTTGTGGACCACAGGAATTTCTCTATGCTACCAGTCTGTGGATTAAGACGTTGTGGAAATTATGTCAATAGCTATTTCAAAATGCGCTGCACTCATTGAAGGCAAAATATTAGCTTTTTCTTCTGAGGGCCATATACTGAGTCTGAGAATCCATAGGAAGTTGAGATCCTCTCTTGCTGTGAACTCTGGTCTACTGGCAACTCTTCTTAATTCATGAACCTGAAAAGAGCAACTGGAAAATCGACAGTTGAAAACTTTTGAAAAGATGCCTGCTCCCCAACACATGGGGGGTCAAAGATGATGTTGGCCTACATGCATTCCTGCAGAGAGGGAACATTATAGCTATAAGGGGAATTGCAGAACTGCTCGTGTGGCTTGGAAAATAGAGTGATAATGTGCATTGTCTGTTTTGGACATGGCCCTCTCTGCAGGGTCACCCCCAAATGTTTTGCCTTCACCCTCGTGCTTTGCTAGATTTGTTTTTGTCAGCTTTAGTAGTCTGTACACTTTACCACTGCTAAACAGTGCTAAAGTGCTCGAGCTCTCTTTGCAAAATGTGATGCAATTGACCTACACCTGATTGCCACTTTTAATTTACTTGTAAGTCCCTAGTGAAATGAAATACCAGCATTTGTAAAGCGCACAGCTACCTCCGGAAAGGTGTCCCGGCGCTGGGGGCCGTCGGATTAGCGATTAAGCGAGCTATTGCCCAGAGTCACAAGGTGCTGGGCTAACCTGCCACCGGCGATCGAACCGTGAGCCCCTGTGTTCCGGAGTCAGCCACCCTGGCCGCTGCACCACACCTCTTCCCTAGTAATGATACCAAATGTACCCAGGGTCTGTAAATTAAATTTTACTAGTGGACCAACAGCACTCATTGTGCCACCCACTAAAGTAGCCTTTTAAAACATATCTCAGACCTGCCACTGTAGCCTGCAGTGCTGCAGTGCCATTTTAAACTTCCATTTCGACCCGGCAAAATAAACATTTTGCCAGTCCTAACCTGCCCTTTTTAATATATATAAGTCAACCCTGAATTAGGCCCTAAAGGCTTATAGTGCAGGGTGCATTCTATCTAAAACATAGAACATGTGTGTTAAGTTTTACATGTCCTAGCAGTGAAAAACTCCTAGAGTCATTTTTTACTGTTGTAAGGCCTATGTCTCCCATTGACTAACACTCGGTTACCTTATTATATTTAATAAGTGATTAATTTTGATTGGGAGCAGATAGAGATATGGAGTTTGCACTCCAATGAATTGTGATTTAAAATCCTTTTCAAAGGCAAAGTCGGATTTTAAGTCATAATTCTGAAGATGCCACTTTTAGAAAGTTGCCATTTTCTTGTCCTAACAGTTTGTGCCTTCTGACAGTGTCCTGGGTCACATGACTGTGAATGGCTTGTGATAGGGTTTGTGTATTCTCCCAGACAGTGACACAAAGGTGAGTAGAAGTGGGCAGGGTGGCTGGAGGACGGAGCTCTGCCATGCTTCAGCTATATTTAAAATAGCTTTGCTTCTTGCATACACAAAGGAATCTGACAATAGTCTTGCCCTGTATTTTCTCACCCTAGACTTCTTGGTGCCTTGACAGGGGGAAGGAAGAACTTTCCAGAACCAGATGTGGGGGTAGGCTAGGGAATCCCACAGTTCAAAGCCTGGCACCAGATATAAATATTGAACCTCCAGAGCCATTTATCAGTACACTTCTGGGCCTGTAGACATTACAGAAGGACTGCCTTGACCCTCAGACGGCTACCCTGCTGCTTGAGGACTGCCCTGCTCTTCAAGAAGGAAGACTGGAACTGCTCCCTTTACCCCAGGCTACCTGAGTGACTCCAATAGGCATTTGGGTGAACTCCTGTCTGAGCTACAGTCACAAAAAGCTCAAGACGCCTCCCTGCAGCTGCACAACTGACCTGCCACACAGAACCTGCCTGGACCTGCAACAGGACCTGAATGAGCCCTGCTGGCCTCTGCAGGAGTGAGTTCCTGCTCACCAAGAGGTGCCTCCCCAGGTCCTGGACCCTTGGCTAGTATCAGATGAGGTCCTCATGTAAAAGAAAATGAAATCCTGAACAAGCTGTTCACATTGAGAATCTGCCGTCTGCGACAACTGCGAACGTCAAGCTCTGGTGAACCTGAATCTTCGCTCTACAGCAACAGCCAGCAACAATCGGCAGCGCAAGATCTACATTTCACATGACAGTCGCGACAGCCCACAGTTAGCGCCAAAGTGACGCCTACTTGCTCTTTGTACTACTTTTATACTACAGTAACCATAGCCAGTGCTGCCCAGCCTCCTCTTCGCGCAACAGAAACACCATATTACAACGACCATCCACGATGCTCTCCCTACTACTCGCAGCCTCCTCCACTGTGAGCAGAACTCTGTGCGGCGGATTTTGAGAAGGTAACTTTTTCAGCAGGACTTACCTGGTCCCTGTATCCAGCCTATTCTCCATAGCGGTCGGCCTGTACTTGTGATTTCCACCGATCTAGCACGACCAGATGGCTGTGAGTGGCTCTTTGTGATTCTAGGCGTTTTATCAACCTAAATTCTTTAAATTGAATATCTCTGTTTCTACTGATTTATTCAAATGTACGCTATGTTTCTAAATTGGCTTGGGATTTTTCTTGGATTGTGTTTTTACTTTGTTGATGTTTGTGTGCTGCCTAAATATTTTACACATTGTCTCTAAGTTAAGCCTGACTGCTTTGTGACAAGCTACCAGCGGGTTAAGCACAGGTTAATTTATAACAGTCTGGCTCCAAGTAAATCATTCTGGATTGGAGTTACCTTGACCCCACCCTATGTCAATGGAAAGTAGTGGGAGTCTCTTCTCTTTTAGGAAAACATGGAATAAATGGCCATATACACCCTTAGTTAGACTCTTGCCCTATGACAGCCCATTGTGTGAGGAGCAGAAGAGCACAGTAGAGGTAGAACATCCTTTTCCAAATACATTTAAAGTGATCCATGCACTGTTACACCAAATGATGCTACCTGAAGAGGAAAGGGTTTGCCAAGACAAAGAAACTCTGTAGACTGTACTCAGGTAAGTACTATTTCTTATTCCCAGCACATGGGGCAATAGGAAAATAACCAATGCATTAGCCCCCTAGCCTGCATTTAACTGCCCTTACACTCAATCATCCAGTCATCACCAACATTCCACACACATTCACCACAAACTCCAGCTACATCCCATATGCCAACATGCCACACATCTACCCCTTAACAATAAAATACAAGCTTTATACATGGGACACTGAAATACCAAGTTCTGTATCCAGACTGGAAGCAATTCTCTCTATTGCAACATTAATGCACTCTAATGCAACACTTAAGCTAGACCACCATACCACAGCTCCAATTTAATCTGCTATCACCACTAGATGCACTTTTGTTTGTACAGAAACACCACCATCACCATTAACTCTTGTTTCAGATTCTTTCATCAATATGCAAAAATTAATTATCTTGTGCTCTCTAATCACTTGCCCAGTGTTTAGTTGGTAATATCTTCTTCCCTTAACACACCAGGACTTTAGACAAAATCCAAACCCCACCATCTTGAAGCATAACAGCTGACCTTGTTACTTGTATTACTTTTTGATGATTAGACAAACTTGCACAACCTTTTGCATAAATACCAGTTTTCTTAATCCTCATTCATTGTCCTCCGTAGACTTTCAGAAACTCACTATTACCTTTGCAAAAATTAGTCTCAGCTCTTCAATCTGTGTAGCATTTTCCTTAGATACCATTTCACTTTCTCCCTCAAATCTACATCCCTGGCAAACTCCCCTTTCTTTTCCTGGGGTTGAATTATCCCTCATTGAACCAACTTGGCAACTGGTTTCCTTCCTCTCAGTAATTCAAATGGTGATTTCCTAGTCACCACATTAGGTATAATGCACTGCTGATGACGTCACATATTACATCACTCATGACATGGTCAGTGACATCACAGATGACATCACTGATGACATCTCAAATGCATTTCGGGCAACGTGTGACCTTCTTCAGGGGTAGCTGTGAAGAGACATTTAACAAAAATCACCAGTTTATTTTATTCAGGATAATACTATACATCTAGAAAGTTTTACTATGTATCAGCGGTCTGGTCATCATGTACATGAAACTAAAAACGGCACCAAAATGCAACATAAAACATGAAGCATTGAATTATACAAGCCTCGTGTACAACAAATGAATCCATCAATCATGCAATAGCTACTAAACTCATGAGTGAACCGCGTACTTGTACCCAAATCTAAACAAACATAACGCCTCACATAGACGAATCTGTAAATCATATCAAATTCAAAGCAACTGTATACCAATGTCCTCTAACTAACTAAAATTGATACCTTTGTAAGCCCGAAATGCATTGGGTTTAATTATTTACTTTACGTCACGCTACAAGGAGGGGCGAATCCCCAGTTGTTGTTCGAAAGGCCTGGATGGGCATTCGATGAACATGGAGTACGATAATTACATTACATATGGGCATTAAGCGATTATGTATCAAAATTTGGAAAGAACATGACGGATTCAAAAAAGAAGAATGTTTATAATCAAGTTTGTTGGAAGAATTTTCTATTGGCAGTGCACTCTGGTTTGGAACCTGACAAAGCTCCATTATAGTTTCTTACAAACGTTGTGCGCATGGCTGGAACGCATTTTTACAGGGTGCACGCTAAAAAACTCAAAATCATGAATTTCACGTATGTTTGGAAAACATGGAGTGCATACGTATCATCATTTTGTAACCATCTAAAAGTGGCATTTTCAGAATTGTGACTTAAAATCTGACTTTACTTTGTAATAAGTTAACACAATGTTATCCTATGGGAGAGATAGGCCTTCAAGTGCTGAACAACGGATCTAGGAGTTTTTCACTACCAAGACATGTAAACGTTCAAAGTACATGTCCAACTTTTTAAATACACTGCACCCTACCCTGTGGGCTACTTAGGGTTTACCCTAGAGGTGACATATGTATTAAAAAGGAAGGTTTTGACCTGGCAAAAGGTTTGTTTTGCCAGGTTGAAATAGCAGTTTGAACCTGCACACACACGCTACGGTGGCAGGCCTAAGCTTTTCTACCTCCACCCGGGTCCACCTGCAGTCTTCCATAGAATCACTTACTTACTTAACTATCATCATCTGTCTTACTATCTCAATGTGCTGCCTGCTTCACTTCAATCACTACCTGCCCTCTGATTCAAGCTCCTTCTCTCCCCCTTGAACACGAAAAGTGGTCCCCCCCCTTTTCATTCCTCATCGCGGATCTCTCTCAGAATGGAATTATTTCCTGACCCTATAGGATCCAATGCCTTCACTATCAACTATCCGCTTAACCTCTCCAAAAATGCGGCTAAAAAACACAAACACCGTCTACTCAAATCTAGACCTGATACTTTAATCTCTGACGTCTAAGTCTGTCCAAAAAAGGGCATTCTTTCTAATGACCTCATTTTCTACACCAGAAAACGGGCATGCTGGCGGAAGGTCTTCTTCTCCATGCTTCGAATAAAGGACTCTAGGAAAACCCCTCATGGTCTCAAATTAATAACCTCACCCTCACTCTTCCTCAGAGCTAATACCACCACCACCACTCTCTACAATAATGGTATCATTCTCATACAAGCCTCTAAGTCCAACCTAGCCAAGATGGACTATATCTTCTCTATCCTCAAGATAGCCGTGACTGCTAAAGCCTCTGATTCTTCTACACACCCTCCTAGTTCATTTGACTTTTCCAGCTCCTCTCCCTCCGATGCATGGAATATGTCTAGATCGCACAATTCCTCTCACCCCTTAGATGTCTTCGAGGAGTCTCCATCTCCTATAGTAGCCTCGCAAACCAAGCAACCTTCATCCCAACTGGTTGGTAGGCTTAATGGTCCACCCATCTCGCCGTTAGTAAGTCAGACTCTTGGCGTCTCCCTCACTGGGATGCCCTATCAAGACATACCCCCTCCCCTCTCTGCCGATACTCTTTCATCCTGCGACTCACTTGCTAAGCCTTCTCTACCGATGGAGCACATAAGTCTGACATCAACGACTATTCCTTATCCCATCACACTGAGCACCTCCACTACAATCCACAACTTGCCCCCTACCAATCTTCCCTCCCCTGCCACTCCTTCCAATAGAGCTGGGCTCCCGTATTATCTTAAGGACGCATCCCCTGCCCAGGACCCTTGCACTCCCATCTTACCTCATCCAGATATCATTCGAGGTCCCCCCTCTCCGCAGGTTCCCTCCCCTCAGTTCCTTTCCGTGAATCAACACTCAGACCTGGTGGCACGTCTGGACAAGTTATCTCTCCAAGTGAACCTTCTCATTCACGAATTCCATGAATTGATAGCCCTCTCACCTGCACATCTGCCCTTGCTCAGTTCTCTTAGTTCCCTAGGAAAGCTGCACACAGTCCCCGCCAGTGCACCCAAGGGCCCCGACCAGCACTCATCGCACCCTATCTCTAAAACATTACCCCTCCCCAACGCCCCCTCCCGCCCTAGAAGAATGATGGTCGAACTTGCGGCCAGTGATATCGAGTATCTACTCCTCTCCTACTCAATCACTCTGGAAATTGACATGGTCCCTATGGCCCAAATTCAATCCATTCTAGCCAACCCACACAGGGAACCCTCTAACAACCACAGATTCATAAATAGCGACACCCTCAAGCAAGTGAACATCACTCAGACTCCTACATCTCACTCGCCTATTCGTTTGAAATGCACACTACTTAATTTTAGATTGGCTTTCCTGTTCTCAGTTTCTATTTTTGGTAAATTCTGGTGGGGTTTTTTCAGTGTTTTCAAGTGTTTTCAATACCTTAAAAAAACAGTGTTTATCAGTGGTTACACATTTTGCGCCATTAAAAACAACAGAAACAGTGTTTTTCCAGTGTTTATGGAACTTTTTGCTTTTATTATTGGTTGCTTTCTGCACTGATAGTGCATGGTATATAGACAGTGTTTGTAGAGTGTATATGCGGTCCAAATACATTTTTAGAAATCAAACTTATCATAGTACACCATAAAATACTTCTTCAGTGAGTCTTTGGTCATGCACGCTCGCTCTTTCCTTCCCATGTAAACCTTTATCTGTGAAAAGGCCCTCTCAACATTGGCACTTGAGACAGGCAACGCCAAAATAGCCAGTACACAATTTGCTAACCCTGGCCACTGACATAGCTTTCCATGCAAATACTGGTGCGCAGTCAAAATATCGATTTTTTTATATTGACCTACACTAATATCGAGTTTTTAATATCGTAGGGACAGAATATCGATGTCAAGAATATCGGTGACCAGAATATCAACCTTAAGGTAAGTAATATCGTTTTTTTATATCGAAGTAAGTAATATCGAAGTAAGTAATATCGAAGTAAGTAATATCGTTAGCAAAAAAATCGTTGTTAATAATATCGATATTTATATTAGTGTTATGTATTTTAGTATGTATTTTATATGTATGTTTAACATTTTTTGTAATGATTTTTAGTATTTTTAAATATATGTATTAAATGTTTAGAAATTAGTAATTTTTTTAAATGAAATTTTGCGTTTTAGTATCAGAGCGGGTTGTGGGTTTATAGTGGAATAGGGTGGGAAGTAATTTAATTATAATTAATGAATATGTTTTTATTTATTGTTATTGATTATTAATTTATTGTTAATTAATTAATAATTGGTAATCAAAATTTTCTAATGGATTAATTTATCATTATATTAATTATAATTTTTTATTTTTTAATGTAATGTTATTGTTAATTTATTGTTAATTAATTATTAATTGGTAATTAATTTTTATTAATTGATTAATTGATAATTAAATTAATTATGTTAATTTTTATGTGTAACGGGTTGTGGGTTTATAGGGGAATAGGGTGGGAAGTAATTTAATTATAATTAATTAATTAATGTCTTTTTATTTATTGTTATTGATAATTAATTTATTGTTAATTAATTATTAATTGGTAATTAATTTTTTATTAATTGATTAATTTATAATTATATTAATTATAATTAATTTATTATTATTTTTATTTATTGTTATTGTTAATTAATTAATTGTTAATTTATTATTCATTGGTAATTAATTTTTATTAATTGATTAATTGATAATTAAACTAATTGTGTTCTTTTTTATGTGTAGCAGGTTGTGTGTTTATGGGGGAATAGGGTGGGAAGTAATTTAATGTTATTTAAGTAAATATTAATTTTATTTTATTGGTATTTATTATTAATTTTTTAGTTAATTAATTATTAATATGTTATTTATTTTACAAAAAATTATTTAATTAATAAGTATGTTAATTTAACCCCTACGCTAGCCTACATTTTCCACACTGTTACACTCAATGGAATTGGAATAGTAATTTTAACCCCTACGCTATCCAACACTTTCCCTACTGTTGCACTCCCTGGAGTGGGAATAGTAATTTTTACCCCTACGCTATCCAACACTTTCCCTACTGTTGCACTCCCTGGAGTGGGAATAGTAATTTTTACCCCTACGCTATCCATCACTTTCCCTACTGTTGCACTCACTGGAGTGGGAATAGTAATTTTTACCCCTACGCTATCCAACACTTTCCCTACTGTTGCAGTCCCTGGAGTAGAAATAGTAATTTTAACCCCTACGCTATCCAACACTTTCCCTACTGTTGCACTCACTGGAGTGGGAATAGTAATTTTTACCCCTACGCTATCCAACACTTTCCCTACCGTTGCACTCACTGGAGTGGGAATAGTAATTTTAACCCCTACGCTATCCAACACTTTCCCTACTGTTGCACTCACTGGAGTGGGAATAGTAATTTTTACCCCTACGCTATCCAACACTTTCCCTACTGTTGCACTCCCTGGAGTGGTAATAGTAATTTTAACCCCTACGCTATCCAACACTTTCCCTACTGTTGCACTGTTTGGAGGTGGAATAGTAATTTTATACCTCCGCTATCTAATATATATTTTTTTATTTTAGTTAATGTAGTATATAATTATTTTAAAAAGATTAAAAATAATTTTTTTTTTAATTTGTTATATATATGTATTTAATTTGTATTTATATTATTGTTTTATGTGTATAGATGTATTTATAACTTATATGATATTTTAAAAAAAATTATAAGTTGTTAAAATAATTATTAAAAATTATTAGTAAGTATATATATTATATATTATATGTATATGTTTAATTTATTTTTACATTATATATATATTACTTATCATTTTTAAACATTTTAAAATATTTTTAACTATGTTTATTTTAATTATATGTATTATTTACTTTATTTTACATTATTTTTTTAACTTAAATAAAAAACGATATTTTTAACGATATTTTTGACATCAATATTTTTTTTCCGATATTTCTGTACTTACCATAATGTAGATAGGATGTCGATATTCTTGACTTCGATATTCTTGCGTCAAAATTTTTGTAGGTCAATAGTCTGACCTTCGATATTTTGTCAGTGATTCGCAAATACTGGTGCACCTGAAGATTGTGATTCTCTCTGACAGGTTCTGCAACATATGCGTTGAACTGGGCGCATATGCCCTCAGAGTTATTGAAGCGGTCAAAAATGAGGCAGCACTTTTGAAACTCCGGAGAAAATTTCCCTTTACGGAAGGGATCTATAACTTGTGCAGAGTACCACAGTGAGGCTTCATTGACTTCAAATGCCATGGTTGGTGAAGGGCTATTTCTCATACATAGTAAAATAAAAGTTCCTGAATTGCTCCTCAACATTTCTTTGCTTACCAAGTGGCAAGCACTCTAACATGGAACATGTTGCAGTGCCAAAGTCACTAAAAGTGTCGTCCAGCCTACTCTCAAGGAGATGTTTCACATCTACACCAATTATGCTGAACACTTGGCAGACAAGTGTGTTTTCAGATTCTAGTTTTTTTATTATGTCCACTGCAGCAGTCATGCTTTCCTGTAAAAATCTAAGAATGCAGTAGAGTGTACTTTTTTCAAATCACTATCGATATGTGACCAAAGATCCTCACATTTCTTGCCTTTGGCATCATCACTCAGCAAACGTTCTGTAAACGGTTGCCACATGGATAATATAGCATTCATGGCCTCTAGGACTGAGAACCACCAGCTAAGTGACACAGTTGGGATGACTCTTTCTTTGATGCCACACAATAAGAAATATTTGGGTTTTAGGGGCCGATTCCGATCTTGGCCGGTAGGGCTCCGAATCGGATTCGGCTTTACCGGATCCGATTCGGAGCCCTATTTCCCGACCGAATCGTATGTGCGTCCGGGCGAGCGAGTACGATGCGTGCACTCGCGAAATCTCCGACCGACTCTTTCGCAGGACCTGACCGCTCCGACCGACTCGCACGGGGACGACACGCACCGCGCTATGGAGACGTTCCCCGGCCGGGTAAGTACGATGAGCATCGCGACCGCTCCGACCGACTCGCGCAGTCCGGCTCCAAGGAGCTGTCGGAGCCGCACTTTGGGGGTCCGTGTCGGACCCCCCTGGAAGTGTAGGCACGCGAGTCGCACACAGGGGGGACCCATGGGTCCCCCCTACACGTGCATGTACGGCGCGACCCGCATCGATGCGAACACGCTGTAGGGGGCGCCCTTGTTCGCGTCGTGCCCATTGAGTTAATGGGAGCCCGTGTACGCGTCGTACGACTGGCTCCCATTGACTTCAATGGGAGTCCGACCGAATCGAGTCCGATAGCATACGTGCGCATCGTACTCGTTCGGTCGGACTGCTAGAGTCCGATTCGGTCGGAAATCTCTCCGGGTCCGGCTCGGTCGGAGAGATTTCCGGCCCAAATCGGAATCGGCCCCTTAGTTTCCGCACATAACAAAACAGTGCACCAGAATGGAGTAAAATGTCAATAGCATTCTTCATTAACTCTGAAGATTGTAAAGATGCTTTCAGCATACCATCTAACAAGTGTCAAGGATCTCTTACAGGGAAGCACTTCAGCTCAGTTATCGATTTTGACAGGTCATCACACAACTTTTTTATATACATAGCTGAATCACTGCAAATACAAACAATATCACTCCAATCTTTGTTGAACTTGGTAAGAATTTTGTGCAGCAGCATTCCAAGTGACAGTGCGTTCCATGTTTTCCAAAAGTCTGGAGTCATGTTTTCACCAGTATCCCAGATGCTTTGTGACTGTACTCTTTTCGCATATACCTGTCACTATACCTTGCATTGAATGTTTAAAGCCTGGGGTGTTTGGCAATTCACCTGCCATCAATACTGACTCTCTTGAAAAGGCGGCTGATGTATCAAGTGTTTTTACCCATTATCTGTGGGTAAATGTGATGGTACATATTGGGAAAGATTCTAATGAAACCTACATTTTTCCTATCAGTGAAAGACTCAAACGTAGCCAAAAAATCAAATATGATTTTGATATTTCCTGATTCTCTACAGTTTATAAAATAAATAAACAACACCTAAAACATGCTTCTAATCCTTGTATCTTTAGACCGAAGACCACATAACTGAAAAAAGGAAGAAGAAACAATATTTTAGTGGCATCCCTAAACAACAAAACTCAAGCAGAATAATGTTGGACCAGTCTTTCTTACTGCTACCTTATATAACAAAGCTACATTGAATTGGCCTCTTCAGGTAGAAATAAAAATGACTCTTTCACTCTCCTTTTCCAATCTTTGAATGGCATTTAGTTTGTGGTTGTGCAGGGTTTTTTTCAGTGTTTTTATGTTTACACTGGTGAGGGCTATTTCCCTTCTGGTGGGGTTTTATCAGTTATTATAGGTTTAAACCTAAAACCGGACAGCCTAATTGCAGATCAGCCAAAAAACATGCTTCAGATATATTCGACCTCATCCAAAACAATGAGCTTGATATCATAATCCTTACGGAAATCTGGCTAAATCCTTCCTCCACCCCCATATTAGACCTCCTAGTACCTCCTAGTCATGACATAATCCGTCTTGACAGAACCACGAAACAGGGCGGTGGATTAGCTTGTATATACCGGAACACACTATCTGTCTCTCACATTGAGACTTCCACCTCATCCGTAGTTGAATACCTTTGCCTCAAAATCTCTAGTAATCACCTCCCTGTTTGCAAACTTCATACTTTCTACCACCCTCCTGGCGATAACTTCCTCCTCATCGAACAACTAATGGAAACTATCTCTTCCAATGACGACCACTCAGTAACCCAAATCTACCTCGGTGACTTCAACCTTCACTGGTCTAAACCTAATGACCAAGCAGTGATCTGTCTAAACGCATTCCTATCGGATCTGGACCTTACCCAATTCTGTGACTGGCCAACTCACAACAAAGGAGAAATTCTTTTTTTTTTTTTTTATAAATCTTTTTATTTTTATTAACACAGCTCAGAAGAACATGTATCATACCATTACATCTGTGGTGCGACAATTGTACAAAACATCGTGTTACAACTAGCAGCAGGGACAAAGATCCGGGGAGACCACTCTCTGGCCCAACAATGATCCATCTCAGCACCCCTCCTCTGATGGCCCAGGGCATCTGTAGCTCTTCCAGGGCCCCCACACTTTTCCCCATTTTTTGGCGCACCCCCTGCTCTTATACACCATCTCTTCAGCCCGTTGGCACCAATCCAGGTCCTGCTTCCAATCAGTGAGCTGCGGTGGCGCCTGCGCTCCCCAACTCCTTGCGATATTGCGTTTAGCCACTGCTGCCGCTAGAAACAGCCATATTTCAGCGTGTCTGGACCAGGTCCCTTCCCCCCGCATCATGAGGAGTAACCACTTTGGATCCCGCGGAACCTCCTGTCCCATCACTCTGGACATAGTGTCCGTGACTCCTTCCCAGTAGGTTGATATCTCGGGGCATTCCCATAGAATATGGAAGAAGGTACCCTCCTGCTGGCACCCCCTTCTGCAACACCCTGATTGTAGTCTGCCTCATTTATACAAAAGCGTGCAAGGTTAATATGTGCGGTGTAGTATTTTAAGTTGCACCAGTCTGAATCTGGCCTGGATTGCTACCTCTCTGGGGCTTTGCTGCGCCTCTTGCCAATCTTCGTCCTCTAGGGTGCCCAGGTCTACCACCCATGCTGCTCTAAGGGACACCAGAGGATCTGGACTGTTGTTGACCAGCTTGCGGTAAATCGTCGATGTGGGCTTCTCCGCAATCGGGTCAAGCAGCAACCGGTCCTCCAGTGGGGAGTAATCTGGTATGGACACATCCAGCTGAATGTGCACTCTGAGGGCATGCACAAGTCGGAGGTGGTGGAATCTTTGTGACGGGTGCATGTCGTATTCTTTCCGCAGGAATTCGAATGAGTGGGGGGAATCACCCTCCCATACATCTCCCAGATATTCGATTCCTATGGATCTCCAGCCCCTGAACCCCGTCAATGCGGCCACGTCCCGAAGCTGGTCTCCAAGCCACAGCGGGGTCTTCCCGGTCAATTTCCGTTCCCACCCAAGGAATCTGTTGGCCTCCCTCCAACATTGCACCACTACCCATGTGTGTGTCGGCCAACTCCGCTGCATCTTTGCCATGTTTAGTAGCGACTCGCAGGCTCCCCTGCTCATGGCCATCCTATCGACCCGATACGCCGGTTCTGAGGTGTCTGCGTAGACCCAATCATTTACGACCTGTAGCTGTGACACCCAATAGTAGAGCTGGATGTCCGGGACTGCCAGGCCGCCATCATAAACTTCCCTCTGAAGTTTGCGCAGCGCTATCCGCGGGGACCCACCGTCCCACAGTACGGAACGGACCGCCTGAGAAATCCGCTTGAAGGAGTGCGGCGGGACCGGATAGGGCGTATTCTGAAGGCAGTATAGTAACCTCGGTAGCGTGAGCATTTTAAAAAGGGCCGCACGGCCCATGAGTGTAAGCGGGAGAGAACGCCAGTGGCTTACATCCGAACCTAGGCGGGCGAGTTGGGGCTCCAGGTTTTTAGTTAGGAACACCTCCCTGTTTCTTGTGATGTGGATTCCCAAGTACTTAAACCCCTCCATGACTACTGGTGCCGCACAGCGGGGCGGAATTCGTGGCGTGGGGCCCGAAAGCGGGAAGATCACAGATTTTGACCAGTTGGTAGTATACCCAGAGTAGCTGCCGAACAGTTCAAAAATATGTAGGACACGGGCCAGCGAATGATACGGCCGGGCCAGGTACAGGAGAATATCGTCCGCATAGAGGGACACCCGCTCCTCCCAACCCCCGGGGCTACAATGCCCCATATCATAGGATCTCTCCTTATCCAGTGCGCCAGGGGCTCCAGCGCCAAGGCGAACAGGAGAGGAGACAAGGGGCATCCCTGTCTAGTGCCCCTTCTTAGGGGAATGGACCTGGACACATCCCCATTGACTCTGACTCGCGCTGTGGGCAACACATAGAGCAGCCGCACCCAGCTGCAGAAGACCGGCCCGCATCCCAGCCGTTGGAGGACCATGAAAAGATATGGCCACTCCATGCTGTTGAAAGCCATGGATGCGTCCAGGGCCACCGCCGCCGTCTGCACAGGCCCGGCATCCTCTGTCATGTGGAGCACTCCGTAGAGTCTCCGTAGATTATGTCTCGTGCTCCTATGGGACATAAACCCCGATTGGTCCACATGGACTAGGTCCGTAATGACCGATATCAAGCGCTCCGCCAGGGCCTTGGCAAGCACCTTTACTTCAACATTTATTAATGAAATCGGGCGGTACGACTCGCACTGATCCTAAGGTTTCCCTGCTTTATGGATGGTCACTATTGTGGCCTCCCTTTGATCCGGGGGGAGCCGCCCCACCTCCCGCGCCTCATTGAACATCCACAGCAAGGGGGGCAGCACCACTGCCGCCTGTCGTTTATAGATTTCGACCGGCAGTCCATTTGGCCCAGCCGCTTTTCCTGACTGCAGGGCATTTAAGGCTATACCTAGTTCCTTCTCCGTGAGGTCCGCCTCTAGCTTATCACGTGCCTCCGGGGAGAGCACGGGCAGCGCAAAGTCTCGTAGGAACTCCGCACAGTCCGATTCAGTCCGGGTGCTTACTGGCGAGTATACCTGCTCAAAGTGGGCTGCAAATGCCTCCGCTATTTCCCCGCTATTGGAGCACCAGGCTCCCGATTTATTCCAGACTCCTGCCACCCATGAGCGTTCCCTGTCTCGACGCTCTAGCCACGCCAGTAGCTTCAGTCCCTTATCCCCAACATCATATAACCGATGCTGGGTAGCCAGAGCATAGGCTCGCGCTTCCCTCTCCGCTATCGCCCTCAGGTCCTTTTGCTTTAGAGCCAGTTCGTGCCGCAGGTCCGCTGACTCCGTCAACGCGGGGTCGCGCTCTAACGTCTCCACCTCCCGCTCAAGCTGGCGCATCTGTAGGGCCTCCTCTTTCTTCTGTCCTCCTATTAACGCCTGCGCCTGGCCTCGTAAAACCACTTTATAGGCTTCCCAAAGGGTGATCTGGGAGTCGACGGATCCCAGGTTCTCCTCAAAGTATAATTTAGAGCCCTCTCTGAGCTTACCGCTTAATTCCGGGTCTCGCAGACGCCAGGGATCTATTCTAGGGCAGAGGGTCCTGTTCACCACCGGGCCCCGCAGGAAGACACACACCGGAGAGTGGTCCGAGATCCCACGTGCCATGTGCCTGGTGTCCATAAAATCCCCCATCTGTGGAAGCCGGGTGAAAAAATGGTCGAGTCTAGAGAAAGTCCCGTGTCTGGCCGAGTAGAATGTGTATTCCCTATGTTGAGGGTTATGTGCCCGCCATAAGTCACCAAGACCCAGGGCTGTGACAAAACCCGCCAAGCCACGCTCTCCTCGTGCCTCCGTCCGAGGACTGGAGCGGTCCAGTGATGGGTCCATTACGGCATTGGTATCGCCCCCAAGGATAAGGGTTCCCGAGGGGAGATCTGCCAAAAAGCCCCCCAGCTTAGGAAGAAAAGTAGAGTGAAGACCCGGGGGAAGGTAGCAGGAGCAAAAAACCAATGGCCGTCCCTCCCAGGTGCCCCCGGCTGCCACAAAGCATCCCGTGCTATCCGCCCATGTACCCGTTATCACCAATGGCAGTGTGGTGCGTACCAAGATTCCCACCCCGCGAGCTCTTGTAGTGTAACCCGCGTGTGCTACCATTCTGTATCCAAATCGGTCTAGGGCCCTACATCTATTACCCAAAAGGTGTGATTCCTGGACCAGCACAACGTCCGGCGTGTGTCGCTTCAGGTGTTGCAGGACCAGAGTGCGTTTAATTTTATCCCCCAGCCCGTTTACGTTCCAGGTCCACACCTGCAAGCTGACTGGGTCACCCATCGTCGCGGGGTGGTGGCTGTTGTTGTGGGTCCCCCTCTCCCCTCCCCCGCCGCAGTGTTTAGCGTGGACTGCCACAGATTGCCGCTATGCTGATTCTGAGCTAACTCCCATTTCCCCCCCAACAATGAACAAAACGAACACCCCCCCGCTCCCCCCACCCTGCGACCCTGCTAGGTGAGCTCCCAACCTCCCACCCTCGGAACTGGCAGAGTGCCTGTTGCCCCATAGCGTAAACACAAACAATAGTGTGGGGTTGCGTGCCTACAGCCAGCGTGAAGATAGACATTTCCAATAATTACAATAATCGCCCCTATAACAATACGCAACTTTTCACTGTGGGGCCAGGCCGCAACCCCCCCGTCCCCCTCATTCGCTCAATCGCCCCAGTGGGCTGTAGTAGAGTCACATGTCCCTCACCGGTTGGCGCAGCCACCCTCCGGCCCTCCCATATCAACCAGAGCACATCTAGTGCCGTGTCGCCAAGGTTCGAGGCAGATCCATCTCCCTCCTAGGATAGCCTTCCATAGTCATGTAGCCCCACCCATTGTCACTTATCTGACGGCTGCTCCGGTCTTTGGCCGTTGGGTTTCCTCCAGTCATCGGACTCCAGCTCGGCCCGGTGCTCAGGTCGATCCGACTTGTCTCGCCTGCTCACAGTGCGCCACCCCTCAAGCCAGTCACTGGCCTCCTCCGGCCTGTCGAAGAAGTGGGCTTTCCCACCATCAAGGATCTTGAGCTTGGCAGGAAATAACATCATGTATTTTACGCCTTGCTCCCGAAGAGCCCTCTTGACTTCATCAAAGGAGCGCCGCATGCGCTGGACCCTGAGTGTGAAGTCAGGAAAGAAACGGATTGTGGCGTTGTCCAGGTGAAGGTCCCATGCCATCCGTGCGGCCTGTAGGATGGCGTCTCTGTCCCGAAAGTTGAGAACCCGGGCAATGATGGTGCGCGGCAGCGCCCCCGGTTTTGGTTTGCCTCCCAGCGCTCTATGGGCCCGTTCCACCGAAAAGAAATTTGACAGGCGCTTGGGCTTTAAATGATTGAGGATCAGGTCTTCGACAAACCAGTCCACTGATGGGCCTTCCATGCCCTCAGGAACCCCCACTAGGCGTATGTTATTACGGCGGGCCCGGCCTTCCTGATCCTCGAGGCGCGCGTAGATGTCATCTTGGTTTTTGGTGAGGGAAGCCACTTGCTCCTCCAGACGTTTAGTCTTAGCTTGAAGGCTGCCAATGCCAGTCTCAGCTTCCGAGACCTTCTCCGACATTTTTCGGAAGTCCGCCCGCAGGAGGTTAACCTCTTCTGTCACCGAGTCCAATTTGGGCTCGAGGGTGCCTCGAAAGTCCCTGATGGCCTTCATAATGTCCTTGAGTGAGGGGTCAGAGTCCCCATCCTCCGCGCCCTGCGAGCCTCCTCCTGTCGCACCTGCGTCACGGCTCATGGCGACCGTGTACTTGTCGATTTGGTTCGCCTGTCCGGGGCCGGGTGGTTTGGTGCGGCCCATGCCGGCGCTCGCAGCGTTCTGTCACCTGTGTCTTCCCAATCGGGTGGGCCGTCAGCCGGCACGGCTCACTGCTGGTCGCGGTCAGGAGGCCCCTGCTTTCTTACATGCAGCGTCGTGTCCACGCCCATGCCCCCCTCTTCGCTTGATGTAGGCCTAGGATCTGGGCCCAGGCTCCGCGTGGCCGTCTGGTTCCCGCTGGTCGCAGCGCTATTGCTGAGTTTAGATCGGATTTATTATATTAATAAGGTATTTCTGGAAAGAGGGGGGGGGGGGCGGAGACGCTCCTCCCCACGGTCGAGATGCGGCCGATCAGGATCCGTTCGCCACTCACGGGCCTCGGGTCTCTACGGGCCTCACCAGTCTTCAGCCCTCGCCAGGGCCGTCGCCCTCTCACCAGCCTGATCGCAGCGCAAGGGCCCAACGCGCAGGACGACCGCCGCCAGCGTCCAGCTGGTTATAGCGGCAGAGGAGCCACCCACCTCCAGAAGCTCCCTGGGGCCTCAGCGCTCCAGCCGGAGGATGATCAGCGGCCTCACCCGCCCGTCAGCATGCTTCCAGGCCCGCACTCGGGCTCCTCTGAGGACATTCACGCCTCCGCTCCGCAAGCCAGCCTTCACGGGGCCGTGGGCCGCTCCCTCCCTGCCGCGGCCCACCGTGCAGACGCACTCTCACAGCACCGCACCAGTGCAGCCCCTCGCTCTCGGGCAACGCACCAGACGACACTCCTGCCAGTCCGCTCCCAGCACCTGCAGAGCTCCACAGACACGGGGGGGCTGCAACCACTGCCTCCACTCGAGCTATGCTATGTCGCGGGGGTCAACTCACCCCGCCACGTCAGGGCCTCGCAGCCAGAGCCCCCCGCAGGTCTGGCGGTCTCCGCTCACCGCCCCGCAGTTGCCGCCATCTTAAGGGTCAGGGCCGTCCGGCGAATCGGGCCCCCGCGTCGCCTCCGGTGAAAGCAAGGGCTATTTCCACGCCTCCGATTGCGGCAGCACCTCTCCGATGTTCCTCGGTGCGGTCGGGTGCCCCACAGCGTGCCGGATAGTGATGGATTTTGGGCAAGTATCGGCGGCTGTTAGCGCAGCACTATTAGCCTGCGGCCATCTTCTGCGGCTGCAAGCCACGCCCCCAAAGGAGAAATTCTTGACCTCATTATTTCAAAAGGTAATACCATCACATTGGAGGACATTACTCCCTGTGATTTGTCCGACCACCACAGCATCTTCTTCATTATCAATAGGGTAGTGATACGGAATAGGGACCAACCTAAGAAAATTAAACAGTGGAAAAGGGACCTCAGGAACATTAACAAGGACTGCCTTGCTACCGAATGTAAAAATGCCTTGTCTTCCCAAGACGACTTGACTGATGTCCACGATCTCACAGACTTCTATAACTCTACTATCTCTGGTATCATGGATTCAATAGCACCTCTACAACAAAAAAATGCCACCTCCAAATTCTCCAAACCCTGGTTCAACGACAACCTAAACTCTGATCGCCACAACTTAAGGGCAGCTGAACGTCTATGGAGATCAAAACCTTCTGTGTACCATCTAAAAAGTCCTCAGATCGGTTAGGAGCTCCTACAATAAAAAAATCAAGACGACTAAGGCCGATTATTTCAGAGCCCAACTTAGACAAGCCTCAAATCGCCCTAAAAAACTTTTTGAAATTGTCAAACAGCAATCAGCGATAGCACCCAATCACCTCAACTCAGCAGACAATTCACCTTCTTGCACTGATCTGGTTATCTTCTTTATGGAGAAAACTAAACTCATCAGTCTTGACCTTGAAGCCAAGAGGGCCCTACTTACATCATCTGAGAATACGGCTCATCCTGTCCTCTCGGCGAGTCTAAAGCCTCTCAGTATTAGCACTAAGAACAAGGCCACGTGGAGCTCCTTCTCTCCCGTCTGTGAAAACGACATCTACAAAGCTCTTCTTAGCATTAACCCTTAGATTCACTTCAGCGACCCACTGCCATCGTCCGTCTTCAAAGAAATCAAGGAGGCCCTCATCCCCCTCTGGACTAAGATTGTCAATGCTTCTTTATCTCAAGGCAAGATCCCCGAATGCCTAAAGCAGCTCAGGTTTCACTCATTCTAAAAAAACCTGATGCGGACAGATCTGATCTCAACAACTTCCGTCCCATCTCCAACATCCCTACTCTGGCTAAGCTCCTAGAAAAATGCGTTCAATCGCAACTTTGCTCGCACATCGAGACTTTCAATCTCTTGGATCAACACCAATCTGGCTTTAGGAGTGGTCACAGTACTGAATCAGCGCTCATTCACATCATGGATGACATCTTAAAAATGTTAGACCATAATGAATCCTGCCTCTTAATCCTCCTTGATCTTTCCTCTGCATTCGACACGGTCAATCACGATAACCTCTTAGCCACTCTGGAACACAGGATGGGCCTTTCCGGTCTGGTACTACAATGGTTCTCTTCCTTCCTTCACAATAGATCCCAAAGAGTTAAGGTAAATCAGACCTTATCCCAACCATCGACAGTCTCCATCGGGGTCCCGCAAGGATCTGCCCTTTCTCCCATACTCTTTAATATTTTCCTGGAACCACTAGCGAACGCTCTATCATCCAAAACATTCTTTTCCATATGTATGCGGATGACACGCAACTTTATCTGAAAATCAATTCCTCTGAAGACTTCATCTCACTCAATTCCTCCTTGACGATTACCCAAAACTGGCTAACTGACAACCACCTACTGCTGAACACCACCAAAACAGAATTCCTTCTCATCTCCCCTCCTAAATACACCCCCAAGATTGACCTCTGGATGAAACACCTCTCTACCATAAACTGTTCCCCGCTTATCATCAACTCAGCGAAATCTCTTGGAATCACCCTAGACTCGCATTTGAACATGAAGAAAATATTAGCAAGATGTGTAAGGGTGGGAACCACCAAATGAGGATTCTTAGAAACCTAAAACCATTCCTCCCTCAAGATGACTTCAAGCAGGTGGTACAAGGTCTTGTCCTATCGAGGCTAGACTATGGGAGCGCGATGCTCAGTGGCCTCCCCAAATATTCCTTGGCCCCGCTCAGGGTTACGTTGAATGCCGCTGCCAGACTGATCACTGATACAAAAAGAAATTATCACATATCCCCAGCCTTAAGATCTCTAAAGTGGTTACCCTACAAAGCAGGAATACAACTAAAGATTGCTTGTTTGATGCACAAAGCCCTCCACTTCAAAACCCCTGGCTACCTGGCTCAAAAACTGGAACTATCAGGAGGGGGCAGACCATCAAGAAGTGCAAATTCTCAACTACTGAAATCTCAGACCTTTCGCAAAAAGAGAACGAGGCTCAGAGCCTTGTCTGGCTCGGCACCGAAGATCTGGAACTCTCTCCCACCGGAAATCCGCAGAATCCCCTACACGGCTGCTTTCAAACATGAAGTAAAAACAATCCAAATGAACAAGTTCCTGCCTTAGTTGGCCATGGTTTGCTTGTTTGCTAAATGTCCTTTGATTTTACTTTTTTTTTCTCTTTGCCTAACAACTGTAATGTCCATGATTTTCTGCCTCACATTATTAAGTAATGTTTGCTCGCATCCTTGTACAATCTTAGTAGCTCATTATGTTACCCTCTCTTACCCCCTCTTTATTGTCCCCTTTACTTTGTTCCTTCCTTCCATTACTGTGAAGCGCTCTGATACCCTTCTGGGTCTTGTTCGCACTATACAAAACTTTTTAAATAAATAAATAAAATAAGACATTTTGAAAGGCTACTTATGTGTGGGCACATTAAGTGCTGCAGGCCCTGGGTATTTGTAGTACCACTTTACTAGGGACTTACGAATAAATAAATGTGCCATTTTGCTGTAAGCCAATTTTGTCATCTTTAGAGAAGACAGCACACACACCTTAGCACTGGTTATCAGTGGTAAAGTGCACAGAGTCCTTAGGCCAACAAAAATGAGATCAGCAAAAAATGGAGGAGGAAGGCAAAATGTTTGGGGAAGACCACCCTAATTCTATAAGGTCTAATCTAGTCTTTTCAAATTTTGCAGCATTTACACTCGACCTCTTCCACCTTTGTCTCTGGAAAATGTTGGAGAAGACAAAACATGTATTAGGAAAGAGAAACAGTAAGATGGAAAATGATCTCTTCATGTCAATGTCTATTCTCACTCTAGTTAAGTGACCTATATCATTGCCACCACAGTGGATAACCATAAAATGGGGATGGTCACATACAGTAAGAGACTAAAGTAGAGGCAGTAACTGGTACCATCTCAAACCTCATTCTCCAATCCAAGTTATGTCTACTGCTTTCAGTTCTTAATCAGCTTCAAAATGTGCTTTCTTCACATTCTCTCTGGCCCAAAAAATTAAACTGTGCCCAACAAGCCAAACAAGAATCATCTTGCACCTACATTTACTCTCCAAGAATGAGACAGAAAGAGCCAGACAAATATACACAGATAGATGACTGGCCAATAGAAAACTACATTACATCAACAACTTCTTTTAGCAAGGAGGTCAATTATTGGCTTCAATACAAGTTGGTCTACCAATGTAGTACAATACCACCAAAAACAGCAACATGCAAGAAAAAATAAACTAGACTGCAACAATGATTTTCTTGAAGATTAAAGATGGTAAGCTTCCTGTCATTGATTAATACCCCAAAATGAGCTATAAACACAGCCCAATATTACTAACAACACAAGTATTAATACATGACTATAAAAACAAATAGAAAACTGGATAACACACACAATTAAAAATTTAAACATGATCTCATTGGTTTATAAGTGAAAGTGGGCTATAAAGACATCCCAAGTGTACTAGAAACCACCAGCAATCTCAGGCACACTGTTGACTGTTGGAAAACAATACAGCCACATTTTGTCTTTAACCACACATTGGAGGTATTAAGAATACATCTGATCACATCCATCTGTACTTTTCTATACAAACTACAGGTATAGTTATTTGTGGAATACTGCTTGTGAAATAATGGAGGGAAATGAAGAAATAATAACATTTTGGATTAAGACAATCACCCATTGCTTTCTTATCTCATTTTTACAACAGATTTTCCCACTATCAACAAAATGCCTACAAAAACAATACCTGGAAAGCAAAAAAAAAGAAATACTGCAGAAAGAGGAGAAACAAAAACATTTTGTAAACATACGGAGGAGAGACACAGACAACTAACACTACTGGTAAGACTTACAATGTTTCTACTGTTCGTACACACCATAACCATAGTACTAAAAAGGTTCCTACAAAAAAATTGAAGAAAAGATATTAACAGTTAGTAACTACAGGAAAGATATTCATGATGATTGCTAAAATGTATATACTTTTACAAGAAGAAACAAGAATAGGAATATTACTGCAAAACATTATAAAAAGCGTGTCCTTCGAAATCTCCTTTAAACACTTCGTTTCATAAGGAACAAGACAGACAAACTCACAAAGAAACAATATGTTGAACATGTCATTGAAAAAGCATTTGATGTAAAAAGAAAACTGTTCATTTTCGTAATGAATCACCCCAAAAGCCTGGATTGTTTAATTTCAAAGTATAAAACAATTGTGTAAGAAACAACTGACAAGACTAAATTTCTACAGCATTTTCCAAAGACATTGGAGACATGTCTCTAGTAGTGAACCATGCTTGCATGGAGAAAGTTACCATCAACATCATAATCCTGTCCTTTCAGTCCCAAATGAAGGCCATTGTTATGAAGTCTTACATGGGTATGCAGTCGGGAAAGAAAAATAAAAAAAAACGAAAGAAAGAACAATATCTGCACAAGATTTGCAGGAACAAAAACAACCAAAGAGGATATATGAATGGTATTGCACTTCTATATGTAATATAAGACATACATCCATTGTGAAGCTACAGACATTTCTAATGACATATAAAAGGTTATCAGTACTGAAAAAATTCAAACTACTATAAAAGTTGGATGTCTTCCCATTTTACCCTCATATAAACCTGCAAGGACATTCTTTAGTTTGCCTCGGAAATCGCATATGTGACACCATATGCATCATATTAAAATGCTATCCGCACAATGGAATTGGAACACCTAATACACTCTACTTGAATCTAATGCAGTCAAAGTAAAAAACAAATACAGAATGCATTCAATCTAAATACTTTGGGGCCGATTCCGATCTGGGTCGGAAAGCTCTCTGACCGATCCGGATCCGATTGTTTTCCGACCGAGCCGGACCCCTGCAGTCCGACCGAACGAGTACGATGCGGCAGTATGCTGCCGGACTCGGTTCGGTCGGACTCCCATTGAAGTCAATGGGAGCCGGTCGTACGACGTGTACATGGGCTCCCATTGACTCAATGGGTACGTTGCGCACAAGGGGGCCCCCTGTAGTGGGTACGCGTTGGTGCCATCCGCATCGTACACGCATGTATAGGGGGACCCATGGGTCCCCCCTGTGTCCGACTCGTACGGCTACGGGTGAAGGTGGGCCCGTCACGGACCCCCGAAGTCCGCGTCCGGGAGCTTTTTCGTGTCGGAGGCTCCGACTCAATCCGGCTGTCCGGATCGGGCATCGTACTGGCTCGGTCGTAAAACGTCTCCATTGCGCGCCAAGAATCGAGTGCGAACGAGTCGGATGGAGCGGTTCGGACCCGGAAACGAGTCGGTCGGCGATTTCGTGTTCACTCGCATCGTACTTGCTCGCTCGGGCGACTATACGAATCGGTCCGAAACAAAGCCTCCGACTCGGATCCGGTAAAGCCGAATCCGAGTTGGAGCCCTACCGACCGAGATCGGAATCGACCCCTTAGAATCACTCCTGACAACAGTAAATGTCCAGAGGTTGCCTTTGTATTTGAGTGGCTTGGCATCCACTTGCTTACAGAGCTCAACCTCTTGTTCTTCTTGCCTACTCTTCCTTCTCCTCCTGCTGCAGTCTACCATGGTCTCCCTCATCCATACTGCTATACATAGGTTCTGCAGTAGGGCCAGCAACAACCAACAGTTTAGCAAGAGCAAAAGCAATGCACCTTCACTTTACAGGCTCAGACTGTAAATGAGACAAAATATGGGGATTGTTCCTGTTTTCTGAAATTATAAATGTTTGTATCCAATCAAAAGGTGTTTTACAACTGCGGGCTACCGCAGTAGTATCTAGGAAGTATGTTGGTACTGCCAAATTAAGAAAATAAAATAATGCTCATAAAGTTTACATAAACATAAACTAACCATCCCATTAAAGATTGTGTTATTTTAATACCTACATAACTATTTACATCAAACAATAATATTTTACAAATTTCTTTTCTGTGGGCTACAAACATAGCCACACAGTATGTAAAAATAGCCTCCAACCATTGACAGTGGGAATTGCACAAAAAAGTAACATTCATTGGGCTAAAAACACAGCATAATAATACTACATTTCAGCACCAACCATAGACATTGTGTTAACTGCAGAAAAGCTAAATAAATGTATTGGAAATTCACAAAACATATTACTAAAATACATATGACTACCTTATCATGGATAAATTCATGTTGTAGACATAAAAAAAATTATAATTCAATAATAAAACCAAAGGTAAAAGCTTAATTATAGTTCGGAATATGTTATTCATTATAACAATAAAAACAAAATTTAAACTAGACAAACATTACAAATTGCAAACTTATATTTAAAACTCGAAATTATATCTTATACCACATCCCCAAAAAATAATGGCTTCCTCAACTCACATCATACTGCTATCAAAAGGTTTCTTCATGCAATACTATTTTATATATCATCATTTCTACTATGTTACATTCCACCTTTTATAACAACACTTAGTTAGACCTGTCAGCCTTAGGGTACTCTTCCCCCAAATGTTTTGCCTACTTACCTCCAGTTTTTGGCTGGATTTCGTCTTTGTTGGCTTTAGAACTCTGTATACTTTACTATTGGTAACTAGTACTAAAGTGCTTTTGCGCACTCCCCTAAACATGATTTGATTGGCATCCACCTAATTGGCATATTTAGTTTACATATAAGTCTCTTGTAGAGTGGTATAACATATACCCCGGGTCTGTAAATTAAATGCTACCAGTGGGTCTGTAGCACTTAATGTGTCACCCCCTTAAGTAGCACTCCAAAACATGTCCCAAGCCTGCCACTGCAGCCTGAATGCAGAGTTTCATTTTCATGTTGACATGGCATTTAAACTTCCTTGCCAATCATTAAACTCCTCTTTTATTACATATAAGTCACCCTAAGGTAGGCCCTAAGTAACACATAGGGCAGGGAGCCGTGTAGTTGAAAGGTTTTCCATGTACTTTTAAGTTTTGCATGTCCTGGTAGTGAAAACCTCCTAAATTCATTTTTCACTACAGTGAGGCCTACCCCACTCATAGAATAATATTGGGGATTCCTTATTATATTTAATAAGGTGGAATTCCTAATTAGGAGCAGGTAGATATGTCATGTTTGTTACCTATGAAATTGTAAAGATAACCCCTCTTTAATGGTAAAGTCAGATTTTCTTTACGATTTTGAAATGCCATTTTCAAAAATTGGCATTTTTCTGCTCTCAGCCCTTTGTGCCTGCAACCTGTCTTGGGTCACATGACTGGGTGTAGCAGACAGTTAGACTTTATGAATTCCTACCAGACAGTCACATAAAAGAGGGATTAGGTGTGCCTGAATGGGCCATCTGCTGGCAGGATGGGGGACAGGGCTGAGCATATCCCAACACTTCACACAAAGAGCCTAAAAACCCTTTATTGTCACTGCAGCCAGCTTGGAGCCATGTCAGGGGAGTCAGAAAATTCTATGCACTTCAAAGAACCTTTCCAGAAGCTTCTCCCACCTTCCAGAAAAAGGGCACCGAGGTATAAAAATAGGGCCTTCAGACCCACTCCTCAGTACACCTCTGGACCTGTAGATGCTCTGCCAGGAAGAAGGACTGCTGTGCCGCTACAAGGATGGCCATTCTGCAAGACTGCTGCTCTGAAGGAACTGCTGCCCTGCTGTGCTGACCTGCTGCCCTCTTGCCTGAGGAAGAAGAACTGGACCTGCAACGCAACTTGAACCCAGGACCCCAGAGTGACTCAAAGGGCTAGTCTGCTAGCCTTCTGAATTGAGCCTCAGGGATATAAAAGGCTCCCCAACAGCTCCGTGACCCGTCTTCAGCAAGTTCTTGACCCCCCCAAGTGGTGTCTCTCAGGTCCTGGACCCTTGGTGTGACTTGAGCTATTGAATTCAAGCTTTTTGGCTCTTTGTGACCGCGAACGAGCCCGTTTGCAACAGAACCACACCGCTTGCAACGAAAATCAGCGAGAGCCACTGACAGCCCGTCTCTTCCCACAACAGCATCAACAGCACGTGGGGACTGCAAAGCACGAAGCTCCAGCCCACCTGTCTGCGATGCCTAGCCTGCTGAATGCCACCCACAATGCTCTCCTTGCTTCATGAGGTCAGAACCCTCTCCAATGTGAATGGGACTCTTGACACAAATATTGGGAAGGTAAAACCTTCAGCTGGACTAATCTGGGACTGTATCTGACATGCATTCCATCACAGTTGGCTAGAACTTTGACTTTGACCTGGTCCTGCACAACCAGATAGCTGCAGTTGACACATTCTGCATTTAGGTGCTATTTTGCAGTTTATTCTCTAATAATCCATACCTCTTGTTCTACTGATTGGATTTTTGTTGTTTTGGTGTCAAATAATTTATTAAAATTTACTCTTTTTTTCTAATATGGTTTGGGCATATTCTTGTGTTTTCTTGTGTTTTTACTGTATTACTGTTTGTGTGCTGCATACATACTTTACACATTGTAGCTGAGTTAAGCCTGACTGTTTTTTGTGCCAAGCTACCCAGGGTTAAGCACAGGTTAATTTAGTAACTTTTTTTGTGGTTCACCCTGCAAGGGATTGTGGCTGTTGCTTGACCAGGGCTCACACCCTAGTTAACCAACAACCCAATTTCTCACATTGATGGTCAATGGTGTGGATCAGGACTTGTGTTTGTGCAGTACCATACAGTAATTTGTGTTGCACAAAATCCGAGGTAAATAATTTGATACCAACTCAAGCTTTTTTAAACTCTCCTTAGTCTCCATTGGCTGTTTTTATTTTTCCAAATTTAAGTAACCCTACCCTACTCTACTACCATGGAGATAGAGCTGATTGATGCTGACAACCTCACTAGGGCTGTACTTCAAAGGCTCTGCAAGGAGGGTGCTAAATGTGGGCAGGAAAGGTGGATCTACAAGTAGCTCTCCAAGCCTATGAGAAAGTCAGGAGGCTGCAAGCAGTAACAGTGGGAAGGACCCTGAAGGGGGCCTGGGTCAGATTGAGGATGAGGGACAGGACCCAGAGGAGAGTTTTGAGCTGCAGGAAGTGCCCCCTGCCCCCAGGAGGAGAATCAGGATGCCTTTCACAAGTGGAGTTGAAGGACAGGAAGGAGGAAAGGAAGCTCAGGCTGGAGCTGGCCAAACTAAAACTGGAGAAGGAGAAGGCTGAGGCTGAAAGGGTCTTGGAGAACAAAAGACTGGCCATGGAGGAGAGGACCACCCCCCATGAGCTCAGTCCCAGGGAGCTGGGCTTAAGAGCCAAGCAGATGGAGTCCATCAATATTGGTGGCAGCATACCAGCAGTGTCCAATGAAGATGTAAGAGCTTGCATACCCTAGGATCTTGTGCCCAGTTATGTGGTGGGAGATGATATGGATAAATCGTTCTCAGCTTATGAGGTAGCTCTGAGGGTATACAAGGTCCCAGAGGAGTACTGCAGGGATAGCTTGTGTAGGTACATGGCCACAGTGGGGAGAGACGTACTCCTAACACTAGAGGTGGAGGACCAGACCAAGTATGCATCCATGAAGCCTATTCTTCTTACCAAATTTGGGCTGACCCCTGAGAAGTACAGACAGAGGTTCAGGGACAGCCACAAACTTCCCTAGTTATGGGTGGACTTCTTACAATTTTCCAGCAAGGCACTGGAGGGCTGGTTGAGGAGCAGCAAGGTAGATAATTTCAATGGGCTTTACAACCTAATTGTGCATGCACAATACCTGTTTTACAGAGCTGCGCCAACACCTGATAGATAGCAAGCTGACTGACCCCAGGAAGCTTGTTGAGGAGGCGGAGGTCTGGGTCAGCACCAGAGTGTCCAAGAAGGCATCTGGGGGGGACTACCAAAAAGATGGTCAGGGTTCCCACAAGAA
Organism: Calotriton arnoldi; assembly: GCA_963921515.1. Taxonomy (NCBI): domain Eukaryota; kingdom Metazoa; phylum Chordata; class Amphibia; order Caudata; family Salamandridae; genus Calotriton; species Calotriton arnoldi. Next base: position 524,604 of record CAWUFW010005032.1, read on the forward strand.
GAAGGAGGGGGGAATAAAAAGAAGGAGTTCTCTCAAGGACCCCAAAATAGCTCCCTTGGGAAAAGGTCCCAATCCAGCCACCAAAAAAGGGCTTCTCTGATAAGAATCATAACAGGTCAGGCCCCAAGTGCTATAAGTGTTATGAGTATGGGCACATCAAGGGTGATCCCAAGTGCCAACCTCCCAGTGGAGGGAAACCCCTGGGTTGGCTAGCGTAGTGCTTGAGAAGGACATGGCCCCCAGTTAGTGAGGGGGAGTCAGTGAGGTTACCCTAGTGTCCCTGGGTGATGAGGAGATGGTGCCCAAAGCCCACATGCCTTCCAATACTGTCAAGTATGGGCAGTGGGTCATCATCAATGGGCAGACAGTGGAGGGTTCTGAGGTACACAGGAGCCAGTATGACTACTGTAATGTGTCATCCGGTGTCCCCAGAACTAGTGATTGCCAATACATTCCACCAGGATGGAGTAGCAGACAGCCGGGAGAGCCACTACCCTGTGGCTATATTTCCATTTGAATGGGGGGGGGGTCTTAGGTCTTTAGAAATTTGCTGTGAGCCCTGCCATGCCTGTGAACTGTCTGTTAGGGAATGACCTTGAGAACACTGGCAGGAAGGAAGTGGATCTCAGGATACACCTGGAAATGTTGGGATTGCCTGAGTGGGTTTATGTGACTACCAGGTCCATGGCTGCCCAGAAGGGGAGTCAAGGAAGTCTGGAGCCAGGAAAAATAACACAGACAGCTGCCAAGAGAGGGAAGGGCAAGGGGTGCGGGAAACCAGCCTTTGAATGTCCCATAGTGGAGGTGGATGGGGTGCCAGAGGAGGCAGCCCAGAGCCTACTGGGGACCTGCTTGAACTTGCTGGAAGACAGGCAGAAGGGAGACTCACCAGGCAGTAGTTCTGTACAGCATAGAGGGAGTGCCCAACCCTGGAGGGCATGAGGCATCAGGCTGAAGCCCAGGCAGCTGGTGATCCCTTTGGAGATTACTGCATATATTGGGAGAATGACCTCCTGTATAGTGAGCGGAAGGCACCTGTGCTTGGGGCGACCCAGGCATTGGTAGTTTCCCAATGCTACAAGGCCTTCTTACGGGGCTAACTCATGAGATATCCCTGGCAGGATATCTGGGGCAGGACAAGAACTTTACCAGGCTTCTCCCCTATTTTTATTGGCCCCGGATGAAGCTTGTCTCAGATACATTCTGCAGGACATGCTTAGCCTGCCAGGCCAGTGGGAAGACAGGGAAAAAGCTGAATGCTCCCCTGACTCTCTTACCAGTCATTGCCATCCGCTCTGAAAGGGTGGGCATCAACATTATAGGATCTTTGGACCACAAGACAGCCTTAGGCAACAGGTTTATCCTGGCCTTAGTGGACCCGACCAGGAAATACCCAGAGGCCATACCTATGAGGACTGCACCTGCAGTGGCTAGGGCCCTGAATGGATTTTTCACCAGAGTGGGTTTCCCCAAGCAAATGGTGTCTGACAGGGGCACCAATTTCATGTATGCATACATGCTGTCAATGTGGAAGGATTGCGGGGTAACTTACGTGATCTCCACACCCTACAATTCACAAACAAATGGCCTTTTTGAGAGATTCAATAAGACTCTAAAAGGAATGATCTCAGGCCTACCTGAGCCCATGAGGTTGAAGTGGGACACCCTCTTGCCATGCCTGCTCTTTGCCTACAGGGAGGTGCCACAGAAGGGGGTTAGATTCAGCCCCTTTGAGCTTTTGTATGGTCACCCTGTTAGGGGACCCATCACTCTGGTTAAGGAGGGGTGGGAGCAAGCTCCCAAGAAACCCACCCAGGATGTGGTTAGCTACATGCTAGCCACAGAAATCAGATGGCCAAGTTCTAGAAGAAAGGTTTTCAGAACTTGAAGGTTAGCCAGAAAGTTATGAAGCAGTGGTACGATCAGACGGCTACCCCTGTGGAGTTTCAACTTGAGTAGAATGTGTGGGTAATGGAGCCAGTGGTGCCCAGGGCCCTCCAAGAACATTGGACTGGGCCTTATGAGATAGTTGAGAGGAAGGGGGAGGTTACCTAGCTGGTGGTCCTCAAGAAGAACCCCAGACACCCCTAAGGGTTCACCGTACCAACCGTCTCAAGGCACACTTTGAGAGGTCTGAGGACACCATGCAATTGGTGACATATGATAGGGAGGAGGAGGAGAGTGATCCTCTTCCTAACCTCCTGTCATCAAAGAGAAAGATGGTTTAGTGGAGGGTGTCAACCTCTCCCCTACCCTGACCCCAGAACAGCAGAGGGTCTGTCATCAATTTTTGCGGCAGCTTGCCTCTCTGTTTTACCTCACTACTGGGCTTACGCATTTGTGTACCCATGACATTGATACTTGAGACAACCCCGCTGTCAAAAACAAAATATACAGGCTGTCTGATAAAGTGAGGGCCAGCATCAAAGAGGAGGTCTCTAAGATCCTCGAGATGGGGTAATTGAGCACTCCAGTAGCGCCTGGTCCAGCCCAGAGGTACAGGCACCAAAAGCTTCCCCAACAGGGCACCCCACAGAACTCCGGTTTTGTGTGGACTATGGGACCTCAACTCATTTACTAAAACTGATGCTCCCCCCATCATCAGCGCTTAGTACCTTTGACTTAACTTCAGGGTACTGGCAGATTGACCTAACCAAAGGGGATAAAGAGAGGTCAACCTTTTCCAACCTAGAGTGCCACTACAGTTTAAAGTGATGGCCTTTGGTCTAAAAGAAATGCCCCTGCCACCTTCCAGAGGCTAGTGAACCAGGTTTTGGCCTTCAGTGCTGCTTACCTAGATTAATTTTCTGTATTCAGTAGCAGCTGGAATGACCACCTCTTTCATCTTCAGGAAGTGCTTCAGGCCCAGCAGAACGTAGACCTGGATATCAAGGCCAGTAAGTGCCAGATAGGGCAGGGCTCTGTGGTGTACTTGGGGCACCTTGTGATCGGAGGTAAGGTACAGCCCCTCCAGGCCAAAATAGAGACAATTCTGGCTGACAGGCCCCAAAAACTCACATTGAGGTGAGGGCTTGCTGGGCCTCACAGGATATTACTGAAGGATTGTCAAGGGGTATGGCACCATTGTTGCCCACCTGACTGAGCTGACTTCCAAGAAGGAGCCAAGGAAGGTGATCTAGACAAAGGCTTACTAGAAAGCCTTTGACTCCCTCAAACAGCCCATGTGCACAGCCCCTGTGTTCAAGGCCCCTGATTTTTCCAAATAATTTATAGTTCAGAAAGATGGATCAGAGCATGGCATAGGGGCAGTTCTATCACAATTCAATGATGAGGGCATAGATCAACATGTAGCTTTCATCTCTAGGATGGAACAGATGTGGAGAGCTATTGAAAGAGACGCCTTTGCTGTGGTCTGGGCACTGAAGAAGCTGAAACCATACTTGTTTGTGACTCACTTCCCTGTTCAGACAGACCACAGGTCCCTCAGGTGGCTAATTCAAATGGGTGCTGAGAATCCAAAATGGTTCCCCTACAGGGGGGGTCAGTCCACTCCAATGCTGATAGTCTCTCCAGGTTCTTCCGCCTTAGTGATGAGAACTCCCAGGAGGTTGAGCAGTTCTCTCCACTTTCAGCTGGGGCGGGGGGGCATGCGTTAGACCTGTCAGGCTTATGCTAGTCTTCCCCCAAAGTTTTTGCCTACTTACCACCAATTTTTGGCTGGAATACATTTTAGTTGGCTTTAGGACTCTGTGCACTTGGCCACTGCTAACCATTGTTAAAGTGCTTGTGCTCACCCCTCTAAACATGATTTTATTGGCATCCACCTAATTGATATATTTAATTTACTTATGATTCCCTTGTAGAGTAGAATACCATATAACTACGGCCTGGAAAGGAAACGCTACCAGTGGGCCTGCAGCACTTATTGTACCACCCACTTAAGTAGCACTTCGAAACATGCCCCAGGCCTGCCATATCAGCCTGAATGCAGTGTTTCACTGCCATGTTGACTTTGTATTTAAAGCCCCTTGCCAACTCTTAAACTTCCTTTTTATTACATATATGTCACCCCTAAGGTAGGCACTAGGTAGGCAGTGCAATTAAAAGGTTGGACATGTACTTTTAAGTTTTACATATCCTGGTAGTGAAAAACTCCTAAATTCTTTTTTCACTACTGTGAGGCCTACCCCTCCCATAGGATAAGGGAATCCTTATTTGTTTTTTTTTTTTTTTTTCTGGACTTTTATATAGCACGAACTAGACCCAAATGTATCGGAGCACTTTACATGAGCACCAGTTGCATTACAGATGGACACATTAATTTTTGTTAGGCACGGAGAGATTAAGTGATTTGCCCAGAATCACAGGATGTTGAGTATCTCTGCCGAGACTAATACATTTAATAAACTGTAATTCTTAATTGGGAGCAAGTAGATATGTCATGTTTGGTACCTATGAAATTGAAATGATAAACCCTCTCTAATGGTGAAGATGATTTTTTCATTACAATTTTGAAAATGCCACTTTTAGAAAGTTGCCATTTTCCTGCGCTCTGCTCTTTGTGCCTGCAACCTGTCTTGGGTCACACGACTGGGTGTAGCAGACAGTTAGATTTTGTGAATTCCTCCTAGTCACAAAATAGAGGGATTAGATGTGCATGAATTGGACATCTGCTGGCAGGAAGGTGGGCGGAGCTGAGCACAGCCCCACCTACACCTGAATAACCTGTGCTTTGCCTTCACACAAATAGCCTAAGGACCCTGTATTGTCACTGCAGCCAGCTTGGAGCCAGGGCACAGAAGTTAGGAAAGTCAATGCACTTCAAAGAACTTCTCCAGAAGCTACTTCTACCTTCCAGAAGAAGGGCACCAGGGTTTAAAAATAGAACATTCAGACCTACTCTTCAGTACACCTGTGGACATGTGGGTACTCTGCCAGGAAGAAGGACTGCTGTGCTTCCACAAGGACTGCCACTCTGCTGGACTGCTGCTCTGAAGGAACTGCTGACCTGCTGTGCTGACCTGCTGCCCTCTTGCCTGGGGCAGAAGAATTAGCCCTGCAACCCATCTTCAACTCAGGAATCCAGGGTGACTCAATGGGCCAGTCTGCTGGCCCCCTGATATGTGTCTTAGGGACATAAAAGGCTCTCCAATAGCTCCTGGACCCATCTTCAGTGAGTACCTGACCACAAGTGGCCCCTCTCAGGTCCTGGACACTTGGTCTGGCTCTCAAGCTCTTGAATTCAAGCTTTTGGGCTCTTTGCAACCATGAGCATATATATATATATATATATTGTACGTACATCTCTAAAAAATCAAACAAATCTCTGTTGAAACTCTTATGATGAAATCAGACTGTGTCTTAAGAATTGAAAAGCTCACTGGAGAGCCTGAAAATTCGGAAATAACAAAGGAGTACCAGTACTTGAAAAAGAACAAGGAATAAGTAAATTGGGACACTAGTTAGAACTATCATAAAGTCGAAATATTAAATGATGATAACATACATTACAAGAAATGTATATACATATACAATCCAATATGTATCTCACCAGAGAGTATAAATCATCAATAAGTGACCCTTATGTTTTGTTTTACAAATGAGATTGTACTTTAAAATCGTTTTGTCTCATGACCTTTTAGGCAAATTCGAAAGAATTGTTTACAAATAATGTTTATTGGAACATTTTTTAACATCACTGCACTGATTTGCACACATGTTAGCACCTTATAGAAAATGCACTAAAGCACTGAGTCAGTTTAAATTAATTGTTTTAAAAATCGTATACAAAAAAAGTAATGCACTGCACTACCGATACCATAATGCTATGCGATTGAGCAAACAGGAAATACTTGAGGTAGTAGAAATAAATGATGCCTGTTTGTCTTTGGAAAAACATCCTGTGAACAAGGTTCGAGGCACGAACCGAAACGCGTTGGACATGGCTATTGCCGTTTTCACTTAATAAAATACCTTAACGAAGGATCCCGACTGAGTGCGTTCTTCAAAGAACCTCTGGGAGCAGAGGTATTTTGCTGTAATATATATATATATATATACATATATACATATATATATATTTATATATGTATATGTATACATATATATATGTACATATATACATATATATTTATATATATATATATATAAATATCACCAAACTTTCTCCTCCAAAAGAGCAGAACAGAGGACACAGCGGGGTATAGATGGTTGCTTTATTGAGAAAAACTGGACGGCATGACCGGTTTCGGCTGTGCGCCTTTTTCAAATGCCACAGTTCAATGCAGAGTCACCTGACAGGTCTCTTTAATACGCCCCTCCTCCCCAATGGTGAAGGGCTCACCTGCGCCACTTTAGCCTGCAAAACGTGATCACAGTCAAATGTCGAGACTGCATGTCCCATAATGCAGCGTGTTAGTTAGTACTGTGTTGCAGGCGGTGTACTCGGCGGAAATACAGGCAATAAAGCAACCTCGGGTCCCCAACTTCCAGCAAACTCAAGTCTCAAGCACCAAGGCTGAAGACGCACGGACAATGCCAGCGCCTATCCAAGAAGTCTTGGTCTCCCCGAAGGCAGCAGCATCTCGGTCCCCTGAAGTGTGAGCGGCGGGTCGCAATCATCCGATCCCTCGGCAAGTCTAAGAAAACTGTTGCTCCTGTTCTTGCGACCACAAAACGGAAGGGTCCTCTGTTGCGTGCCATGAGCTGCACGCCGTAAATATCACCAAACTTTCTCCTCCAAAAGAGTACACCGCCTGCAACACAGTACTAACTAACACGCTGCATTATGGGACATGCAGTCTCGACATTTGACTGTGATCACGTTTTGCAGGCTAAAGTGGCGCAGGTGAGCCCTTCACCATTGGGGAGGAGGGGCGTATTAAAGAGACCTGTCAGGTGACTCTGCATTGAACTGTGGCATTTGAAAAAGGCGCACAGCCGAAACCGGTCATGCCGTCCAGTTTTTCTCAATAAAGCAACCATCTATACCCCGCTGTGTCCTCTGTTCTGCTCTTTTGGAGGAGAAAGTTTGGTGATATTTACGGCGTGCAGCTCATGGCACGCAACAGAGGACCCTTCCGTTTTGTGGTCGCAAGAACAGGAGCAACAGTTTTCTTAGACTTGCCGAGGGATCGGATGATTGCGACCCGCCGCTCACACTTCAGGGGACCGAGATGCTGCTGCCTTCGGGGAGACCAAGACTTCTTGGATAGGCGCTGGCATTGTCCGTGCGTCTTCAGCCTTGGTGCTTGAGACTTGAGTTTGCTGGAAGTTGGGGACCCGAGGTTGCTTTATTGCCTGTATTTCCGCCGAGTACACCGCCTGCAACACAGTACTAACTAACACGCTGCATTATGGGACATGCAGTCTCGACATTTGACTGTGATCACGTTTTGCAGGCTAAAGTGGCGCAGGTGAGCCCTTCACCATTGGGGAGGAGGGCGTATTAAAGAGACCTGTCAGGTGACTCTGCATTGAACTGTGGCATTTGAAAAAGGCGCACAGCCGAAACCGGTCATGCCGTCCAGTTTTTCTCAATAAAGCAACCATCTATACCCCGCTGTGTCCTCTGTTCTGCTCTTTTGGAGGAGAAAGTTTGGTGATATTTACGGCGTGCAGCTCATGGCACGCAACAGAGGACCCTTCCGTTTTGTGGTCGCAAGAACAGGAGCAACAGTTTTCTTAGACTTGCCGAGGGATCGGATGATTGCGACCCGCCGCTCACACTTCAGGGGACCGAGATGCTGCTGCCTTCGGGGAGACCAAGACTTCTTGGATAGGCGCTGGCATTGTCCGTGCGTCTTCAGCCTTGGTGCTTGAGACTTGAGTTTGCTGGAAGTTGGGGACCCGAGGTTGCTTTATTGCCTGTATTTCCGCCGAGTACACCGCCTGCAACACAGTACTAACTAACACGCTGCATTATGGGACATGCAGTCTCGACATTTGACTGTGATCACGTTTTGCAGGCTAAAGTGGCGCAGGTGAGCCCTTCACCATTGGGGAGGAGGGGCGTATTAAAGAGACCTGTCAGGTGACTCTGCATTGAACTGTGGCATTTGAAAAAGGCGCACAGCCGAAACCGGTCATGCCGTCCAGTTTTTCTCAATATATATAAATATATATATAAACAAATTATATAAATATATATATATATCTCCGGTTGGCTCGATCTCGCTGGGAAGTTTTCGGCGCACTCAGGCGATGCGCGGCCCAAGTACAGCAGAGCCTCGCCGTCACATATCTCACATAGTTTACCACTGTAAACACGGGTCGCACTCTAGGGTACTTGAATAATTCTTTTAATTATTTCATGTTCTGGTGAAAATCAGGTCACGATGGCCCATACGCGTTTCTGTCTCGTAGAGACCTTGATCACAGGTAATCTCCGCGAGATCGAACAGCGTAGGGGCCATCGTGACCTTATTTTCACTTCATCTCCAAAGTGCAATTTATGCAAAATGTAGCAGTCAAAAATGTTAAAATGCCACGTGCTTGTCCACAATACTACACATTAAGAGGTATAGATTGAAGATATGCAATTGTTAGGTCAGCTGTACAAACCTAGTTAGGGAATCATAGTGTATATATATATATATATATATATATATATATATATATTTATATATATACATATATATATATTCACTGACAAAAACACAGCTTTCTGGGACGTTATAGTTAGGCTGACATTTCACTCATATAAAACCAGAGAAGTTCGGCTGTTATAGTTAGCTGAGCTAACTATAACTCGTGCCCCCGCAATGCACTGTTGATGACGTCACATATTACATCACTTATGCATGGTCAGTGACATCACTGATGACATCCCTGATGACATCTCAAATGACATCACTGATGACATCATCCACTTAATATCTGATGCACCTCCTCACACCTTGATATAACCTTTCATACACCCACTCGAAAATACACACTACCATTCTCGAAACCATAGACACTCCAATACCAGTTAGTACATACCCACTCACTGATTCATAGGTCTACACACACATCCACTCACCCATACAGTCACTCATATGTGCAGTCACTCATCAATACAGCCACTGATATATGCACTCATACACCCATACAGACACTCAAACAGCACCACTCACCCATAGAGTTACTCACACACCTAGTCAGTCACCCAAAGAATCAATCACACTACCATTTACTCACCTATACAGTTATACACACACCACCTCCTTATTCATACAGATAGTAACACATACTTACTCTCTTCTACAATCACTGACACAAGCACACACTCACCCATATAGCCATTCTCACACTCACACATACAGTCACTTATATACTCGAACACTCACATATACTGCCTTTCACATATGCAGCTACTCACCCATATACCACTGAGACATCCATACACTCACCGATACAGCCATACGCACACTCACTCAACCATACCGTCCCTCACAGATGCATTCATGAACCCATTTACCCAGTGATTCATCCACTCATAAATACATGCAGGGAGTCACAATGCCCCTCACCCACCCACACAGACACTCAGGCATCCATACAGGCACTCAGACAATTAATCCATAACCCATATGGACACTCATGTACCTACTCACCAACCCATGCAGCCAGTTACACACCAACTGACATACTGATACACACATTTACACAGATTAGTCACTCACCCATACATTCACTAAGACATGTTTAATCACTCACTCATACAGTCAGTCACGCACCCACTAAATCATCCATTCAGACACTCATACACCCACTCATTCTTTGAATACACCTTGGTGTATATATATAACATTCTTCAACTTTTTAGAAACACTCTGTTACTGGATGATGTCATCAGTGATGTCATCAGTGATGTCATTTGAGATGTCATCAGTGATGTCATCAGTGAAGTCACTGACCATGCATAAGTGATGTAATATGTGACGTCATCAGCAGTGCATTGCGGGGGCACGAGTTATAGTTAGCTCAGCTAACTATAACGGCCGAATTTCTCTGGTTTTGTACGAGTGAAATGTCAGCCTAACTATAACTGTCCCTGAAACCTGTGGTTTTTTCAGTGAATTTCTAAGGTTATTTAAATGCTAATTCCTAACTATAACGTCCCTGAAACCTCTGTTTTTTTCAGTGAATTTCTAAGGTTTTTTAAATGCTAATTTCTAAGTATTCCTCCATAGGTAGGACATGTGCAGAAAGAGGAAGAAAGGTGCAGAAAGAAGCAAGAGAAGCGCAGAAAGAGGGAAGAGAGGTTCAGAAAGAAAAAGAAAGGTGCAGAAAGAAGCAAGAGAATTGCAGAAAGAGGCAACAGAAGTCCAGAAAGAGGAAGAAAGGTGCAGAAAGAAGCAAGAGATGTCCAGAAAGAACCAACAGAGTTGCAGAAAGAGGCCTACTTCGACTGTACCTTAAAACAGACTCATACAAAGTAGCCTAATCACTAATCTTTCTACCAAGATGTCTTAACCCTCACTTTCCTCTTGAAGGTACACTATTCATCGACTGCTCAGAATGTTAGGCATACCAAATATAAAACGGCAATCCTAAGCATATCACTGTTGTAAGTCTGACCAAGTTTGTGAAGGTATGCATGCGTGTGTCTCTTCTTTTACCTAGTGACGTTACATAAAAATAAACATACAACTACTTGAATACCTGTGTTTCAAACACATACTCAGTAAATTTGTGTACAAAAAGGTACAAGCAAGAGAAGTGCAGAATGAAGCAACAGGGGTGCAGAAAGTGGCAAGAGGGGTGAAGAAAGAGGCAAGAGGGGTGAAGAAAAAGGCAACAGAGGAGCAGAAGGAAGCAAGAGAACTGCAGAAAGAGGCAAGAGAGTTACAGAAACAGACAAAAGAGGTGCAGAAAGGGCTGGAGACAGACGCAAGAGAAGTGCAGAAAGAGGAAAGAGGAGTACAGAAAGAAGCAAGAGCAGTGCAGAAAGAACCAACAGAGGTGCAGAAAGACATAAGAGGGGTGCACAAAGAGAAGAGAGAAGTGCAGTCAGAAGCAAAAGAGGTGCAGAAAGAGGCAAGAGGGGTGCAGAAAAAGGCAAGAGCAGTGCAGAAAGAACCAAGAGATGTGCAGAAAGAGGCAAGAGAGGCGCAGAAAGAGGCAAGAGATGTGTAGAAAAAGGGAAGAAGGGTGCAGAAAGAAGCAAGAGAGGTGCAGAAAGAAGCAAGAGAAGTGCAGAAAGAGGCAAGTGAGGTGCAGAAGGAGGCAAGAGAACTGCAGAAAGAGGCAAGAGAGTTGCAGAAACAGGCAAAAGGGGTGCAGAAAGAGGGAACAGGTGGGCAGACTGAGGCAAGAGAGGTGCAGAAAGAGGGAAGAGGGGTGCAGAAAGAGGCAAGAGGGGTGCAGAAATTTGCAAGAGATGTGCAGAAAGAAGTAAGAGCAGTGCAAAAGAACCAACAGAGGTGCAGAAAGAGGCAAGAGGGGTGCAGAAAGAGGCAAGAGAAGTGCAGAAAGAGGCAAGAGAGTTGCACAAAGAGGGAAGAAGGGTGCAGAAAGAGGCAAGAGTGGTACAGAAAGAAACAACAGAGGTACAGAAAGAGGCAAGAGAAATGCAGAAAGAAGCAACAGAGGTGGAGAAAGAGGGAACAGGGGTGCAGGAAGAGGCAAGAGAGGTGAAGAAAGAGGGAAGAAGGGTACAGAAAGAGGCAAGAGGGGTACAGGAAGAAGCAAGTGAGGTGCAGAAAGAGGCAACAGAGGTGCAGAAAGAGGCAAGAGAGGTGCAGAAACAGGCAGGAGAGGTGCAGAAAGAGGGAACAGGGGTGCAGAAAGAGGCAAGAGAGGTGCAGAAAGAGGGAAGAAGGGTGCAGAAAGAGGCAAGAGGGGTACAGGAAGAAGCAAGTGAGGTCCAGAAAGAGGCAACAGAGGTGCAGAAAGAGGCAAGAGAGGTGCAGAAAGTGGAAGAGTTGAGCAGAAAGAGACAAAAGAAGTGCAGAAAAAAAGAAAGGTGCTGAAAGAAGCAACAGAAATGCAGATTGAGGCAAGAGAGGTGCAGAAAGAAGCAAGAGTGGTTTGCACACCATTAGTACCAATTTTTCTTTTAACAATATATTTTATTGAGTTTACACAGTAGATACCAGGCCGTGGCCCGAAGGATACAGTTTGAAGGAAATATGTGACAATGTATACATCTAATCGTAACTTCTAGAAAACTTGCATATACAACAATAACAACATTGCGCAGTTCATCTCGAATTCCACAGAGTTATAATTGGCCAATTGGATACACGGTCTGAAGGTTTTAAATGATATTCCTGGTTGTGCAATGACCAATCTCATCAGGGGAACACAGCCGATCAGGGGTCTGGAGTAATAAGGGGGGGGTAATTCTATACCCGGTAATCCGCCCAGCACAGCCATATATTCCTATGCTTTTGGGGGCAACCACAAGCTTGAAGCACAGCAATCTCGGCATTCATACAACCATCAATGGCCTTTTCCACCTGCCGATCGTCGGAGGGGACACACTTTTCCATTGCTGGGCAATATCCTGCTTAGCAATGGTGATGGCTAAAAACAACAGGTGTTGCTTGTACTGGTTCCCACCTATACCATCAGTACTATGCAATAACAGTAGTTTCGACTTGAGTGGGAGATCCCACGACAACACCTCGCTCAGGCATGCCACAATCCTCCGCCAGAATGGTTGCAGTGCTGTACAGCCCCAGACAGTATGTATAAAGGTCCCAGCCTCCACCCCACATCTCAAACTTAAAGGGGACTGAATGGCGCCCATCTTCCAGAGCCGGAATCGGGTATAGTAGATGCGGTGTATATATTTAAATGGTGTGAGTCAGTAGCGCATTGAGACCGCCGCACCTCGAGGGTTGGCCAAGGCCTCCGTCCAATTGTCATCAGTTATGTCTGGTATGTCGTCTAACCATGCCTTTCTGGTCCTATGCAGTGTGGTATGATTGTGCGTCGTCAGAGTTTGATAGATCTGGCGGGTCTTATGGGCACCCAAGTCGCCCATCAATAAGCGCCCTTCCAGAGGGTGAAATTCAGGCAAATTATCTAGCGGCCGCAATAGGGGAGTAAGAGCATGCAGGAGTTTGAGATATTTATAGAATTGAGTCTTGTGTAATTGAAACTCTGTCTGGAGCTGTTGGAACGACTTTAATGCGGTGCCCTGTACTACATCCCCCAAGGTGGATATTCCCACAATGTCCCACTCTCGAAATCCCACAAGTGTCGCCACCGAACGCATAAGGGTACCGTGCCACAGCGGGGTCGCCTGAGCGAGGCAGCCATGCCATCCCATCCGCTTAACCGTAGCCCTCCAAAGTCGAATCACTGTGCTGCTGGCAGGCGGTAAGAAATCTAGAGTCTGCGAACTATACAGGAGTTGAAGGAGGGGAACACTCTCTATTGCCATATGGTTCAGCGCGAACGCTGGGTCCGATGGTGAATTGTACCACCACTCATTGACAATTAGCAGGTGGGAGGCCACATAATAGGCATATACGTCTGCTGCTGCAATGCTGCCACAATAAGTTGACTGCGTACACGTACTCAATGCCACCCATATTGCCCCGTAGTGCCAAAGAAATTTGTTATGTATGGCATTAACCTGTGCGAACCAAACCCGTGGTATGGCATACGGGAAATTGTGTAGCCTATAAAGTATTCTGGGCAGTGAGACCATTTTAAAAATCGCCGAGGGCTCGTATAATGAAAGCGGAAGAGGGGACCAAACTGCAGTCTCATCTTTAAGACTCTTGAGGAGTGGAATGATATTGTGAGCCCACGAGGTCTTCGAACAGGGTGACATAAAAATACCTAGATACTTAAATCCAGTGGTAGCGCAAGATAGTTGCTCAGCCCATGTTTCACGACCCTGATTCCCGCACACTGGGAATAGCACAGACTTAGAGGGGTTAGTATTGAGTCCGGTAGTCTGGCCAAATACATGAAGTATCTGTAGGATGCGGGGCCCAGAGAACCACAGGTCAGTCATGAAAAAAAGGACGTCATCCGCGTACAGCGCAATGCGATCAGATCGAGATGGGGACCATTCAAAGCCTCTGAGCACCGGGTCGCTACGCACCCATGCCGCCAAAGGTTGTACGGCAAGGGCGAACAATAATGGCAACAGGGGGCAACCCTGTCGGGTACCGCAACATATGGGGAACGGGGCCGAGCGAGGCGGTTAGCCCTGTATAAAGTAGGCGTACATATGCTATGAAGCATGGACCAAAGTTGATGGTGTCCAGGAGTCGAAAGAGGTACGACCAGCTGAGGGAATCGAACGCCTTGTCGATGTCTGCGAGCGAAAGAGCTACGGGCCATCCAAGTTCCGGTGCTCTTGCCATGGCATTATGCACCCGTCTGATGTTATGACGCGTGGAGCGGTGGGGCATAAACCCGGACAGGTCGGGGTGGATCAGGTCCCGTACGCAGGATCTGAGGCGGTCAGCGAGAACGTTGCCCAAAAGTTTGGGCTCAAAGTTAATAAGAGTGATAGGCCTGGACGACGCGGGATCTTCCGGCGGGCGACCTGGTTTCAAAAAGAGAACAATCTCCGCATGTCGCCAGTCTTGGGGGAATTGGTATTGGTCGATAGCTTCATGTAAGGCATCTAGCAGATATGGACCCAGTTTGTTCAGGTGTGGTCTAAGGAATTCCATAGGAAAACCGTTGGGTCCGGGAGCGTGGCCCGGGTGTATGGCCGTCAGTGCTGCGCTGAGTTCGTCAATGGATAAGGGATTGTCAAGTTGGTCCCGTGCAGAATCTGTATGCCTGCGGGGAGGAATATCACGTAGAAATTTGTCGATAGAGGCCTCCGATAGCTGGTCTTGGCACGCATACAGGAGTGAGAAATAGCGCGCAAACTCTGCAGCCACTGTCTCGGGAGACGAGCACAAGGCGCCACTACCGTCTCGAACCACCAGAACACTGGCAGGGGACTTCTCCGCTTGGCACAACCTATGGAGCATTTTGCTGGATTTGTCTCCCCATTGGTAGATTCGATTCTGCGATGCTAGCCAAATTTCTTTGGCCTCCCCCATAAGGTGGCGCTGCATGGACTGTTGTGCCTGCAGTAGGTTGTGTTTAAGAGCTGGGTTTGGGTCTGTGAGGCACTGCGCCTACAGGGTCCTCTGGCGACCCTCTAGATCCAACAGCTGCGCCGATCGTTTACGTTTAGCCTAGGCACGGAAACTAATATCGACCCCACAGACAGTAGGCTTCAAAGCTTCCCATAAAATACACTTGGAAGGGGTCGAGGCCCCATTAACTTCAAGATATTCCGAGACCGCTAGGGACAAGGTCTCCAGATACTCCGGGTCCCGCAAGTGCCAAGGGGACATCCTCCACCTAAATGGAGGTTTGTAAGAGTGGACACGGATCAAACACTGGACTGGAGAATGATCTGAGAGACCCCTGGGAAAATGTGACACATGGGAGACCCGGTGGATGTAGCTACGTGGAATAAACATATAGTCCAACCGGGACAGAGACCCATGGATGGCGGACATGTATGTGTAACTGAGTTCGGAGGGGTGGAACTCGCGCCAGATGTCTGACCAACCAAGTATAGTAGCCAAGAGGTGTTGTTTGGATCTGTCTGTTGGGGGCTTCTGCCATGGCGTGTGCATCCTGTCTATTACTGTCATGGTGTCATTCCAGTCCCCACCCAGGAGTGTCAAGTCGTCTGATAGTTCTCCCGACAATTAAGATAATTTTTCGACAAAGGTGGGGCCTAGTGGAGGAGGGGCGTAAATGCTACTAAGGTTAAGATGTTCCCCATAAAGTGTACCTGATAGAAGGATGTAGCGTCCGCCAGGATCTAGCCAATGCTTTGTGTGTACAAAGGGGAAGTGGCGGTGTATGAGAATGGCGGTCCCTCGAGATCCCCTAGTAAACCCAGCATGGTATATGGTGTGGTACCACAGCCTGGCAAGACAAGGGGCCTTGGTACCCAGTAAATGGGTCTCTTGTAAAAAAAGAATATCGGCCCGTAGCGTTTGGCTTGGCGAAGAATGGCTCCACTCTTAACTTTATTGAGCAGGCCTCTGACATTCCACGATACTATGGTCAAATCCCCAAACGGGGGAACGTGTAGCTGTGTTGTCATCTACCCCCAGGGCATGAGTGTAGTAAGACTGATACTGTGGAATTGAGACTTGGCCTCTGCGCGCTTACAAGAACAAAAACAATACTAACATAATACCATAAGAAACCCCAAAACCACCCTCCCTCCACCCGATACTGCCTAGAACATGGAGCATCTGTCGCGGCGGAGAATACTCCCAGGCCCCCAACAGAGGGACCTAAGGTACCTCCTCCAATGGCACCCAAACCACCCATATAACCTTAACGAAAAATAGAAATGTCCGGGGCGGGAGGAAGCGTGTGACTGGACATCCACGCCATCTTTGTAGTCCATACGGAGCAAGATAGGACTTGTGGATTATCAGCGAGCGTGACCCAGATTAAGGGGAGGATAATGCCCACTGTTAAAGTTAGGATGCTTCTTCCGGGTCAGAGGAGCGCCAGGCTGAACCAGATCGGTAACGTCTTTTGGATTTATTTCTCTTTGGCCTGTTCCTGTGTGGGCCCTGAGATGAGTCTGACTCCAATGGCAGTGGTGTATGTGATTTCGGGTGTGTTTGCTCATCTGCCCAGGCAAAAATCGCCTCTGGCGAGTCGAAGAAGTGGGATTTAGAATTATAATTCAAGTCCCGCTGCCATGAAAGATTGGCGCTGCTGTTCTACCAGACGGGTATAGTCCTGGAATATCATTATAGGTTTGGAATCATGCTTGAGTTTGTCTTTTTGAGCCCTGGCAAACTGCAGAATGGAATCCCGGTCAGCATAATTCAAGAACTTTGCAATTGCGGGTCTCGGGCTTTCACCTGGGGGCGGCTTCTTTGTTAAAGCACGATGTGCCCTCTTTACTACAAAACAAGCAGACAGTTTATCCACTGGCAGAAGGTCTGACAACCATTGGGTAAGAAAAATGGGTCATGGATGAGCCCTCGCAGCCCTCCGGGAAGTCAATGAAGCGCAAATTATTGCGTTGTACGCGTCCTTCTCCATCTTCGACCTTAGAGGCCAGTTCCTGTGTCAGCACCGTGAGTTTATTAACTTTTTTCTGCAGGGTGGTTACGGTATCTTTGACTGTTGACACGCGCGTCTCCGCCTCGGTAATGCGGTCCACCGCTTTTCGGAGATCTTGGCGTAGGAAGGAGACCTCCCATCCTACAGCGCCGAATTTGGCATCTAGTGTGTTCCTTGCTTCGGTGATGGCCGCCAGGAGTGTTGCATCGTCCGGCATCGTGCCACCCGTATCTCCCCCGTTAGCACCACCGGGGGCCGTGGCATACTGATCCAGGGTACTCTGCTTAGTGCCGGCGGCGCCCGACTTATCTTTGCACATGACGATGGATGAGCTGACGACGGAGCTGGAGCCTCGGATCTCACAGCGGGGGGAGGGGGGTGAGTGTGTCCCTCGTCTCTATTCCCCAACCACAGGCCACTGGGCAGTCGCGGTGTCTCTTAGGGGTAATGCAGGTTTCCTGCTCTCACTTCCATGAAGCGAAGCAGAGTTTGCAATGGCAGGGCGGGACATTGCTGGCGTCGGCCCTGGGGGTGGCAGTCCCCAGGGCCATCTAGGGCTCCACGATGGGGCCTGCCCCCCTCCAACAGGTTTAAAGCCCCGGGGAGGTGGTGGTCCCCGGGGCCGGGGGTTGGCAACAGACCCCCGCACTTCATTGATCTATGCCTGGTGAGGTGGTGGTCCCTGGGGCAGTGTGGGGGGCTCGAGCCCCCCACACTCAGTTTTTAAAAGAAGCCCCGGGGAGGTGGTGGTCCCCGGGGCTGCAGGGGGGCGCGAGGCCCCCCGCATTTAAACATTGAAGCCCCGGGGAGGTGGTGGTCCCCGGGGCTTGTGAGGGCCTGCAAGGCCCCCCCACCCATTATTTTCAAATACCCCGGGGAGGTGGTAGTCCCCACGTGGGGGGCAGGACTCCCCCCATGTTTATATTAATAAATAACCCCCGGGAGGTGGCGGTCCCTGGGTCTGCGGGGGCCCGCGCGGCCCCCGCATATATTTGGCATATTGCCCCCAGGACCTGGCCTACCCGGGGGCTTATTAAATCGAAGCGTGGGAGACCGTGCTTTGTTTTTTTTTCCGGTGGGATTCGCGTACCCAGCGTAAATCCCGCAGATTTGTTTTAAAAAAAATGTTTTTTTGGCCCTGGGGACCCCCTGAGCAGGCCCATGGGGTCAGAGTGTTTCTACCCTGCCCCCTTCTCATTTATTTTAACCTTTTTTCTTGTGACTCGGTTCTACCGAGTCACAAGATGGCTGCCACACTTCCTGGTTTGAAGTGTTGGCAGCCAATCAGAGTCAAGCTCGAGATCGGGAGGGTTCGCGGATCCACTGCGGTCACCAGATATCGTTATTTTTTATTTTTAAATTTCTCAGGAACTACTGAACGGATTTACACCATTTAAAGCAAAGAGTGCACTCTGGACCAAGAGCTATCTCTCTGCCAAATTTGGTGTAATTCCGTTCAGCATTTCGGGCTGAAGCCGCAACAAAAGTTCCTATGGAAGTTAACATGGAGAAAACGCGTTTTGGGACCCCCTTTTTCTCAGCCCCCGCTTGATGAATCACCCCGAAACTTTCAAGACCGGAGCTGACTGGAGCGCCCCATTAGTTTTGAAAATTTCGCGAACATTCCTCAAACGGCGCCAAACAGATTGGCAAATCAAAAAACGTTTTTCTATGGAAACTAGGTCCTACACTCTCAAAACCGTCAGGTCAGGCTTGTTTGTATAATCTTAGCTCAACAATGGGTAGCTGTGGCTTTGAGCATCAAGGCTTAAACAAAGGAACTAGTGTGAAGCATTTAGAAGCACTAAACTACGAAATAAGAAAGTCACTCAACATGAAAGAAATAAAACACCATTTCATAAAAATAGATTTTTTAATGGGTTTTTAGAGACCAAGATGAGCAAAATCCACTGGAGGGTTCTGGAGATATAGATTTTTTATAAAGCTATAAATCTTAGTTCAACAGAAAACAAGCATTGGTAACCCCATAGTATGCAAACACTGCAAAGTTTTAAAGAGCTGTGTTTGGGTACTCAGGCCGGACTGGGGTGACCAAATCCGGCAGGGAGAAGGTCAGGGTGGCCACTAAGGAGTTTTTGGGTATTTACTTGGCCACTGAAGCATTCTCCAGTCCAGTTCTGAACTTTACAGCACAACCAAAATAGACTACAATGGAGTGGTCATGACGCTGACAATGCAGGAGATAGAGAATGCTCATGGATGCTCTGGGTGCTATGCGGTTGATGGGGTTGTCCTTGCAGTTATTCCTCAGTCCACCAATGAGGTGGAGCAACTTTATCCATGGAGGATCCCTTTGAAGTTCTCTTTGAGCCAGTAGAAGACCAGCTGCTGCTGGGCTGCTGGTCTCTATACACAGTGACTCCAACTGTATCATTTGGTGGAGGTTAGTGTCCCTTGGGGGGACCAATCTGGACTTAGACAACACTCCCATTGCGAGCAGACTTGGGTGCATGTTTTTGCTGTCGAAGATCAGTCACTCGGGATGCCCAGCAGCGGTTGTAGATGGTTCCAGGAATGTGGCTACCTACTTGCCCAATGTGACTTCTTCACCTTTGATGGCCCTGGTGCTAGTTCCACAGGGTCAGCCGACTGGCCAATGGAGTCACTTTTTTGATCTGGGGCTCAGAAGAATCTTTTCCTCGAGCCAGAAGTCACAGGCACAGTCCTCATTTCGCTAGCCCAAGGTGCGGCAGATGCAGTCCAGCAGACGGTGTAGCCTTTCTTGTCAGGTCCAGGGGTCAGCAGGGCAGTCCTTTTGCAGTCCTTTCTCTGTTCCCGGCATGATGCCAGGGGTGCTATATTTATGCCCAGAAAATGGGGGGATAATTTGGTCACCCGCCAATGGGCTACCAGGATTCCTCCCACCCTATGAAGGCTTCCAGCTATTTGTGGCATCTAGCATTCTCAGAGTGCACTTTTCTGCCCACTCCCAAGATGTCTGAACCCTTCCTTGGATGTTTGGAGCTCTACCTGTGAATACATGCCAACGGGAAAACCAGTTTGGGCACTGATCTCCCCTCTCTGTTCCTGCCGCCAATCTGTCTACCTGAACAAAGGGGCAACCCCTGAGGAGTGTGATCACCATTAGGCCACTAAAGGCGGCTTCGTCTTTGAAGCTCGCCTTTTGGGACAACACCCTGAGTGGCTTCCTGCAAGTGGGAGGTAACACCTCCCTCTGTAGAAGGCTACCATTGTTACCAACCCTGGGAGTCATTTCACACTACTCCCCAGGAGAGCAGAAAGCTGTCTGGTGGCCAGCAACCGTGTGAGGCCACTTGACAAACTGGGCTACAGAGTGGCAATTTTCTAGAAGTTGCTTTTCCTAAAAAGTGACATTACATTTGACTTGGATATCAGGTCGAGTTTAATGCCAAGATTAATTTGATACCTCAAAGTACCCATTTTAGTAGTCCCATTCAGAAGTTACCTGGGATGAGGCGTCTTCTGGTAGCTCTCTATTAGCCAATGGGGCTAGTACCTTTTCCACAGCAAAACAACAATTTGGAAGTGTTGCTGTCAGTACATATTAAAAACCATATGTCATACTTAATAATATATAGCTCCCTGCCTCAGGGCTCAATAAGCCTTCCTTAGGGGAGACTAACATATTTTGTTAAAGTAAGTGGGGGCTTTGCCATTGGTTTAAATGGCAAAGTCAAACTAGCAGTTTACAATGGCTCTTCCAGGCTACATTGGCAGGCTGGGAGCCATTGTGTACTTTGTCCCAAGTAGAGTGGCACATGCAGTGCTGCAGCCCTCTGGACACTCTGTCTTACATGCACCATAAACTAGTGACTTATAAGTTAGTCAGCTTATGCCAATTTGGGGTAGCCAATTCACATATACTTTGTAAGGGGTTAGAACACTGGCACTTAGTTCTGGTTAGCAAGCCTCAGTGCACTTTCAGACTCAAAAACCCGGCAGCATCAGTCCAAAACCTTTGGGGTGATCATGCAAAAAGAGGCATATCTTTAGACACACACACACACGTACACACACATGCATGCAATGACATGCACACACACACACACACGCACACACGCACACACACACACACACACACACACACAACATTATTGAGTTACTGGAAGAAAGAGCAAATTGATTGCCTTTAGTTGCTGGATCATCTGAATTGGAGTGTGATAGAAAACATTAATAACCTTGCCCTCAGCTAGGCACAAAGGAATACTTTACATTTGTCACTTGCCATGAAAAAGACAAATATTAGTTTCTTCATGTTACTACAACAGAGTTTAAATGAGCATTGCATTTTTACCAGTTGAAGATGGACTATATAATAGTATTTGGGAAGCAAAATGCACTTGAGCACATCACCTTTGAAAGTCCCACACGAGTTGATAATCCAGGTTCGCAGTCCTTGAATAGAAGAAGATAATTGGTAAAATAATAATAATATATGTGAATCAACGTAGAAACGAGTATGGATCTAGTTACTGAACAAATTTACATTCTTTTCAGCTTGGTCAGGCGGTAGATTGGTGTGTCTAGAGCTGCATGACATTTCAAATGAAAGAATGACAGATGAGCAAACAGGAAAAGACATACAATAAAAAAAGTTCGAGCATTCTAATCACTTAATAAATGTCATGGCAAAACTTGCTCCAATTGTACAGTGCATACTTAGTCAACAGCATGTGGATATGAAATGCCTTTAGGCAAACGTCATGAATAGCAATTAATCAGGATTAGTCAAAAGTGTGCATATGTTGAAGAAAATTATTAACTGCAGTTACCAAACAGGACGTTTATATCATGCAATAAAAACTATTTTAAAAAAGCAGCAAAGAGAATTTGGGTGTAGTAACATGCTGAATGCTGAAGTCACAATGTCATGGAAAATAGCAAGAGGTTGCTGGGACACTTCTATTTTTTGGGAAACAAGAGGGCAATCAAGTTCTTTGTTGTTTGGAAAAAATATTTGAAAAAGTCAACTAACTATGGTAACACAAAACAAATGCTCAATTGCCTGTCACAGAACTGGATAGTCTCTTGTTTGCATGCCAAAATCTTTTTATTTTACAGACCATAAAAAAGTGCTATTCCAATGGAATACCTTTTCGAAAATGAAGCATTCCCTTTGCTCCAATTGAGTCATTTGATTAAGCAACCAAATCATTAGCTATAGTTTTCCGTAAGCCATAACAAATGTTTTCCTATATCT
This sequence comes from Calotriton arnoldi, assembly GCA_963921515.1. NCBI lineage: Eukaryota > Metazoa > Chordata > Amphibia > Caudata > Salamandridae > Calotriton > Calotriton arnoldi. Next base: position 546,832 of record CAWUFW010005032.1, read on the forward strand.
AAAGGTTTAAGAAACTAAACTTTTTGTAAGGAAACATTTGGAGTTTTACCCTCGAGTTAGATTCACCTATTCCACCCTTTGCTCTGACACTTTTTCTTACTTGTTTAATCTCCTAATAATCGAGTATAAATGAACTCTAGTCTTCATCTCAGGAGTTGGAAGCGAATCTATTTCTTAATGAAAAATGCAAAAATTAAGAATTTTTATTTTTAATTTTTTTAATTTTAAAAGTTTTATATAGCGCTGACTAGACCCGGAGGTATCAGAGCGCTTTACATGAGATAGGACATTATTTCAGAACAATTGTTACATAGTTACATCAGTTACAGTTACAGTTGCAGTTACCAGTATATGCTTAGGAGAAAAACATGAGCTTACACAATAATATAAGATATTAGCCCGTAGCATATCCAAGACACACGTCATATGGGGAATGGAAGGTAGGGGGGGAAAGGTACACAGGGGAGAGGAAAGCAGACAGAGTCAGGTAAATCTGAAGGGGGAAAGTACTCCAGGGGGAACAAAGCAGTCAAAGCAGTCGAAGAGAGAGACAGATAAAAACGTGAAGAACCGTGAAAAACAATGTCCGATGTCCGGCTGGGTAGGTGACGGCCGAGGGGGTGACCCAGAGCCAGACTCCGCTATAGCTGCATAGGACAGCTCCACCGGTCAGCGGCCAAGGGTACTCGGGCTCCGCAGAAGTACAAACAGTTATAGTTTCAGCCCGTGGGGCATCATCATAGTTCCATAGAAGGCATCAGTCCCGGTGTTACTGGGAGGCGCCGTCGGCATCGTCCTCCATCTCGCCCCAGGTCGGAGGACGTAAGGAGAGATCACTGGCGAAGTCAAAGGAAAAAGGTTCCCTAGCGACAATGGTATCTCCTAGAAGTTTGGGTGACTAACAGATGCCTGGATTAATGCATTTAAAAAGAGGGAACTGAGACCTTAAAAGCTGAAATCCAATAAAGTTGTGAGGGGCACTTGCACAATACCGGACAAGCTGGTAACTGACTGATATTTTAACAAAGTGCCCCCCAACTTGGTGTGACAAGGAGGGGTTTTAAAATGAAGTCTGTGTTGCAGCAATTACAGACCGCTATATTGCCGATCGATTTTGCCAACATGTAAATCACGGGCGCCATCTTAAGGTCAGGCCCTCTCTGATAAAGATCGTTGTGTTGATGAGGTCTGATTCGTGGGAAAATTTCCTTAAAGCTTACACACACAGCTTTCATAACGGTAGTTGTCTAAATCGCCAGTTGTTAGCACCTCAGCTCCGCAGGAGCAGGCACAACGTTTCCCGTACACTTCAGACGGCCACCATCTTAGGGTCAGGCCACTTTAATTAAAGATCCCCGCAAAGCAAACATCCTTTTGCATGGCAATAGAGGCAATTGTACCTTGACAAAAGTTCAGACCGCTGAAATCCTCCTAAACCCGGTGCACAGGAGGGAAATCCAGTTTGTCTCTGTGCCTTATATGTCGGGATTATTGGTATTTAACGTCATCTGCCATTTTGATTCTCTTCATCACTGCGGACAGCGGAGTTGCGGCGGTAAATCAGCTTCATTTATCGCCTTCCAACAGTCCTCGATGACACCCACCGGAGCAGCGCTCCATCCGACACCGAAGCCTGGTGTTTAAAATTATATTCGTCCCCAATATCTCCGGAATCCACGAATGCCGTCTCCGTGAAACACATGAAACACATGTCATATGTGCCTTACTAGTTTCATAAGCTCGGATTGAAGAAATACATTTAACGTTTACTTCATCCTACATCGAGGGCCTACACATTCTTCGCAGGACCACATAACTCATTCTTCAGAGTTTACTATTTCTTCATGCCACTTTCAGATGCTACCCTGGCAGCAAGGATTGGCATACTGCCCACTGGCAACTCAGACTTTGCCCCAGTCCTGCTGGTCCTCAGAGCTCAAAGTCACACACACACACAGGCACTTGGATACATAGCGCATGGTGCCTCACGGATGAAATGCGTGTGGCACGCCGTGTCCAGGAAACCAGGGCCTACTGCCAACATTATGAGGGGTTTGTAGCACCACCTGTGACACTACGGGAGGCCTCCAAACCTGTGTCCTGTGGGCAGGCAAGGAGATATATATCCCGTCTAAAAAAAGAGTGGTGAATACGGTCCTTGCAAAAGAGAATACTCTACTGGACCTTAAACTCTGACTTAGAAGATTGAAGGATCAAAATACTATCCCAGAACTCAGCCTCATGGTGGTTACCTTCAAAGTACAAAAATGTTGGTGAAAAGCTGCCATTGGTTTGGACAGGCGTTCACCAAACTACTAACTTTTTTGTTTTTTCCCAAATAAACTGCCAAAGTGGCAGTTTACTTTTGGAAAAAACATAACGGCCGAACACACTTGGAAGATTCTCACAGGGTGTGTGGATCATTATTGTTTTTCCTGTCCATCACCGCCAGGCTTTTCCTGGCAATGAGGGGCAAAAAAAAAAAACTATCACACTATCTGCTCTAAATAAAGCAGAATGTGTGATGGCTTTACTCTGACAACACCTACTCTGTCAGCTCATCGCTGTAAGCTTTCTGTCGATGGAGCCTATAGTTGCTCCACATATGGAAAGCTTACAGTCCACATGTCTCTAAATGAGGTGGGTAGACTGAGAGTTTGGCGGGCAGGGTACCCCATCACATTTGTGGTGGAGTTCCCTGTCTGCCAAACTCTAAACCAGCCTGTAAGATTGCATCCCAATACAGAATATATGAGCATGGAAAAAGGCCTGTAAATTGTTACACTTCTTTCAGCAATAGCACAAGGAAGGACCCCTCTAGATGTAGTAATGAAATCGATAATGACTCAGGCTTGCTGCTGACAGGTAGGAAAGCTGTGGCCAGTGCATTTGTCTCCTATTTTCCTGTTGTAATGCCCATGACTGATGAGCGATAGGGACACTTTTGTAGACGGCACCAATACAGTGGTCGCCTCGGACCAACAATGAGGACCTAGCCTACAAAATCATTCCCCATAGATAAGTTGACTGATTTCATCTCTCATCTCTCTTCTGGGAAAATACCTGGGCCCAATGGGTTCCTGATTGAACCTTTCAAAGGCCTTTTCATACCGACTAAAGAGGGCTCAAGAAAGATCAATCTATCTGTCACAATATCAGACATCTTCAGAATGCCATTGCTCTCTTTTATTCCACCGATGGAGGTCTCTAGCCCTTCTACTGGTGGATTTCAAAAAGTTATTTGATTCTGTTAGATGAGAATGCCTTGTTATAGTTTTTACAAACATGGGCTTCGGGGCGAAATTTCTATCTTACACAGCATTTGTATACACGCCCACTAGCAATGGCTAGGGTCAACAGTGTCTTGTCTGACCTATTTCTGATCAAAAGGGGGACCCGACAATGGTGCCTCCTCTCACACCTCCTAATACTCTTGTACAGCTTCTGAGAAGAGATCAGGGAGCAAAGGGTTTGACTAGTGAGTTAGCATTGAAGACTGGACCACTCATTCTGCAGATAACCTGCTGATATTCCCAGAGCAGATCCTTAGATTCCTTGATTGCTTTAGACATGTCTCTCATCTAAGACTTAACCAGTCAAAATCGATCCTCTCTAAGCCTCAAAACTTGGTAGTGCCACAGACAAATGAACTGAATTGATTTTGGTTTCGATATCTAGGACTGTATGTATAATCATCAATAAGAAAGTGTTGGAAGCAGACCATGCCACCACTCTTGGAAGCTCTGTGGATGGATCTGACTCACTGGTTCTCCTGCCATTATCTATAGTGGGCTTAGTGGGGATTACCAATATGTTGTCACTGCCAGATTATTATGGGTGCTACAGAACTACCCAGGCCATATTCCACAATCCTTATTTCAAAATATGAATGAATCTCTCAGAATTTTCTTTTAAAACAAAAAGATTCCAAGAATATGGAGCGCTATTAAATTCCATTTTATGGAGTCTAGGAATGGTGTACCTCATTTTCTATTACTTAACTTCCCATCTAATAGTTATTAAGGACTGGCTTTTTGGTCCCCAAGATGATTCTGCCTACCCCACTGAGCTGTGGATAATGGGAGAATGAATACTCCCCCATATACTGTCTCTGCAGGGGCTGCACCCCACTGAAATTGCCAGCTGCTACAAAACATATTCTTACCATATGGCAGGACACTCTACACATGATTCAGTGGCACAACACAATGGAAGGAACATCTCACTGGGTTGGAACGCTACTGGAGGTATTAGATGGGTAGAATACCATAGTTATACTGATGAAAATAACCATCTTTTGTATGGTGTAACCCTAGATTTTTGTCATATGTGTTCTTGCTGGCTGTAGAACACATTAAACCTGCTAACTTACCTAAGTAAGGTTACTATGCTCACTCTTAACATGGTTTGAATTGGTATACTCCTAACCGGCATATTTAACTTACCTATAAGTCCCTAGTATATAGAAGAGGAAGTACCCTCCTCAAAACACTACTGGACCTGGGGAATATCAGAAGAGGACTGAACCCAGTAGCGGCCCGTGTTGGGAGTGCTGCCGGGCGCTGATGTGGGGCGGGGGAGGGGAAGAGTGGGGGGTAGTAAACTACGGATTACGGCCGATTAGAGGTAAGTAAACATATAAATAAATAAAACGAATTTCGTCGGGCGCGCTGCATTGCATTTGGCGATGCAGCGCGCGCAACGAAATTTGTTTTATTTATTTATATGTTTACTTACCCCAAATCGGCCGTAATCCGTAGTTTACTACCCCCCACCCTGCCCCTCCCCCGCCCCACGTCAGCGCCCGGCAGCACTCCCACCACGGGCCGCTACTGACTGAACCTGCTATCTGAGACCTGAGAGAAGCCTCTACTTGGGTCATAAGACTGACCTCCTGTTCAAACTACAGGGACACAATAAGCTACAATATGCCTTCCTTGAAGTGTCCCAGATTAGTAGTTCCAACTGGACATGACCTGGACCCTGCTGTGGCCTTTGCTGGACTGAGCCCTGAAATGTTGCTCCTGAGTCCCTGGAACCCTTGGCTGTGTCTGGTTGGACTTATCCCGTAACCGCAGAAAACCTGGTACTTAGAAACATTTTGGCTCGGAAGACTTCTGGAAGATGGGACAAACCTACCAAACCGACCAACCAAGGTGCCTTGCCACTGGACTAAAGAGTCAGGTTTCCTCCTGATGGAGCAAGGACTCGAACACGAGACTTGCTCGGAAGCAATCCTCTCGTTTAAACTCATTAACGAATTACTAACAACGTGTTTTGTGATTAATAATACGCATTTCCTTCATACGCGGGAAAGAATGAAGCTTGCCTATGTGTTTACTAACTGCAATAATATGGACGTAGGACTAGAATGCATTCAAACACGGGATCTTTACTGCGCATGCGTCTACTGCATCTACGTAGTATGACGAAACAATGCTTGGAGGGAAATTCTGGCGCTTGCGCAAAGAGCTATAAAATGGCCGCTTGAAAGCTCACATGCATGGCATCTGTTTGCTGTAATTAGAAAATAAGTTTTTATACTAATGCAAATGCAGAAAGGGAATTAATAAATGGTACGGGTTAGAGTAGAGGTTGGTGGTATACAGTGAAATCATTTATTTTTGAGAATAACATTTCTCCTTTTGACTTTATTATTAGTGCGTATTTGGGCCTATCAAATTTGTCTGAGTCGAGCAGACTGACGTTGCGCAACGCATGCGCCCTGGTGTGGAAGCTTGAAAGGATGACTAAGGACTTGTCACGCATCCAAGGTCGGCGGAGAAGTGCTCTGGGAACATGAGGGTGAAGAGTTCATATGAAGGAACTTATTCGAGAAAATTGTTACATTTGTATTAATAAAGTTTAAAGATGTATGGGAAAGGAAGGGCGGAATAAAAGTTTGAGGGGAGGAGTTTGGAAACAATGGTTTAAAGAAATAAATGAAGTATAAGCATGGTGTGATGATCATCCCCCCCTCGCCTGTCCAATCAGAAGTTAGTATTCTGTAAAAATGAAACATTAATGGGTGGTACATGCCTATGGAAGGGTATAATTGAGGTAGTCTAGTTAACTAGAGAGATCTGATCTGATAGAGCACAGCGGAGAACTGGAAGATTCGGGGTGTGCCGAGGTGATGCAAAGCTCGGGATGCTGTTGGTGCTGGGGTGGTGCTGATGCTCTGAAATGCTGATGAAGAAATCGAATGCAGAACCATCTACTTAATTTGGGTGGGTTAGAAAGAAGATCGCGGAAGAACCACGAGGAGGAAGAGAGTGTCAGAGAGGAGTGCGACGTAGTCGTCGGTATCTAGAGAGGTGAAGTATCCTGTCCTGATTCCTGTCCTGAAGCCTTTGTCTCCTGATCTTTCCTGGGGACCCTTACCAGCCCTTTGGCCAGGGGGTTGGTCGTCACACCATACTTGGTAATTATAATTCATCTTCTTGATAAATGTTCTTCTCTCTCTATCCTCTTCTTTCTGAGCATAGTTATTGTGTGGATCTGAATTGTTAATGTCTATTGAACTTGATTGAATTTGACACTCTTGCGAATGAGGGTGTTTGTACTGAAACGCTTTGAGATGGTTCACAACAAATTAATTTAGATAAAGATTTTAAAGCTTACCGAGTCTGTCATTATTCTTATTTTTAATCAAGAAATGTATAATAAGTTATGTTAATTGTCACCATCAACTAGTTCCACCTAACTGGTCCATTGACCAGAGGAAAGAACTGTTGATCAGTGAAAGGTTTAGTTAGAGAAGAAATAACTAGATCTTGAGGTATGAAAATTATAAAACTACAAAGTTCCGGCGGTCTACTTGGTGTTTAAGTGAGAGAGAGTTATATGGGCCCAGGTGAGTATATGGTAGTGGAGTATCTATTGCTAGTAAGCCGCTGGATCACTCCTCTCTGAACTTTTTCACAACAGAAAATCCTCTGCAGTGTGACCTCTTAAAGACGGTGTCCCGCCTCATGGAGCCCCCTTTGGCTTTAGCCTGCAGACTTGCCCTGCTGGAGGAACCCGAGACCCAAAAAATTGGCTAAGTGTGAATGAAGAAATTTGGTCGGGTGAAGGCAACAAAAGTTGCCGGCTAGTGAGGGACCTTTCATGGATGCTAAATTTAAATTTCTCCCACTCTGAGCTTTTCTGCCAAACAATAGCTTCATAAGGACCACGTCCAATGGCTATCTAACCTCATGTAGCACTTCTCGGCTACACCCTGCTACCTTGCACCACTGAAGACTTTAAACTTCCCTTTTTGAGACTAAATCTCAAGGTAAATCCTTTGACTGAGTCGAATCTGGTCCCTGTATCCCACGAGGTCGGCCTCAAATCATGCCTGTGTCCCGTTCTACTGCGACCAGATGACCACGGTTGACGCGTAACAATTGTTGGTGCTTTTTTCATTTAAAATTTTGTAAATTCCTATCTCTAGGTCCCCTTATTGGATTTTTGCTTTTTGTGTGTCATTTTATTTATTAAAAGTTACTCTATTTTTCTCATTTAGTTTGGGATTTTATTGTCTTGTGTTTTGATGTCATTACTGTGTTTGTAATGCACAAATGCTTTACCCATTGGCCTAGGTTAAACCTGTCTGCCTTAGCTACCAGAGGGTGGGTTTCAGGTTAATTCAGTGACTTTGAGGGTTCACCCTGACAAGAACTGTGATTATTACTCAAAGTGGGTAGCACTCCAATTGACTAATAGCCAAATTTCTTTCAGATATCATAACTCAAGAACATAATATCCCATCCACACTTGTGATCATTCCTGGAACTCCAGGCTGAACATGACCTCCACAGAACTCAGTTCTTCCACTATTTTCAGCTTAGACATGCAATTACCCAGCATGTTAAACACTTAGAAGACCTGGCAGACTTCAGCCCATTAGAAGACAAATTAACCATGGCACACTCAAGAACAAGAACATCGCTTGAGTGTACTATACTTTAGGCTTCAACTCCCCCAACACCTTTCATAAGCAGTGTAAGTTGTTGGTGGAAGACATAGGTCACCTAATGCATGAAGACTGGCGGGGTGGCCTTATGTCTCCTAGAGAGGTAACTTTCTCTTCTCAATACTGCTTCACTCAATTCAAAGACCTTCATAGAATTTGTTATTTCCATGGCAAACTATGGTGAATGGTCAGAGACACCTCTCCGACCTTTCTCAGATGTAAAATGAACAAGGGACCTTTTTGTTATGATCTGGGAACGCCCATGCTTCTACACTTTCTGGCATGGGGCTTTTGCACCTGGTTGAAGGTGCTTGGATGGCCAATCCAGAGCGATACCAAAGGGGATGATGGACGGAGCGCTTGAGCTAATCAAACACTCACCCCCAGTCAACTGATCTGGGTTTAATCCATCATCATTCTTTAGCTCACTCCACCACCCCAGATCAGACATGGCCATATGCAAATCAGTCTGACCCTGTGCCTCATGGGAACAGTCCAGCCCGAACTGCCAAGCCATGTCTTCCCTGGACCGGAACAAGCATCCTGGGACCGGTTTCTGGCTATTCAGCCGTCATCAGCCAGGCTAGCTTGAATGCAGTGGCAAAGTGAGCCAATCCAGCACTTCCCTAAATTGGCATTACTCCACATACTTCACATACTTGAGGGTATAAAGGTGGAACCACTACCTTAAGGTTCCTGTGAACCTGGGTCTAGTTCTACCCCAGTGGGATATTGCCCAGGATTGGCATGCAGCCACTCCCCTATTGAAGGATGGCATTGTGGCATGAATAAATGTATGCTCCTTGAATAACCATTTTATAAGACAAGAGAGTGTCCCCGGAAGAAGCAGAAGATTTGGGTACAGTAGGGGGAATCCTTTCAATCACCCTATCCATCACACCATCACTTGTGCCGCTACAGAACAATTACCAGGCCTCTTGCTTTCTGCTAACTTAGAGATCCACTGACAATTGTATGACCTCTCCCATCCCTGTATCCACTTATCAACTACTCATCTGCTTTGAATGTAAGATGTTCTATGTACCGGATAATAGTTGTTTGTTTCAATTGTTGTGTCAATTGTGGTTCTCTTTCATTGATATGCTAATAAGTTGATTTATTAAAAAATGAAATTCATTTAAAAAGTGGTTTGAAGGAATCTATTGTAAGAAAAATGTATTTTGCATTTCACTAAAATTCACAAAGAACCTTTAAGTGCAATATCAGAGTAAAGTTAATCAACAATAACAATCAAAAGTCTAATTCTAGCCAACCTGCCTTACTGCAATCCTATCCTAAACCCTGACCATAAACATATCCCTAATCCTGACAGAAACCTTACTTTAATCATAACATAAACATAGCCTGAAAGTAACCACGGGTGTTATACTTGGATTCAGGTGGCCAGATCACTTCCTGATTTACAAGATGCAATTAAAAAAGTGTTTACATAATGTGGCTCTCTCTGGAACCCATTCACTTAGTCAGTGTTTATCCTGAAAAGTTTGCATAGCTCCAGCTATCCTAGTCCTACATTGGAGTTTCCTGTTCCAAACCCTATCCCAATGCTTACTTTTATCCAACACTAACCCAAACCCTACCCAAAACATAGTCCTAACTTTGAACAAATACCTAAAATAAAATGTAATCCTATCCCATACCCAAATGTAAGCCTTAATCTTATCCCTAAACATCATCATATTCTTAACACAACCACAACCCTTTAAATAAACCTAACACTAATCCTAAGGTTAACCTTTATCCTAAACTCACAATGCTTAAGGGATTTTCCTAATTGGTACTCAAAACAAAATATGTTATTTTCATATTTCTCTGTTTAATGTTCTATATACTGGGTTTACAATAGTGCTGGTGGGAGCAGAGTTTTGGAGTGAAGTGTGAGTAGTGCTCCAATTGTGTTTTAGTGAACCTGTAGCTCTATTATTCCTGGCATGAAGCAAAGGGACAAGGTTACACGTTTTGCAAATACATACCATGTTTGTGCCTGCAGGTAGTTTTATGTGGCACTGGCATGGTTTATCTTTGGTTCTGCAATGCTTATTATTAAGTAGGGCTCGATGTGACTTGCTCTTGAATATGAACCATCCCTTGTTCCCAGGGGCAAATTGCTATCTTAATAATATAATGTTTTGTCTGCGTCTCTCTTCCTCTTGTGGCTAATTATCTTAATAACAGGATCTGTGAATGGGCGTCTGACAATTCTATCTTGAAGAGTTGTCAGTACAGCTTTAGAGAATGTTTGGGTACTGCAGAGCAATGTCTAAATTTGAATCTAATAATTGGCAAGCATACCATCGCTAAGCAGTGCCCTTTGTATCTTGCCTTCATGGACCTGTCCACAGCTTTTGACTGTGTAAATTACTCAAAGCTTTGGAAGATCCTCCTGGGAATGGGAGTGGATGATGCCCTGGTGCACTTTCTAGCAGCTCTAAATGAGAATATGAGTGCCAGAATTAGATATGGGGCAATGAAGAACTGACAAATGGATTTGCAATCTCCTGGAGGGTTATCATGTTGGCCCCCCTTTTATTTATAATTTATATTAAGAAGTTGAGCCCATTTCTTTGCAGTATTAGCTCAGATGCACCAAAGATCAGTGGTGCCCCTGCACCGACCTTGCTCTATCTGGATGATGCAGTCCTGCTGGCCTGCACCACTGAAACTTTGCGACATCTAGTTACTTCCTTTTCCCAGTTTATGGCCAATTTAGACTTACATAACTAACATTTCTAAATTATATGTTATGGCCTGTGGCTCAAAACGCCTTAGTGTTCCATCTCGTAAACTTGATAGTAAGCGCTTAAACTCCCCACTACATGTGCTTAAGATGGAGAACCTGTGAAGGTGGGTGCTAATGGAAACCGACTACATGCACACAGTCTTTCCTGTCAAAAAACCTAAGCAGCCAGATGCTAAAGCACAGTGACCATATTCTGAAGTCACAGCTAGTGAACCAGAGTGCCAGAGGGAGTACTGTTGCAAGAAGAAATGAGTTCTCCACTGTTGAAGAATACATCAGCCATTACCTGACAATCACAGCTGTGACCCAGCGTGTGCTCCTAGCTTTGTTTGAGTGGTAAGATTATGTCTGGATCCACAGAACGCCCAATAAAGCGAGATCCACCCCACCATCAACAGCTCGACCTCAGACTTCAGTGCATTTCTGTGAGCATATGCTGTATTGGATATTTGTGCAATATGATATCTCTGTCAAATTTGCAGTCATAATTCTTCTGAGGTAAGGATCAGACTGTACAACTTGTAAGGCATAATTATTATAAAACCATTTATATTTTATATCTGTACGACGCCCATTTGTACAGAACCTCCTAATCTTGGTTTTATTTATATTAACCCTCAGGAACTGAGTGTCTGCATAAGATGACAGAATAGTGAGATGTTTCTGAAGACATTTGGGTGTCAAGTCTAGCAGAACAATGTTGTCTGCAAAAAGCAAGGTCCCTGAGGCATAGGAGCCGAGCTTTGTGGCAACGCCGGCAGTCTTGCTTAGCACATCAGGCAGGTCCGCCACATATAGGGAAAAGAGTAGGGGCGCCAACAGGCATGCCTGCTTTAACCCATTACTTGTTGGAATTTTCAACGTCATACCACACCCACATCCTAACATCACATTACACAAGGTAGCTGTATGGAGAGCAATAATGAGTTTTTGGAGACCCTCTGGTATTCCTCAGGCACTCAACTGTTTCCAAAGGGTCAGCCTTTCTACGTTGTCAAAGGCAGTTGAAAAATCTATGTAAGCCACGTAGACAGGCATCCCTCTTTGTTGCACATATTTTTCCAGTATGAAGTGGATTGCCATTATATTTTCCAAGGTCGATTGACCTGCTCAAAACCCTACTTGCTCCAAAGGAATAATATTGTTTTCCACTACCCATTCAAGAAGATTAGTTTAAACACATTTGGAAAAATGTTTTCCTGTGGTATCTAACAGGATGATCTGTCTATAGTTGCCAGGAAGGATCGAAGGGACTATTTTATGTAACAGCATAATAATACTGCCCCTACAAGAGCTAGGGACCACCCGGTCAAGTAGCAATAGTGGAAAGTGCCATTAAATAAGTGGCCCATAAATCCAGATCTAATTTCATGTTAGAGATAGGTAGTTGATCTGGACCTCTTCCCCCAGTATTCCTAGCAGCTTTAAGAGAGTCCAACACTTCCTCTCTTGTGGGGGGAGAAGGTGAGCGCAACTCCTCACTGAACCCTCCTCTTGGGACTCAATAGCACTATTACTGGGAGTCTGTGAGTTCAAAGCATAGAGGGAGAAGATATACTTTTGTCATTCCATGCTCGAAATATTATTTGTTTTAGGTTTGGAGAAGGAGCCGCTATGTTCTCCTATAATTTTCCAAAAGACTTTTTGATTTTTACATTTTACTGCTTCTGTTATTTTTACCCAGACTTTAGCAGAGCTACTTCTCTTTTGGATTCATACCCATCTAGTTCTTCTTCTTTTTAGGTGAGAAATCCACTTATTTCATTCCTTAGAATAAAAGGTTGCCTTCTTTGCAGTTGATTAATGAGTTTATTAAAAACAAACATTGAAATTATTAAATGTTCTAATGGGTTTCTTGAAAGGGCTACCAGAGTTGTGCTCACTAATTTTCCCATGTCTTCCTCAAATACATTTACAGGTAATCATCTTGATGGGGGAAGATTTTCAATAATTTTCCTTAATTCTCCTGAAAGCGACTGTTTATCTTTCTTGGTCCATAAAACCTGCCCATTAGTTACGCTAAGTAATACATCATCACGCAAGGATCTGCCATGAATCCATATCCCGTTAATGGCAAAAAGAATAATAATATGATCACTCAAAATATTCTTTATAACCTTTAAATCAGCTATATAAGGAAAAACCACATACAAACAAATAACATAGTCGATTATTGTTTCTGATTTTGCTGTTATATGTGTAAAATGAGCTGGTATATCACCCTGTAATGTCCCATTGAGGACTCAGTGGCAGCTCCTCCGCTATGGCAGGAGAGGAGACGCAGCACCCAGCCTCAAGGTACGTTTTTTATTTTTTGTTATTTCCCCCCGCGCGACTCCTCCCGCTACCCTCCCCCCACGATCCCGCACGCCCACCCACTACCTGCAATTTGTGCCGGCCGCCACTGTGAGGACTATTAAGTCATGTTCCCTACCAGCCCCCAGCAGCAGAGAACCTCTTTTATTTGTCCTGGAGGAAGTGGGGAACATGATTGCCGGAATGTTAACAGCCTCTTTCTATACTTTGCCCACAAAGAGAGCAAGTGAAACAGTTGCATTTAGATCTCCCGTTATTTGGACCTTGAAAATGCCCACTTTACACATAGTCATGTTGATATAACGAAAGAACTTATTTAACAAATGAGTATTTTCTTGACCTGGAGGAATATAAAGATTAACAAAAATAAAGGGAAAAATTGATTGCACCAGATTCTGTCCTGGGAATAAAATGCACTGTAATAGGTTTGATTGATGCAAATACCCTTAATAGGACAAAGTAAAATTTGTAGACAATAGTGTGCCTATACCATGGCTGGAATGTCCTCTCTTTGATTTTTTCAGCAGGACAACAAATTACGTAGAAATTTTCGACCTCAAAAGTGGACGGAGCCCATGTTTCTTGCAAGCAGATTACCGCAGGACCCAATACATCCAACTTCTTGATTTTTCCCAGATTATTCCAGCAGCCCACTATATTCCATGAAACAATTTCATAGGAAGGAGGCCCACTACTAAACACCCCGCTTCAGCCCATTTTACTGGTGTTTAACCAACTATCTTGCCAGGCTCATTGTGGTCCGCCATCATTTTTAGACATCACCCCGGGTTATAATCGTTGCATGAAACCACCCTACAACCAACTTTACAAGAGATTAATGTTAATTTTGCATTGATAGCCATTGCTTGCTGAGAAACCGAACATTCCTCAATAGGGCAAGACGATGGCAAGTAATTCCCCTCGCCCCCACTGGCAAAACCATATTTTTAAGGGGGGGAGGGAATAATGTTGATTCCATGAGACATAAAAATTTAGAATTACAGGCAACTTAAATGTAACCCATACTTTATTCTCTAATCGAGTGTCTAATAATTCCAGCATTTCCAGATCACTACTCTTTATCAACTTAAGCTACATGGGACAGGAGATTCAGGAAAAGAGATCGGTTTAAAAAAGTGGAATCTGTCAAATAAGACAATAGTTGTGATTTCCTCCATTCTCTTTTGCATTAAAGACTGGAAAGTTTGGGGACTTTGAGGGCCATTTTCCACATGATCAGTTGATAAATGAGGTGCAAAGTTCAGATTAATCGGATTTGGAGCAATTGGTGAAGTAATTATTTCCTTTCTTTAGTCATTCGAATCCCAATGCAAATGAACAGGTGGAGCAAGATTCTTTGATTCGCTGGCCATTTTTCCCACCTCCTTATCTGAGATAATAACTTTTTTCAACGCAAATTCTGCCTCCCTTGTTGGCAACACCCTATTTAGCCAACTTTGACCATGCGGATTCTCTGAAACAGTCGCTAATTGTGAATTCTCCAACCCTGACAAGAACTTCATCCTGCCCCCAAGATCTATTGAAGATGGAGAAGGAGGAGTTTCCTTAGGGAATTTAATTTTCCTAGCCCCTCTTTTGCGCAATCTTCTAAGCTTTCTTTTTGCTATTTTCCGATCATTCCATTTTTTGGGACTTACAGTGGGGGACAGTGGCCTTTCTTCAGCCCCCTTCCTTTTTCCTTTTGATTTAAAAATTGGGAAAACATCAGATCCCATGGATTGCACTGCAGCAGCAGTTGTTGAGACTTGGAGGGAGGTGTCCTCTGTAAAGAGAAGGTCCAATGAAGACAAATCTACCTTCGGCTTCAATTTTTGTGAAATCATTTTGCAGTTTCGAAATGGGGCAACCTACTTAAGTTACAATATCGATCTTTTGAGTAGAATTAGCATGAGTAAACTGCTCACCAGACGGTACATCAGCTCACTTGGGATTCATGGGTAGTTTTTTCAAAATTACAGACAAATGTCCAGAATGTGATCTGAGCTATCTGTGGTTTTTCCAACAACTGCATAATGGAAGACATCATTCTCTCAAGGCATTTAAGAGTTCTAGAAAAAGCAGACATAGTCACCAGGGAGATTCATAGATGGATGAAGTGGTAATTCTGAAGCTGCAGAAATATGTAGTGATTTAGCCCTGAAAAGATGTTAATACTAGGAATGCTACAGAAAAATTCCAAAGACTTTCTTTTCCTCTGAGTTAATGGTACAGCTTTTTCAGAGCTATTTTTACTTAATGCAAGAGAGGCATCCATAAACGGGGATATTTCTGGAAGGCTATACTGTACCTTTAAGGGGGTCTCTCTGCAATCGTCTCCCTCTTGGAATGTCTTGCTTTTCTCACAAAAGGCACAGGCCTATTGAAAACCAAAGCACTTTGGAATGAGTCTTAGAATGAGTGCTCTTTAGCAACTGGGCCCGGAGCGTGATCGAGGAAGGGCAGAGAGGCAGCAGGATTGAGCATACTACTTAAAGAGTCATGGAGGTTATCCTTCAGGACCTTCAAAGGGCCTTCCAACTGCAAATCTGTTTGCAATTTTGATTTCAAAACATCTTTCTTCGATGCCAAATCAGCTTCTTTTTCAAGGTGCTCCTCATCAGATTTAATAAAGTAAGACTAGATCATTGATTTCTCTTTTAAATACCCACATGTGGGGCCTTATTTCTTAATGGATTTGATTTGGTCTCATGGCAGCACCTTGAGGAGATTAATCTCCCTGATTGAAACCTTTTTGCTGTCATGATAAGTGCAGGTAGAAGCACAATAATCTGCACAAATGTAACAATCTACAGATTATCAATCCTGAATAGACCCAACCTTTTACGTGTCGGTAAATGATAAGCTCAAGTTTATGAATTAGTATTGCAGGGTAACAGTAGTTCATGTAAGGTCAAAAGGGTCCTAAAGCAGCCAGAGCTGTTGATTTAGTAAGGTGTTAATCATATAGCATATATATTGAATAAATGCCAGGAGGAAAAACAGTAAACAATTACTGAATGTACGGGGGGACACAGATGAGCATTGACATAGTAAATTGTTGATTTATAGATAATATATAAAAGTTTTGTTTTAAATATAGTTCACGTGCTCACATAACGGTTCCGTTAAATCGCCGGCTTTCTCCGGGTTGCCCAATTCCTCATGCTCACAACTCTTGTCCTGATGAAGATCTCAAATCATTGAGATCGAAATGCCGTCGACCTTTTATACAACCAAAAACTCCTTTACTGTTTAGATTTCTCATCAGGAGTTTATGTTTTTGTTGTCAATGCGATGTATATTTTAAATGTCACCTTCACTCATCACATCACGCTTTTTTCACTTTCTTGTGAGCATGTGAACTATAGTCAAACAACCTTGACTGACTGTTTCCACCCCCCTCCGGCACAACCCTGCGGCCAAAGCCCTAATGCTGCTGCCACCCCTCGTGTTGACTGCCCCATAGCCTCACTACTGCCCCCTGCTGCTTGGTGCTGTCGTTGCTTGTCTTGCTGCTTAAGCTGTAGGACTGTGCGGTAAACTCTGCTCCGTGGACGGAGTTCACTGAGTTTTTGGTACTCTGCGCCACGTAGCAGAGTTTACCAGCTCTTAGTGCCCTCATGCCTATTCACAATGAGTACACTTGTACCTAAAGCCCTTCTATACATGCAACTGTCTTTCCGGCAGTGCTTTGTGCTCAGTGCCGCCTTGCAGAGGGGGGTTTCTCAGGTTCCTCCCTCCGGATGTATTCATGTTTCCCCTTACCTCTGCAAGGCTTTTCTGATCCTGAGTCCTGTCACTTAGATTCCGTCTCCTCCCTCCAGTTAAACCAGGTGGTCTCCTCCTGCCGCTGGTATTCCTTCCCCACCCTGCTGATTCACCTGCTGGATTATTTGATGCACTTGGTGACTTCATGGAGGCACTGCACACCCGGAGTTGGTCTCCATTTTTCAGTGTTGGAGGGCCATTCTGAATGAGGTCACAGAACACACGACGTGCTTCTGACAAAGCATACAGCCATGGTGGCTCTCCTTGGCGGAAGTCTGGTCACTGACTCAAGTCCTGTTCACATCTCTCTCCATTCTCTAGCTGCCTTGGGCTGGGTACGCCCTCTTTGGGACAGGCAAAGTCAGGAGCCCATCAGTGGATGGAAGACTGGATCCGCAGTTGGTGAGTTCCTGGGGAATTCAACAGTTTTTATCTGCACCCTGGAAATCTCCGGATGCCCGTTGCACTGAGAGTCCTGTCCCTCACCTTTCCCTGTGACATTTCATCGTTGGGCTGTGATGGAGTGAGGTTTGTAAAGTACATCCTCACGAAGTTAAGTAACCCCATAATAATGTATTGACTGCATGAATTAACTAACACAGGATGTACACATTTACATAAGGGGCAAACGCATTTTATATAATATACTAAACCATGTTGGCATGAGTATGTATTAATTGTTTGCGCATTGAAAAACCGTACTACTGCATGTTTATGTTGTGTTGTACATTGCACATTTTGCATGTGGTGCACAAATAACGAAAAGATTGCTTTAAACTAATAGCTTTTGCTAGGATTTAATTAATACAGGGTATTAGTATGGTGGGAGGTAAACATAATGGATTTATTTTTATGAATTAATATTCTTTTGTGTTTGTTTATTTTAGTACGGGATTGGGCCTGCATGAAAATGGCCTCTTGGTGAAATCAGCATGTGGCTGGCCTAGTTGGTGCGGAGTGCGCATGTGCCATGATGGGTTGCCTGCTCGCAGACTACAGAGTGTACCCGAGGATGCAATCCGTGTGAAGGCCATGTTGACCTGTGTCTTATTGTTATTGTGCCAAGATGCGACAGCGACTGTTGGAACAGCCATCACTACGTGCAATGCGAATGTGAAAGCGGATGATATAATGAACATTGTTGCTAAAAGTATAATTATGAATGTTAGACTTATATGAATGTAATGGTCTTAAATCCTTCCTTTGTTAGAACCGGTATAGGATGGATTTGTGGGGAGGACTGGATGAGGGGACCCTAGTATGATTTACGACAACCAATCATAGTCAGAGTTTTTACTGATACTGCAACATTGTAAGATAGCATGCTGAAGAGAAGGGTATAATTGATATTACAATTGGGGTGTGGCAAGGCAGTATGGCGAAGCAGTGCGGTCCGGTATAGCAGTGCCGTCCGGTGTGACAGATCAGAGAGAAGATCCAAGACAGAAGAGCAGCCCTGCAAAGAGAAAGAGAACTTTAGGTACAAGAACGTTGCGGGAGTGCTTGGGAGGAGACTGCGACTGAGGAGGTAGATTAATTGGGAGATTAATTTAGTAGTTAGTGTATGACAAGTTTAGCTGCATCTGTCCTTTTTTTTAACTTTGTTCTCTGAGGCTATCTCTGAGGACCTCTTGCCACAACCTCGGCCAAGGAAGTTGGTTTCTTGATTCTTTGGTGGGTATTACCCTCCTTGATTGCTTTAATTTGCAAGTATATTTCTGCAAGTTTTATGCTGTTCCTTCTCTTCCCCCATTCCTGATGCACGCTTTGATTTCGATGTAAATAACTCATTTTGATTACATTGCTTGAAAATTTGTTCTCTTGTATGCAATCTTGTGTATGCACTGATGATTAATTCAAGAGCATTTAATAATATAAAATCATTAACCGAAAAAGTGACTTTGTGGTTATTTAGTTAAGTATTAAACTGTTTAGTTAATCATAGTCACCATCAACTCTTCAACTAATGGTCCATCGACCAAAAGAAGAAGAAGTTGATATTACGAATAGATAGAATTATATACAAATGGTATTAATGTGAAGTGTAGTGTTGTACTTAATAAAACTGACAAAATAAACCCCCAAATCCAGCGCCTGTCTTCAGGGATCATTTATGGGTACTGTGTGATGGGCCCCGTTGTTTGGTAAAGCAATTTATGTGTGATGAGATTTCCCTTGGTCCCTGGTTTCAGAATTTAGGGGTTGCGCTGGATCAGTTTTTCTGGTAGCAGAATGATGGTTATTATTGATTAGTTTGGTGATTATTGATTATTGATTATATGTTAAACATTCTATGTAAAGTGAGTCAGTGTTACGTTTCTATGCAGTCTTTGGAACATAGGTACGGAAGGGTATCTGGGAAGCCGGCAGAGTAAAAGTTAGCCTGAAATAAGGCAGAGGAAAAGTGTGAGAAGTAAAATCACACGGAAATAGGTACATTGTCTGTTTAGGTTATTTTAGGGACTATTGAGTGTGTATGTGATAGCGAAGGGTCCACCTGTGAAACTTTGGCCTTATCCCCAGAAGAGTAGTGAGACCTCCTTTTCAACAAAAGGGTCCTCTTATGAAATTTTGGCCTTATCCCTAAGGAAGTAACAGGTCCTCTCCTAGCTTGAGTGAAGGGAAGGATAGCGGAATTGTTATGCTTGCCCGTATTGAAAGAAATGTTCTTGAGAGTGAAAAATTATATCTCTCTGTAGTAAACAGACAGTGTAGTATTGTTTAAATGTTGTGACTAATAAGATATTTTAAAGAAAAACCAGACTTAGAAAAGTGCAGATAATTTTTGTAAAGGGAGGGTCAGAAGCAGGAGGAGAAGCTGATGTCACAGAAAGCCGCGCTGGCATTGGTCAGTCTGTAAAGACAGAGCGAGCACCGATTGGTTGGTTGGTGTGAGCCGCGCTGGTATTGGACAAAATAGTGGAGAAGTAGAAAGCTCTGATTGGAGGAGTTAAGAGTGTGTCGCGCTGACATTGGTTAGGTGGTAAGGAAGTAAAAGAGTTCGATTGGTGAATTATAATAAATTGTGTTGATAAAGATTTTTATTGAGTGATGGTGCTGAATAAGTAGCGAAAATTTATTTTGACCCACCGCAACAGGGGAAATTGACTTTGTTTGGCAAAATAAAAAGATTCTTTAAGAAGGACAAACCAGTAATAATGAGAAAAGGAGTTCCTATCCCTCCACCAAACACACCAGCGTCTTATATGATGTTAAAATATGGTTATCACACATGTATTTGGTTAGAAAACTGGGTAGGATATACGAAGAATGATGGTACACTAGCTTTTCCAGAGCATGGTTCTTTTAATTTGGCAATATTACGTAATTTGAGAGATAAAATGATGGCATTAGACCAGAGACCTAGACCTACACAGTTTGAAGCTCTAGAAGAATGGGAAGATGAAATGTATGAAAGAGAAAGACACAGAAGTGGTAGAGCTCATAGATTTATGTTTGGAAGACTTCATGATGAAAAACACGAAGATAGAATGAAGAGGTGGAGAAATGGAGAGATAACTGAAGGATTGTATCCAGTTTTAATGGTAGGAGAGACTGCAGGAAATAAATGCAAGGAGAAGAAGAGACATTTAGAGCAATTTGGTTATGGATATAACCTGAATGAAACTGATGATGAGCTGCTGGATGACATATTAGTTAAACAACCACCACCTTATCAGGAGAATTCCATGATGGTGACACCAAATGCACCGCCAATGGAAGCCCCAATGACACCTCAGACGACACCAGTTCCAACTGCAAGCGATGTAGAGCAGGAAGGAGAAGTAGAATTTGCCATGCAAACTAAAGAATTAGTTGAAAAATTGAACCAGATGAATATGAAAATAGATGCAATAACTGTACCAGTAACCATAGGTCCAGCAATACCTGTATTCGAAAATAGACTTGTCCATGAACCTTCCTTAACTGTCCCATTAAATTCTGCTATAACATCAGCTAGTACTAGAATTAATGCTGTAAATGTCATAAGTGAACAGCCAAATGTAGTTCCTAGATCAACACCTCCGACTAATTTAAGGATTATTGAGATGCCTAGGGAAATAATGCAGTTACAGCCCAAAAGGATAGAGTTGGATGAGATTCCCAGAAGTGAGGTTTCAATAGGTCCAACCACTGAAGAATTAGATGATTGGGTAAAAGGGTTACAAAGGAGAAATACACAACCACAGCCTATAGATGTATGTAAGTTAAAAGTAGATCTGGAAGAAATTATAATTGGGACCATAAGTCCAGATAGGCTAAAGACTTATCAAGATGACGAATTGATGTATCTGTGTAAGAGTATTACTTGGAAAGTGAAAAATCTACATGAAAGGTTAGTGGAAGCTGCAGAGGAGTTGGGAATGGATATAGGAAAATCAAAGGTGTTGCAGAAGACATATAGAGTAGATTTTGCTGAAAAAGATATAGAAAACATGAATACGTCTGGTAGACGATTGCAGATAAAAGAGTTAATGGTTGTTTTAAGAAAATGGGGAGACGTTGAAAGATGGAAAGGTAGATGGATGCGGAAGAAAGAAGAATTAGCTGCAAAAGAAATACATTTACGTCCCGTAAGAGAAGTGGAAAATGTAGCTTTGGAATGTCCTATGAGGGAAGTTCCAGGATGAGGTTATGTGCATGTTCCTTGGACTAGACAGGATATATTGTCTTTTACCAATGAGTTTCCTAGGTTGAGAGAAAAACCTGTGGAATGGTATAAACAAGTTGAGAGGTTTGTGAAAGTATCGAAGGTATTGTTAAAAGATCTAGATGGATTGTTTGAAATTGTTGTTCCTGCAGATTTATGGATTGAATGTAAGATTGCAGTAGATTGGCCAAAAGATGAATATCCTAGAGATGCCAAAACAGGAGCGCCTTCTGATGAGGTGATGAAAAAATACCATCAAGTGATTACTTTTTTGAAAAGCCAAATTTCCCCTAAGGACCAGATTGGGTAAAAATTGATAGAACAACCCAAGAGCCGAAAGAATCTGTACATGCCTATTATGAGAGGTTATTACAAGTCTTTAAGCAGTATAGTGGTTTTGAGAATATTGGATACAAAGAAGGTTGGTCAATTTGTGTATAGGTTTGTGTATGGATTAAGACCTGAGATTAGTCAGATGATACAGCAGCATATGTTGTGCTGGCAAGCCAAAACGATCGACGAGATCTTGAGGTATGCTAAGTATTGTAGCGATGACATTGAGTCCCGTCATCGCAAATTAAAAGAAAAAATGATATGGGCACAAGTAAAGGTAGCGGAGCAGCAAGAAACTCAGTTGAATTCTCAGGCTATAAACCAAATGGGAGGAGTTAGTCAGAATGCTCAGAAATCTACTGGAGGTAGAGGTAGAGGACAAATGAGCAGAGAAGAGGCGAAAAAGAAATTTCCTTGTCATGGGTGTGGAAAGTATGGACATTGGAAGAATGAGTGTAGATCAGTGCAGAGGACTAATGGAGGAAATCAAATTTTAACCCCACAGGTGCAGAGTGAGATAGTTGTGCAGCAGACACCACAACAGCAGGCAATATCAGGTCCCGCAACCACCGTTACCTCATAGTGTAAATGCTCAAAGATACAGTGCGGATACAGGGTTTCACGGAGGAGACCAGGTTGGTAAAAATACTAACACAAATGTGATTCCCCAATTTTGGATGCAATGTGATGGAAGTGATGTTGAGTCAAATCAATGACGGTGCCTGAGGGGGGAGGAAAAGTGCGTGCTTGGCGCTACTCTAGAGGTAGATCAGTCAGGTCCATTTGTTGATGGAAAAGTGGAAGGTAATGATATCACCTTTCTTGTGGACCCTGGTGCTACCCGTTCTACTGTGAGAGCAGCAGAAACTCCAAACCTACCCCTCTCGGGAGAAACTATCCAAGTAGTGGGAGTCTCAAATAAACAGATAAATACTCCAGTTACTAAACCAATTGAAGTGCATATTGGTCCCTTTATAGACATGCATCGGTTTGTAGTGTGTGACTCGAGTCCAGTGAATTTGTTAGGAAGGGATTTGCTGTGCAAGATGAATTGCACAATTTACTGCACACCGGATGGTATTGCATTTCAGACACCTGATGAGGATGTAGCGTTTAAAATGGTGTTAGCAAAGCAAGGAACAGAAGTGAATGAGTTATATTCGCTTCTTACAGACAAAAGTGTACCTGAAGAATTAATGAAGGTAGTGAATCCGGAAGTATGGGATTTCACAAGACAGGAGATTGGGTTGATGAAGAAAGTGGATCCGATTAGAATCACAGTGAAAGATGGTGTTAACTATCCAAATACACCACAGTATAAAATGAAACCAGAAGTAATAGCAGGAATAACTCCTGTAATTGATAAAATGATTGAACAAGGAATTTTGAAAGAGTTAATGAGTAGTCCTTGTATTTCACCTATTATGGGATTGAAAAAGCCAAATGGAACTTATAGAATAGTGCAAGATTTGAGAAAAGTGAATAAAATTGTTGTGCCTTGTTGTCCAGTTGTGCCAAACCCAGCAGTGATTCTATACCAAATCCCACACGATGCGGAGTGGTATACAGTTATTGATTTGTGTCATGCATTCTTTTCGATTCCCCTGCATCCAGATAGCCGGTATTTGTTCGCATTTCAGTTCAGGGATCGTGTTTTGGCATGGTGTCGAGTTCCTCAAGGCTATACTGAGAGTCCTTCAATTTTTAATCAAATATTGAAAAAGTGCTTGGAGGATTTGAAAATGTCGGAAGAGTCTCTTTTGGTTCAGTATATTGATGACCTACTGGTGGCATCAAAGACTCGAGAAGCCTGTGTTGCAGACACAGTTGCTTTACTGAACCATTTGGCAGAGGGTGGACATAAGGTGTCCCCTGCCAAATTACAATTCTGCCAACAAGAATTCCAATACTTAGGTCATAAGATTGAGAAGGGAGTCAGAAAAGTAACGTCAGAGCGTATTCGAGTGATCAGGGATATGAAGCCTCCAACGACACAGAGGGAAGTGCAAATGTTTTTGGGAGTTGTTGGATATTGTAGACAGTGGATCAGTGGATTTTCACTGATAGCAAAACCTCTACAGAGATTAACAAGGAATGATGTGAAAGATCCAGTTAAATTGGATGAAGAAAGTATGGATGCTTTTGTTAAATTGAAAGATAGTTTGTGTAAAGCTCCGGCATTGGGAATGCCTGATTATTCAAAGGATTTTGCATTATATTGCAGTGAGAGAGATGGATGTGCATTAGCAGTTTTAATTCAAAGGCATGGAATGTCAAGACGACCTGTGGCATATTTTTCAGCTACTTTAGATTAGGGGCTGCAGCATTACCTGGATGTTTGAAAGCAGTAGCTGCTACTTGTGTGAGTCTGGAACAGAGTGAAGGGATCATAATGGGTCATCCTGTGAGAGTGTATGTGCCACATTCAGTTGAGATCCTTTTAACAAGAACACGGGCCCAGCACCTCACCTATAGTCGGCTGACTAGGTATGAGAGAGTGATTCTGGGACCAGAAAATGTGACCATAGTGAGATGTACAAATGTGAATCCTTCTACTCTATTGCCAGATGTATAGGATGAAGAAGTAAAGGATGAAGCTGAACATGATTGTCTGGATGTGACTGAATTTTGTACCAAGCCCCGTCCTGACATCAACGACGTTCCTCTTGAGGAATCAGATTGTGTGATGTTTGTTGATGGTTCATGTTTGCGAACTGAAAGAGGTGTATTGAGTTCTGCTTATGCTGTTTGTACTGTAGCAGAAATCCTGGCAGCATCCTGTCTAAAAGGGGTAAAATCTGCACAAGTGGCTGAATTGATAGCTCTAATTCATGCCTGCAAATTGGGAAAACGTCAGAAAGTGACAATAATTACTGATAGTCAATATGGCTTTGGCATTGTGCATGATTTTTGGAGAACTATGGATGCAGAGGGGGTTCCTGACCTCTTCAGGGTCCCCTATCAGGAATAGTCAATTTGTAAAAGAATTGCTGGAAGCATTACAATTGCCAAAACAAATTGCAGTGGTCAAATGTGCCGCACATAAGTCAGGAGATGATTATGTGACTCAAGGCAACAGATTTGCTGACCAAGTAGCACAATATTGTGCAAAGAATGAGACTTCCATAAATCGGGGAAAAGCAAAAGAACATACGGTTTGTCAACTTATGTTTACTAACCCTATTAAAACATGGGATGAAGTGAGACAATTACAAGAAGAGGCAAGTGATGAGTAAAGACAGGAATGGGAAAAAGCAGGATGTAGGAGACGAGAAGATGATGATGTATGGGTATACATTGATGGAAGACCAGTCATGCCAGATAAGTTACTTTCTCATATGGCAAGGATGTACCATGGAGTGACACATGTTGGACGAGATGCCATGGTCAGATTATTTAAACAAACCTGGTTTAATACTAGGTTCAGAACTATTGCAGAGAGTCTTTGTCAGAGATGCCTAACGTGTCAACAGCAAAACCCAGGAAGAAAGACAATAGTTAGTATGGGAACAATAGGGAGGGCAGGTGGTCCTTTTACCAGACTACAACTCGATTTTATCGAGTTACCTCCATGTGATAAGTTCAAATATGTGTTAGTGGTTGTGTGTTTGTTTTCGCGATGGGTAGAAGCTTATCCCACAAGAAGGAATGACAGCCTGACAGTGGCAAAACCTTTGTTGAGGGAATACATTCCTAGATATGGTTTCCCAGTCACTATGGAAACAGATAGAGGGACACACTTCACTAGTGAATTGATCAAACTGATTTGTGAGGCCTTGAGCATTCAACCAAACTCCATTGTGCCTATCGTCCAGAGGCTTCTGGAATAGTAGAACAGATAAATGGCACAATCAAGAACAGGTTAGGTAAAGTGTGTAGATCCACAGCACTGAAATGGCCTGACGCTTTACCCCTAGTTTTGATGAGTCTCAGAAGCATTCCTGACAAAAAGACAGGACTGAGTCCGTACGAAATATTGATGGGAAGAGCAATGAGACAAGCATTTGTACCTGTAAACAAACTGATAAATATATCTGATGATCTCATCCTTGACTATTGCAAAGGATTGGCTGATGTGGTACGTTCTGTGTTTCATCAGGTTGGAGCAGACGCGACCACAACACAGCAGACTCAAGCTCATGATCTAAGTCCTGGTGAGTGGGTTCACGTGAAAAGGCATAGAAGAAAAACTTGCCTAGAGCCCTGCTGGGAAGGACCATATCAGGTCATATTGGTGACGACTACAGCAGTAAAGTGTGCTGGTTTAACAAATTGGATTCATGCCAGTCACACTCAGCGAGTCCCAAGTCCACTTGAACCACGAGTAGAGCGGCATCTGGAGATCTCAAGTACAAGCTCTGAATCAGAGGGTGAAACACAAGAAATTGGTGAGGTTAAAGCAATAGACTCTGAAACTGGTGAACCAGAACCAAAAGACTCTGAAGAGCAGCTTGATGATGAATTGCTTAGCACAAGTCAAGTAAAGTGGGCACCAGCTACTGGGACTGAAGAAACTGCTGTTGAACAAGAAGAAAAACACATTTTAAGTGAAGAGGGAAAGAGCAGGGAAGAAGTAGGCGAAAGAAATACCGAAGAAGAAGAAGAAGAAAAAGAAAGAAAACTTAGAGTAGGTACAAAGAAACAGAGGTACAAATTGAATAAAGAAGAAGAAATAGTACAATCAAAGAGAGCAAGGAGAGATGAGCAGTGGCCAAGTGGAGTTAAAAGACTGAAAAATAGAGTGGTGAAAGGAAGACCAGAAAATAGTTTAAAACAGATAGGCGAAACTTCAGATCAGTTAGAACAGGGAAAGTCAGATGACGAATCAGTGCTGCAACCAAAGAGAGTGAGAAAACCAAACAAGAAGTTCAGGTCACTTGATTGGATTTATATAGTATTAGAGGAGATCGAGGAAGAAGATTCAAACAAAAGAAGAAACAGTACTGACACAAGAAGAGAAAAGTGATCTAAATCTACCTTAAGAGACTGTAAACAAACTAAGGTGTCGCGCTATCAACTGAAAAGCTTCTCTGAAGATTCAGGAGACGTCCTGAAAATTGGATTAAGTTAAAATAAAAGAAGGGGTAAAGAAGAAAGCTTTTGAAGTGTGGGATCACACTACACTTTATTAATATTGTCATGGCAGATACACAAATAACAAGACCTAGATGTAGCCTTATGTGTAGATGTTATAAGGTTTGCTTATGTTTAATGTGTATATTGATAGTATTCTGGATAATATTGACAATAGTAATACCTTTACATTTGATAAAAGAAGATACGCCACGTCTTAGCAATTTAACAGGTCCAAAGGTGGATACTGACATTAGACAGACACCAATTACTCACTTGAATCAAATAGATGCTAGTAGTTTACATCACAACAGATTAGTTACTAATTTTTCCTCAAATGTTTTTACCAAACTACTTCATGAGTACGTAGAAATAATGGATGTGAGTGACTGTTATGTATGCATACAGTTGCCATTGTCTGTTTCCAAAGGTGTGAATTACCATCACCTTCCTTTGACTTATGGTGTGACCTGTAATGTCTTATCAAGTTTGTTGTATAGAACAGGTAAACTAGACTATTACTATTCCAATGTAGATACAATATTTTCTAAGGTTCCTGTAGTACCTGAATTGAATAAGATAGCACATGCAAATGTCATGGGAGATTTTTTCCTGACAACTAAGCCTTTAGGTATAGAATACGCTAATAAAAACAACCTAACATGTAAATTGGGAAAGGAAGAGAAAATCTTTTTAGAGATGGTAGAGGAAAGAAGGGCTAAGTTTCAAAGAAAAGCTGTTGAAGAGAGATTGAAAACACCACCTTGGGTTTTCAGAGAAGGCAACTATGACAAAAGTGAGACTTATGCTGCAATGGCCCCAGATTGGTCGCAGAAGGGAAAATTATGCTTACGTAGGGAAAAGACTAATTACAACCACAATTTCATCGGTTCCAGTGAATGTGAAGATACCTATAAAATTATTGGGGGTTGGGGATTAAAGGGAGGAACTGACCCTGTCTTGCCTGGTATATATTATGTCTGTGGGAGGAAAGCCTATTATCGATTGCCAGATCACTGGTATGGGACATGTTACCTTGGGATTGTCTTTTCAAAAGTCTATCATATAGACAAAAGAACAAATGGAATCGATGAAGTAAGGCAAGGACTAAACCGTGTAAAAAGAGAAAGTTTTTCAGAAATTGTAGGTGATATATTTGGAGCATTGATACCTGGAGTTGGAGTTACACTGAATGCATACAAAATTTGACAATTGACCACAGTGGTTGATCGTTTATCAACAGATACTGCTGGAGGATTCATGATGATTGACACTGAAATGATTGCCATGAGATCTATGGTTATGCAAAATCGACTTGCCCTTGATATATTGTTGGCAAAAGAGGGTGGAGTCTGTGGAATGCTAAAAGTTCAACATTGTTGCACTTACATTCCAGATAAAAGTAAGAATTTGGGAGGATACATTAAGAATATCACTAATTTGCATAAGGAAGTAACTCAACTAGAGGTTGATGGTGTTTGGGAGAGACTAAGTAAAAGTTTCTCTACTATAAGCAATTGTTTTTCTTCTATAGGTAGTTCCTTAGTTGCAAAAATAATAGTACCAGTAGCTTTTGTAGTAATTATGGTACTCATGATACGAATGACTTATGTTTGCGTGAAGAAGAGTCGCAAAGAAAAGAAAGAAAGGAAATTGAGTAAGGAACATAAAGAAAGGGAAAGAGAGATAGAGGAGATAGAGATGGAAGGGTTTAAAGAAAAATTGTATGAAAAATGTAAAGAGCAAGGTTCAAAAGACAAAATAACAACTATATAACTTGAAAAAACGTATGTTTTGGGATTTTATGATGGTAAAACCATCAAAAGGGGGATTGATGGAGTGAGGTTTGTAAAGTACATCCTCACGAAGTTAAGTAACCCCATAATAATGTATTGACTGCATGAATTAACCAACACGGGATGCACACATTTACATAAGGGGCAAACACATTTTATATAATATACTAAACCATGTTGGCATGAGTACGTATTAATTGTTTGCGCATTGAAAAACCATACTACTGCATGTTTATGTTGTGTTGTACATTGCACATTTTGCATGTGGTGCACAAATAACGAAAAGATTGCTTTTAAACTAATAGCTTTTGCTAGGATTTAATTAATACAGGGTATTAGTATGGTGGGAGGTAAACATAATGGATTTATTTTCATGAATTAATATTCTTTTGTGTTTGTTTATTTTAGTACGGGATTGGGCCTGCATGAAAATGGCCTCTCGGTGAAACCAGCATGTGGCTGGCCTAGTCGGTGCGGAGTGTGCATGTGCCATGATGGGTTGCCTGCTCGCATACTACAGAGTGTACCCGATGATGCAATCCGTGTGAAGGCCATGTTGACCTGTGTCTTATTGTTATTGTGCCAAGATGCAACAGCGACTGTGGGAACAGCCATCACTACGTGCAATGCGAATGTGAAAGCGGATGATATAATGAACATTGTTGCTAAAAGTATAATTATGAATGTTAGACTTATATGAATGTAATGGTCTTAAATCCTTCCTTTGTTAGAACCGGTATAGGATGGATTTGTGGGGAGGACTGGATGAGGCGACCCTAGTATGATTTACGACAACCAATCATAGTCCGAGTTTTTACTGATACTGCAACATTGTAAGATAGCGTGCTGAAGAGAAGGGTATAATTGATATCACAATTGGGGTGTGGCAAGTCAGTATGGCGAAGCAGTGCGGTCCGGTATGGCAGTGCAGTCCGGTGTGACAGATCAGAGAGAAGATCCAAGACAGAAGAGCAGCCCGGCAAAGAGAAAGAGAACATTAGGTATGAGAACGTTGCGGGAGTGCTTGGGAGGAGACTGCGACCGAGGAGGTAGATTAATTGGGAGATTAATTTAGTAGTTAGTGTATGACAAGTTTAGCTGCATCTGTCCTTTTTTTTTAACTTTGTTCTCTGCACCTATCTCTGAGGACCTCTTGCCACAACCTCGGCCAAGGAAGTGTGTTTCTTGATTCTTTGGTGGGTATTACCCTCCTTGATTGCTTTAATTTGCAAGTATATTTCTGCAAGTTTTATGCTGTTCCTTCTCTTCCCCCATTCCTGATGCACGCTTTGATTTCGATGTAAATGATTCATTTTGATTACATTGCTTGAAAATTTGTTCTCTTATATGCAATCTTGTGTATGCACTTATGATTAATTCAAGAGCATTTAATAATATAAACTCATTAACCGAAAAAGTGACTTTGTGGTTATTTAGTTAAGTATTAAACTGTTTAGTTAATCATAGTCACCATCAACTCTTCAACTAATGGTCCATCGACCAAAAGAAAAAGAAGTTGATATTACGAATAGATAGAATTATATACAAATGTTATTCATGTGAAGTGTAGTGTTGTACTTAATAAAACTGACAAAATAAACCCCCCAAATCCAGCGCCTGTCTTCAGGGATCATTTATGGGTAATGTGTGATGGGCCCCATTGTTTGGTAAAGCAATTTATGTGTGATGAGATTTCCCTTGGTCCCTGGTTTCAGAATTTAGGGGTTGCGCTGGATCAGCTGCTTGTCCCAGCACAGACCCGAGGCACAGTATTCTGGTAGAACAATTCTGCATTTTACCCAGTGAAAAGACTGCATATTCCAGCCTCAAAGCGGCAGCTGCTGTGACCAGGTGATGTTGCAGCTGAGTCATCTTAACTTTGTAGGGCAGCGGAACTCTGTGGAGTCTTCCAGAGTTTTCATGTGACTCCACGGAATTCCGCATAGTACAACTGCGCGAGCCCCACTCACCCTTATTGAGCTGCTTTCTGTTGTCTTGCTTTGCTTGCTTGGTGGGACGAGGCGAGGTAGGCCAGGGCCAACGCGGAGGAGGCAGTGAGCTAGCAATGATACTGTGGCAGGCTTGTGGATTTATGGGCTTATAGGGACAAGCTGGTGGGGTATCCCTGCTGCCCCCCTTTACCTTCCAAAGATGGCCCAGAATATTTGCAGCATCCCTGGGACTGATCCTCAGACTTCTGTGGCACCCTTCCTCACCCAGGGCGTGTAGTGGGCATGAGACGTTGGCTGGCATTATCTCGGGCAGCAGAGGAGGGAGGTGGAGAGGTGAAAAAAGGCAATAGCAGGCACCAGCAAATTTGAATGGCAGGTACCGATGCACAGGTGCAGTTTAAACTGCCCCAGGTTATGCTGCAGCAGTGGAACAGGACCCCTACGGGGGTGCAGATGCCCCGCGTCCGTTCACCACTCACCGCTCCTGCTGATCGCCGCTTGCCGAATACAATACGAGGTCAGGCCTGCGCACTGAAGCCCTGCAACTTCACTGCTGGAAATACTAGTCCAACCAGCTCAAAAAAGCTAAAATTGACCTAACCTCATCATGATGCATCTCTCTGTATAACCCCTTTGCCAGCAGTGAAGTAGAGTAATTAAAGAAACAGGCCCAGCTTTGCGTCTTCCTCATAGACCTCAATATAACCTGTTCAGTCCACTCCCTTTTACATAAAACTGTACACAACCATTGTCAGGGACAGCATATCTCTTACTCAGGTATTGAAAGGTGATGGAAAGTCAGCACCGTGCCTTCAGCTATAAAATCATGCTTTATTTTATGTGTTTTGGATTATAGTGTCTCAAATCACCGAGATAACTAATGAAGTAGCTCTATGTTTTCCTGCTGCCTAGCAGAGTACTTCACTCTGTTGTTCTGCATACCAAAGGTATACCTCTAAACCTATAACTGAGAAGTCTACCTACTTCTCACAAGAATATGTAGTGACAACAGTTGGTACCAGCATACTTATAGGTAGGGTACAGACCTCCTCAAGCTGGGCTTGAATTATTTAATCTCTTGATCTCAGTCCTGGCTCACTGGAACATGGTCATCTGCCAAAGAGTACTGTTAGGTGATTTGAATATTCATTTTGATTATCCAAACATCGCCTTGTCTGCTAAATTTCTAATGTTCGCCATTTTTTATCTCAAAACGAATCCCACAGTTAGAACTCAAGTGAAGGGTAATTAGCTAGATGTTATTTGTTCAAATGTTCCACAATGCCAATTTTTTTTCCACTTGGAGTTCCATGGTTGGATCACTTTGGGCAGTCTTTCTCCTGCATCTTAAATGTTATTGCAACGGTCAACCATCTCTAGCATTGTCCCTTGACATATTGAAAGTGGAATGCTCTTTCAGCAGAAACTCTGGCTTTGTCCTTCGTAGAGCACATGCATTTGACCAATATTGATCCTGATGTGCTCATGCTGGATTAATACAATTTAATGGCTACTACTTTATGGCGAATTGTCCAATTAAGTACTACACATAATAGAAAGACTCGCCTCCAGTTTGTTCACCAATGACTTACTGGAGATTAAACATTCATGGCATGAAATCCAGTAATGCTGGCGTCGAAATTACTACACAATTATCAAACTGGAATTGCAAAAAGTCAATTACATCCATAAACAAACTGTGAAAAAGATTAAGCAAGCATACTACTCCAGTAAAATCCTTCATGCCCCCAATCTGATAGCTGCCATCTTTTTGGACACTGGCAATTTACGGTATCAACCTACACAAGAAGATCCAATTAAATTATCAGATAAATGCAACCTTATCACTGTATTTTTCACAACATGATTGTTCCAATTCAAGCCTCACTAAAACAGTGCTGTTCTTTGTTATACCCTACACTAACCGAAATCTTCATTCCTGCTCCAGCTGACTCACTGTCCCAGTTCAGTTTCCTAAATAAAGACAGCTTCAAACAGTTAGGGGCCAATTCCGATTTCGGCCGGAAGGGCACCGAACGATGGTCGGAGCCCTTCCGACCAAATCGGAACGTGCCGGCCGGATTCCTTTCCGACCGAGCCATTCCGATGGGCTCGGTCGGAAAGGAATCCGACTCGGATTTCCGGATGGCTTACGACGGGCTCGGACCGCCGTCCGGAAATCCTTCAGTACTCCCCCGGCCGCCTCTTCCCGACCGAGGGAGTACGATGGCAGTATTTCACTGCCTTTTCGTGCCGGTCTTTCCGGCACGAAAAGGCAGTCGGTAACTGTCTTTGGGGGCCCCCAGTAGGGCCCCCATGGGAGCGAGGCCGCCGAATGGCGGCCTGGGGGCACCTATGGTGCCCTCTGTTGATCCCTGCACCCGGTGGCAGGCACCTTGGGGTGCCGGCCACAGGGTGCAGGGATGACCTGCACCCCTGCTTTTCACAATGCAAGCATGCATTCCGCTCGGAATGCATGCTCCCATTGTGCAGTATATGAGTGCGACCGAACAGGGTTCGGTCGCATCGTACTTGCAGGGCCGTAACCGACGACAGCAGGTCGGTCAGTTACGGCTCCTGGACAATGTCGGACGGACCTGAGTCCGTCCGACATCGGAATTGGCCCCTAAGTTTTAGCCAGTAAATCCATAGCCTCCGAATAGGATCCCTTACATCTAACCTTCACAGGAAATATCTTTTTCTTGACTCCTGTTGATTCAGAGACAATTTTAATGCTTCTCTATTTGCAAATAAGGTTACTGACCCCTGATAGACCCCAACAATCTTGCCAACTACCAGACAATTTCTCATCTGCTGTTTTGGGCTAAAGTACTAGAGGAGACTTTTTCACGAGCTGTACACTTTTGTTGAACTTAACCATCTCCTACATCCAGCTGAGATAGGTTTCCATTCTGATCACAGCATGGAACTAGTAGTGATGTCTCCAGTAGATGATTTTCACAGCTCTGCCAATGTCAACATATCTGCCACTCTGATTCTATTTGATCTTTAAGCAGCCTTCAACACAGTCTGTTTCCATTACTCTGTTGGATAAATTGTCTGAATCGCAGGTGGAAGATCTGGGACTATCATGCTTTTTCAAGCCTCATTCCTATATTACACATGGATGGCTTACGACGGGCTCGGACCGCCGTCCGGAAATCCTTCAGTACTCCCCCGGCCGCCTCTTCCCGACCGAGGGAGTACGATGGCAGTATTTCACTGCCTTTTCGTGCCGGTCTTTCCGGCACGAAAAGGCAGTCGGTAACTGTCTTTGGGGGCCCCCAGTAGGGCCCCCATGGGAGCGAGGCCGCCGGATGGCGGCCTGGGGGCACCTATGGTGCCCCTCTGTTGATCCCTGCACCCGGTGGCAGGCACCTTGGGGTGCCGGCCACAGGGTGCAGGGATGACCTGCACCCCTGCTTTTCACAATGCAAGCATGCATTCCGCTCGGAATGCATGCTCCCATTGTGCAGTATACGAGTGCGACCGAACAGGGTTCGGTCGCATCGTACTTGCAGGGCCATAACCGATGACAGCAGGTCGGTCGGTTACGGCTCCTGGATGATGTCGGACGGACCTGAGTCCGTCCGACATTGGAATCGGCCCCTAAGTTTTAGCCAGTAAATCCATAGCCTCCGAATAGGATCCCTTACATCTAACCTTCACAGGAAATATCTTTTTCTTGACTCCTGTTGATTCAGAGACAATTTTAATGCTTCTCTATTTGCAAATAAGGTTACTGACCCCTGATAGACCCCAACAATCTTGCCAACTACCAGACAATTTCTCATCTGCTGTTTTGGGCTAAAGTACTAGAGGAGACTTTTTTCACGAGCTGTACACTTTTGTTGAACTTAACCATCTCCTACATCCAGCTGAGATGGGTTTCCATTCTGATCACAGCATGGAACTAGTAGTGATGTCTCCAGTAGATGATTTTCACAGCTCTGCCAATGTCAACATATCTGCCACTCTGATTCTATTTGATCTTTAAGCAGCCTTCAACACAGTCTGTTTCCATTACTCTGTTGGATAAATTGTCTGAATCGCAGGTGGAAGATCTGGGACTATCATGCTTTTTCAAACCTCATTCCTATATTACACATGGATCACTGATACAATATCAACTCCTAAAACCTCGACCTACAAAAATATCGCAGAAAAAATATCGTAGACAAAAATATCGACACCCTATACCTAAACAAGAAATTACACAAACAACGATAAAAATATATTGTCTATAAAAATATCGCTGACAAAAATATCGACAACAAAAATATAGTTTACAAAAATATCGATAACATTTAAATAAAATGAAACACACCAAAAATATCGATATTAACAATATCAACTACACAAATATCGACAAAATACATATAAACTATATCGAAAATAACATTTAAAGTTAAAAAATACTATTTACAATTATATAAGTAAATTACATATCCCAATTACTTAAAATAAACTATAACAGGATATATAAAAAAACATTAAATCATTTAAAACAAATACTATTGTAATACTAAGACAAATAAATAAATAAATTAACAATACAACATTAAATAAATATCCAACGAACCAAAAATGAACTAAAATTAATAGATATCAACTATAAATAATTTAAATTACATTTAGTTACAAATATATTTAAATATCAACAATAAATATCATAAATACAAACATTAAATAAACATTATATATATTAAATTAATTAAAAGGTAACTGCTAAAAATGTCAAAAAAGGTATCTCGACCAATAAATTGAAACAAACAAACACAAACCAACAGAAAATGTTAACTAATTAAATAAACACTATAAAAACAAGGAATTAATTAACGCAATGTTATCGTATATCGGCCAAACAAGGAGGAAGAGTGTTACTTTAAGAGAGAGAGAACAGAGAAGAAAGAAGAACTACATAAACAACTATATTGAAATTTCTACAACACAGGTAAGAACAAAACTTTATAACAAAATATAAATACTTCACCTTTTTTAATTTAATTAAGTAAAATCATTACATGTTTTTCTTTAAATATCACAGATTAAACTCATTACAAATACACCTAGAAAATACAGGACAAATATTTTCGTGCCCACAATATTTAACTCAACATCATTAAAAATATAACAAAGTAAATATTGAACTTAACCTACAAATAAATTAAATTATTTAGATTTTTACAACGTAATAAAAGTACAAAACATAGCTAACAAATACTTTTCTTTTTACAGCTGCCACAAAATTCTACTAAACATCAACATCAACAAAAACCACTTCATCAACTAAAAATAGTAAGTATATCATTTGTATTACAAAATGTTTAAAATAAAGACTAATTGGCACATGCATCAAGCTTATTACCGGTCACAAACATGCAGATTCTCAAAATAGCCTCATTTACGACCGATAAAAGTACTTTTAAAATACATCAACTCAAAACGCAATAGCAAAATAGGTACTATCAAACTGCAAATAGTTTCCAATTCATTCCTATGGCCCGCTACACCCATAGGAATTAACAGCAAAATATTCTACTCCCTATTACAGATTGTGTGTAAATATCAATTTATTTAGCAATTCCTACGTACATTAAAAATTGCAACTCTTAAATAGCAATTCCCTAAAAATCGCTATTAAAATATTAAAGATTTGCAATTCTTTAGCTTCATACATGTGTTCATAAATTATGAAAATAATCTAATAAACTAAAAATATAACCTTTTCTCTTTTATTTCACAGCTTACACTTCACCTGCATCAAAAATGGTGACAACAGACAACTTCGAAGAAAACTACAAAATCGACATTAAAGAAAAACATCAAACTTAGGGGCTCATTATGATTGTGGAGAGACCGCCACCGCCGGCATCTGACTCTCATTTCACCCCGCCACATTAAGATGACGGGGGGATTCATTCCGCAAGCATGGCGGGCGCAAAGACCGCCCGCCACGCTTCCGCCACAGGGAATCGTTAGGATTGCCTGGCGGAGCGGACATGACCGGGAAAATGGTGGCAGTGCCTAGCAGGCACCGCCCGCCAGATTACAATGCTGGCGCCAGCCAGCCTTTCCATGGTGGTGGAACTGCCATGGAAAGGCTGGCGGGGATTGGGTTTTGGGGCCCGTTGCAGGCCCCCCTTGTCTTGGGGGGGAGGTGTAGCTTCTGCCTTCTATTTTTTTTTTAACCCCATGATCTCATATCTTACTTGGATCTATGTCTTTCCTCTGTTAATAGACATACATATATAGGGGCCGATTCCGATCTGGGTCGGAAAGCACTCCGACCGATCCGGATTGTTTTCCGACCGAGCCGGACTCCTGCAGTCCGACCGAGCGAGTACGATGCGGACGCATGCTGCCGGACTCGGTTCGGTCGGACTCCCATTGAAGTCAATGGGAGCCATTCGTACGACGCGTACATGGGCTCCCATTGACTCAATGGGTACGTTGCGCAAAAGGGTGCCCCCTGTAGTGGGTACGTGTTGGTGCCATCCGCACCGTACATGCATGCATAGAGGGGACCCTTGGGTCCCCCCTGTGTCCGACTCGTAAGGCTACGGGTGAAGGGGGGTCCGGCACGGACCCCTGAAGTCCGCTTCCCAGAGCTTTTTCATCCCGGAGACTCCGACTCGATCCGGCTGTCCGAATCATGCATTGTACTGGCTCGGTCGGAAATCGACTCCATTGCGCGGTACGGTTCGTCTGCGACCGAGTCGTACAGAGCGGTTCGGACCCGGAAACGAGTCGGTCGGCGATTTTGCGTTCATTCGCATCATACTTGGGCGTCCGGACCTCTGTACGACTCGGTCGGAAACAAAGCCTCCAACTCGGATCCGATAAAGGCGAATCCGATTTGGAGGCCTTCTGACCGAGATCGGAATCGACCCCCTAGTGTCAAGAATTGTGACTACCTCACGGGTATCTCTGGTCGTTTTTCTTAGGTGTTTCCTTTAACAATATTGGAAGTTTTGTGATATACTGTATTGCGTGTGCATAGGACCTGTTGTAATTTGTTGTTTCAGACTTGCTGGTCCGTGTTCTGTGGGTTTTAGGGGTCTGTTTTCCCCCACCTGTGGCACCGCATTTATCCTTTACCTGACAAGCACTCTTCACGATATTTGGTGTAGCGCCATTGCAGATACCTGTGTTAATAACCCCCCCTCCTTTTCAGCCTTTGACTACCTGAGTATACCATCACCCACAAAGAGGAAAAATTCCTTATTTATGACAACGAAAGCCATGAAAACAGAATTATTATGTTTGCAACTAATACAAATTTACAGAAACTTAAAAACTGTGAAACGTGGATGATGGATGGCACATTTAAAGTTTGCCCTAAACCATTCTATCAGCTGTATACCATCCACGGAGAATATGAAGAGACAAATATCCCCTTTATTTACGCATTACTACCTAATAAACAGAACACCACTTATGTAGAACTACTAACTATAGTCAAACAATTCACAGAAAATTACTGTCCCCAAAGAATCATAATAGACTTTGAGCAGGCAATGATTCAACCCATCCTCAAACTATACCCTCACACTGCAATACAAGGTTGCTATTACCATTTTAATCAGAGCATATGGAGGCACCTACAGAAATCTACTTTGAGCAGATTATTCAACAAATAGCAACTTTGCCTACCAAATCAAAAAATTAATAGCCCCAGCCTATGTCCCAACTACTGAAGTAGCCAATCACTACAACTTACTTATAGAAAGTCCTTTCTATCAAGCTAATGAAACAAAATTAAGTCCCTTTCTAGACTACTTCGAAGACACCTGGGTGGGAAGGTTACATAGGTCAGAGCACCGTAGACAACCTACATTTCAGATCCCCTGGTGGAACGTGTACACCAGTACTGTGCTCAAAAAGCCAAAACAAACAACGCGGTGGAAGGATGTCTTAATGCCTTCCAAACCACAATAGGAAGGGGACAACCAACACTTCACAAACTCATTGAAGCAATTAAAAAAGAACAGAGCTACCAATAACTCAGACTAGAGCAATCACTAAGTAAAATATGCCCTAAACTAAGTAAACAAACTAAAACTATGGGGGTGATTAGGATGTAGGGCGGATCGCCACCGCCTGCATGGCGGTGGTGATCCGCCCGCCATTTCCCACCACCCACCTCACATTTCCCCACTGCCATATTAGTATGGCGGTGGGGACCCAGGTGGACAGAAAGACCGTCCGGCGGTTTTCCGCTGGTAGGCAATCTGCCCGATTGCCTACCGGGCGGAAAAGGCCTGAAATATGGAGGTGGTGCCTTGCAGGCACCGCCATCCATATTAGGATGATGGCGGTCACATGCCTTTCCATGGCGGAGACTCCGCCATGGAAAGGCATGCGGAGAATGCCTTTGGGGGCCTGTTGCAGGCCCCCTGGGAGGTGGGGGGTGAACTGCACTTGGGGGGGACCCATGGTACCCCCCAACATTGGCATGCACAAGGTGGCAGGCACCGCGCGGTGCCTGACACCTTGTGCATGCCAAGGCACACTGTGCATTCCCAGCATTGTGGCGGGCGGTGCTGTGTGCACTGCCCGCCACAATGCTGGGAATGGAGGATGCCACCGCCACGGTGGCGGTGGCATCCTAATCGCTGGTGCGGGACCGCCGCACCACTGGCGGCCGGTCCCAGCACCGCTAGGGTGGCGGGCGGATGAAAGTCCGCCCGCTATCCTAATAGGCCCCCAAGTACGAATACCTGCAACATAAAACTAAGGGGCCGATTCCGATCTCGGCCGGTAGGGCACCGAATCGGATTTGGCTTAACCGGATCTGATTCGGAGCCCTCTTTCCCGACCGATTCGTACGTGCATCCGGGCGAGCGAGTACGATGCGAGCGCTCGCGAAATCGCCGACCGACTCGTACGCGGGTCCGACCCGCTCCGACCGACTCGCACGGACACGGCTCGCACCGCGCAATGGAGACGTTCCCCGGCCGGGCAAGTACGATGCGCGCCTCGAGCAGTCCGACCGACTCGCGCCGTCCAGCTCCAAAGGGCAGTCGGAGCCGGACTTTGGGGGTCCGTGTCGGACCCCCCTGTATGCATAGCCACGTGAGTCGCACACAGGGGGGACCCATGGGTCCCCCCTACCTGTGCATGTACGGCGCGATTCGCATCGACGCGTACCCGCTGTAGGGGGCGCCCTTGTTCGCCTCGCACCCATTGAGTCAATGGGAGCCCGCGTACGCGTTGTATGACCGGCTCCCATTGACTTCAATGGGAGTCCGACTGAATCGAGTCCGATAGCATGCGTCCGCATCGTACTCGTTCGGTCGGGCCGCTAGAGTCCGATTCGGTCGGAAATCTCTCCGGGTCCGGCTCGGTCGGAGTGATTTCCGGCCTGAATCGGAATTGGCCCCTAAGTTGTATCCAAATACCCAAGGTCTAGAATACCTAGACATAATTGCTGAATCAATTCTTTAAATAAACAAAATAGTAAACATCATTTAAATCTTACAACTATAAAACATATAAACAACACATTTCTTTTATTTTAATTAATAAATATAATTCTGTCATAAAATTTAAAATACAGCACAAAACTATATGACATAATATAAATATAAAAAAAGAAACAATGAAAAAAGACATACATTTTCCACCCATAGTAAAAAAAAATACTTACAGTTATGTAGCAGTAGAATATCCTCGAAAACGATAAAATCCACAGCAAACTAATTAAATACGAATCCATTGGATAACAAAGCCCCAAAAAAATGCAAAAATACAACTGTACAAAAAAATCCAATGCCACAAACCTCTTAATGACAAAACCCTCAAAAACCCGAAAATAGTTTAGAAAAAAACGCTCCAACAAACCGGGAAAAAATGTAAAGTAACTTGTTATCAAACAAGAAATAAAATTTTCCTTTACTGAAAAAAAAAAAATGAGTCGACAACTCCATCCATTCACCAAAGACAAAACCTGTAAATAAAAAAGAAAACAACACCCGCCCACAACACAAATACAAACCCACAAGCACTAACATCAACATTAAATATACAATGATGCATTAAATAAACACATAACTAACACTACATAACATTCTAATTATATCCAACACTACGTCAAACACATAAAACACTAAACTACCAAAATAACGCCCTAAAATATCTATTTAACCCCTTCGCTGCGTCCGTCGGCCAACGGCCGTCGCGAGCACTACCTCGGTAGTGCTGCGCACGTCCGTTGGCCGACGCGGCCCCGCCCACTCGTTCAAACCGCCGCAGCGCGGCGGAATTCGCACCGCGGTTACGCGGTTAAACTACTACTACCTTACCCCTACCCTAAAACTAACTTAAAATTATATAAAATTAAACTTACATGAACGGACGAAACGCAGCTCCCAACTGCGAGGTTCCGTCTTCCAAAATGACCTAAAACCGAAACCGATAGAAAGAAAAGTGAGAAAAAAAGTAAAAAAAGGCTGCATAATTTAAATGAAAAAAGATTAACTCCCCATAGACAACAATGGAAAATATAGAATTAAAAAAAAAAATAATATGTATAACTTTATGTATTGCAATGTTTTTTCCCAATGTTTAAAATAAATTAAAGAAAATTTAAAATATACATTAAGGGGCTGATTCCGATCTCGGCCGGTAGGGCACCGAATCGGATTCGGCTTAACCGGATCCGATTCGGAGCCCTCTTTCCCGACCGATTCGTACGCGCGTCCGGCCGAGCGAGTACGATGCGAGCGCACGCGAAATCGCCGACCGACTTGTTCGCGGGTCCGAAGCGCTCCGACCGACTCGCACGGACATGACGCGCACCGCGCGATGGAGACGGGCAAGTACGATGCGCGCCGCGAGCAGTCCGACCGACTCGCGCCGTCCGGCTCGACAGAGCAGTCGGAGCCGCACTTTGGGGGTCCGTGTCGGACCCCCCTGTATGTGTAGCCGCGCGAGTTGCACACAGGGGGGACCCATGGGTCCCCCCTACCTGTGCATGTACGCCGCGAGTCGCTTCAGGCATACCCGCTGTAGGGGGCAC
Source organism: Calotriton arnoldi (assembly GCA_963921515.1). Classification (NCBI taxonomy): domain Eukaryota; kingdom Metazoa; phylum Chordata; class Amphibia; order Caudata; family Salamandridae; genus Calotriton; species Calotriton arnoldi. The sequence continues at coordinate 588,465 of CAWUFW010005032.1, forward strand.
CCGTGTTCGCCTCGCACCCATTGGGTCAATGGGAGCCCGCGTACGCGTTGTACGTCCGGCTCCCATTGACTCAATGGGAGTCCGACCGACTCGAGTCCGATTGCATGCGTGCTCATCGTACTCGTTCGGTCGGACTGCCAGAGTCCGATTCGGTCGGAAATCTCTCCGGGTCCGACTCGGTCGGAGAGATTTCCGGCCTGAATCAGAATCGGCCCCTAACTGTTATATTATCCAGAAAATGCTAAAATATAATATTTAATGTATATTAAAATATATGTTTATTTCATACACTGTAAATGTACAAAAAATATAAAAATGTGATAAAAAATATATATGTTGTACAAAATATTTCTGTTAAAAATATTGTAAATTATTTAACATACAAAATATTATTTTATTAAAATTAATATTTAATATAATAAATAATGGAATATAACCTTGTCAAATACATATTATACAATTTTTCAAAAATAATAAAATTATATAAAATGTATTGTAAAATGTTTAAAAAAATGTATACAAATGTATTCTATATGGTACTAAAAATAATAAACCATAAAAATGAAACTGTTTATAAATAAAAAATGTAAAATATTTTGCTTTACCATTACATGACTATGCTATAAAAAAATGTACTATTTTTCAAAACTGTAAAAAAAATATATATAAAAATGTATTGTTTAACATTTATACATGCAAAATGAATGTTACAAATATGTTATACTTTATAATAAAATTTGAATACCATCAAAATGTATGATTTATGTTTTAAATATTATAATAAATTTTCTAACCAAAGAAAATGAAAAGAATGTAATTGTGAATGAAAATATAAATGTGTTTCCATAAAAAAATGTTGAAAATAAAAACTGACATACATCTATTTGCTTATTACAATATACAGATAAACTGTACAAAAAAGTATACATAATAAATAATAAATAATTCCTATTACTAACTTCCAAATAAACTAAACTCTGACAAAAAGCAGAATAATACCCCAAAAAATTACTATTCCAACAACAAAAATAACTATACTCAACAAAACTGCTGTATAATAAACGATAATAATGTACTATTCCAACTCCAAATACAAATAAACTCAGGGAAAGTGCTGGATAGTTAACCATAATAATTTACTATTCCAACTCCAAATCCACGTAAACTCAAGGAAAGTGCTGGATAGTAAACCATAATAATTTAATATTCCAACTCCAAATTCACATAAACTCAGGGAAAGTGCTGGATAGTATACCATAATAATTTACTATTCCAACTCCTTATCCACATAAACTCAGGGAAAGGGCTGGATAGTAAACCATGATAATTTACTATTCCAACTCCAAATCCAAGTAAACTCAGGGAAAGTGCAGGATAATAATATAAATAATTTACTATTCAAACTCCAAATGCAAATAAAATCCAGGAAAGGACTAAATAGCCCCCCCCTATTTTGATCTTTCAAACTACCAAAAAGATATTCTTAACAAAAAATGTGTTATTACATTTTTATTAGTTTTAAAAAATACAATACAATTTTTAATGTAAAAAAATATATTTTTTTAATAATTACAAATTCTCAACCAAAATTTTAAATATATAAATATTTAAAAATATGTTTTAAATTATTCACTAAATTTTATAAATAATTATTTACAAATATAAATTTATGATTTTTTTTTTTATTTATTACAAATTAAGGGGCACATTACGATACCCGGCGTAAAAAAATCTGCCAGGCATGGAAGCGGCAAAAATCCGCCCGCACACACCGCCTGAACACCGACCACGCCATTATGAGTACACAAACTGAAAACCGCCATCGGCGGAAAAATCATACAAAATACCGCCCGCCATCGTCCGAGTCGGAGTCAAACCGCCCGCCACGGACGGAAACACGCACGACAACACAAAACCGCCCGCCCTCACGGCCGACACACCGCACGTGAAATTACGATCGCACCGCCATGAGCGCGGAAAAACAACAAAAATACCGCCCGCCAGCGCAAACAACGCCGATGAGAATCGACACGGCAGAAGCCATGGCGCCCACGTACCTGCACAGAAACCATCCGCACACAAAACCAATAGCACACAACATGGCCAACAAGTCCACACAGCAAGGCACGCACAAATACACAAGCACAGTACACATCCCGAAAACACCCCCCGGACAAACAAAAAATACAAAGGCCAGAACCCCAGACACAACACACCTGAAAACAACAGACCATGAGGACACACCCACATAGGTGAGTACAAAAGCAGCACTCCCACAGACCACAACCCCTTGCTACATTGCAAACCAGAGAGGAGAGGAGAGGACACAGTGACACAGCAAGGACAGCAGCACACCACAGAAACGCACACATCACAACCACCACCACCACCACCACCACCAAACACCGGCACCACAAACCCCCTGCACATTACACAACACACACCGCACCAGCACCACAAACACCATGGCACCACAAAGGATGCCCAAGTTCACGCCCATGGAGCTGACGGTCATGGTCGACGAGATCATCAAGGTGTACCCACAAATCTATGGGAACATGGTCCAGCACACACCACTAGCCACCAGAAACAGAATGTGGACCCGGATCGTAGACCAGGTCAATGCAGTCGGGACCCTGCCCAGGAACAGAACCGAGATAAACAAACGTTGGAATGACGTAAAGAGCCTGGTCAAGAAGAAGGAGGGCAAAAACAGAGAGCTGGCTGCCGTCACTGGCGGAGGGAATCCCGCGCTCTTTAAGACCTTCAAAGCGTGGGAGGAGAAGGTGCGAGTCGTAATCCATCCGGAGATCCTCGCCGGATTAGCAGGGGGAGTGGAGGCTGGTAAGTACAAACTAATGTATACCAGCACACCGCTATGTACACACATGCGCAACCACCATGCCACAGCTCCCAGGGACAAACACCCCCATGTCCAGCACACAATACACAACACATCACACGCACATGCAACAGACACTACCACACACAGGCCAAACCGAACAACTGTAAGATGCGTGGGGACATGTGTACACTAAGCCAGCCACGTAACCACCAACAGGTCCCCAAATATGCCAGAAGCGCCACAACGAGCACCCACCACACCCATGTGTCCGCCACAGCTGCACTAACCGACAAGTAACAGGTAAGTGGCAGGAACACAAAGTGCAGTGGGTGGGACGGTGGACAGCCCAAGTACAACACACACCAGGCCCCAGTCCCACAGCACAGCAAGGAGGAGCATCCCCCACACCCCACACCCACGTGTCAGCCACCGCAGTGCACAACGACAGCCGAAAGGCAGACATCACGGTCCACAGCAATCGGTGTCAGTGGGTGTACAGCCACCCCCACGACCCACTACACCCCCCACCCCCACAGACCTGCAACATGGAGCACCCCCCGCTAAGAGCCATGTGGCATCCAGTACAGTGCACGCACGAACAACTTGCAGGTGGGAAACTGGACAGGGCTGGATTACTGGAGGCATGAGGACCATAACACCACCAACACATGGGACATGTCACGTAGCACACGAACACGCAGCACCGCCCACCGTCACGAACAAGTGAACAATGTGCACACGGACATGAACAGCAGACTCACACCCCACATGACCCATCACAGACATAGCAACACCCAAGGAGCCACGTCTGCATGCACAAGCCACACTGAATATAGTCCCACACGGCAGCCACTGTGCAACTCATCACACACAACCGAAACACCATTGAAGTCCTGTCCATGTAGCCCCTACTGCCTGTCAACCACACACCCCACAACTACGCCTATGTAAGACAAACAACACTAGACGCAACAGAGCGGAACAACAGAAATGCACACGAACACCACTGAACCCATCAAACACACAGACACACCATGCACATACAACATACCATCCATCCCATCCGTCAGCCCCAGTCTCATGAAAGGCATGTCATCCGCACAGCTGCCACACATACAGCAGTCACGCTAAGACACATGCCCATGACCAACCATGTGCCAGAAGTCAATTAAGCGCACGACACACTGTGAGCAACAACACACAACATGGGCCACACCCCCCGAGCACTGCAGTGATGCACATGGCACAGGGCAGCACGCACACCAAGGAGATGGGACAACTGCAATACGTTGGCTGGCACACAACTATCACTCACTCATAACGATGCATCCAATGCCATGTCCAGTAACCACAACAGACAGCAAATATGCAGGGCATGTCAGGCATGCACACACCTCAGACCATGCACTGTCATGCTGCCACAACACATGTCACGTTCGGCACCCATGGCTCACAGCATGTACCCCAAAAGCATATACCCTCCCAAATGCGAATCTGGGGCATAGCCCCCATGTTGCCATATGCGTTCCTAAGCGTTCCATTTGAACCCCAAAAGCATATTCCATCCCAAATGCGAATCTGGGGCATGGCCCCCATGTTGCCATATGCGTTCCTAAGCGTTCCATTTGAACTCCAAAAGCAAAGTACAAACCAGACCCAGGATGGGCCAGGAGCCCGCATACACCAGAGTCACAATGAGTAGGGGCAAAGCAACACACCCATCGGCATGGCCAATCCGTCCCATGCCACATGTGCACAGCACACAGTCCCATTGCCTAGCACACACACCTACAGATGCCACAGCCACACACTCGCCTCCGGGAAACCCATGTACGAGATTGCACGAACTGCCAATGTCAGACGACTAATACATACTTCGCCAGGTGCAACACAATAACAAATCTCATTCTCTCCACAGGTGACGAACTGCTGGACGCTGGGGATGGAGACAGCAGCCAGCACAGCCAGCCTACAAGCCCCCAACGAGGACACACGGATCTGGAGGATCTGTCCACCTCTTCGGACACGGACCACCAAGCTGGCCCATCTGGCGTGGCAGGGCCCAGCCGCTCCCCAGGACCCCTCCTACCCACCAACCCATCATCCAGGGATGCTGAACAGTCCCAGTCCCCTGCTGCCACTGTCGTTGCGGCCACACCCACGGTCATTGCGGCCACTACCACTGCCGCAACCGCCACCATCGCCGCACCGACCACCACCGCCTCCACCACCACCACGTCTTCGCTGGCACCAGCCCCAGCGCAGGTGGTGGCCCGGCCGACTGGATCCACCCTGGGAGCCACAGCGAGGACCGTGGTGAGCAATGTGGCTAGTGGGCAGGCCGGTGGCAGCAGGACTGGTAGGAGGAGCAGGGTCAGGGAAACGCCAGCCTCCCCTGGGAGCCATGCCCTGCCTCAAATGGACAGAGTCCTTGGGGCCTATGAAGAGGCCCAAGGACAATGGGCCAGGTCTGCTACTGACACGCGGGAGGTGCTGGGGGTGCTGAGGTCCATGGACGCCCATATGGGCCAATTCGTGTCCCGTATGGACCAACTCGTGGACCTCATGGGCCAGCTGGTGGTGGCGGTGGGGTCACAGGCAAGGCCAGCAACACCACCTCCGCCACCACCTGCTAGGGCGCAGGCTCGGGCAGCAGTGTCCACTTCCCCTGCGTCCACAGCCAGTGAGCACACCTCACCCACCACCAGCAGGTCGCCACCACACCCCCCTCCCAAATGTGGAAGGGGCCGTC